>VDFB02000017.1:113364608-113984919 GCA_007258455.2 Sequoia sempervirens | reverse complement strand
CTTTATCTGAATGAAGCTTGTGAATGTTGTTGAAAACTCATGAACACAAATGTGATGAACACTCCTTGCCAACCTTGATCCTTTGAAACTGAAAACTTCACCCTCAGCAATAATTTGATTGAATCTTCCATCTTGATGCCATGATGAACATCTTGTCAACTTGAAACAGCACCTACATGACAGCAAATGGTCATGCCTTGGGGTTTGAACAAAAACTGTAGCACAAACATCCCTTGTCACCATGAATTTTTTTATCCCAACTAGATACTAAATTTGTTGATTTCTTTGATGTGATGAAAACCTTTTAACTACCATTCATGAAAGCTGGCATATATGCTATTTGAAGAGATTGAAATCCTTTCCATAGATGATCAAATTTGACTGATATACTGGCTCACTGGCTTCAACAAAGGGTAAAGAGCCTTGTTTCAGCCATGATCGGCAAACTCTAGAAATTACTCTTTCATGAGTGCTGCTGCATGATTTTGGACTGTTTTTTACTTTTACTTCCAACTGGAAATAGGGCAAAGATAGGGGCTGGCAGCGCTAGGTAGAAAAAACTCCATTTCTTTTCATGTTTAGGTGCCAAAAACTGCCACAAATTTGAGTGCCGCTGTCAGTAAAAATGTGCCAAAAAGGTATTTAAAGATGGGAACCACATATTAAAAGTGCACTTTTACTCATGTTTTAAACAACTTCAAGACAAGGTGAGGTTTCATTACAGGTATGCCACTATTTGGAATCGTGGCGGAACATTTAGGTGGCCATGCCATTCACAAAGCACAGCAAAATGATTGACTTCTAGTTGCTTCTGACTTGGGCGCTATTTCATAAGAAATAAGGCACTTTTTGGGTCATAAATTCACTTGTATTTGCCAACCAAAATGTGATCTTAACTTCAATTATCTGATCTCTTTTCATGAAGCGGTGTTTTATAACACATTTGCCCTATTTAGTGGAACTTTTTATTGGCGCAGCCATGTTCAAATAGTGCCAAAATTGAATGTTTTCCAATGTCTTTGACCTGGGCATGGATCACTAAAGGATATGCCATCTTACGCACCATTATTGACTGGATTTGCCATGATAAAGACACTCCTAACTTATTACTTAAACAACCATTCTTATTTGGTGGAGATTTCTAATGCATTTTCCACTTCTCATGACAAGGGCAGGATTCTGTCTTGGCATAACCACTTTGGAATAGTGCCAATCTTGGGAATTTGCTCTTCTTTTTCCCAAGGCATGGTTTGTGACTGTATTGCCGCCTTTAGGTATGAATTTGGAAATGTGTAGCCACTTGATTGTCTTTGGGCAGAATTTTGGAACAGCATTACCACCACAAAATTGTGCTCAAACCTTACTTGTTCTTCCTTTATTACTTGGTGCACTTTTAGAAGTTGTCTGCGACCTTTGGATGCTAGGTGAATTTTATCTTTGGCTTTACCATCAGCAATTTGTGCCAATCTTCACTTAGTCTTGAAATGCTTCTATTAGGTACCTTTGAACAATTTCCTCATGCTTTTGTCAGCTAAAAATTCTCCCACTGCTGCTCCTTGGGTATGGTTGAAAAAAATGTTGTGTTTTCCCTTACTTTTTCCTTGTCTTTGCCATCATTTTCATCATCTGTTGCTTTGTTGTGATCATATTTTTCCATGTAAATCGTTAGCTGAAAGGACTAGGACAAGATAAACTTAACAAACCAACTGGGGGAACAACAATTGGCTTGTGCCAGATGTGAACCTTAGTATTTCCCTTGACAACTAATAGACAAAAAGAGGCCTAAAAACAGAGTTTCATAGCGATACCAACATAATTTTGAAATGTTCTAGGATGATTGGTCAATTTATGGTGACCAAGAAATAGATCTAAAGGGCTTAGCAGAGTGCATGTAGTAGTGTAGAGTAGCATGATTGACAGTAAATCCAAAGAAGTTTTGATTAATGATGCCACAAAGGAAGCTTATTGGCTACATTGTCTACAATGCTGGATCAAAAACAAATTTGACAAGATACAAGTGGTTGCAGAGATGGAAGCACTAAAGGATGTTATAAAAATAAGGTCATTGTTGGGCTATGCTAGATATTACTGACATTTTACTAAAAACTATGCCCAAGTCTTACACCCTTTGGACATAGTAAGGAAAGGAGTTCCATTCACATGGTGGGTTGAACAGGAATAAGAATTCAAAGAACTAAATGCACACACACAATTGGCTTAACAAACACAACTCATTAAAGCTGAAAAAATTAAACTGGCACCAGCAGCAGAAGAGATAGTTTAGCTGAAAGCCAAAGTGGCTATGATTACAGAAGTACATGATCACATGCAGAAGAAAATCAAGGAAGCTGTCCACATGGCCAGAAGCTCTGGGCACTGTGAAGTCAACAATGGACTGAAGAAGTCTATCAACTTTGGGCTGCCATCCAGCAAACACAAACTCTGACTACAACATCTTTTATTTCAGCAGGTGCTAAAGTACTGCCAGGGATGTCTCCTGATGTTTAGCGATATGATTCATTTTGTTTTTAGTTGTTGGCTGTAATCTGAATTTTCTTTTTGTGGGGGATGATGTCATTCTCTTTGTTATGTTTTGTTACTAACTGAGTATATGTTAATTATTTGTCACCTGTTGCTAAGAATTAGTTTTACATGGTTACCAATGGTTGTGTTCTAACTTCCAACTGTTGAGCACTTCAAATATGCTTCTCATTGTCATGGAAGGAGTCTGATTTTATATGCGGTCCTGCCTGTTCTACATTCATTGTACAAGCTTGCTTGAATAAACAAACAAGTAAAACAATCAAGGAAATGCTAGGCATAGTACATTGTATCATATGTTTATCATGCAGTTGTGTTGCATTGGTGAAACTGGGCTGTTAATAGACCCCCATAGTGTACCACCACACCATATAAGTATGAGTTCAAACACCTGTACCTGTACAATGAAAATTGATCCAAATCAGCAACATCCATTCAAATAAATCACTGCAAGGATAATGTCAATATCAACTTAACCATGGATGCTAATCAACATAAATCATCAGATAATCATGTAGCAAATCCAATTTACTTGCAATTATTCAGAATCAAGTGCTGAAAGTAAAGTGTGACAGGAGTCTCATGACAGATTCAACATTCGGTGTATTCACAGGTACTACAGTTGTTGGCCTTGTATGTTAATGATCAGTGCTGTTACAGGCAGGATGATCTATATTGTAACACGAAGCACAATTATAAAGTTATCCTTAGGGATGCACGCATATGGATTTTAGTCAGATCTATGAAGATTAGTATTGAGTCTGACCAACATAAAACCTATTTGTATGCAGGTGTCTCTTAATGTTCATCATGATAATCTAGGATTGGAGCTCACTAATAAGGACTGAATCCAACTTTCTTACTTTGAACTTGTCTTACCAGAATCATTTAATGTTGTTGGCACTCGCAGCACTACAAGATGGAAGTATTTTCAACGAGGGTGTTATGCCATATAGGAAACAATTCATGTAGGGACCATCTAAAATTGCTGCAAGTAATCATATCTAAGAGGATAGTACACTTTAAAATACTCTCTATTGGATAAATAGTATAAAATGTTAATAATTTGAAAGTAAACCTTAACATCACATTCAACATCTGTGCTAAATATCAGTTCTGGAGACAATTTCTAGCCTAGTCCATGTCTAAAAGCTCTAATAACAAATTCCTGTTGGAATACAAAGATTTTGGCCATTCACAACAAGAGAGGAGCCCAGTACAAGCTAAGTGCACGGAAAGCATCTTATTTTTATACAAATCTCTAGTATCAACATGTTTTGATTGGTTGGAAATGTCCTAAAAACAGTGCCATGTTCTTTACTTGGAAATCATTGTGGTAATAGTAGATCGAGTACCAAAAGTCTTAAATACTTATATTTTCCTGGAATCCTCATTTCAGAACAATAATATCTCTTGTATTAGAATCGAAGAAGAGTTAAAAAAGGACTTTATGAGTGAAAGACCGTCATTTACATGTGTTAAATAATCACCATCTTTGTGAGCTAATTGGATATAATGTAGTCACTGCATCTTCATTACTAAAATTACATTAGGTTAATAAATTTTCAAATGATCTTAACTCTATTACATGTTTCCCACCAAATTCCTAAACAGTGACTAACATATTTAAACATTTAATGATGTCCAATGAGATGGACATTCCACAAAATTAGGAGTACCATTTATTGCACAGTTTGGGTTATTTTAAAACATTCCAAAAAGGCAGTATTAATCAAAGTTGAAGATTAATTGACCAGTAATACGCTTGTCAGCTAATTAGCCTTAAATTGTGCTGTAATTTCTAATGAGTCGGACAGGTCATTTATAGGTTTTTCAAGGATCATTGTCCTTGCAAACTGATTGGATATAATGTAGTCAAGGGCATCTTCATACCTAAAATTGCATGAGATTTGGCCAAATTTAAAATGACCATAGCTTCATTATGTGTTTCCCTACAAACATTAAATGGTATTTTCAAAGATAATGATGATGCTTAACATGAAGGACATTTGGCCCCAATTAAAAATACCACTCAGTGCACAGTATGGGTTATTCTGGGAGAAGGTTTCAAAAAGAGTATTAATCAATGTTGAAGATTAACTGACGTGCAATGCATGGATCAGCTAAATAGCCCAATATTGTACTGTGATTACTGTAACCCTTGCTGTATTCATCTTAGCTTACTTCTCCAAGAAAACTGTGCATTTTCAAGTTTTAAGTTGTAGTAGTACTCTGACTTACAAGTGGTTTTCTTAGATTTTGCAGATTTTTTATCACAAGAACAAACAATACAAATTTCAAGAAAGCCAGCAGGTGGATTTGGTTTGATTTCAAACTGCATTGTTAAGCCTAAGCAGGAAGACTACACAGGGGCTACTGTGGGTCCACTATCATCAATTGGGACAAAAGATGTGCTGATTGAATACACCTTACCATCATGCAGAGCTGCTAGTATTATGTTGCTGTGAGTGTCTATGAGCCCTTTAAATTATATGAGCATAATCATGTCTAATTACAAATGGAATCTTTATATATTGTTATCCATAGATTTGTTCATGCTTTGCATATATTATTTAAATTTTGAGTAATCATAGCTGATAAACTGCATAATTTATTTGGGCAATCGTAGTCGATGATTTGCATATGGAGTCCTTAGAGTCTTTTGAGTGTCATTTTGTTATCACATAAATTTGTAGCATAAAGCTCTTCATTGGATATTACTTTACCACTGATATTCCTAGGAATGTCAACAGGTGTTGCTCATGGCAGTGACTTCCAACTGCCAAAGAGAAACATCTAGATTTTAATATTAAGTCATCCCCTTGTGATATTTTTTTCCCAATTCAGTTGTACTTGATGTAATAAATAAGTGAGCAAATCTTCTAGTCAAAGTGCAATGTCTAGCTTTGAATGTTAAATCCCTCCCCCCCTCGTAATATTTTTTTGCCGAGTCAGTTGTAACTTTTTGTTGCAATAAATAACTGAGCAAAGCTTTTGGTAATTCTTGATGTTTTCTCTCTTCTCTTTGATTTAAATCTTCTTTGTAGGAATTGAATTGATATCCCAATAATACTAAATTATGCTTTCATTCTACTTCCTCAACTAGTGGATTGATTGGATGAAACCGTTAAGAGCTTTCAAGGATCAACTGTATGTTCTTGCTCAGCAAGAAGAAAACCGTGAATTTAGATGCTATAAAACACCTCATAACATAAAGGACCTGTCATTCTCCATAATTCCTTTGAGTTTGGATTATTGAATGCTTATAAGAGCAATTGATACTTTGGTAAATTGTAAGCTTATATTTGTGGATAATTTAATAAAAAGGTAAGTGATAGTTTGTGAATATATTTGAGGCTTATTACCATGGTGTCTAGTACCGTACCCCTACAAGTTTTTTGTTCGTACCAGAGTCCTTTTCATTTGATTTGATAAGTTTTCTTGTCAGTTTGTTATGGAATTTATTAAATGTTGATGTTGTTCCTTCATCACTTTCGCATGTCGTGAGTGAAGTGCATCGTCCTAAGAAGGTATTCATTCTTTTGTTAAGTAAATGGACAATTGTGAAGCTGAGATGTCAAGATTCGAAGTGGAAAAGTTGTCAAATGAGCAAGAAATTGTCCAAGTATCAAGTGGCAAAATGACTCATAGGGTGCACTTTGCCAGGCATGGAAACTTGATTAAGTATAAAGCAAAGTGGCAAAATGATTCTTGGGATGCACTTTGCTAGGCATGAAAATTGACTAAGTATCAAAATGTGGTTATAACCCTAAAAATCTGAGCTTTAAGGGAGTTTACCAAGGTCGAGTGCTTGTAGGAGCATTCTTTGGGTGTTTTTGCCTAAATGAAAGTGAAAAATAAACTGTCATGACAAGTGGCTCTAACCCCAAAAGCATGTAGTTTTCTACTTGGAGCCAAAAAGTTAAGTGGCAAAGGTTTTAGAGTGCTTTTGCTTGGCTAACCATTCCCAAAACAGCACTTTTCAAAAAATGACTGTATCAAAATTGTTTATGACCTTGAAATAGTGCTTTAAGTGGTTTTGCCATGGTAATAATTCCAAATGTGCGTGCCTTGGGACTATTTGCCAAAAAGTGCTCCCTTAAGTGAAAAAAGTTGCTTAGTAGCTCAAAAAGTGCGTGGCTTGGGAGTATGTAAGAGACTAGGTGTCTCTCAACCCAACCACTGACTGAGAATGCAGGGTTTTGTTTGTTTTGTTTGTTTTTTGATTTTTTTGTGGTTTTTGCAAATAAAGGAGATGTTACGATTTTGCATTAAATGCTTCTAAAAATTATGATAAATTCTAGAATGCGAATTTGAAGTAAATGTACTCATAAATTGGTGCCAGAAGACTCTATTAATCTTGCAAATCGATTACAATAATAGATCTATGATGTGTGAGCCAAAAGGCAAGCATGCATAGGGAAAAAACAACTATTAAATGAGTAAGAAACCTGGTATTTTATTGCAGTGATCTGATAACCAGCTGTAGCATTCAATGTGCACAAAAGACAAAGATATCCAGCTCCAAATTGATCACAGATGCATCCAAGGAATTGTGCGACCCCAATGGAAGTGAATATGCAACAAAAAGCAAGGCGTTTCAAGCTTTAAATCCACATGCCTTCCAGCTGAAACAGTATGGCTATGGCAGCAAGCAAAGAGGCCGTACGGCTGAGAAAAAGAGATGCCAGAATACTGGAACAACAAGATATAAATCGATTCCTTGCCTTGATAAATACGTTCTTCTCAAACCCTTTCTGATTTTTCCTCTGTAAGCACAAATATGACTTCTGAATAAAGTCACTCTGATGGACAAGCTTCAACTGGTATTTCACAGCCTCAGTATGTCTGATTCTGAAGAGTTGACGTTCTCCAAAACCTGATTGCAGAAACCCTTATTTCTCCAACTCCAAATGTTCTCAGAGAGAAAAGACAAAATTTGAATAATCATATCATAATGAGTTCTATTCTTTCTTTGAGAAATAAATACCTCTCTCAAAAATTCGACCCCCTTCAGAAAAGCAATTTAAATGCATTTAATAATATAAAATTCGCCTCTTTTGAAACTTAGGCAATTTCATTAATAAATGGCGTCCTTTTTAAATGAGTAATAAATACTCATTTAATATTAATATTACTCCACTGTTATAAAGTATTAAATACTTTATAATTCACCATTAATTAATATTTTAATATTTCACTTAAAGTGACTTTATAATATAAAGTCATAATAATAATTATTTAATTATTATTAAATGCTCCCTTATTCACCGTTTGCTCATCAAACTGTCAAATTGGGTCGAAACTGAGATGACCAACTGAACCAGGTGCCTTGCCAGAAATAGTAACCCCTGTCTGCCTGACTTACTATAAATAGTAAGTGCTTGAATATCACTTTGTAAGTCTCTGCAAAGGCCCAAATTCGAATCAACTGATGGAGTGATTTCTCGAGACTCTAGATAACTGCCAAGGACAACCCTCTAATCAAAACTGTCAGCCTACGAGGGTCAAATTGATAGGTTCACTCCTCAATAAACAACGTCAGCTAAAACGGGGATATTACAGAGTATTTGCCAAACAAGTGCTCCTTTAAGTGAAAAAAGTGAAATAGTAGGAAAAAAGTATGCTTTTGGTCACTTAAGTGAAAAGTGGCTTAGTAGGTAAAGAAACATGCTTTTGATCACTTAAGTGAAAAGTGGAAGGGCTAGAATATGTCAACTTCAAATTAAAACAAAATGTGCTCCTTTAAGTGAAAAAAGTGGCTTAGCAGGTCAAAAGTGTGCTTTTGGTCACTTATGTGAAAAGTGGAAGGGCTAAAACAGGTCAATTTCAATTTAGAATGAAAAGTGCTCCTTGAAGTGAAAAAATTGATTTAGGAGGTCAAAAAGTCACTTTTGATCACTGAAGTGAAAAGTTGAAGGGCTAGAGTAGATCAATTTCAAATTAGAACAAAAAGTGCTCCTTTCAGTGAAAAAAGTTGCTTTCCAAGTCAAAAAATGCATTTTTTGGTCATTTAAGTGAAAAATGGAAGGGCTAGAGTAGGTCAACTTCAAATTAGAACAAAAAGTGAAGATTCTCTAAGTGACAAAAGTGACAAGAGGTTTGAAAATGCACACTTTTCATCTCATTGCTAGGTAGAGACTCCCAAGTGCACACTTAAGCATGATTTGTCAAAAGACAAAAAAAGAAAAAGAAAAAAGATGTCATTATCATTCTTGCAAGGAGCATTCAAGTTTATGGTTTGGTGAGAGTTTGGAGAAAAGGAGTTGTATTTCTGAGGTTTGCCAAAGATTTGAAGTTGATTTTCAGTAGTTGACATACAGATTTGAGTATAAATTTCTAAAAACATTTGAATAAAGTCGTAGCATTGTCAACTTTATTCAGTAGCTGACATGCAGATTTGAGGTGTTACTATACTTGAAATTTTTTCTAAAAACAAGATTTTCAGAAATCTGCCTAAATAATAGATCCTCTATTCTATATATAGAATTAGCTAAAAACAGCTAGTCTGAAAGCTCCACAAATCTGCATGTCAACTACTGAAAAAACAACTAAGAACTCTGAGATAACTTTTCTGTTATGTGTTCCCTACTACTGAAAAAACTAAGAACTCTAGAAATCTGCCTAAATAACAGATCCTCTACTCTAAAAAATAGAATTAGCTAAAAACAGCTAGTCTGAAAGCTCCGCAAATCTGCATGTCAACTACTGAAAAAACAACTATGAACTCTGAGATAACTTTTCTGTTATGTGTTCCCTACCACTGAAAAAAGCTAAGAACTCTGAGATAACGTTTTTGTTATGTATTGATTTGAAAATAAAATTTCTTCAATATGTTATGTGTTGCCTTCAAGTCAAGATATATGGGGATGTTAGAATATGGAATCCCAGAAATTAAAAATATTTATGTAAGATATGGGATGTTAGAATATGTATTAATTTGAAAATAAATTTTCTTCAATATGTTATGTGTTCCCTTCAAGTCAAGATATTGGGCAGATTTCTAAAAATCTTGTTTTTAGAAATTTATTCAACTATACTAACACCTCAAATCTGCATGTCAACTACTGAATAAAGTCTGCATGTCAACTACTGAGTGAAGTTGACATGCAACTACTGAATGAAGTTGACATACAACTACTTTATTCAAATGTTTATGTCAACTACTGAACGAAGTTGACATGCAACTACTTTATTCAAATGGTTATGTCAACTACTGAATAAAGTCTGCGTGTCAACTACTGAATAAAGTTGACATGCAACTACTTTATTCAAATCTGCATGTCAACTACTGAATAAAGTCTGCATGAAATTTATATTCTTCAGTAGTTGCATTGTCTGAATAAAGTCTGCTGCTGTTATTAGAATCACCAAACATTTGCCACTAGATCTACAAGCATCTATATAAAGCAAGAAAGTATCTAAAAAAACCAAAGAACACTAGAATCCGAGAACCTCACTTGAGGGAATGAGTGAGTAAGAAGGAAAAATAGAGCTCTTAGAAGGGAAAAACATACCCACTTCTCCGAGGGCCAACTTGTTCACATGAATTCTAAGTTTTAAAAGAATATATTACTTATCTCAATGAGCCAGCCATGATCTATGACTCAAATTGGGCTTGAAAAGCGGGATTCCATATTCTAACATCCCCATATATCTTGACTTGAAGGGAACACATAACATATTGAAGATAATTGATTTTCAAATTAATACATAACAAAAAAGTTATCTCAGAGTTCTTAGGCTTTTTTTTAGTAATAGGGAACACAACAAAAAACTTATCTCAGAGTTCTTAGATATCTTTTCAGTAGTTGACATGCAGATTTGAGGAGCTTTCAGACTAGCTGTTTTTAGTTATTTTAATGTTTTTAGCAATCTCTCTTCTTTTTTTTTCTTGCTACAATCTCTTTTCTTTGTTATTTCTGTAGTTTCCTTTGAAAGGGAATCCTAAGTGTTCAAGCTGCAGTGTTGAGGTGATTGAGCGCCCCACAAGGTAGTGGAGATTGGACAAAAAACATAAATCAAAATCTTTTACATGCTACGTCTCCTTTGTCCAATATCTGTGATTACCCTTTTTAGAAGAATTTCTTAAGAGTCATATAGGTGGCAGCTGGAATGGGATAGTGTTAATGTCTCAAAAAACACATTCAATAATTTTTAAAGCATCAGAACTTGTAGTTGGTTGAGACCTGCAAATCTTTTTTTTAAGAATCATTTACTTTCTTGTCTCCATGTCACCTCCCACATTGACACTTTGGCAATTGGTAAATAGTAATATTTCAAGTGATGATTTGGTAGGATTAGGCCTTCAAATCAATTCTCTAACTCAACGACACCTAAAATAAATCCTATGCAATTACAAATGGTTCAAACCACTTTGCAACCAAAATTGGTACGACTGGGTTTATGACATTTGACCAGCAAATAAAATATAATATTTGATTTATTTTAAAATAGAAATGCTTGAAAATATATATATGTATATATATATATTGGATTTTCTAATATGCATAAAATCTGTGATAACCTGAAATTCTTTGTAAGCCCAAATTTTACCTTCGACTGAAGCTAACAAACAGAATTGGAAGGTTTCTATCTTCCAATTCCTAAATTAACTGAGAGGGTTTTTAGTCCTCAGGGAAAAAAGCTGAATCAAACTTCTGCAACAAGGGTTTTTGGAAATTGATAATGATAGAATGAATCCTTTTTCCAATAATTCCCCTATTTAATTCTTTTCCATCTAACCCTAAAAATTACTTTTAATTAAATATTCGTCCGTTCTTACCAAACTTAATAAATTACCCTTTTAAATAATTAAATATAAGTTGTCTTTTAATTTTCCACCTTTTGACAACTTAAATATTTAACCATTAATAATTTAATTATTTTCCACACAACCGCCAAAGTTACGTAAAATATTAAAAGTCCAAACACAAATTCCGACCACCATCAATACCTTAAGTGCTTAGGAAGTTAGTCTAGATGAAGATTGACACCCTCCCAAGATGGCATACTTCTCCAAAAAGTGTGGAGTGCTCCTAGAATGTTGGATATGCACACAAAAAGTACCATTGTACTCATCTTGGTTCTAAGAACTATCTACAATTGCCAAACTACCTTTTCGATAAAGTTGACACTCTCCAAGAAAGTTGGAGTTTCCAAAAATGTTGGAATGGACCAAAAAGGGACATTACGCATCGAGCTAGAATGTAATGTCCCCGTTTTGGAGGTAGTTTGATTTAATTAATTTAATTAATTAAGTTGTCCAAAATAATGATTTTTCATGAGGATGACTAATTAGTTATTTTAATTAAATTAAAAAGTGGTATTAAGTTAATTATTTATAAGGTTATCAAATAAATCAATATTATAAGGTGACCTTATATTTAATTAATTTAATAAAGTGACTTGAATTTAATAAAGCGACTTGATTTTAAAAATATATCATAAAGTCACTTAATAAAAATAAAATAATATTCTAGAAGCTTCTTGAAGAATTGGAGAAAAAAAATAAATAGAGGGGTTGCCTAAGCTTTTAGACATCTAGATTTGAAATTGATATTTAATAATTCATCTTGTAGAGCCAAGGGTTTTTGCAGATTTCTTTTTGATCATAGGAAACGAAAACTTCTTCCTATTGATAGCAATTTTGAGGGTGTAAAATATCATCTGAATTATTGCAGCTGTGGGAGAGGTTACTTCAGACTTCTTATTGTGACAAAATTTGTGGCCTTTGGCCAATTTTGTTGAGTTAGTTGTGTTGTACCCAAAATAATTTTTTGGCATTCTGCTTAAATTGAGCTAAATCATGTAAAAATGCCATCAAAAGTCTGTTTTAGGTCAAACCAAACATAAGGTCTTTGTGGGTTTCTGTCAAGGAACATATGTGCAAATTTTCAAAAAATTGAAAATTAGGGTTTCATACCCCTATTTTCGGGGAAACCCCTGAAAATAGGACCTTACTGGAAATGATTGAAAATGATTTTGATAGGATTAATTGACTTCATGATCACATTGGTCAAGTCAGAATCATCAAAAGACCTGTTTTACTCTGGTGGGTCTATTTCTATTTTTCAGGAACAAAGTTAGGAGCTCCGCAGCCATTAATGGCAGATTGGCCAGTACTAGGTGTTGAAAGCTAAGCTTCAAAAGCTTCAATGACGCAACCATGGCAAAAAAGGATGAAAAAGATGCTGTTTGACAAGGGAGATTCTCGAAACCGGAAAAGGCCAAAATGTGGCTAACTCTGGAAATGCTACCAAGGAGAAACCAACTCAAGATGCTAAAAGCGCCCTTTCCAGAGAAAGGCGCCCTTGAATCTTAGGGGCCAAATCTAGTCTCTTGATTCCTCCAAGGCAGTCATCCTCGACATTCTCCTGTTGAATCAACAACGAAACATTCAGCAAGATCATCTGATAAAATGATCACCGACAATCGTCAATAGAAGGCAAAGAGGCTGTTATAAAGAACATCCAAAAACGACAGCTTGACTGGAGAAAGGCACCCTTGTTGAAGAAAGGCGCCCTTGAATGGGGTAATGAAGATGTCATCTGTTGAGAAATGCTGTCTTCGTGAATTCTATCCAGCTCCGATCTAGTTTCACGATGAAACCATCTGCGAACCTGCGAGGTGAACCAAACAACTGCAGTGATTGATCAACTGAGGAGGCAATCAAGCGGAAAACGCTAGGAAAGCAAGAACGAAAGAACACTGAAAAAGTGCCAAGTATCTTGAAAAAGGCGCCCTTGCTGAAGAAAGGTGCCCTTTCTTTTGAGCACTCAGATGCCGACCAAAGGCTGAAGGACTTCCAAGATGATCTTCTTTTGGATTCTCCTTGACAACGAAACGATCTACGAAGGATTCCGGCAAAGCAATCATCTGATGATGATCAGATTGAAGCAGTTTTCAACAAGAAATAATTGACCAAAAAGAGCAAAAGCGCCCTTACTGAAGAAAGGCGCCCTTGCTCGCTGAGGCTTTAAATTGACTTTTAGGAACTGAGACACCAACCATCCTTTTCAGGATTGAGCTGGTCACCTGATGAATCGTCAAGCGAGATTGTTCGACTTATCAGTCAACGAAGAGATCAAATCAGAGCACGGGAGGTCTAAATAAAGAAGTTGAAGAACAAACACTGAAAACTGAGTAAGGCAAGTGCAAAAGCGCCCTTGTTGAAGAAAGGCACCCAGTCTTCTAGAGCCTCAAACTTAGTTTTCCGGCTTAACACTTCCCGGGAACATCTCTTCAGCACAGATCGTGCTCAACAGTGAATCTATCAGCAATTGCTTAGGATCAACTGATCAATTTGGAGCGAGGATCAAACAAAGGTCATTCAACATGACAAAATGATGAAAAAGCACTCAAACTCAAAAGGGACGCCTAAAAAGGTGAAAGGAAAGTTTGTTGACTTCAGTTAAGATATTTTGGAGGCAAACTTGGCCAATTCACCCCACGATTAGTGGAAATCAACCTTTTGAACTCTAGATCAAGCCAAATCAGGCTTAGATCATGAGTTAGGCGCCCAAACTTCAAGGATTCAGGCTTGAGTCTTTATAAAGCAGATCTAGGCGTCCTTCATTATTTCTTTGTAGGTTAAAGATCAAAAACAACAATAAGCTCTCAAGGAAGTCCTTTCAAGATCTGGCAAGGCTTTTTGACAGTTCTTCAATATTTTTTGAAGATCAGAGGCAGAGGAAGATTTCTTATCAGAGGCTGGATTTAGAGACATATTTTCTCAGGGAGACAGCTAAAACTTCCAATCCACCTTCTGTCTACTTCCTTTTTTCTTGTCTTAGGTATTCTTGCATGTCACACAAATTAGCAGGCTACCACAGATCTGATCAATTGGGTAGAATCAGAATAATTTTCCAATGAAACCCATCTCGTCAGATTTTCAAGAAACAACATTGCTGCCCCTATTTTTGGGGATTTTTTCGAGAAAGTTTCAGAATCAAAATTTTGAGGAATTGGGTTTGTTCAGCATTGAAGCACGAACAAAACCCATGTGCCAGATTTTTTCTAGAAAAATACTTCTCGGTAGGCACTATTTTTAGGGGTTTTTGGAAAGTGTCAGAACAAGGTTGTGTGCACAGTCAATCTTCGAGTTATTCAAGATGCAGTACTCTCAGGTACAATACAAGACCAAGATGGCCTTGTACCATGATTACCTGAAAACGATTGACACAGACTTATTTCAAAAGAATCCAGTGGTTGATCTAGAAGACTTGGAGGGCATGAATCAGATCACATTGCAGAACATAGAGGAATCCGGGTTGCTTCAAGCTGCGTCCATCTCCATCACATTACAAAGTGTGGAGCTTGTAATTGCTTGCATTAAGCATTACAATCCTACCACGAGAGAAATCGGATTAGTGGATGGGAGGGTAATTTGCAGTTTGAAACCCAAGGACATTGAAAAATGTTTTGGTATTCCATCATGCCCTACCAACGTGGTTATATCAGTGACAAAGGCTAGCTTGCCTAAGATAGTTGGACGAGGAGAATTCAAAGATGAGTATGCAGTGTTGATCACTCTACTCAGCAAAATCACTGGACAGGAGGAGGGCAATCTGTTTCAGTAATGGATGTACTTCGTCATTGCCAAAATCATCAGCAAGAGGGAACATTATGACTGGGTCACTCTGATCAGTGATACACTCCACCAACAGATTACCGGGTTTCTAGAAGCTCATAGGTTCCACATGTGTTCTTACCTGGTATACCTGATTGCCTTCCAAGGCGAATTCAGGATATTAAACAATGTGGGGACCTTAGGCGTGTAGAAGGTTCATGAACACTTTACATGTCTTGAGTTTACTCAAGTAGAGCAACACTTCAAAAGGACAAGTGACCTCTTCACCATGCACACTGTACGAGAACTAGACCATGAGATGCACGTACGTATTTCACAAGCAGCCAAGGAGGCAATGGTGGACTGGGCAGATTGGTTTATTCAATTCCCTACCTTCACCTACATACACATGTATGGCTACATTGGTCATTCCGCCATGATGCCACGCTACCCTTCAGGTAGGGTAGTTTTCATGGAATTCCTAAGGCAGTTGGCCAAAGTTCATACTCACTTGCGACTGAAGAAGAAGCCAGCTGTGAAATTTCCCGTTGAGATGGGACTCTATAGATGCAGGTCAGCGGTAGATGTCAAGTTGATGAGCTAGGAAACGGTGAGGCTTAATCTCAAATACCTCATTGAGAGAAGGTCATATGATCCCAGAGGTCTTTATGCGGCGCATCTTAACAACGCTCATCACATGAATCTTCTATGGAAGATTACTGGGTCAATTGTGACGATGAGTATGAAGTGCGAAGAAGGAACCATAGCAGGTTCAAGCTCTCACAAATAGCTGACTTTATGTCAGAAGACGTTAAGGGCTTGTCTGATGATGAAGGGGAAGTCATTCTCCCCTCATTCTTCGTAGATTCAATAGACTCACAACCACTCCCAAGGATGGATTGGTACGCAAAGGAAAACCCATCTGTAGAGGAAAGAACAAGTAGAGTTGTCAAGAACAGTCAACTCTACCTCGACAGCAAGAAGACAAGGAAGGTAGTACTTCCTAGGACAGAGCCGCCATAGGTTCAATCTACACTACCTTCCTCATCAAGGAAGAAGCCCAAAAAAAAGCAATGGTGCAATCCTCCCAAAGGGTTGTGGATGTCTGGACACACAAGGGGAAGACCGCAAGAGTCATACGTGGAGACAGCCACACATACCCCTAAGATAGTCACGGGAATTGCTGCCCCAGAGCCAGTAACAGAGATAGTCACTGCAGAGCCAGCAACAAAAATGGTGCCTGTGTTAGAAACAGAGCCACCTACATCACCAACATCACAGCAGTCACAAGTCCCCATCGACTTGGACTCGCCACCAAGAGACGTCACTCCAGCACAGTCTCATACTTCGGGCATTCAAGGGCCCCATATTCCTCCTTCTAGTGAAGCTAGCCGAGATTCTATCTGGCTTGAGGGTTTCCTAGGAAGGAAGAGGGAAAGGCTCTCCTATGAGCTTGACTTTACAAAATTCGACCATGTCCCACAAGACATGCCGACGAAGAAGTTGAAGAAGCAAGTTCACATGGAAAGGAATGCAAAATATGAGTTCATCATAGAGATTGCTGCCTCACCAAAAGATAAAAGCATACATGAGGTACAAGTGGAAGACTTCACATTGTCTAAACTTAACCTCGGAAAGACCACACGACAGGTGGAGGCAGACCTTCTCGGAATCGCCTTGGTAAGCGCCCAAGAAAGGATGGCCAAGGATGGAAAAGACAAGTCAGCCTTGAAGGCTGAGAACCAACAGTTGAGGATGTACATTTCCAGCTTGATGCACGACACCCCGAATGTCTTGGCGTTACCACAGGAATTGCTGGATCTTCCCGCAGAGCAGAACCATCAACAACTGATGATGTAATGTCCCCAATTTGGGATTACTCTAAATCTGCCTTGATTTCTTGAAGATATCCTTTATGATGGTTTAGTGTTCATATTGCATTCTTTTTCTCCTTTTCCTGATCAATCATAGGATAAAGACATTCATAAATTTATTCATTTTTCTATCAAATGATCACAATTACTTATAAGGCTCAATAATTGCTACAAGTATCTTTATTGTATAATTGTATTATATATATACATATGTAATTACATTCAATAATGCCAATGGAGCATAACATATCAGCAATGTTATAAGATAACTAGTAGCATGCATGATTTATTATTCCCCATGCAATCCATAAAAAAAATAGATAACATTAAATAAATAGCATCATGTATGAATTACTATTAATTAGACTATTATTTAAATCCATGATGTATTTATCAACATCATTATTTAAATGTACAAACATTTATCTAACTTATTATTTAAATTCATAAAATACTTATCTCCTTATATTCATAAAATACTTATCTACTTTCCATCTGCCTGTCTTTATAAATTTCAGATGATCTGCAGTCTATATTTTGTCTCTTGTTTCCCATTCTATTCTCTATTTCCTTCCCTTCTATACATATCTCATTCTCTCCCTTTTTATATCTTCACATTCAAATGAGAAGATGTATCTTTTGAAAAGAGAAATTCATTAGAAAGGACACAACCTTTTGAATTGATTGCTGCCTTTTGAAAACTAATTCTGAACCTTTCTAATTTATATTTTATTGTTCTCTACACACTATTGATAGATCTCCTTTTTACATCTTCATTCCTTTACTCTTCTATCTTCTTCTTAAAATCTGATGTGTATATCATATCCCTTTTCCTTATCTTCACTCCTTATTTTATATCCTTATATCTCCATGAAGAAAGGCATCTCTTTGAATAGAGATAACCCCACAAATGGTCATGACTTTTAGTTAAACATTCCTTAATGATATCTCAAATTATATTCATTTTATTATTTTGTTTTGATGTGTATTATATTTTACTATTTTATTTTTAATTTATTTGTAATATTATTTATATTTATTTATAGTATTATTTATATTTATTATTTAAATGTATATTTTAATATTTATAATATTATTATTGTTATTATTTTTTGATCAGTAATAAGGTTTATTTTATTGAATAATGAAAATGCCAGATTACAAGCAAAATCCCAAAACACTTCCCAATACAAACATGCTAGAACCCACCAAAACCAAATCAATACCAAAAACTACTTCCCCAGCTCAAAAATAATTCCTCCCATAAGAGAAAAGGGCTTGATTTCAGCCAAAACCAGACCAGCTTAACAAAGACTAAAGATCTTTAACAGGTCATATATGTGGAGCTTTCTTTAGCCCTCCCTTGTTCTGGGATCGCATGACCATATCAAAAGTTTTCTTCTTCTCCTTCTTTGATTTCTTTCCCATGACTATTTGCCAACCATCCTCGACCCTTACGGCCTCCTTCTGCCAGTCCATAGAAGGGACCTGGGGGCTCTTCCAAGCTCTACACTCCGTAAATTCTTGAGGCTGCTGATCATCAACCTTCCGCTTCCTAGCATCTCTTGGCTGAGGCCTCCCACCGCAGTTCTTTTCTCGACAATCCGGAGTTACAGTCTCTGTTTTGGATGTAGTTTCCCTGTCTTCAACCAAGGGCTCTTCCTAAGATGGATTCGTTTGATTCTGACGCTGCTCAAAATTTCTTGCCTCTTGCAATAGCGATACTTCTTCATGGTTTGGCTCCTCAGAAGCTCGACTCTCCTCCACAGCGCCATTCAATAGAGATTTCTCTAGCTTTTCCTCCTGTTTCTCCACTGTGTAATGCTGGGTTGAAGCCTCTTTCCACCAAGAGGTGAATTTGTTAGGTCTATGCTTGGCACATTCAACTGCTAAGTGACCCATTTGACGACAAATTTTACACCTAAAGGGTACTCCTTCGTAGTCCAGTGACTGCACCTAGCAACCCCTTGAAGAATTTAGACGAATCTCCTTTGGGGGAACCTTGGATATATTCATTTCCACCAAGATTCGGGCGTAACTTGAGTGCAGAAGATTTGAAGACCCTTCGTCTACCATTACGAAGGTTCCTAAAGAGTTCCCTATTGCCTCCAAGCAAGCATAAAACCAAAACTGAAGAGGGAAATTAGGAAGTCTCACCCACTATGGAATCTTCTCAAACACTTCTGTGGCTGGGTTAAAAGCCGGGTGCCATGGCTTTAACAACAACACATGTTTTTCCTCCCAATCCCAGTGGTAATCATATAGGATCTGGTTTCTATCCTTTTCTTTTTCAAAAGCAACAATAAAAATGCCTTTGGCCATTGGGTAAAATTGAACATACCCTTCCATTAAAGGCTTCCAATAGTTTGAAATCCACTCGTGAAGTTCTGACAGTCTTGGCTAGAAGCCCCTAAACCTCCCAATCAGACCCAAACTAGAAAAAACTTTCTCATTATAGACCACCTCTTTCTCCAGTTCGCCATCTATTTCCAAAGTGATTGACTCAGAAGAAACAAGGCTAGCAAAGATCCCTCCCTTAACACCAGCAAACCGACTATTTGAGGTTTTCTTTACCCTAGCTTGCTCTGTCTTGCTTTCCTTAGAACTCTGTTTTTTACCATCCTTAGAAGCTCCCCCCATAGCATGAACAAATTGATTACACCCACCAAAAACATCGGCCCTTTCAGAAACACGAGCCACATTCTCCTGAGATCGGGGCACTGAAGACACGCCTCCATTCACAATGTGACCATCGCTGAATGAAACCCTTTTCCACTCGACCTCTGCATGCTGACTACTCCGCACGTCATTCTCTGTTCGGCACCCCCTACTTGAGCTTACACGGATGCAACTTTTGCTGTGCTGAGCCCCAACCGTCGGAATCTGCAACCTCACTCCCTCACGACAGGAAGCCACAAAAACCCTAGCCTCTTCGCCTTCAGTCTGAGCGTCGTTGCCATTATTTCCCCCGCTCAAAGCCAAAACCCTGTCAACAGCGCGTTCTGCTTGGGCATTGCAACCAAAATTTCCCTCACAACAACCATCAGTGCACTGGAAACCACTGGAAACTCCCTGCGAAGCCACCTCAAATGACCCCAAACAGGGCAAAACCCTGGTCGATGCAACGGCCGGCTGCACTTGACCGTTACCCTCCATCTTCTTACACTTAATATTTATAATATTATCTCTTAATAATTATTTGATAATTATGATAGTATTTATATTAATTTATTTTATTGTGTATTGTCAATATATATTTATAATTACAATATTGTCTTATGATGATTGTAATTATAAATATATTAAAACGATAATATTTTCTTTTATAATTTTAATATGTATTGTGTTATTCATTCTCACTTATTTGTATCTCAGAGTGTTCTAATTTTGGGGACATGACATATGACATATGGAAAACACTTGAAAGATCAAGTGGAGGAATTTGTTCTTAGAGGGCAATGTATATTGGAAAATCTATACCAGTTATGGGATAGAGCACATGGACTTCGTGCAAAAATTCAACAATCAGAGCAAAGAATAGCAGAAGAGAGGCCAAGCGATGAGACCACAATTGCAGACTTGCAATTGGCATATCAATCAGTCTACTCTGAGGAAAACAAGCAACATCTATTTGCTTGGAAAGAACAATTGGCATACAAGGTGAAAGCCTACGATGCCCATTCAGTTGAACTGATTGACTACTGACGGGTGGTCACAAAAATTATCAACTTCGCAAGAATGTTGGTAATATCCTTCCCTCACATAGAATATCAGCGCGAGGGAGGAGAATACATTGAGATGGTTACGGTGTAGAATCAGTTCAGAGATGTCATCCGCAACACCTTCCTTGATGATCCAAACGGTTGTAAGTTGGCCAAGGTGGTCGCTTTGTCTACCAAGTTCGATGAGGCAGCTGCCCAGTGTATAGACTTCTAGCATCAGCTCACGACAGGCGAAGTAATGCTAAAGTGCCAAGTCATCATTCTGCAAAGCATTAACTACCCAGAGGCTGAAGAAGTCAACGAATGGATAGAAACACTGTTGACTAGTGGTGAGTTGTAAAGGCACCAAAAAAGGACGTCCTACCCTCCAAATGGCATTTATGATACTTGAAGTTGACTTGGTGTCTCTTTCCAAGTCAACTCAAGAAGACATTAAATGTAATTGGAGCTAACTTGATGCCCCTTTCCAAGTTAACTCCACATCCCACAAATCATGCATTGTTAGATCCCACTAATTAAGGATGTCTAATTGACTTCCATAATTTGTGGATCTCAGATCTCCACTAAACATGGATGTCTATTTTCGAGGCATACTTTGTATTAAAGTTCACCTTTAGTTTAATTTCAGTCAACTGAAGTAGTTTCCAGTTGACTCTTTGTTTAGTTTCAGTTAACTGAAATAATTTCCAGTTAACTGTTTGTTCCCCCTTTTTAGGAATAAATCTTGCTTAATTGATTGGCAAGAACTGTTTGTTAACTCAAGGAGATTTTAGGGTTGCCTACTCCTTTGAGTTCTATAAATAAGAGCCTTAGGCTCATTATTTGTTTAACCTCTCTACTTACTATGCAAAATTGCTGTGCCATTGTTGCCACAAGTTTGAAAGTGATTATTTGTTCACTTTTGGATGAGAGTTAATTGGTTTGATGAGAAATTGTGCATGATTTCGTGCCTTTGCATGTCACAATCTTTGTAACTCGTTGGAGAGATTTAAAGAAGAAAATCAGAAGGCGCTTGCATTTTGATCCAAAGATTTGAGTCCTTTCAACGTTTTTGTGTTAAATAGCTTGTTGTTTCATTTCCCTCCTCGGATAGGGGTTCCTCCTCCTTGGATATTTGTTATCAAAAGTTATCGTGTGATGTTGTTTAATGGATTGACTTTCAACCTATACTTCGGACAGGGGTTCCTCCTCCTTAGCAAGTTTGTCGGCCAAGTCATCACGATTTGTTGTTTCTAGTAAGTTGTTTCCTAGCCTATACCTCGGATAGGGGTTCCTCCTCCTTGGAAAGTCTCAGATCCAACTTACCGTGAAGAGTGTTTGCTTGTATAAAACCTTATCCCAGCGTATATCTGAGAGTTCAGAGCCTCGGCCATGTTCTAAGGAGATGACGGATTCAAGTGATCCAACCATCCATTCCCGCTCCTATGCCCTCATGCTCTGTTTATCATGAGGAGATAGGATAGATTGTAAAGAACCGGACCAATTTTTTTTTGATTTTTCACAATTGATTACAATGCAACATGCACCCATTAAGGTTAGCATAAACCAAAACGATGCGGAAAGCAACTCTAACCAGAATGTACACCAGGATCCCGATGAGGGCAAGGTGTTAGCATTGGTCAGAGGATCTCAAAGGAAAATGCTGAATAAGAACTCTAACCACGAGATGCGCCGGTGAACGACGAGCATTCGGTCAGAGGATCCCTATCTAATGCAATACTGAAAATTAGCTCAACACCAAGTATGTGCTACTCAATCCGTGACGAATATGAGGCGACCATATGGCGGAGTCTTTAGGAAATTACAAATGCAAACAGAAATAGGCGGCAAGCCAGCCTCTTCCACTTGTTCAGTGGGCAGTACAAACATAGATAAATTGCGGAAATGTTAAATGATGCTGACAGTACTACTGTACAGCTTACAATATCAGAAATTCATCAATTAAGCACATTATAAGAGAGTCTTCAACATTACAACAATATGGAATGATAATTCCAAGTCTTCTCAATGGCATTCCTTGCACACAACTCGAATAATTATTTTAAGCTTGCTGCTATGACAGAGTAAGGACTGTTTTTTCTGTTATCAGCAACACTGTAACACCAAATTATGCTCACAAACCTCACACCACTCATTCAAACTGCAAGTAAATGGATGCAAAAGACACCTAAGATGAAGGCGCCCAAGTTCAAGACACAAAGCAACCCCAAAACCTTGATATTTAATTTCTGCTCAAAACCCAATGAAGGTACAATGGTACGGCCCCTTGAGGAGGGCGATTTTCTCTTAAAAATTCCAGACTTTATTAAAATTCATGAAACTTCACAAAAGGTGGCGCCCTACCAAGACTAATGAGAAAATGCAATACCCACAATGAAATCTTTTTGTGTTTTTGGATTATGAATAAAAAGAGTCTACAGCTATATGGTAACAGCAACTAGAAAAACATGACAACATGATTGAAATACTCTACCAAAATGCAATAGAACTCAAAGACAATTCAAACTACCAATAACAAGCTAACCTCTCAACTAGTTGCTATCTTTCAAGCAAGAAGATGAGCCAATGCTAGGAGGTGTGCTTTCCTCGAAGCGAGTGCCTGAAGTCAATCCAGCAGCATAACGGTGTACTAGACAGAAGATGCCAAATGAAGAGCTGAGGCTTGCTTAAATAGAAGTGAGAGAAACATCTAGAAACTTCCAGAGGGCGCCCCAAAACCCTAATTTTCAAATTCCTCTTTTCCCTCCAAAAGATGGCGTCCTTTTTCCTCCATAAAATATTTCACTTTTAAAATAAACTTCATCTCACAAAAGGGCGTCCATTTCAAGGTCTCAAAATTTGACATTAAAAATATAATTTATCACCTTATGACGCCTAGACCCTCAAAGTCCCCTTTTTTAAAAACAACTTAAAGTTGCACTGCTTAGGCAAAGGGGGTATAATATTAAAATAATAATATTATAATAAAATACTTATCTCTCCACTAAAAAATGCGCCCAAGGCCAAGAATTGAAGTGCCAGCTGAAACAACTGCAGAAGAAGCCCAACTGAACTGAACCCAAACTGTCCACTGCCAAAAATAGAATTTACTAAAAATAGTAAATTCGCGAAGTTGCCCGGAATGCCAAGCAGGCAGACACCAGCTGCTTGGCTCTGCAGAAGAGCCAAAGAATCCGCCAAGCGGGGATCACGGACTCCAACCCAAGGATTGCTCCAAGATTAGAGCCCTGAATTTCACCATCGCCGCGGCTACGGATATAGGAATGGGCTTGACGGTCCCAGCTTAAAATGATCCGCTGAGAGAAGGGACATTACATATTTAGTCAAGATGGTGAATGGTCTTAAAATCGAGGATAGACTCGAGGGAGCATCCAACTACACATCATGGAGGTTCAGAATCATGCTCACCTTGGAAGAGAATGATTTGGCTGAGTTTGTGGAGACCAAAGTTCCCGAACCTGAGGAGGAAGAGGAGAAGTTGCAGTGGAGGAAGAAAGACATCAAGGCAAAGAAGATGTTGGTTGATTCTGTTAAAGATCATATTGTTCCGATTGTTTCCAAGTTGAAGACGGCGAGGGACATGTTCAAAACATTGGAGGAGATGTACGAAATCAACAACACCAGCTGGGCACTTGCACTGAAGCAACAACTACTCCATGTGAAGATGGCGAAAGGAGAAATAGTGATTGCCTATTTCATGAGGATTTCAGAATTGAGAGATCAGCTCTCTACAATTGGTCATGTGATTGATGATAAGGACTTGACCATGCTTGCTCTCAGTGGTCTTCCTTTATCATGGGAGTCCTACATTCAAGGAATCAATGCAAGATCCAAACTTCCTAAGTTTGATCGTTTGAGGGCCCACTGCATTCAAGAGGAGTCAAGGTTGGTGGCTAGAGGCGTTGGTCAAAGTTCAAATAATGAAGATATTCATGTTCTCGCCTCCCAAGCTTCGAAGAAGAAAGGAAAAGATGGAAAGAAATGATTCTTCAAGAGGAATCGAAATAAGGGAAATGATGGTTCCCCCGCATTCAAGAAGAAGAGAGACTTGTCCAAGATCCAATGCTTTAGATGTGATAAGTTTGACCACTTTGCTAAGCATTGTCCATCCAGACCTAAGCAACAAGCCACCGTTGCAGATGTTGATGATGCTCCTCCACAAAAGGATTCATGTGAATATTTGTTCTATTCGGCATTGTCAAGCAGTGTACCTACAGACACCAACACTTGGCTGATCGACAGTGGTGCTTCTCGACACATCATTGGGTTTAAGGAGCATTTATCAAGCTTAGTGGAGAGAGATTCTTTTGAACAAGTCATTATTGGAGGTGATGCTAGCTACTTCATGAAAGGGATTGGGACCTCTACTCTTCATTTGGATTCCGGCATTACACTATAGTTATGTGATGTCCTTTATGTTCCAAGAATCAAGCGTAATCTTATCTCGATTTCATCTTTAGAAGATAAAGGATATCAAGTTGCCTTCTCCAAAGGCAAAGTACTTGTGTGGACGAAGAATTCCAACTTCAAGACTACTCAAGTAATTGGTGTTAGACATGAGAGCCTCTATAGGCTGTGCACTCGTCCACTTCAGGCATTAGTTCATGATACTTCAAGCTTGTGTGATCTTTGGCATCGAAGATTGGCTCACCTTCACTTCCGGGCTTTACCTATCATGGAGAAGATGGTGACGGGTCTTCCAAAGTTCAACTAGGAGCATGAAGGTACTTGCAAAGGCTGTGCAATGGGTAAGAATACAAAAGCTCCATTTCATAGTAGAGAAAGTAAATCTAAATGTATTCTAGATCTCATTCATTCTGATTTATGTGGTCCAATGTCTATTCCTTCTTCGAGTGGTTTCGTATATTACATTCTTTTTATTGATGACTACTCTAGAAAGACTTGGATTTATTTTTTGAAAACTAAAGAGTCTGAAGAAGTGTTAGAAAGGTTCAAGGAGTTCAAAGCTCAAGTAGAGAACCTTTCCGGGAAAAGAATCAAAGTCCTTAGATCTGATAATGGAGAAGAATACACTTTTGGAAGCTTTCGGAATTTCTATGTTGAAGTTGGGATTAAAAGGGAGTTCTGTGTTCCCCATAATCCTCAACAAAACGGTGTTGCAAAGAGAAAGAACAGATCGATCGTGGAAGCAACAAAAGCCATGATCTATGACCAGGATCTGCAAACCTTCCTATGGGCAGAAGCTTCTACGACTGCAGTCTATGTTCAAAATAGAAGTCCTCACAGAAACTTGGAGAACACTTAGGCTCCTGAGAAGCCTTTGGAAAGGAAACCCGAGGAGGTGAAGATCATTTAGGGATCTTTGGATGTCACAGTTCCCTCCATTTATTCCAAAGGGGAGAAAAGAAAGGGAGAACAAAGTTGGAGTCTTGGCAAAAGAAAGAGGATATATTGTAAGGCCTAAAATTGAGACATCAAAAGCCCTCTGAGGATATACATTGGTGGAAGTTGATCCCGAGATCCGGTAAAGGGGATATCACATTTAGAAGATGTTGCATTGAGGAGATCAAAGAGGTATTCATATGGAGGGTTGATATTAGAAGAAGAGTCTCCTCGGGATATAGGTTAGGCCATGAAAGGATTGGAACAGGCAGAAGAAGGGTATTGATCAGTTGAAGCCCCTTGGGAACCCTACTTGATGAGCCCCGATGTGGTGGGAGAAAAAGACCTCTTTGGGCTAGGCAAACAATGCAAGAAGCAGAAAGGGTTGCAGCTCCTAGAGGTACCTTCAAAGAAAGCAAAAGGCCACATAAGTTCTCCAATTATGTTGCCTTGATGAGTCAGATTATTGGGTCTGAGCCTTCCAGTGTTGAGGAAGCTTCTAGTCAACAAGTTTGGAAGGATGCTATGAACGAGGAGTATCAGTCAATTCTCAAGAATGATGTCTGGGACATCGTTCCTAGACTCGAAGGCAAATTTGTGGTATCTTCAAAATGGCTCTTCAAGATCAAGCATGCGGCTGATGGGAGCATTGAGAAGTACAAGGCAAGATTCGTGGCTAGAGGGTTCTCACAAAAAGAGGGAGTTGACTATGAAGAAACATTTGCTCCTGTTACTCACTACACTTCTGTCAGAACCATTATTTCCATTGCTACATCTAGAGGATGGAAGATTCATCAGATGGATGTGAAGACAACTTTTCTAAATGGTGTGATAGAGGAAGAAGTTTATATCGAGCAACCTGATGGATTCGAGGTACATGGAAAGGAGTCTCATGTTTGCAAGCTGAAGAAGGCCTTGTATGGTCTTAAGCAGGCACCTTGTGCATGGTACAAAAGAATTGATCGCTACTTGTCAAGCTTGGGCTTCTCTAAGAATGATGCGGACTCAAATCTATACTTTAAGGTAATTGATGGTGAAGCATTGATTTTGGTTTTGTATGTTGATGATTTGATTCTTATTGGAGAAGATCACCTTATTCTCAAATGTAAGAAGGAGTTGGCTTCTGAGTTTGAGATGAAGGACCTTGGGCTCATGCATTACTTCCTTGGATTAGAAGTTTGGAAAAAGCCAGATGAGATGATTCTAAGCCAAGGGAAGTACACCATTGATATACTTAAGAGGTTTGGTATGATGGATTGCAAATCCATGTCGACACCTATGGAGACCAACCTACATAAGTTGAAGGAAGCTGCAGCTAGTTCAGACTTGGTGGATCCTACGATGTATAGACAATTGATTGGGTCCTTGATGTATCTAGTTAACACTAGACCAGATATTTGTTATGCTGTGAGTGCACTTAGTCAGTTCATGTGTGAACCGAGACAGATACATCTTGTTGCAGCTAAACATATCCTGAGATACTTACATGCTTCACAAATTGGATGATATATGGGATTTGAGATATTCACCCAGTCTTGGACTTGGAGCTGCATGGTGCATCACGATTCTAAATTTAAGATTTAAGGAATTATTCGTCCAGGAAAAGAGCACCCTAAGTTATTTGCTTGATTTGGGATCTACTATGATTTCACAGTGCAGCCAAAGAAGCGATCATTTATAGCAGTAAAGTCACAGTGGCCGAGTATATTAATAATATTACCGCAGCAATGGCCCAACCCTTCGGGGGAAGCAGAGTGCATGGCTTTGCCCTTGCGGAATTGTTTTGAACCAATCAGCGGAGTCTATCATTCATTGTGATAACTTGGTAGCGGCTTTTCTATCAATCTTACATGTTTCCTTGGCCGAGAATTAAGCATGGTAGATTAAATACCATTATATCAAAGATATGGTATTGAAGGCTACTCTGATTGGGGTATATCAACTTTGATGAGCAAGCTTGGCCGGAACATTCTCACACCAAGCCTCTCGGGGATAAAGGGGCATGTACTTTTCGAGGATAAAACTGGTATGGTGGAGAATACGTATGGCGAGGAAAGGGAGTCACCGATGTCAGGTGATCCTCTTTAATGAGTTCTTCTCTTCGTGAGAGAAGTTCGAGGTGAAATCCCTTGATTAATGAGTTCTTCTCTGTGAGAGAAGTTCGAGGTGAAATCCCTTGATTAATGAGTTCTCTGTAAGAGAAGTTCGAGGTGAAATCCCTTGATTCCACCCTCTGGGAGAGCCATGGTGGATGCCATGTGTGTGACTCCATGACAGCATCACGTGAGAGAGTTCGTGATGATTTTCTTGTACTTGTGTTTTCACCCTCTGGGAGAGCCATGGTGAAAGTCATGTTGAGGTGACAACATCACGTAAGTGATGAACACTTGTACATACCATACATGGTTGTAGCCATTATGGTTGATATTATGTTGAGGTGATATCTAATATCACGATGAGGTGATATTCTTCTTTCCCACTTATGGTTGTAGCCATAGTGGTAGGCATCATGATGAGGTGATATGTCTTGTGCAGCTAGAAGTATACTCCCTAGCTAAGAGGGAGTGTTGATGTTTATTGAGTAGCGTCGGTCTTATTCTTCCAGCCGATCTCCTTGTTGAAGAACAATAAATTAAATGTAGCCCAAGCTATTTAATTTATAGCGATTTCAAAAGGCACAACTCTTATGTTAAAAGTGTTTAATTATTAAAGAGGTTCGATTAAGAAGAGGCACAATTTTTTTAGAAGGGAGCCGACCTCTTACAAGAGGCGCGATTATTTGCTCAAGGCCGACTTGCTTTCATTGAAGGGTCATGTCCCTTCTCTTCATCTTGTATATAACCACCTTCATTGTATCTCACTTGATCATCAATTTCATTCATTGTTCCATCCATCTCAAGTGCGAATTTATTCAAGGCAGATTGAAGACATATAAGTTCAAGTTCGGCATTATTAGTGGCTGAGTTATATCAGCATATTGCTCCATTGTAATTCTGTGTTGCATCACTCTTTGGTGCATGTTATAGGCCCTTCTTATTGGCCCTTTGTAAAGGAGACAATTGTGTTGACATTTCAATATATAAGTGATATATTGTTGCTGGGTTTTTCTCCCTCAAGTGGAGGGTTTTCCTAGGGTATCTGCTGTGTTATTGTGTGTCTGATTTGAATTAATTTTCTGTGCATTAAATCTGATCATAAAACTAACAGGTATGGCTACAACAATATTAATATTAGCGGTTTGAAGATTATATACTTCTCATTGATCATTATGTATAGCATAATATTCAATACCACCATATAAGTGGTATTCATGATCAATGTGTTTGGAATGATTTTCAGAACTAATTTTAATCTTTCAGTCAATAATCAGTATTGGTAATATAGGAAATCAAGGTATTTATACTTCAAGGAAAGTATAGCATTTGAATTTCATTAATCAGCATCAATGAGTTACATAAAGGATACGTCAATTGTTTACAATTTCTGTTTGTGTCACAAACACTTTTCTTGCATGTTTAGTGAGCTTCAAGATGTTAAGATATGTTAGCATTGGATTTGGTGTATCACATGCTTGTAGTGCTTGAGTAGAATTTTCTTCATGCTAAGGTCTTAATGCTATTTTTTTTTCAATGTCTTTCAAAGATGAGAAGGCGACATTTAGAATCAGTTTATTTATATGCTGAATTGGAACCCTTGATTCCTTGTCACATTAGATACTTAATGAGAGATGTATTTGTACCAAGTTGTCAATAATTTCTTTATTACAAGGGACAAATCTAAAAATCGTTAGATGGTCCTAGGAAAGAGTAAAACAAGCCAATTGGCATTCCAATGAAGCTTAGATGTAGATAAACTTGAATTTTGATCATTGTATAAAAACTTCATCTATAAGAATTCAAGAGCTTGTAGGTATTTCTATCTTTTGGATAAGTCCCATGAACTTCATACTTTTGTATTTACCAATGTGAGTCCTTCCTGCACCTCTGAAAACTCTATTTTTTCAAGTGGCATCTTGATCTATCTGTTGACCAGGCACTCAAACATATTCATGTCTTCCAAGTAGAGAAATGCCACAATAATACAATATAGTTGGTTTAAATACAATATAGTTGTTTTACAATAGTGAGTACTTTTTGGTATTTCTTGAAGAACTTTATAAGCTCATGTCATTCCTGTTTCTTTGCAAAATTTTGGTTGTAGGTTATGAAATAACATCAATCTAATTTTTCCTACGTATGTTTTTTCTTTTGCACCGATGGTCTCAGCCAATCAATGCAGTTCAACATTCTCAGTACAGATTAGACTTTTATGCCTCGGCTCTCAGCCAATCAATGCAGTTCAACATTCTTTGTACAGATTAGACTTTTATGCTTCAGCGCTCACAATGTTCTTGAATATGTGCTAAGTGGTTGACCATATGACATGTTAGGGGATAGATGAGTTGAGTTTGGGAGATGGTAGCTATGAAATGGCATATGGAGGATGAAAGGCATTTACTTCAAGGACCTGTTGTGACCTTTTCACACATCGCCCCATTGCAAATGGGGACCCTCTTGTTTTTGCTTTTTGGGTTTTGCCTTGGCGTCGCAATTGCTTATCACCAATCTTTTTTGCAATGAGGAGTTTGAGTTTTGAGCCACCATCCGGAGCCAAGTTGTGATTTTGAGTCAGAATCAATGTCTAAGCATCTCAGACAGACTCAGAGGGCCCGAAGGACGAAAAACGACTGTCGTTTCATCCAGTTCCGACAACTCCTACTTTTTCGCGTTTTTTGACCCTCTGGGCCCCTATTTTTTAGGGACTTCATTTTCGCGTTTTTTGGCCCATATTGGACTTCCTATTTTTTGGGGGCTATTTTTTGGAAAGTTTCTATTTTTGTCAGGGTTTCCATATTTAGAAAGTGCCTGAATTTTGAAAATCCACTCAGAAGTCCCAAAAAACGAACAAAAAATCACGAAAAATCAATTTCGGTGAAATCTGATTAAGTTTAAAATAATTGAAAAAATCAATGAAGGATCATCAAAAATCAGACTTCCAGATCAGAAAATCACAGAAAACCGATTAAAATCTAGAAAAAATAAGTCAAAAATCACGAAAATTAATTTTAAAATCTGGAAAAGTTCAGGAAAGTCTGATATTCATAAAAAAAATGAAATGGCAAAGACCTTGGGAAGTCCACCACCTTAATAAAGTTTTTTGGAGAAGACTTAAGAAACTCCGCCCATCTTTCAAAAGTCATTTGGGATTTCAAAAGTCATTTGGGAAAATACTTTATGAAGTCCGCCAGCTAGAAAGTGATTTGGGAAGTGTTTTATGAAGTCCGACCAATTCTTGGAATATTATCTCCAAAGTCCGCCCCTCTTATGACACTTGGCAAAAGTCTTTTATAGTCCGCCATCTCTTAGGTCTTTGGAAAAAGCTTTAAGAAGCCCGTACCAGCCTTGAAGACATGTGGCAAGACCACAAGAAAGTCCGCTAGCTTAGTCCGCCATGTTGGAAAAGTCTAAGAAAGTGCGCCCAGCACTTTGGGAAATGGAAAAATGAATTGGCAAAGATTTGCCAAGTCCGCCCAGCCACTTAAAAAGCAATGGCAAGGAAAGTTGCCAAGTCCGCCTTGGGCAAAATGAAAGAATGGCAAGACACAAGAGGAAGTCCGCCCTAGAATGGCAAAGATATAAGCCAAGTCCGCCCTTGGACAAAGGTTTAATGGCCTAACATAAGATGAAGTCCGCCCACCACAAACAAGCATGGCACAAAAACAAGTAAAGTCCGCCTTAGGCATTAAGAGATGGGCTTAAGCAATTAGCAAGTCCGCCATATGGAAAAATGTGAAGTGGCAAGACATAAGGACAAGTCCGCCATGGGGAAAAGGAAGTTGGATTAAACATGGGCTAAGAAAAGTCCGCCTTAGGCATGGCACAAAAACAAGTAAAGTCCGCCTTAGGCATTAAGAGATGGGCTTAAGCAATTAGCAAGTCCGCCATATGGAAAAATGTGAAGTGGCAAGACATAAGGGCAAGTCCGCCATGGGGAAAAGGAAGTTGGATTAAACATGGGCTAAGAAAATTTTATAACACAAGTCAAGTGAAAATTCGCCATGCCAAGAAGGAGTGAGGGAAAATTAAAATTTTTCCTAAGTAAAGATTAAAAATATTCTTGGCACCTTAAGAAAATTCGCCATACTTAGAGAAAATAAGAAAAAAAAAATCTGAGTCCAACATTTATATGTCTAAAATATTTTCGCTTGAGACTTAGGACGGAAAGAAAGTTATGGCCAAATGAAATTGGACGGAAAGAAAGTTATGGCCAAATGAAATTTGACGAAAGGAAAATTATGGCCAAATAAATTTGGAAAAAGAAAATTATGGCCAAATGAAATTGGATGGAAAGAAAATTATGGCCAAATGAAATTGGACGGAAGGAAAATTATGGCCAAATGAAATCAAAGTCCGCCATGGAAAAATGTTTACCAAGTTCAACTTGTAGAGAGAGAGTATGGCAAACAATGAGAAGTCCGAATTCAGGAGAGAGAAAATGAAAATCTTCATCCAACATTGGGATTGGTGAATAATTTTGGAGAAAATTAAAAGCCTGAAAATGAAATTAGGAGAGAGAAAATCTAAATTTATTTATTTTGTTTCTTGCAGGCGGATGACTACACAAGGCGAATCTTCAAAGGAGAAAATGACAAAGAAAGTGTAAAGTCTGACTTGAAGGGAGATGAAAGAAAACTTGGAAGTCCACCCTTGCACATCGCAAGACCAACGAGAAGTCCGCCAAGAATTTGGCATCATGAAGACAACGGCAGGCACATCGTCAAGTACATCCAACTTACGCAAGCCAAATTCAAAATTGAAGACAAATCGACCGGTGAAGTTTATTTGAGCACAGAAATGGCCAAAATCTTGAAGGCTAAGTATGGAAATTCTCCATAGAGAAAGTGCCAATTTCCTCCATTGTGGTGAAGGCACAAGGAAGTTCCTCTCCAAATTCAAGGCACTTGAAGGAATTCCAAAGCAATCCGGAAAGAAAGACTTAATAACTTCAAGTCTAAACAGGTGTTCCAAGGCGAGGTGAGAAAAAGAAGCCAAAGTCATCCAAGATCAAAGCACGAAGGATAAAGTCATCGGCAAGGAAAATATTCTAAGGCAAGCACGTAGCGACCAAGGAAGGCATCCAGCACGTTGAGGTGGTGCCTCATCATCTTCCAACCAATCAAATCATTCCAAATCAACATGCAACAACTTTCTATTTTATCTGTTGGTTCATATTTGGTAAAAAGGACAAGTGTCCTCGAATGTAATTTTCTCATTGGTCGAGGAGTAGTTAGTTGTAACAAACCCTAATTAGGGTTTTATTTTATAATCTCGGCCGTTGATCCTGAATTAATCTTGGCCATTGAATTGTAATTGGGGAGCCTATAAATTGAGCTCACCCCCTCATTTGTAAAGCATGGGAGCATGTTGCAAAACATGTTGAGATAAGCAATTGTTGTAAGACTGCCAAAGTAATAAGTAATGCATGCATTGTTCTAATGGTGATTACTTCTCTTATTTTGGAGTTGTTATGGTTCTTATCCCTCATCATAGTTTAGATTTTATTTCATGTATGTTAGATGAATGCATATTCAGTTTTCTGTGCTTTAGGTTATGCCAAAAACCATCTTATCATTTCCATTTGCTTGTTGACCATGCTTAAATCATTTTAACGGATAGCCAATCATTGTTTTTTGTAACATTCATAGAATGAAAGTAGCATGTTGTGTCTTTACAATCTCTTTTTTGATCATTGAGTGATTAAATCATAACAATCTTAAGTAAATATTGACTGTATTGGATTCACGTCCTAACTATGCAAATCTGATTTATAACTAATGTTGGTCAATCAGTTGCAATGTCTACCAATGTCTTATCTCCTGCTTTTAAAAAATAATAGAATGATTTGGCAGTAAAATGTCAATATATCCTTTTTTCTATACTATGTAATGTAGGCACAATAAAAGGATTTCTTTCTTTATAAGTTTAAACATTATTACTTTCTCATTATTTAAAATAGGTAAAGATTGATAACATGCCCATTATTATTTGGTAGCGTCATATTTACATGGTTGAGCATTGGTGTGTATTCATCTTGATTGAATATTTATCTCACTTTCAAATATACAGGTGCGTAAGCTATGTCAAACAATTGCTTTTGTATCCCCTGCCATTTGTATGACTATTTGCTCTTTGGACTTGGGACTATCTCCTTGGACAATCGTAGCAGTTATCACCACTGGTTTAGCTCTCTCCAGCTTTGCATTAGCAGGTAAAGTTTTTCTTTAGTTACAGTTGTTTTTGTTTTGTCTAAATTTTGGTAGGTAGAAATACTGTGGTATAATCTACACTGGAAAATTTTTGAAGGGAGGTTCTCTCATTTCTTGTTTGTTGAGACATTGATTTCTTTCTCACATTCAAGAGATTGGTTATAATGTAGGATTGTACTGCACCCATCAAGACATATCTCCAGAGTTTGCAAGCATCCTTTTGGTATGTACATGAATTAAAGTCCGGGATAAGAATTATGCCATGATAAATTTATTGTGAACTTGAGTTTATTTATCTAACTAATGTTTAATAGATGATATTCTTGATAATTTGATATTATTTTTCCTTGCTGAATTATATTTATTGTTAAGTGCTAAAGTCTACAGTGTAAAGATGGATATTGATTTGGAAGTTGGAACTATAGTAGAATCCCAATTACTCAGCTTTGACACAAAAAATTGGATGTGCATATGGAACTCAATTTCTTGGGTTTAAAATGAGAAAAACCCTGCAAAGTTTGAAAATGCTGAAATAGTTGTAAATATGTTGGAACTAAAAATGTTACTGTTATTTCATGTCAATTATAGTGAATAGAAAGAGAAACAAAAATAAGACAAAAATAGAATTTGTTCAATGTCACCAATTACTCTCAAATTCTCAACTGAATCTCAAATTCTCTGTCAAATACCCTTACAACTTATAGTATGAAACAAAATGCAAAAACAAAATTAGCCTATTAGGCTTCTCAACTATAGAATTTAAAGCCAATGCTCCTATATCATGGTTGTTCTCCCTTTGATTGCATTCACAATCATCAAATTTCTAATGCAAGATGGCTAATCCTCATGATCAAATGATGGTTCCTCATTAGTTGAGACCTTTATTGGGTCTACAATAGGTCTGTATATATAATTATCCTCTAAATAGAGAAAGGGTAAAAGACCATTTTAGATCAACTCAATTTAAAATGCTAGTCCACAAAGCAATCTGGAGCTATAGGTAGGAGCCATTTGTAAAAGGGTTGCAACAAGTTTAAAAGAGGAACTATACATACAATATATAAGGATATAAAGATTGGAGAACCTTAATAGGGTTGGGTGCCATTATATTCTGAAGCAAGAGTTATTGAGACTAAAATGCCATTAGGTAGTAAGCAAGGGCTATGGCTAACAATAATGTAGAATATAATGTCCCCATTTTCGCGAGCATCAGAGTTCGGTGGATTTAGCCTATTCCTAGCCCTCGTAGGCTAATATGTCTAGTTAGAGGGTCCCTTTTGGCAATGATCAGTGGTTTTTCTCCTTCTGCGCCTCGTGTGGATTCAAGCTTAGCCTTCGATTGACTCAATTTCACATACTTACTATTTATAGTAAGTCACTGTTCAGGGTTTCTATTTTTAGACGGGCATCCGATCACATGGAGAATAGGGAGAGTCAACTCCTAGTTCAGACGACATAGCAATCGGACAAGTATTTCAAGAGATATTAAAGTTTAAGTGACTTAAGTGATTTATTTAAATATCTTAATGTTATTATAAAGTTATAAAGTAACTTTATAATAATAAAGTCACTTTAATATTATAAAGTGCATTAAGTGAATAATTTAAAGTGGGAATATATCTTTTATCCCACATTGGCCAGAAAAGTGTTTGAGCTCTCACAAGAAAAGAATAAAAAGGGACTAAGAGCTCATTTCTCATCAACTAGGATTTGATATTTGTCATAAGATTTCTCTTTGGCATTTGGAGAAGGGAGCCCTAGGGTTTTCTGCCAGTGTATTGGCATTGGAGAGCGTAGCTGCTTCATTGCAATAGCATGCTGAGGTTGTGAAATATCAGCTGAAGGTGCTTAACAGTTGGCTTCATCCAGAGGTCAAGTTCGTGCTTCATCAGATTTTTCAGGAGAACGAAAAGGGTTTCTTCATCTTAAGTTTGTATTCCGGGTACGCCCTATTGTAAAAGTTTTCAAAGTGAATCAATAAAATTATCTATTTGCTGCAGTAGGGTTTATATTTTCATTTTCAGCATTTTATTGCATGCATTATTTCATCAAAATCATTAAAACCCTAAAACCCAGAACAAGTTTTCAGCAGTGAGCTTCATAGATTCGAGGATCTATAGTGAGGAAGAACTAGGGTTCATTATATTGGTATCAGAGCCTGAATCCTGCCATCCTGTGTCGAGTTTCAAAAAGAATTTTCAGATACAAGGCTTATTAAAGAATATTTTTACAAACATTTAGGGTTTGTGGACTTGTATTCCAGATATTTGAAGAAGTACAAACATAAGAGGTTCAATATTTCTGGGATATCGAATAACATTGGGAATTTATGTTCTGCCACCAAGTCTTTAGGAGCGCTGAGTGGAGCATACATGGGTCCTTGAATGGTCAAAAGGTGATGCCGTAGAGACTTTCAGTTTGAAAGATCAGCACTCAGGAGAAATTGTTTAAGGGGACGATTTCACTTCAGAAATCGTGATTCATTATTTCCAGCGCTCAAGTAGTTTATTCACTAGGGACAATAATGTCCTGAAGACGTGTCATCGCATTTGTCAGAAGAGCTTGAGGAAATTGAAGTTGGAATGAAGGCTCGATAAAGACAAGGACGAGGAAGTCATGTGTCCCAGTCGAGCCATCTGAAGAGCAACTTATTCCAAATCATGTCTTCCCTGGGTATCGCCAAATATTCCAAAACAGATTATCAAATACTTTGTGTTGAGGCGGATTTAATATTGAACTGAACTGAAGCCGATATTTCAAGAAATCGGAATAGGAAGAGAATAAGTCAACCTGTCAGATGAGACAAATTTGAATAGTTACGTGGAGCAAAGACGAATACAGGAGAAAGACGAACTTTAAAAAGGAGCCGCCCAATGTCCTGTCGGGAGCTGCTTGGGCAACGTAATTTTACTTAGAAGGCGTCCAGGTGACGATTATGATAAAGGAATGAATTTTGAAGAAGTCATCATCTTACTTAAGCAAATCGGGAGCCGCTTCAAGGGCCGAATTTATAATTGTATAGAATAAAGACAAAACTTAAAATCTGAAGAAAGACAAATTTGATTGCACAAATCACAGAAGGACAAAACGAAATTAGTAAAAAGACGAATAAGAGAGAAGCCGCATTTTTTTTTTTGGAAGGACCAACTTATTTCAGAATAAAAAAAATTCCGGATAAAGACGAAGTTTGAAATAGATGTCTCCCAGTCATCAAATCGGGTCAAAATGAATATCGATATTTTGACAAGAGGAATATTAAGGAAGCCGTCTTGCACTTGAGAAGAAAGTCGCATAAGACAAGAGCCAACCAAGATAAAGAAGTCAAATAAATACAAATCCAAAAGGGAGGTGATTCGATTTGTATTGAAGGTTCATCAGGAGCAGCTTATGGCCCGATTATATCATTGAGGACATGTTGGCGCAACATCCTTGAGTCAAGTTGGAACGATTTTGGAAGATTCACTAAGTTGTCATTGTTGGACGTCATTATCAAATCGCCATCTCCAGATAAGACCAAGTTCGGGTGTTGTTAATTGTTTATTTGCCAATCTGTCATGAACCGAGTCATATAGCGCTAAAGACAAGTCCAGCGCAGCATTATAGAAGCAACGCATTGCTTAGGATAATTCGAATTTTGAAGATCTTTATTTAGGCGCAGCCTTTATACATTCAGTCCAGTTGATTATTCATCATTCTATGTGGAGGGCTGGAAAAGAGGACGAAAGTTTCAGAAACCGTGCCAAGCAGATAAGACAAGTTGAGTCCACGCCAGCAGAGAGAGACATTGATCTGCTGGGAAGTACAGCCACTTTCCATTGGTGCTAGCTCGATCTGAAAGGAGAACTTGATCATTTTGTGAGGACGTTTCACTCAAGAGAATATAATCGCTGCCATTTCAGATTGTTTGTGACTGTCATTGCATATAAACTCCTGTAGTTGCATTGTATTGACTTAGTTTGCTTTTAGTCTCTGCTGTCACAGCAGGATGTAGTGTAAATCACATGACAGAGATAGTTGTTTTGGCATTGGATTATAATTTGTAATCAGCTTGGGAGACTATCAATTGTTGTACTCAATTACTCAGTTGCTTAACAAGTATTTTGGGAGTTTGAGAATACATCTGATATGTTTGACAAATTGTCTCAGATGTAACTACCCATTAGCTTGTTGCATTTAATTGACAGTCATTATATAACCTTGATAAGTTGGAAAATACACATTGAATTGCATTTCAATCATTAAGGGGATTGTTGTTCAAGTTCATGTTACCATCATATACATCAAAACATTGAAGAAAACAAACATACAGCAGTAAAGCTGATTGCAGACAAAGTGTTTGACAGTATTCCTTAAGGTTCAAATCAGAAAATCAAAGGTTCTTTTTTATCAGATTGGCAAGCTTGGACAGCAAAATGGTTGTCATGGCTTCTAAATTTGTTGATGAGGTAATGGTTGGTTACGAGGAGTATAGGGCACTTCCAGATAAGGTCAAAGGCCGTCTAGACTTCAAGCAATATATGGAGCATCGAATGGATTATAACAAGCACAGAAGCAAATCAAAGAAATGTGAGCAGCTAAGTGTTGAGAGCACCTTAAATAATATTCAGCAAAAACTTATGCTTTCACAACAAAGATTAGCTCATAGTTTGCAACAGTCTTGTTGTGACCTTTTCACACATCGCCCCATTGCAAATGGGGACCCCCTAATTTTTGCTTCGTTCGAGTCTTTTGGCTTTGCTTTTGGGTCGTTTTGTCGTTGTCTCTCTTTCTTTTGTCTGTCTTTCCGGGGATGTGCCCTTCTGAATTGAAATTTTGGCTAAGTCTATTTTTAGGGTTTGCATTTCTCACGTCAGTTTGAGGTCAAATCAAGTTTGGCTATTGAAATCTGAGACTAACATTGTTGTCAAGAGGGCTACAAACAAGTTTCCACTAAATTTTCACCAAGTTCTGACAACTTACTTTTTTAGTAAGTACCTGATTTGGGGCGTTCTCTCAGTACTGTTGAAGTTCTCTCAGTTACACTACATTCTAAGCACCTTGAGCTATTTGCCTGCAAATTTTGAGCTGGAACGGACAATTGTCTATTTTTAGCAAGTTCAGCTTCCGGAGCAGATTTTAGGGTTTATATGCAAAGTTCTTCAATGCATGTCTGGGGATTCTTTTTGGGTTTTCTAAGACCCACACGAGGATATAACATGCAAAATGAAATGATGACTTTTAGTATTCAGCCTTCAGAGGCTATTTTTAGGGTTTGCATGTTGAAATTTGCTTCGCATGTCTGGACATTCCTTGTGGGTTTTTCGAGGGCTTCGCAACGGTATAACATGCAAACCAGGATCAGGACTTTTTCAGGAGCCGTCTTCGGAGGCTATTTTTAGGGTTTGCATGTCAAGGTTTTCAGCGCATGTCGAGTGATTCTTTATGGGTTTTTCCAGAGCTACGCAGTGATGTGACATGCAAGGGGAGATGATCAGTTTTCAGGGACTTACTATTTTTAGCAGGTGCATTCCGACAGCTTCCCAACGCATCAGGATCACAAACAGGGCGAAGTGCAACAGAAACAAAGTCAAACGGAGGTCATTTGATAGGCATGCAAGTCAAATTAGGGTTTCTAGCTTCGGGACCCAAAATGAGGGGTAAAATGCCAAAATTTTCAAAAACCGGGGTATCCCATCGTGATCAGCATCTTTCAAGGAGTCTGCTGGTAAATTTTGAAAGCAATTGGAGCACTTAATATTTATAGTAAGCCACTTCTGAAACAGGCTATAAATAGTAAGTCGACATCAGGCGCTAATGTGAACGGGCAAGTCTACTGATGAGGATCACAGCATTCAAATTTCAGGACAAACGGAGTTGGGGAAGTATCAAAATCAGGCAGTTGCTATAAATAGTAAACCACCTTCAGGAACATGCTATAAATAGCAGGTCAGCTCGAGATGGCAGTGTGAACAGACTAACTAGGTCATGAGGATCCTGTGGTTAAAATTTCAAATCAGTCCAAGCTTCAGAAGTATGAAAACCAAGAACTTACTAAATATAGCAAGGCATGTGTGAGCTTGATGAAAAATTCTAAGTCTGACAAAATTCCTCCTCCTACCCCTAAATGCGCCCTCAAGGAGAGATTGTGGATAAAAGTTTCTAAGTGTTGGTATTCCTTCACCACCCCCCAAATGCACCCAAGGAGGATGGAGTGTGGAAAATATTCTAAGGCAAAAGTTAAATCCTCCTCCACTATCAAAATGCGCCCATGCTTGAAGGAGAGTCAAAGAGGTCAAAGGCGTTGGAGATAATTCCTTCTCCATGTGCTAAATGTGCCCATATGGGCTGGGAAAAAGACAAAGTGTTGACTTCCTTCTTGCCCCTTTGAATGCGCCCATGAAGTCATGACCTTTGCTAGGCGTTGAAAGTGTTGAATCCTCCTCTATGTGTGAAATGCGCCCAAGTGAAGGTAAAGATGGGGGAAGTTACCATGGCGTTGAAGTTAAATAAGGTGAAATTGATGAGAGAAGTTACCAAGGCATGGTGAAAATATCCTCCATGACATGTAAAATGCGCCCAAGTGCAAGGTGAGATGGATGATAAAAGACTAAGGCGTGGTTAAATCCTTCACTATAGGTTAAATGCGTCTATGTTAGAAATGAACTTAGAAAAAGTTTCTAAGTATGAAAACTTCCTGCTAGACTCTTTGAATGCGCCCATGTTAGAGATAAGAGTGGGAAAAATGAATAGGGCGTTAGAAAATCCACCTCAATGTGCTAAATGCGCCCAAGTCTAAGGTGGCTAAGAAAAAGTTTCTAAGTATGCAAAGTGGAAGCTCTACTAGTAAAATGCGCCCAACTAGCATGATGGCACCAAAAAATTTCTAAGTATTGAAAATTTTAAGCTCAGCGAGTCATATGCGCCTTGACTTGTGGAGGGAGTTGGAAAATGTTCTAAGTATTGGAAATTGAAAGTGGAAGCCCCTATATGCGCCCATGCTAGTGATGTTATTTGAAATTATTTCTAAGGCATAAAATTCCACCTCTAGGGGAAAATACGCCTGAGCTTGAAGAAGTGATGAAATTTTTTGTGGCATGGATGAATTGGCAGTGGATACGTCGGAATGTGCCGGCTTCATGAGATTGAAGAAGATTTTCAAGTCAGAGCAGGAAAATGCGCCCAGAGATGAAGGATGAGAATAAATTTGGTTGAGAAATATTTTTCTAAGGTTTAAATTCAAAAAATTAAATGTACCCCTTCGTTGTGGACACATGAATTCGACGCCTTTTGAAGAGAATTTTCTTCTGGGTATTGGATGTCTGCGATGAGGATTGGATTTTAAAGTCTTACACAGCTCGTCAAGGATTTCAGGATGAAGATTTTGATGGGCACTTGAATAATGAAATTTCCTAGGTAAAAATTTGAAAAAATTTCTAAGGCAAGAAGGGAAAATGTGTTGTTGAAATAAAATGCCTTGGCAGATGAGTTCAATGTTGATGGCCTAGGTGAATTTGCTCAATTTTCTTCACGAAGTCGAATCTTCTCAAGTCAGAGATGAATAAGTTGTCGCCTTGGAGTCAAATCGAGAACGTGCCTGCCATACCCTTTCAAGAAGTTGAAGCAATGATGATCAAACTCATCCAGTTTGCAGTCAGAAAGAACAGTGTGAACGCGTTTACAAACAGGAATCTTCTAGAGGATGGTGGACATTAATTGTTCATTTATTACTCCACTCCTCTTTTTAGGGTTAGGGCTGAGGTGGCACAATTTGGGCCATCCATCTGATTGTAATCTGAGTCCGTTGGATTTGGCCAGCTATATAAAGGGGCATCCCCCCTCATTTGTACCTTATTAGAATAGGCATTAGATTAGACAGTAGAGATTAGAATAGAGAGACAGTTGGGTGATAGCTTAGAGGTAGCTTAGTGTAGATTGATAGGATAGTTTGAAGAAGAGGGAAAGTTTTCCCTTTGAAAACTTTGTAAGAAATTGTTGTGAACACTCTCTCAATAAAAAGAGTTTTCATTGATGGTGAATTTTGTCTTTTGTTGTGAGTAGCTAGCAAGGTTTCTTCGTCCTTCTGATTCGAATAGTAGCTTAAAGTAGAGTAAATTTCATTTCATGCAAGCGGATAGTAATAATGGAATGTGGTGTTTGATCTAAGCAAGCTTCGCTTACTCATACCACTAGCGGGCTCACTGATGGTGTGTTCGCCTTGTGTGGTCAACTGGAAACATTGTGGACCTAACTTCAATCATAGTTTGAATGATGGTATGCGTCGTTGTGATGGTATCTTCATGTCAAGCAGTGGTTTGAATATCTATAGTCACCTCCTTTGAAGATTGCACCAACTCCGCGGAAGCTGTCCGATGTGAGGCAAAGCGAAGTCCGGTTGAAGTTTGCTAAAGTTGAGCTCCATATCCCGCACTTAGAATAAAATTTAGACTCTCTAAACCCTGCAATCATTTTAAATTCAATACTTTCTAGTTAGTATAGGAAACCTGTGCTTCATTGATAAATCTGTCGAACTGCAAAAATCCCTTTCTCTGTTGTTGAACAATTCCGTAAGTCCCCTTGAAATACCAGCAAATCACATCAAGCCAACTGAGACTATTCGCACTGAGGGAACCTTGGAGTTGAACGCACAAACTCTCTCGCAATCTTAGCGTGCTGGATATTTTAATCAAGAGAGAATAGGGTAGCCGTTGGCGACTTTATTCTATGTTGGTGCGGTCACAAAAAACACATCAACAAGTCTGAAGATTCCATTTCAAGACGAAGCTCAACGCAAAACAAAAAGAAGTTGTGTTTCTATTGCAGAGGGCCTTACAATGAAAACCATGATTGCCTTTTGAGACCTAAGGGCAAGGCGAATAGAATAATGTGGACACCCTATGAGGATTCAGAATCCGAAACTTCCCACCAGCAAAGAAATTATGAAGAACCTGAGTCAAAACATGAGGTCTGTACATCTTGTTGGCGTAAAATCTAACACCTCTGGAGTGCAGGTTTGTACGGACAGCTATGTACACTACGCAATGAGTGCTCTTCAAATTAGGAGGGGAAGCTCCCTCGTTGTGCTGGAATGCATGGAAAAGAAAAGTAATCTAAGTCCTATCTTTTTGTTCTCAGCTGGAAGAGGCACAAGGTTAAGAAAACCAAGAACGTTGCAGCTAAGGATTTTCTGGTTTCGCAGATCATTAACTACAACTAAGCTATCTACTTTAAATCTATCCAATTTCCTCAAGAAAACAGAGCATGAGGAAATGGAGCAGGGTTTGACTATTAGACGATAAACGTGTATAGATTCTCTACTTGAAGGCAAGGTGGCGCATCTATCAGCTCAATCTAGACAAGTTTATTGGGTACAAAACAGATTTAAGAATTTACCATGACAATCTTATGAAACCCTATGTGGCATAACACTTGATCAAAATAGTAAAGACTTACAAAACAGATTTATCATCACAATCTCATGAAACCCTATGTGGCATAACACTTGATCATAATGATAAAAGATTCACAAAACAGATTTATCATCACAATCTCTTGAAACCCTATGTGGCATAACAATTGATCACAATGGTAAAGATACACAAAACAGATTTATCATCACAACCTCTTGAAACCCTATGTGGCATAACAATTGATTATAATGGTAAAGATGCACAAAACAGAAAGAATTCACCATTACAATTGCATGAAACCCTATGTGGCATAACAATTAATCGTAATAGCGAAGACACATGAACAAATACCAAAAGAGCAATATTGAGGGCAAGGTAGGCGCAGCATATACTTCTCTTTCAAGCAAAAGTTAATTACAAATGAGCAAAAGCTCTTATTTATATACATCAAGGTGTAGGGAACCCTAAAATCACCTTGTGTTAACTACAGTCTCGCAAATGCATGCAAGATTAATTATTAAACCCTAATGAAGTAAACTATACAGTTAACTGGAAAGCTACCATCGGTTAACCGGTACAAATAACCTAAATGGACCATGTGCAAGCATGCACGTCCTTATTTAAAGCAAAGCTAACTGGACACTACCTTCAGTTAACTGGAAACCCTAACCCTAACTCCTGTGTTGATAATTCCAAGGATGAGATAAGCATGTGTTAAGTCAGCAAGTAAACTCAAGACTGAAAGTCAAGTTAACTGTTGTTCAGGACTCAACCCTCGAAATTAACTGCAGGTTCCAACTGGCAGATCACTCCATGTCAACTCGGTCTAACACTTCGACCAAGAACTCATCGATCTCTCTGTCATCTGGCACTTTAACGCTGCTCAAAACAACCGTTTGTTCTTTAGCTCTCTGCCACTTTCCGTAATTGTGTGCATACATTCTTTAACATTTTCAGTCGCCTTCTTGAAACTCGCTGAAATTACTGAAAATGTGATCAGAACCTCCATCAAGATATCATAAACATGCTTCTGAAACTCAGTTTGTACAACCTCGAGATCAGCGTAGGTACCATTTTCACGAAGATAATTGCACAAGATCTGAGTGACTTTGGCGGCTCTGTAAATGAAGTGATCTCTGTTTCTTTTGCAGCCTAATGCTTCATTGTCAGCTGCTCTGATGAAAACCTAAATTAAGACCGATTTGGTCTTGAATTCACTAGTTGAACCGCCTTCTGAAAAACTTGCCCGTTGACTGTGAACTATGTGAAAGCAAAAATGGCTGTGAGGCTAAAAATAATTTTCACCAAAAATTTTGAGACATGGGTTTTGTCCGGAAAATGATTCTAAGACAACCCACAATGTCAAAATTGTGAAAACACGCCGTTTAGCCTAACATGCAAAGACTTTTCAGTCGAGAACTGCAGGGGTTTTTAGAGCTTCTCGGGGCAATTTTTCTTGAGAAAATCTGGAACATGGGTTTTGTGCACAACGGAATTCTGAACAAACCCAAATGATGAGATTTTCAAAAAGATGTGATTTTATCCCACATGCAAAGAAATTCTCGGAAAAAAGCATAGAGCTTCAGAATGAAGGCTACGGGGCGATTTTCTCGAAAAAATCTAAGACGTGGGTTTTGCTGCTGATGCTGAAATATGCGAACCCAGATGGTCAGATTCTGAATATTTTTCCGTTTTCTTTGACATGCGAAGAAAGTACCTAAGATGAGAAATAGAAGAAATAAGACAGAAGATAGAAGGTTTTGCTTGTTCTGCTTCTGAAGAATTTGCCAATCTCTTTTCTGGAACTTGATGAAACCTGCATGCAAAGTGAAAATAAAGTCTGGAATCTTCTTCCTCTGCACAATCTGAACTTCGTTGCTATGAAGAACGCTGAATTCGGACACCTGTAGCACCTTTAGCTTGCTGCTCGCTCAAGAAGAATGTAGGCTTCGAAGTTTGAAATGAAGAAATAATGGACGCCAAGGCTGAAATAAATAAGCTTTCATCATTGAAATTCGCATAAAGCACTAAAGCTTGAAAAATGGCGCTTGGCTTCTAATTGGACCTCATTTTAGTTAACTGAAACTAAAATATGCTAAATAAAGCACCATGCTTTAGGGTTTTCCCTTTTCAATCTTCAGTTAACAACTTCATGCGATTTTGACTTTAGTTGACATTCTTCATTGAATTCGCCATCCTTCACACTTGCTTTAAATTCACAATTTAGAACTAAAGCGTCCCTTTTGAGAACTCCAGTTGACAATCTTTGTTGAAAAGAATTCGCCAATTTCATGCTTTAAATCTAAAAATAGCAACCCTTTCAAGACTTCAGTTGACATTATTTCTAAAATGCGTAGCTTCACTAATTTATGCTTCATCAATAAAATCTAAATATGGCGACCCTTTTGATAAGTTCAGTTAACACTCAAATGCGCCATCTTCACTAAAAACTTCACAATTGCAACCAAATTCGCCATGCATGTGAACCTCAGTTGACATTCACTGATAATCTTCAGTTAAGTGAACATGCAAGATAGTTAACTCAACATGCAAGATAGTTAACTGAACATGCAAACCAGTTAACTCGACATGCAAACTGAAAGATCACTCAACATGCCAATATATGAACTGAAGATGACAACCCAGAAAACGTTTAGTCTAACTGCAGTCAGAACTCCAGTTAAGGCGTCCATTCAATTCTCCTTCGAAAATCCAACTTTGAGCTTTTAAGGCGAATTCCAGACTTAGCCAAATTTCATGAAAATTTAGGCTTAAACCTCTGCCGGGACCTCTGTTCATTCTCTGACCCTGGTTGACTGACTTCTCTGATTGGCTAGCTGACAGGTGCATTGTAGAGCTGAGTAAAAACTGATCAAAAGATATCTTGAGACTACCGACCATAAAACTGACATCTAAAGGCTCAAAAATCCAAGCGCCTTTTTCAAAAGCTGCGCTTTTTCTCAGACTTAGTCAAATTTTGACTTCTGCATTTCGTACGAAGGGAAAGATAAATCCTTCATAACTTCTATTTTACCAACTTTCAGGACTGGATCTCAGGTTCACCGCGGAGCTGACTTCATTCTGCACGACAGCTGCAAAGGCACACTTCTCCAGAAAACATCATCTGAGGGGTGAAAATCAAGGGCGCCTTTTTCAAAAGTTGCTCTTTTTCCTCCAGACTTAGCCATTTCTGGAAATGATCAAAATAACATAAAAACTCCAACTGCAAGCTGCTGAGACATCTTCTGATCTGACGGAGACAGGCAACGGAAAGCTGAACATAACACGGACAAATTGAATATCTGATATCATCAAAAAGAAAGCATTAAAGGCTTGAAAAGCTCAGGCGCTTTTCTCAAAATGTGCTCTTTTGCTTTTTCTTTGATATTCTGACTAAGATTTGACCCTATGTTCGACCTCTGGTTCAGGCACTTTAGCAACTCAGATTCACCCACTGACGGATGTGTCGCGAAGCTCGAACAAAAGTGAGATAAACAACTTGGGTGGCATTTAGCCAAAAACCTACATTTGGCACCTCAAAAAGATGGGTGCCTTTTCCAAAAGCTGCGCTTTTTACCAATGTTAGCCAATTCTCGCTTTCGTCTCGTTTTGCGCTGTATCTTCCACAACTTGCTCGAAACAGGTCCGTTTGACAAGCTTGATAGCTTACTGCGAAGCTGACGTGATGCCGGACAAATGTCTGCTGGAGGTGACAAACCCTAAAAACAGGATCTGAGCCCCTAAAAAATAGGGCGCCCATTTGAAAATGTGCTTCCCTCTCCAGAGATAGAAAATTTTGATGATTTTCCTTTCAGATTTTCATTTTCCTTAAATCCCTTCAGTAATAGACTAACATGACACTGACACCAACTCCATATTTAAAAACCCCAAAAATGACCTTCTGACAACACTTTAACAAGATTAAGACTCAATTAAGCAAAATGCCTTAGTGAAGCAAAAATTTTGGTTTTGGGTACAACACATCTACAATGAGTTTTAAGCAGTTGGTGACCAGCATACAACTGATCCTAGGGAATCTACACATAACATTGATACTTTCAGTGTTCAATCAGTCGTTATTAGTCATGATAACAATTCTGATTTTGATGGCAGCAGTCCTTTGCTTGAGCACGATGGTGATTTGGAAGTCATAATAACTGCAGAAAATGTTGTGGGAGAACCATTGAATGTTGACACGCATGATATAGGTGTCAAACATGAAGATTGTATGGAAATATTGACCCATAACATCTCTGATCTACACGACAACAGTGATGAAATTTTGCATCAGCATGAGACAGCAGTGACTACACATGTGCAAGATGCTACTATTGAGTTGTCACATGAAAGCACTCAGGAATTGGGTACAAATGATGCATTATATGTTGTGGATTCATGTCATGGTGAGTTCGATTTTCCAGATCAGACCTTAGAGAACAAGTTTGAAGTTTCATGTGTTGGCATAGAATCCTAGGATCGTGAGTTGGATGGTGATGCAGAAGTGTGTGAAGATACTGTCACATCAGCAGCTTCTACCTTATCAGTTGAGTCATCCTTTGTGGTACATAGCAGCAGTACCTTAGTTGTTGATGTGTGCATTGATGACAGCACACATGATGTTGCTAATCATGACGTGAGCGATGAGGATTCAGCCTCTTACTATAGTGCGGATTTGGGTGGAAATGATGAGTCACAAGGGTTTCATCATCTGGCGGGGCAGTTGAAGGTTAGTGATTATATGATTGTTACAGCTTTGGAGCATTTTGATGTTGCTCAACAGATGTTGGCAATCTATGGTTGGAATACTCCTATGTCAGATGAGCACGGTGTTAGTAGTCTTTCCCTTGCAGAGTTCCATACACTACGAGAAGCTATTGGAATGATGAAACACAATTACTTGCAACTACTTGTTGATAGAGACTTTCTTCTCGAGTGGGATTGTATTTGTTATGATGCACTAAAGGGAAAGGAAGAAGAGGTTGATGAGCTTGAGGTGACTATGGACTCATTGCAGAGCGCCCAGTTGGCCCTTCAAGAGTCACAGTCACGGTTGGAGGAGCTTACCGTGGAGTTGAGTTTGGCACAGTCTCCACCAACTATAGTTACAGTACAGTTTCCTACAGTGGCAGCTGGTCATGATTTGACATCCACGGGTTGTAGTGAGGATGTGGTAACATCCATCCCGAATATAGGGGCAGTTGACTCAGTTGAGCTGAGTAATTTGATTGAGAGCAGCAGAAAACCACATGTTACATCCGACTCTCTTGTGGTCAGTACTATGACAGATGATGCGGGTTCGATAGCTGATAGCTTTTGTGTGGCCGTGGTGAATCCTCCAGAGAGTTGTGTGTTAGTACATGACGCTACTCCATCATCTTCACAGGGGACTCATAAAGTGTCATCTGGTTGGAAGTATGGCTCTCATATTGATTTGTTTCCCTCTCCTGGAAAAAAATCTGTTACCTCATCCCATGCAGTTGATTTTGGATGCCAGCTTGTTTTGTCTTAGAGTCAGAGTGATTAGCTGCCTGATTCCAGTATTGCTAGTGATGAGCCCTTGACCAAGTTGGAGCATTTTATTGCAACTACACAGTGAGGAGTGCTCATTATTTTTCTTTTGATCCACAGGCAGAAGATTGGGGTGGAGAGTTACCATCTTCAGAAGATGGGATTAGGATTAGCGGCTACAAGTACTTGACTCAATTGTTTGTGGGGAATTACTTGCAAGGACAGCAGTCAGTTATCCAGCATGTAGTTATGTATCCAATAGGGTTTGTTACTTCTATGTTACAGAGTGACTATGGTATCAGTTGGCATGATGGCTTGTCTAGTTATCACATCCATGGGGGTTTAAAAGAGGATAGAGAGAGATTTGGTATAGCAGATGCTTCCAGATATTTTTGTCTCTTCATGATAGATGGATGTGAGTTCAGATTGTATCGGGATCCAGGTGGTGATAGATTTGGCACTGAGTATTGGATGGGTCCCATTGGGTTGCTTCGCCACTCCTGGTAGGGTGAAGTTGGGATCAGTATTAAACATCTGACTCTATTCTGGGTTTGGGATCCAGGGATAGCTTGGGCAGTTGTGTTTTTGCTGATGCTACAGGAGACAGTTAGAGATGTATGGGACACTTCACAGTTCTTCTTTTAGGCCTTCCGAGGAGTTGGGTTTCTTTGCAGTAGAGATTGTTTAGGGACAAGCAATTTCAAGGAGGGTGGACTGTAATGTCCCCATTTTCGTGAGCATCAGAGTTTGGTGGATTTAGCCTATTCTTAGCCCTCGTAGGCTAATATGTCTGGTTAGAGGGTCCCTTTTGGCAGTGATCAGTGGTTTTTCTCCTTCAGGGCCTCGTGTGGATTCAAGCTTAGCCTTCGGTTGACTCAGTTTCACATACTTACTATTTATAGTAAGTCATTGTTCAGGGTTTCTATTTTTAGACGGGCATCTAATCACATGGAGAACAGGGAGAGTCGACTCTTGGTTCAGACGGCATAGCAATCGGACAAGTATTTCAAGAGATATTAAAGTTTAAGTGACTTAAGTGATTTATTTAAATATCTTAATGTTATTATAAAGTTATAAAGTAACTTTATAATAATAAAGTCACTTTAATATTATAAAGTGAATTAAGTGAATAATTTAAAGTGGGAATATATTTTTTATCCCACATTGGTCAGGAAAGTGTTTGAGCTCTTACAAGAAAAGAATAAAAAGGGACTAAGAGCTCATTTCTCAACAACCAGGATTTGATATTTGTCATATGATTTCTCTTTGGCGTTTGGAGAAGGGAGCCCTAGGGTTTTCTACTAGCGTATCGGCATTGGAGAGCGTAGCTGCTTCATTGCAACAACATGCTGAGGTTGTGAAATATGTGGTGAGCCCTGCTAGCTCACAACTCAAACCCCTGTATTTTTCTTATCTTATTTGTGTTTTTTTGAGTTTTTTAAGAAAGTTTCTAGAGAGAAGTAGAAGTGGCACAGCATATAAAAGCTCATAAAACTCAGAATTGAGCTTAAATCTACCAAATGGAAGTGCAAAGGGTATTAAATAACTGAAACAAAGAGATTACATAAGTCAAACATACCCGAAAAGCTCCAGATTATTTAATTAAGAAAATAAGTCCAATTGCCAGCCAAGAATGATGAAAACTGACAATTTCAAGCATAGAATCCAACTGAATGCAATCTCCAGCCTGCAAACTGAAGCAAATGAAAGGTACAAGCTAGACACCAATGAAGGAGATGAGAAACCCTCAATAAAGAAGGCGTTTCTCCTAGAAAACTCCAAATGCCCTTTATCTAAGAGCCACGCCCTTCAAGAAGAAACCACGCCATTTGTAAGGAAAGAACTGCCATAATAGGAATGATCACCAGATGAAGATAGGCACCTGTCTCACAAACCCTTCTATATTTTATTTGAAGAACTCTACTGAATATGCACAGAAATCCCTGATTAAGCACTATAGAAACTTTTGAATTGAAGCCCCCGCTGTTGCAATCATTCAACTGATCTTTCACAATCTCACAATCACAGATCTGTGAAGAGTTTTTGTTCTCCAGAGATAAGCAAACTCCTGAAACCCTTGTCTCGGAGAAGTAAACAAAGCCAAAGCCAAGAGAAATATCAAATAGTCAATAATTTATTTGTAATTTCCTTTGGCTGCCTTATATGCACAAAAAGGCACACATCTCCAAAAAGTGATGCCAGTTTCACTTTAAAATACATTTAAAATGTATTTTAAACATTTCAATAGTCAATAAATAAATAAATGGGCGCCCCTTTTGATAAAATGTTTTAATTTTCACTTAAATAAATTTAAGTGAATTCTTTATTATAAAGTCAAATCAACTTTATAATATTCCATTAAATAAAGTTAAAACACTTCAATTTCGCGAGAATATTAATATCTCGCTCATAACCTGTCGTATTGATGTGCCGTCAGAAGTTGTCAATCACTGAATTGCTAAGGCCTGCTGTGAGCCAATCACTGAAGTCAAAGGATGAGAACGATAAAACCCATCAAATAATGCCACTGACCCTCTAACCCAACCTGTTAGCCTACGAGAGTCTAAGTAATAGGCTAACCACCATCAAACATGATCACACTGAAAAAGGGGACATTACAAAATATCAGCTGAAGGTGCTTAACAGTTGGCTTCATCCAAAGGTCAAGGTCGTGCTTCGTTAGATTTTTCAAGAGAATGAAAAGGGTTTCTTCATCTTAAGTTTATATTCCTGGTATGCCCTATTGTAAAAGTTTTCAAAGTGAATCAATAAAATTATCTATTTGTTGCAATAGGCTTTATATTTTCATTTTCAGCATTTTATTGCATGCATTATTTCATCAAAATCATTAAAACCCTAAAACCCAAAACAAGTTTTCAGCAGTCAGCTTCATAGATTCAGGGATCTACAGTCATGAAGAACTAGGGTTCATTACATAGAATATAGAAGTAGCGAGCAATACTATGCTACCTAGTGCATGAAGCACACAACAATCACAATATAGATTAAGGTACTGAAAGAATGTGATTAGGCTTAGGAATACTTATACTGCGTCAAGCCATTTGCGCATTTATCTCCCCTTTGGGTCACATTGATTTGTGAGAGATGGTTGTAGGTGAAGTCAAGATGGATAGAAGATGACTTAAATATTCCAAAATTGGGGACTCTAAAGACTTGATAAACCTTGCTAGTACAACATTTATTCTTGAAATCTTCAAGAACTTTATACCATCTTGTTTCCTTCTTGTAATTTCCTCTTAATTGTCAATCATTTCTACGCCCTTAATATTAGAGTACATCGGGTTGTGAATAGTCGGCTTGTGGCTATCTTAACTCCTAATTAAGTCATATTATCATTATTGTATTGTTATTTAGTTGATTAGGTCAGCCTAGGGCTTATATAGGGTTATCTAAGTCGGTTTGGGTGATATCCTAGGCATAAATAGGTATATATAGGAGGTTGTGAATCTTATTTCATCATCATATTGTGAATTGTGTTCTCATTGGAGATATTTGGAGGTTTGCCTCCTCGAAGTGGCTTGTTATTTGTAATGTCCCATTTTTCGTGAGCATCAGAGTTCAAAGGATTAGCCTATCATTTGACCCTCGTAGGCTAGTGTGGTGGATTAGATGGTCCAGTTTGGGCGTTATGGAGCTCTTCAGGTGGAAGTTGTAAGTGTTTATCTCTCCAGATCCTTCATATGTTCTGAGGCATTGATATTCAGGGGTCTCTGGTTCCAAATTGAGGGACTTACTATTTATAGTAAGTCAGTGGATGTTAGAGAGGAACCCTTACTATTTTTAGTAAGGCAGTTGGATGCACAGTGGATACAATGGTTAACTCACAAGTTTGGACGGAATTGAGAAATAATGATTAATAATGGAGTTATAATGTTATAATTATTATTAAAGTTATACTTTAATAATAATCAATTATTAAGTGCATATCATTAATGAATACAGTGGACTTTATTTAAAAGGGAGATTTAAATGCTTTTAAAAGTATACTTTATAATAAGTGATAAAGTGTTATTTTAAAAAGGGAGTTATAAGTGATTAATAAAGTATACTTTATATTTTAGTGTTGTGCACCAAAAAGGAGGGAAAAAGGAAATGAAATTAAAGTAAATTAAAGGAGATGAAGACAAATGCAAATTAAACATTACAAAAGGGAATTTGGATTTCATTTCATTCATTCTAGAATCATTCAACATTTTGTCTATTCTGAAGAAGCTTTGGCTTTGAAGAAACCTACGGTTCTGTTGTAAATTCAATCTTGAAGAACATAGCCTCTCTTCGATTGTGTTGGTGGCTTCATACGGAGGTCACAACTGAGCTTCAATGGAGTTTATGCAAATCTGAAAGTGATTATCTTCAAAGATTGTTCAAGGGTTTGGAGATTAATTATCTAAATTCAAAGATATCTGCTGTGAATGATTTTGTTGCTGTTGTTACATGTTGGAGAACTCGTCTTATCAAGCCAGGCGTCCATTAATGGAAGAATCCAGTTTGTTGATATAAAGTTTTCAGACCTGCATTTATTGGCTTATATACAGGTATGATCATTTGTAATTCAAAGAGGTGTCTATTCTGTTGTATGACTGTTGCAAACTTTACACTTCTTCCTGGCAACCATTTTCAAAGGGTTTCAAGGCATGTTTACCTGTGAGTTCATGAATTGTAACTCCTAGATTTTCTGGGTATTGTTGTTTTAGATATTAGGGGTTATTTTATGAATTGGGTTGTCATTATATTGTGAAAATACTGAGTATTTAAGTTGGTATAAAAATCTAGAATTTTCAGCTGTGTTTTCTCAATGCAATTTCAGTTTTAAGTTAAAAAATTATTATTGCAACATCTCCTGTTTTGTAGCATTATATTGTTGTATCAAACATTACAAATATATCTAAAAAACATAAAACGACAAGCAAACAAATAGGCAGAATTTCGAAATTAAATATCCTACCAGGGGTGGGATATTACATTATTCTCAGCTATTATCAAGTATTCTCAGCATATTTTCTATCATATCCTTCTATTGTGCAAGTTATTTCATTACAAGTGGTATCAGAGCATGATCTTGGCACCATTGCAACAAGGCATTTTTTTCAATTTTGGAGGTCATTTTGTGAAAAGCATATCTCCTAGATTATAGTGATTTTTTGTCTGATAGGGTTTTCGAAGGACATTTTCAAGAAGCTATAGTCCAGATTTCAGAAGAATTGGAGCAGAATTGAGTGAGTTATCACAGAATTAGGGTTTTTGCCCAATTTATTTTAAAAACACATATTGACAAATTGGTTTTTGATTTTTTTGGGTTTCTTGAAAAATATTAGAGGAAGATACAGTCCAATTTTCAAATCAATTGAAGCTGAAATAATCAATTTATTGGGAAACTAGGGTTTTCAAAAAAATCGCTCTCAAGGCTGCAAATCACCTAATTTTTGGAGTTCGACCTAGGCCCTAGTAAGTCACAGTGAAATTTTCAAATTATTTAGACTTTATTTATGTGATTTATTGCAAAATTATTTTCTACCATCATGACAGGGCTTGCAACAAGAGGCAAAAAGAATGCTACCACACCAGAGAAATCTTCAAAGAATGAGGGGGTAGAAAATGAGGAATTTAACCCTAATGATGCAATAAACAAATTCAAGGGTGATATTTCATCATTAGAGAAGAATATTACTTCAGAAATGGGTGAATTGAAATCACTTATTCAAGGTATGAAGTTTAAGAGTGAAGATTCACCTCGTAAGATGGAAGAGAATATACTTTTGTTGGACATGAATTCCTTGGATTTGACTTTGATTTCAAGAAGGATCCTTCCTTTAATAATCATATGCCAAGGCAATTCATACCTAAGTTGGATATGTGAAAGTTTGATGATAAGGATCCAACCAATTGGCTATGCCAAATGGAGCAATTCTTTGATATTCATCATGTTCCTAGTCAAAAAAAGGTGGCTATGGCATCATTATACCTTGAACCAGATCAATTTATTTGGTATCATTGGTTATGTGATTAGAAGAGAAAAAAGGGTTGTGTGGTTACATCGTCAATTTTTCAAGAGGAACTTGCTACCCATTATGGAGATAACTTTATGGATAGCTACTTCCGCCAACTCACCAAATTAAAGCAACGGGCATGGTCAAGGATTATATTCAGCAATTTCAATCCCTTTCTCTAAGAGAAGAGAATGTGGCAAAAGAAAATATGAAGGAACTATTTTTAGGCAGTTTAAAGGATGACAAAATATAAAGTACGATTGTTCCAACCACAATCCTTATCGCAAGCAATAGTAATGGCAAGACAAGTGGACGAGAATGTAATGTCCCACCCCAATCTGAGTTTTTTCTTTGTGAATTTGCTCAATTAATTTTCAGTTTTACACATGGGACATTTTGTCAAGCATATTGCATTTGTCAAATAAAACAATACATGAGCTGAACTGAGCATTACCAATGACCAAGTAATTTTCAGACATTCAGAAACTTCCTTATTCTGATTTCCTGTGAAGTTAGTTTTAGTACATCAAATTGCATTGAATGAAGCATGAGATATTTAACAAATATTTTTCTAGGTTCAGTATTCAATGAGTTTACACACTCAGAAAATACATATACAATTATAGCAGACTGTGCAAATACATCAGAAATAAGTATGCTCCTTTTTGAGCCTTACAACTACATATATAGCAATTTGATAGACAAACAGCAGTGCTGGAATTGTTTCAGAATTAAAGTTGCTCAATGAAATAATGATAAATACCAGTTTTCTGCCTCCTACCGTGGCTCTAAGGCATCAGCAATGGACTGATATGTTACAGTAGCCATATGAACTGTAGCAGCCAGTAAGAACACTCAGCTCCAAAGAAAGACTCAAGAACTCACATGTCCAAGTGTTGTTAATGAACAGCAGTGCTCAGAAGTGGCAAATAAGCTATGCTGGCAATGAAAACCCCAACGTGTAGACTCCCAAGGTACCACAACTTCATTTAGCAGCAGTAGTTTGCCACGCCAAGGGAAGGAATAGCGCCTTAACTCTTGAAAATATAATTTGTTCAGCCAATACACAAACCCTTACAAACATCCAGATTGAAATATATATACGTTCATTACCAAAATAGCTTCACATAATAGAATAATACTGTAGTGGCACTGTAGCGACACTATTCACGTCACTGTAGCAGCAGATTAATAACTTCTGATTTTGCAGTAATGAACTCAGGCATAAATAAGAATATTATTGAAACCCTTAAACTAAAACTTCAGAAACTTAGCTTCTCAGACAAGCTGAATATAATTAAATTCAGATTTCCTGATTAAACTTCAAACCCTTATTTCAAATCCTTTCCTATAATTCGATGAAGCACAAGCACAATCCCTGAAATGGAATTGTCTACAAGTTGGCTTGGGAGATCTCTCTCCTGCACCAAGCTATTCTTCCTGAGGGGTTTCGTCCTCAAAAAGCTTGAGATTTTTGGACTCTCCATTCTTTAGCAAAACCCTTATCAAAATTCTTCTTCTTCAACAATGAATAAATGAATTACAAAATGAGCTTTCATTGCCCTTTTATATTTCCATGCCCAATTTGCATTTGAATTACATTTCATTTCATTTATTTTTTCCACCTTATAACTCCCTTTAATATTTTATTTAATTGGGCACAATACTTTATAAAATAAAGTATTCTTTTAAATCATTTAAATCCCTTTTTAATAAAGTCCCTATGTCTCCCTTTAAATTGGCACTTAACTTTATATTATAAAGTGCACTTAAATATCACTTATATCCTTTTAAATATAAAGTCCCCTTTTAATATATTTTAATAACGCATAAAGTTAAATTATTTAATTTAACTTTATTATTTGACGTTATTAATATTAAAGGCATAGGACCAATATTAACCAATATAACTCCAGGATATAATTATGCCACCATGCCAAATATAGAAACTCTACTAGCTGACCATACCAGTGACTTACTATAAATAGTAATTAAGAGCAACACATCCAAGTGACTTACTAAAAATAGTAAGTGGGTCAAAGTTTCCAGAATGGCCTCCGGAAGGCACACCACAAATAAACTAGGACACTAAGCTGAAGAGTACTAAAATAAGCACCAAAAAGGCCTATTGAAGAACCAAATATCTCCTTCAAAGGAGTCCCCTAAACACTCTATTAGCCTACGGGGACTAGTTGGTAGACTAACCATTGCACTTGACCATCGCCTAGGAAAAGGGGACATTACTGTTGGCATTTCAATTTGCACCTCTAGTATGCGGATTAGAAATAGACAACTATGCACAGATAAACTGCTCTTTGAATTAGGAGGAGAAGCCCCCTCTTTGTTGATGTTGCTTAAAGAAAGTAAACTAAAACTAATTGCCAATCTTTTTGTTCAGCTAAGAGCACAAGGTTATAAAACTCTAGCGCGCCGTAGCTGAGATTTTCTCTTTTTGAACTTCAACTACGACTAAGCCTACTCTAATGACGCTTTTAACAACTCAAGTAAACTTAGAGCTTGAGAGTTAAAAGTAAACAAGGAATTGATTATTTGACACAAAACTCACATAAACTCACTCTCAACATACATTTTAAGACTCATTGTACTTTTAGATGCAAGCTGAAATAGAGATCATATAAGCATAACATATAAAACGGAAACCTAAGACAGTAGATCAAAGCAGCAAAGCAGGCATAAGATTTCCTTTACTCAAATTTCAAATAACAAAGATTACACTTTTGGGACAGCAGGATTGTAGCAATAACAGGCTTACAGTTTAGCAATCAACCAAAATACATTGACACAAGTAACACATGAACTGAACAATATCTTGCAGCAAAGGTAGGCATACAAGCTTGCTCTTACACTAAGTGAACTAACACTGAATAACAACTTGCAGGCAAAATAGGCTTAGCAATTTGCTATCACAATAACCGTTAAAGAAAAATGGGCAAGGTTGCCCTTAGTTTGAGCAGTTTATCTGTGCATAGCTTTAAGTATGATTATATGGTTTTCCTAATTTACTCTAACACCTCCTTTAAGTATGATTTAAGGAGAAGCTAAAAAGATAATGATGAATGCATGGATAGATCTTGGCTACAAGGCTTGATGAGGTACCCATGTACAAATAAACAAATCTCTTATAACTAGAGAAAAAGAGAACCACATGGGAAAAAACATCTCTCCACAAGAAAATGGAATAAATGCATAGTCGTGAAAAGACTCAATAACACCCCGATTCTATCACATAAGTACAATGAATGTCCCCCAATAAGAGAGAGAAAATGAGAATATGAATCCCTCCACAAAGAAGTAACTCCTATGCAATAATGAAAGCTTGATTTTCTCATGAGAGTAATGTGGCAATGATGGGTGACACTTCAAGGAAGTGATTGTCAACAAGTAGAAGTGAAAGCTCGACTATTGAATCAAGCTCTTGGTAAGATTGTCAAGGAATCCCTCAACTTCAACGAGAAACTCTAGAAGAGTTTTGTTGATTGGGGGAAGGAGAATTCCTTAATCTATCAATATTGGTGTGAGATTGTATGGGGCTTCTAGGCACATGGATGTGCAAGAGTGTAATGGTATTCTAATATGATGTTTTTGGATTTGTAAATGTAAACAAATCTGCAACAGGATGGGATCCTAATACTAAGAAATGACAGAAATTCTAAGTGTTAACTTCTGAGACAAATATAAATTTTCTGATTACTTCTCTTACTGCCGAATGCACTGGATGCAGAACATTAATGGATTTCGATGATCTGCAAATTACGAATGGACTCAGTATATGTATAAGGGAGACCCGCCTCTAAGAGACACGTCTCTTGAGAGGACATGTCTCCACACTTGGAGACACGTCCACTCAAGGGACGTGTTTCCTTGAGTGCGCGGGTGTCATACTCAAAGGGACACGCCTCTTGAGAGGACGTGTCTCCACACTTGGAGACACGTCCGCTCAAGGGACGTGTTTCCATTTAGCGCGCGGGTTCCAGAACACCATTCGAGTTTTTAACAAATACGTGCCTTCACAAAGTGGCGATTAAGAATATAGAGCTTTATTCAAAAACGTATTTTGATCATTAACTTATTTGAATTCGATTTACTGATTTCAGAAATATTAAGAGCGATAGATCTAATATAAACAGTGATGATGCTTACAGCAATCATTGTTTATATCAGACCTAAGCTATCATACATCAACAGGATTTTTTTTAAAAAGAAATGTTCAAGTGGCGTCCATGGGTACAACTAATATTAATGTACATCCTACTAATGTAATGCTCCTATATCGCTATTTTCTATATAGAATTAGTAATGCAAAGTGTTTGGAAAGAGAACAAACAAGGTTTAATTTCAATGTTTATACAAGCTACTATGCAATTATATGATTAGTTTCATATTTTCCAATAAACAATTAACAAAGATAGTGATTAAAGCTTCAAAGGAAAATGAAAGTTCTATATTGTTGTCTTACCATGCTATTCAAATAAGATGATAAGCAAAAGTTTGTTTTCAGCCCACAAGGAAATATAAATGTTATTTGATCAGGTCAACTATAAACAAGAAATATTTTAGTTTTTTGATGACTCTTATAACAAGTAGAAAAATACATTCACACAAGGATAACAAGTGTATTTGTCTTAGAAGGTAAGATTTTAGATTAATTTTTCAATATTTGAGATTTCCAATAATTGCATAATGTTGAAGTGTTTTGCTCTAATTTTGAAAGGGGTAGTGAATAATCAAGCCTTTGTTGGTTGCAATAAACCATTTTTTATTTTTGACAAGTTTGTTCTATGTTCTATGTTCAATGAACTAAAATGATCATTTTAACATGTAGAAGTGGCCACAAGGTATTAAGGATCTATCCAAAATAGAGGTAGTGTTGTAGAAAGCTTAGAAGCTCAAATGAAATCCCAAGAATGAATTCAAAACATGCTATGACTATCCACAAGACAACACAACAATGTTTTAGGCTTGTTTTAAAATAGAGTAAGGATTCAAAGTCCCAACTCAAAGGGAAAAATTTGGGCCTCCAAAAATATGAGGTGTTGGGTATCATGGGGGAGCAATCATTGTATGCTAAGGCATCTAAATGTGAATTTGGCATGACAGAGATTTTCTATTTGGGCCATGTGATCAGTGCGCAGGTTGTGCAAGTGCATTAGGAGAAGATACAAGCAATATTGGATTGACTGCTGCCTAAGACCCTTATAGAGTTGTGTGGATTCTTTGGACTGTGCAACTATTATAGGCACTTTGTTAGGGGGTTTTCATAGTTGGATGCACCCCTAACGGAACTTACGAAGAAAGGAACATTTAGATGGATAGGTGAAGCTCAGAGGGCATTTGACAAACTCAAAGAGGTAATGAGCACTTGTTCAATATTGGCACTTCCTGATTTCACTCAACCCTTTGTGCTTGAGTGTGATGCTTCAGGTGAGGGTATAGGAGTTGGCTTGACGCAGAATAGACATTAGATAGCATTCGAGAGTTGGAAGCTCAAGGAACTAGAGAGACACTATTCCATCTACGACAAGGAGATGCTCGCCATTATGCATGCTTTGGCGAAGTTCAGGAAATATTTAGTAGGTGGGAGATTTGTGGTTAGGATTGACCACAATAGTTTGAGGTATTTCCTAGAATAGAAGGATCTGAATGAGAAACAGCAAAAGTGGGTCAGCAAGATATAGGCCTATGATTTCAGCATCAAATATGTTAAGGGCAAGAAAAATATTGTTGCTGATGCCATCTCTAGGAAATCAGCTGCGTGTTCCCTTACTAAGATTTCAGCTAATTGGAAATCCCACCTTCTGGTGGAATATTCCAAGAATAAGTTTTCTTGTGAGTTGATGGATGATCACATTCAAGATGACAAATACAGGGCGGTAGATGACATTATCTCCTACAAGGATAGAATATATTTAGTCCCTGAGTCAAAACTTGAGAAGATTATGAGGGCTATTCATGATATGCCATTGGCAGGGCATCTTGGATACTTTTAAACTTACAAGTGTATCAGAGAGAGGTTCTCATGGAAGGGCCTCAAGGACAATGTATTGCGATATGTGAGGGAATGCATGACTTGTCAGCAGAACAAGTCAGAGCATACTCATCCAGCAGGGTTACTGCAACCATTGCCCATTCCGAAACAAAAGTGGGAGAGTGTGTCCATTGATTTCATTACGGGTCTATTGAAGGTGCATGGAAAGGATTGCATTTATGTAGTTGTAGATCGTTGACCAAGTTTGCTCACTTCTTCGCAATTTCATCAAAGTACAAGGCATCGTAGGTGGCAAGAGTTGTTTTTCAAGGAGGTGTTTAGACTCCATGGGTTGCCTAAGTACATTGTCAATGACTAGGATAGAAAATTTCTCAGTGCATTTTGCCAGGAGTTGTTCAAACTTGTTGGCACAAAGTTGACTTCTAGTACCAATTACCACCCTCAAATGGATGGTCAGATGGAGATAGTGAACAAATGGGTTGAGGTGCACTTGCATAACTATGTATCAAGTCAACAGAAGGCATGGATTAAGTAGTTACATTTAGGTGAGCATTGCTATAATACCACTTACCATATGTCCATTAGCATGACACCGTTTAGAGCATTGTATGGATATGATGCTCCTTCATTTGTGGATTTGGCATTTGTGGATAGCAGGGCTCCCAAAGCCAAAGATTGGTTACAAGAAAGCCAAAATATCCTTAAGGCCCTTAATAATAACCTACAAGTTGCTTAGAATCAGCAGAAGACTTATGTAGATAGACACGAGGTTGAGCACAGTTTTGAGGTAGGAGACTTGGTCTTCTTAAGGTTGCAGTCCTACAGACAGTCTTCACTGAAGAAAAGTGGTGCAAAAAAGTTGAAACCATGCTTTTATGGTCCCTACAAGATAATCCAACAAGTTGGGGAGGTAGCTTATGAGCTTGAGCTGCTAGAGGGAAGTAAGATTCATAATGTTTTTCATGTGTCATGCCTCAAGAAGGCACTGCGACTGTAGGTCACTTCTGTAGAAGAGTTACCCCTGTTGGATGAGGGGCAGTTGGTATTGGTTCCTAATGAGATTTTGGATGTCAGGGAGAGGAGATTAAGGAGCAGAGTGATCAAAGAGTATCTTATCAGGTGGAGAGACATGCCCGTGGAGGATGCTACGTGGGAAGGAGATCAAATTTTGCAGGTCCCTAATTTGCAATTGCTTGAGGGCAAGCAATCTCGGGAAGGGAGAACTGTAATGTCCCTTTCATAGTAATCACTTCGGGAGGACTTAATAGCCTATTTAATTCTTGTAGGCTATAATCGGATCAAGGGAATTGGTTACTGTTGCCTAGCGGAAAAGTAAATTTACAAGGTGATATTGAATAATTAAATTAAATGGTGTTATAAAGTGACTTTGGGGAAATATTAGAAAGGTACTTTATAAAGTGACTTTATTTTATATTGAGCGGTAAAAGTGCAAGGCATATATAAAGTGGAAATTAGAGCTCATTTGGATTATGCTTGGTTATTTTTCTCTAATTGGTGATTTGAGGATTTTTTGAAGCTCTTGGTCTGGGACTGAAACCCTAGGGAAATTGGATTCAGTGGTGAGACTAATCTACCCTAGCTGGTCAAATTGGAGAGATCATACAAGTCTTTCACAGTGTTCGATATTGTCAAATTTGTGGGTCTCCTTCAGAGACAAATTTGCAAGAAAATATCCATTCCTTACTCATTTTGAGGCATATTTTAGGGGGAATATGTAATGTCCCTTCCTTAGGCATCTCAGACTATAGCGGAGGTTGGCCTATTATTAGGGTTCTCGTAGGTCAACAGATGGTTAGGGGACCCAACCGAGGGTTGTGGAGCTTCGCTGGGAGCTTTACGAGCCTTTCAGTTTGGAGTTTAGTTGATGAATCTAGGGATAAATTGGAAATATTAAAGTTTGCTTTAATGGAATAGTAAAAAGTGAATAGTAATAGAAAATTATAAAAGGAATAGTGAAAAGTGCCCCCCATCCTAGTAACTCAAAGTTGTTTTAAAATGTGGCCATTTCTTTTGATGAGGAAAGACCCTCAAGAGAATTATTTTATTGACTTCTATGAAAAAACTCATGGGAGATTATAAAGCAATATGTTGGGCTCATTTTTGGGCATTCTATTCTCATTTTGACAAAAGAAAATTGCATGTTTGAGCTCTTGGAAGAGGGTTTCAACAACATGCAGGTCTTTTGAGGACGAAATCCCTTGGACGATAGTGAATTAGACGAAAACCCAATTCACAAAACAGGGAAATCTACCTAAGGTTTCCATTTGGGCATCATTGGTCTTCATCACAGGTTAATCTGCATTTAGAATTGATTGCAGCGGTGAGTTATTAGAAGAAAATTGCAGATTGGGGCTTCTTATCAGCAGATATCATCATTTCAGTGCATTCACCAACTGGCTATACGATTTGGGTGTCATTTTCAGTCAAACCCTAGCTGGAAATTACGGTCTTCAAACCACTAAGGAGCAAATTCAATTCGGCCATTGTTGACATGCTTGTAGCTGCTTACTGAAGTTCATATTGGTCCTGTTTCAAGGTTTGGATCAGCCACATCAAGTTTAATTGGAGCTGTATTGTCAAAGGAACCCATCAAACTATCATCGGGTATGTTCTAGGCATGTTGGGAATATAAATCTTTCATTTGTATGGGGTGTAATAGTGCTGTTACAGCTCTGATAACTTATATCAGACCTGTTATTATTGTAAATCAGACCTGCTATAGATTGAATAAAGGCAACTTTTGAAGTGGGATTCATTATATATGCTTATGCAATCTTTGTTTATCATTTCTATACATGTTTCCTTTTAATTTGGCAACATTAAGCACTCCAACAAGGCTTCAAACAACACATACACACTCAGAAATCAGTCTCAGACCAGTTTACATGCCAACCATTTGACGAAATGTCAAATGTTCAAAACTGAGTTTTTGGGTTATATCTAGCAAGGGATACTTCAGAATATTATGGCGGCCAGCTGATGATATTTCAATATCTTTATATTCAGATATTCCAGTTTGTACTACTCTTTCCAGTCGTGGCATTGAGTTTAAAGAGGTCGACTTCAGTGGAGAAATTGTGGGAGCTGAAGAATACACGTGGGGCTGAAGATATCTTAGTGACTGTGATTTACACTTGCAAGCCGTGTGAAGGAGGTTTAGGTGCTGATTGTGAGTGGGTTGTGTGACTCATAACCCTGCAATGTCCCTCATACCTGGTCGCAACTTTTAGGATGGTGTGTGGGGAGTGGTGGAACTCAGAGGAGGTCACATGAAGGTTTGAGCAGAAGGTCTGCAGGTTTTAGAGGTGACGTCTAGACTGGAAGGCAGCAAAGGAGACGTATCACCTTTGAAGGAGTGACGCCAAGTTTCCAAGGTTGTGAGTGGGTTGTGTGACTCATAACCCTGCAATGTCCCTCATACCTGGTCGCAGCTTTTAGGATGGTGTGTGGGGAGTGGTGGAACTCAGAGGAGGTCACATGAAGGTTTGAGCAGAAGGTCTGCAGGTTTTAGAGGTGACGTCTAGACTGGAAGGCAGCAAAGGAGACATATCACCTTTGAAGGAGTGACGCCAAGTTTCCAAGGTTGTTCCCAGTCAAAGCATAGCAAGGAAGGCATCAAGTGGCAACCTTTGCATTCATCTACAGGTCAAAATTAATATCAATGTAAATCTGATTATTACAGACTTTAAAATCTGAGTGCAAACATTGTTTCCAGATTTGCCATTACCTCCATTATTTTGTGTCTCAATTATGAGTTATTTGTATGAGAATGTAATTTTTGGCTGCTGAATGTAACTTCATGGAAATGCACATTTATTTAACCTACAATTAGTTTCAGACATTGTCATGACATTTGTTTGACAAAATGTTCACATATGTCAAACTAAAAAATTAATTGTAAAATATCATTCAAAACAAGAGGGGATTTTACAATGCAGAACCATCTTGTGTAGAAGTGTACAAAATGCTTGATGTGCATGGAGTGTAGACTAGTGTACAAGCTGAGTGCATGGGTGCAACTATAATTGTGTGTGGCTATGCTCGAATTAGCAAGAGCAGACCACTTTATAGACCCTTGAGTTATGAAGAGGGTCTGTACAATCTTTGGAGGATTTGATTGATCGATCTTAGTTTTTAATGTGATCTAAAGGACATAAGGATGCCTTTTGTTTTGAGGAATTTCGAAAACTTGTTCAGTAACCCTTCAATTTAAGGAAATAAAGCAATAGGAGTACTTGAAGAGACCTTAACATTATGACAGTTATGAGGGCATATTTTGGCTTGCTTAACAACTAACTCTAGAGGCTTCCCTATGATTGTACCCTTTCTTCTTTAAAGTATTTGATAAGTGAGAAATCTCTTCAGCAATATGATCCTCATCGTAGATTCAAGATGCTTGAGTCATGAGTGTTTTGAGTACGACTACTTTTTCGGTTGGGTGATGATAAAAAGATGCAAGTAGATAAAAGTCATTGTGAGTGGATTTCCTATATACTTCGATGTGACAAAGACCATACTACTTTCTAGAAAGGAGGATGTTGAGGAAAGGTAAATTGCCATCAACTTCTTGTTCCTTGGAGATTATATTGAACCCATGGCTACACCTTCGATTTTTTCAAAGAATCTGCTTCTAAAGGAGTAGAAAAGAGGATGTTGAGGAAAGGTAAATTGCCATTAACTTCTAGTTCCTTGAAAATAGTGTTGAACCCATGGCTACAACTTCAATTTTTTCAAAGAATCCTCTTCTAAAGGAGTAAAAAGTAGATCTAACGCATAATTCCACTAATGCGGCTTTAATTCCACCTTTAGTTTCTAGTTTGATTTTCTAGCATCTCCTACCTATATCATCTCATTGTTGAATTAACTTTCTATCTACTTCCGTAACAAGACATCCTTTTGTGGGAAAACTTGCCCAATTATATAATCTATTGTAATAACCCAATTCCAATAATTGAAAATCCCAATAATCTTTTTGTAATCAAATTCTACTGTTTTTGATCACCCAATTCCTAGAATGGGCAAGGTGGGAGCATATGGAGTAAGAACGAGGACAGAGGAAAACTAATTGAAAAGTGTTAGTAGTAAGCCGGCCAACTCACAACTTAAAATGATCGTAGAATTTCTCTAGCTGAACTGGCTAATAGTGAGTACAAATGAAGTTGCATCAACACCAAAATGGCAGATTAACTCACCCGATTCTGGTTCACACCATGCAAGGTGGAGAATAATAAAAAATAAAATGGGATTCGGCATAACTATCTTCCAAGGGTCTAATACAATGAAAATATTCAAAAAAGAAAGAATTCGGCGATATACCTTCCAGATTATTACAATGAGGAATGAATTTCATTTAAAGTCATATTTGAATTAGTTTCTAATACATTTTTTTATTATTCTAAAAATGAGCATTTCATCAAAGAATTGGCATAAAACTGAAAATCATAAAATAATTACTTGAAAAGTTGGAGAGTTGAACAAGTGTTGTAGTTGAATTGATCAATTGAAAAACTACTATTATTTGTTATTTTCTGGAATATATAAATCACACCAAACGTTGAATCCATTGAATCCAGAGGAACCCCAAAAATCTCTACAAACCCAAAAGATTGAAAAACACAAACTACAACCAAATGCCCATTGAATTTGAAACTCAATCTGCAATTTTTAGCACAATAGTGATTCTTGCACGAAACCACTAAAAATGCAATGAGGTTTTTCGTCCCCAAACCAATCTTTGCTACACATTGGTAATCCTTGGATGGAATTACTTTGAAAATTAGGAGGGCTTTCATCCTCAAAGCTTTCAAATTTTCGAAGGGTTTCCATCTTTGGGAAATGAGAAGATGTTGTGTTCATTCTTAGAAATGAAATAACTCCAAGAAGAATGTAATATCTTTTTCAAAAACTCTCCTTTCATAACTTTTTCAAAGCTATTTTAGGGAAAAAAATTGCTACTCTTTTGAACAAGATTTTTTTGCTTTTTGAAAAAAAAAAAAAACAATTGTTTAGTTAGTTTTTTAAACAAATTTTTCATAATAAAATAACATAAAGTTTCCTTATGACCACTTTTCAGCAATTTTAACCTAATGACACTTTATTACACAATTTAAACATCTTTTTAAATAATTAAATATAGGTTGTCATTTAATTTTACTTTTTTGACAACTTTAATATTTAATTATTTAATTAATTTTCCCCTTTAAACCATCTCAAGGTCTTACAGAAAATATTAAAATAGATCAATTAAACTATTTGATAATTCTACCAACTCCTTAATTGCATAGGACTTTAGTCCATGGAAACTTGGCACTATTCAAAGATGATGGGCTCCTCCAAAAAGTTTGGAGTGCTCCTAGAATATCGGATTTGCATATGGAAAGTATGAAGTGCACGTCTTGGCTCCAAAAACTTGTTGCTACTATTAAAATTTTATTTCAAAAAAGTTGGCGCTCTGAACAAGGAAGTTGAAGTTTCCAAGAATGTTGGAATGGATCTGAAAAAGGGGACATTACATCTATACTAAGTTGCTGAATCAAGTACATATATGAGTATGGGTACATGGATATGGTACACTAGTTTGGTGAATTGTTTTTGGGGGTTTGAGTATGATCTTACAAAAAGCATATGAAAATCATAAATATACACATATTTGTAATAGCAAAATAAAAAATTTAGTTCAGAATACCACATATCATGCATATGCTAAACAAAACTACCATAAATATTACAAATTTAAAATAGAATATATTAATTCAATATCAATTTGTCAAACGCTAGTGTCTTGATAGATATTCATTGTTCAATATTAAAATAATACAATCAGTAATAATTGTCACATGAGTCTTTATCAAGACCACCATCATCATTGACATTATCCAATTTCAAAACAAATCATAGTCAGGTACACCTAGGTTTTTGGTTGATTCAGTAACACGGCGTCTACCAAAGCACAAATTCTAGAATTAATTGGATTGTGATAAATTTTATATATGTAGGAAAATATGGTTAAATAATAACATCTTCAGCCAAAGCAAAAGGATCAATCTAGGACATTTTAATATGTGCATTTTATGACAGCATTTATAGCTATCAGAAATAACACGGTCTTACTTGTGGGGCAGGGACTGACAAGCACAGCTGGAGCATTCCCAGGAATTGTAGGAGTTGCACTAACAGGCTATCTTCTCGATCAAACTCACTCTTGGACTGTAAGAACTAGACGTAACTCTAGTATACCTAGTTTTTTCAGTATGAGCATATCGTACCATACTAAGGAAGCTTTGTTTTCACTTTGCTGTGGTGTGCAGTTAGCACTATTTGCACCTTCCATCTTCTTCTACGTCACAGGAACTCTGGTATGGCTAGCTTTTGCTAGTAGTAAGCCTCAAAAATTTTTGAATGGAGACTGATCAAGATTTAAGTTGATTTTATTGCAAAGAAATGAATGTGAATGTGGTATATTATTACCATGCAGCTGAAGGTTAAAGTGTCATGAAATACTTTCAGTTGTCTATTTGAGACAAGATGGCACATTATTTGACAAGGCAAACCTAGAATATAATAGAAAAGGCTGCGTTCATTCGAGTTTATCAATTGTAAAAAGTTGTCTACCTGGCCAAGCAAATGTATACATGTTTTAGTTTGAATTCCTTCGTAGATAGTTTTGGTAAGAATATGTATACTAACTAATTAGAAAATGATATTCCATCGCCTCCACCTTTGCTTCCTTATCCGAGTGTACCTTATTTGAAGTGCACGTTACAGCACATTGGATTTTTTAACGCCAAATAATAAAACATAGCATGATCCTTGTGTTGGCGGCCATATTTGTAAATCACAAACTGTATATATGTTGTGTTGCAAGCAATTTATGTAATCATTTACTGTATATGTAAATGTGAGGACTCGTTTGAGTAGAGGCTGATTTTGGATATTTTTCTTGGGTTTCATTCGATATCATTTTAAGTATATTTGTTTCTTAAAAATATCGTATCCTTCTAAATGGGGACAATCATAAGTTTTTGTATGGATAGACTTTCTTTTCCATATTTCAGAACTTGACATTCCAATGGTCAATTTTATTTTATAATTATTTAAATATTGTACGTCTACTACTTGGTATGGTGGCATTAAAGTAGTTGAATTGTATAATGATGAGGAGGCTACATCTACAGTAGTAAACGCATAGAGCAAGTGTGAAATTCCTGTTTTGTAGATATTTATTATCAAATCTAATAATGACTCTACGTGTCTTTGAAATATGGTAATAATAGAATTTGTTTTGTAATAAAAAAAAAAAAAATGTAAATGAAATTGTAGTATACAATTTACCATTTTTTATTTTATTTATTGGATTTCTTTTAATTTAAACTTAAAGTTTTTGTATTTTTCAAATATGTAACATTTGATATATTTTTTCGCTTGATTGTTTTTGTGGATATTTTAAAAATAAAATAAAAAGTGGACATGAAATTGTTAATATGATAGTATACAAGCTTCCTAGTTTGTAATTGGTACATGATGAGTTTGCATTTATTAGGCTAATGTTTGTTTTGTATTTAAAATGTCAAATATAAGATAAATAGTATCATGATCACTTTAATACATTTATGGTTTGAAGATTCGATATTTGTTTGTATTGATGTCTAATCAAGCATGGTCATTTAGTAATCTTGGTAAGGGCCTATTCTTGTTGAACAAGAAATGTATATTGTTAAAAAATGTTTTTAATGTGTTTGAAGTTACATTGTGTCCATTCATCACCACTGAAGTCACAAAGGAGTAAAATCATAATTGTAGCTCAAGTAATGATTGACCAATATCATCACTTATTTCAGATGTTTTTGTATTGAGAACTATTAGTTATTGATGACCAAATGATTACTCAAAAAAGCACCTTTGTAGATTGATTAAACTTCATGCTTCATGTCGTTTGGATACTCTAGTGTTTTAATTGCATTGCAATGAAGTATTGCCCATATAATGGCAGTACATACTTGTATGTTATTGTAGTTAATAATGTTGGAAGATATAAATTGCTAAATTAAGACGTTATTTAAGAAAGATTTGTATTAATGCAATTAACACACAAATTGATAATAAGTATGCCTAGTTATTGTAATGATTTGCTAAAGCATTTGATAAATGATCATTTAAATTGTTTTTAAAAAATTGTCATCAAATGAAGAGAAGAATTTGAAGCACCTTACATAAAAAATTAGTCAAAACAGAGATTGCCATTGTATAGTGTGGAGAAAAAAAAATGTAATTCTTAGTTTATTGTAAAGTTAAAAATTTAAAATTTATTAAGAAAAATTAATAATATTATCTTATATAAAAGCAAAATAATTGTTTAAAATAGTAGACATGTCTTTATCAATGTTTTAATTTACACCTTTTAGTGGAACACAAAATGAAACAAATTAGTAAAATTGCTTCTCAAATTTAAAAAGAAAGCTCTTGAAAAAAAATTAGCCTAAAACAATATGTATTTGTTTATTTATAATTGTTACAATGTCTTTTTTGGGATTTCACATATAAACTAAATAAATTTTAAATATGTAATATTTGATGTTTCCCTAGTGTAAAAGGTTGAGGTCATTCAATAGAAAGCAAATGATTTTTTTATTTAAACTAAATCTTATAATTGCATGCTTGCATTGATCAATTAAACATAGAGACTGAACAAAGCAAGGACATCTAAGAACTAAATGACACCAAAAAATTTAAGCTAAACATAGTCATTATGTTCAAAGCTATAAAAGATCATTCTTCAATTATTGCAATATAAAGTTTATAATAATTAGTAAGTAATATTCTTGGAAATTATTTTATTTGATGGAAAGAGTTTAGGCATTGCTTGATAGATTTGAGTATTATGAATTCATTCACTGTTTCAATGAAGCTAATAATTTGGTTGATAGACACGCAAATTGGACTTTAGTTAATATTATCTAGAAAATGCTTCTATTGATGCTTGGGAGGATGAATTCCTCTCTGAACTTGTAACCAAAGAATCTTCTGATATAGAAATCAATTAATTTTGCTCAAAATTGGTAAATAGAGTTTCATGATTAATGCAAAACTGGTTGTGCAAAATTGGTAAATAGAGTTTCATGATTAATGCAAAACTGGTTGTGGTATATTGGATTGCTATTACAGGAATATAAAAAAACAAAAGGAATGAAGCCCATAATGTTGTTTCCATTGAATGAGGGTTGAATCTTGAACTTTCTAAAATTGACACTTAGAGCATCATTTTTTCGACATGTTAATTTTCTCTAATGTTCTATCTTTCGAGAGATGTTTTGCTTTGGTAGTACCATTTGTTGACATGTGTAGATAGATGTCCTTGGCACCTCCTTTGTTGCAGTGGTAATGATTTTTTGAAGTGGGGAATAAAGTCGATATTTGGAGCTTGCCTATCTTTTACAATGGGATGGTTTCATTCATGATGGGTCTTTTCAAAGTACCTCGTGACATGTTGTGGGATCCAAATTCTCCTGTTGGGGATCATTCATGATCTCAGCTTTTGTGCTAACCATATTTCTTGTCTTTTTGTGTGTAAGTTTTTGTACGAGCCTTCCCATCTGGATATCTCTTCGCTGTTCACTCATGTGCCATTTCCTTTCCGAGCTTATGATGTTTGCAATCTATATTGAAATCATTTGTATCATCATTTCATTCTATTCGTGTTGGCTTTGGTTTGACTTAATTTCCAGCTTTCACATCCTTCTTTGCTTCTCACGTTGGTGTATTTATGCCTTAGTTGGGAATTATGGAGCATCAAATTTCTCGAGTGTTTTTGCTCCATTTTTGTTGGTGTTGGATACTTTGTATGGTTGCCTCCTCGCGAGTGCCTCTCCCTAAGTGTGTTTGGGAAATTAGAACAATAATTGGAAGAGATTGGATTTTCTAGAACGAAGTACTCCGTTTTCTAAGATGACATTTGTTTTCTTGTTCAATTGCATGGACGTCTTGCTCGATAAGAAGATGGCTGTCATTTTGGCTAACACATATTCAATCTTTCATGTTTTCTCTTTCTCCTTTGGAGGTAGCCTTGGACAACTTTTGTTTGGACTCTAGCTCTGCCTCGATCGGTGGTCTCCTTGGTAAGATGGGTTTGATCTCAAATTATGCCTATGTCTCAATGATTCATGAAATGAATGGAGTCCCTTCAACCCTTCATTGTTTAATAAAGTATGTTTATAACAATAAGGTCTACACAATCAAAGCTGACCTCTAATCAAAAAGTTGCTTGCAAACTGAGATAAACAAAGAGAGTCCTTTGAAAACATTAATACCAACCTCACAAGTAGAACCTGTGCAAGAAGTTATTGGATGATGATTGGGGTTCATTGGATTTCACACCTATGTTTATGGGAGAATATAAAATCACAGCAAAAGAATCAAGAAAAGAAAAAGGAAAAACAGTGATGTCAACACAACACATGGCAGAACCATCAACAATATTTGACTCAACAACTTTAGAAGAAGACACAAGTTACACAAGTTATGATGAGGTTGCTCATGACCAACCACCATCTTTGAAATCAATGGAAGCTCTTTATGGAAGAGGATATCAACTCTTGAAGCAACTTGGTTATAGTGCAAAAGGATGTGGGGTGAAAGAACAAGTCATTTGTGTCCCTATAGAGCCTAGCATACAAGAAACAAAAAATGATCTTGGATATTGCCCTTCTAAGATAACAAAAGCAACAAAAAGGTCTTCACTTAGCATCAACACCATTATGCAAGATTCTTCTAAGACAACTCTCACATTAAAGCATCCTAAATTAATAGATACCACAAGTGATGAATCATTGGATTATTTTCAACATGATGAAGCTTTGGCAGAAATGTTGGGAGTCTATGACAATTTACCAACTCATCACCACAAATGAAGATTCACTTGTGCCTTAATCACTAACGGATACTTTGTGAAGAAAAGAAAAAAAGTGATATTGAACAAGATGAAGAAGAACAAATTCTTGAAATACCAAATTAAAGTACATTACTTGTAGGAGATACAATTAACATACCAATGGATACATCTAACGAAGAGAAAGTGATTCAAATAGGAAAGTGCCTTGACGATGATGAACAAGAAGAACATGCAACACTATTACATGACTTTCTTGAAATTTTTGCTTGGACTTATTCGGATATGTCAGGTATTGATGCTAAGATAGTTACACACAATATTGTCCTTGAGCAGGATGCTAAACCAGTAAGAAAAAAGATATGCAAGATGAATCCTAAGATAGCATTATAAGTTAAGGTTGAAAATGAGAAGATCCTAAATGTTTTTGATAAAGGAAAAAACAGATTTTGAAGGGACCTGGAACCCTTTAACAAAAAAGAGCAAGGCTGCAGAAAAGACAACATGCAGCCAATGAAAAAGACCAGCTCCAAAACAAAACCAATTAAGATTTACATTTTACACTTTTCTTATGGAAGCGGAGAGTCATGTCGAAAGAAGCCTAGAGGATTTATCTTTTTTTCCCTTAACTATGATCCAGCCTTCTTCCACTTGCGCCTCCTTACCATGCCATGCCAGCTCGCTGCTTTCAAGAAGATGAAAGCCAGCAGCCAAATTATTAGGGGTTACATCTTGATTCCTTTGCATAGATAAAGACTTTTCTGAAGAGCCACCGGATAGGGAAGCCAATGCACTTTCACCTCAAATGGCAGTCATTGACTCAATAGGGGTTGCCTTAGCGACCCCGCCATTTGAGAAGATCTTAGATGTTGGTTTTATTTGTATTATTGATTATTCACCATGGATTTCAAACATTGTAGCAGTGGCAAAGCCTGACAATTGTATTAGGATGTGTATGGATTTTCACAACCTTAATAAAACATCTTTGAAAGACGATTTCCCCTTCCTAATATTGACATGATAGTAGATTCAACTGTGGGTCATGCCTTGTTATCATTCATGGATAGTTTTTCAGGCTATAATCAAATCTTTATCAACCCTCAAGATCAATACAAGACAGTGTTTACTACACCTTGGGGAACATTTTGTTGGGTTATGATGCCTTTTGGATTAAAGAATGTTGGTCCAACATATCAAAGAGCTATGACCTGGAAGATATGTTGATGATATTCTAGCAAAATCCTTAAATTGACAAGACAATGTTAAAATCCTTCGAAAGATCTTTGAAAGAATGCATAAATACAACATGAGATTGAATCTGAAAAAGTGTGTCTTTGGTGTGGATAGTGGAAAACTTTTGGGTTTTATAGTATCCCACAAAGGCATGAGGTTGAAACAAAGAAGATTGATGCTATCATTAGCATGTCACCTCCAAAGAACATTTCTCAACTACGTACTTTACAAGGAAGGATTGAAGCTATTTTCCATTTTGTAGCATCTTTGATAGATTGGACTACCTTTTACACAACTTCTTAAGAAGGAATCATAATTTAAATTGAATGAGGATTGTAAACAAAATTTTGAAATTTTAAAAGAGTATCTAGCTAATCCTCTTGTGTTACAACCTGCAATTCAAGGAAAACCATTCATCCTTTATATATTAGAATCTTCCCATGCTCTAGCAGCATTGTTGGCTCAACAAGATGATAATGGTAAAGAACATGTTTATTACATTAGCAGAACTTTAATTGATTACAAAACTCAATACACAATGATAGAAAAGAAATGTTTGGCCCTTGTGTTTGCTACTAATAAATTGAGACACTATTTACTAAATGTGGAGATGCATGTGGTTACAAAGTTCAATCCTTTAAAACGTCTCTTTGCTAAAGCAAACTTATCAAGATGCTTAGCTAAATGGGTTATGTTGTTAACTAGGTTTGACCTTAAATTTGTCTCTCAAAAGGCAATCAAAGGACAAGCCTTGACCGACCATTTAGTTGATGCTCTTTCTCCATTAACATTGCCTAATACAGACTCATTCCCTAATGGGAGTGTGTTGACAACTGAAAAGGAGACATAGGAATTGTACTTTGACGGTTCTAAGTGTCGAACTAGCTCTGGAGTAGGGGTTATATTAAAACCACCTTCAAGAAATCCTATTCCCTTATCTTACCATCTAAACTTCCTATGTACAAACAACACAACAGAGTATGAGGCCCTAATTGTTGGAATACGTGTAGTTTTATCCTTAGGTGTTCAACACATTTGCATATTTGGTGATTCTCAATTGGTCATTAAACAAATTAATGGATCCTATCAAGCGAAACATGATAAATTAGTCCAATATAAAAACCTCACAATGACATTGCTTGAACACTTTGAATCATATACCATTGACAATATTCCTCGAAAGGATAATCGGCATACAAATGCAATGGCAAGTGTCGCTTCCCTTGTATCTCCTGATGATCCTTCTATGGATTTCACATTTGTCGTCCATACGATTACCAAACCATCAATAGATGAAAAAGTGAAAGAAGCATTAGTGACCAATATTGAAGCCTCTATTGAATGGTACACAATGATATTTAATTATTTAAAAGAAGTTACCTTTCCTTAACCAACCACTAAGAACACTAGAGCTCGTATTCGGAAAATTGCTACTAGATATGTCATCCTAGTAGATGTATTACATAGATGATCCCTTGATGGCCTTTTACTTAGATGTCTTAAACTATCGGAGATCCCTATAGCCCTTGAGGAAGCTCATATTGGTGCTTGGGGGGCCATTTTGGGGGAAGATCATTAGTTCAAAAATTAATCTGCATGGGATATTATTGGAGACATATGGAACAAGATTGTTTTGATCATGTTAAAAAATGCCACAAATGTCATGAGCATAACAATCCAATTCACGCTCCCACTTCCGAACTCCGTGCACAAGTTCCTATTTGGCCATATTTGATTTGGGGTTTAGATCTCATTGGAAAGATATCCCCTACCTCTTCTTCTGGACATAAGTTTATAATAACCACAATAGATTATTTCACGAAATGGGTAGAAGCAATTCCTCTTTTTTCCACAACAGTTGATGCAATTTTTCATTTCATATTGGAACACATTATTGCTCGCTTTGGTCTTCCTTCCACATTAGTTTCAAATAATGGTATGTTATTTAAGAACAATGATGTGTAGAAATTTTTGGAAACATTTCACATTCAACATCATTTTTCAACACCATATTACCCACAATCTAACAGACAAGCAGAAGCAACAAACAAAACACTTGAACAAATCTTGCAAAAAATAGTAAGCAAACATAATAAGGATTGGCACACTCAATTATCATGTGTTGTGGGCTTATCGCACTAGTATTCGAACATCTACAGGAAATACACCTTATAACCTTTTTTATGGAACTGATGCAATAATGCCCTTGGAGTTAGAAATTCCTTCATTGTGAATTGCTCTTCGAGGACTTATTGATGATACCACTTATAAAGAGAAACAGTTGCAACAACTTGAAATGCTTGATGAACAACGCATTAATGCCTCGAGCATCTTCAAGCCTATTTGAAAAGAATGCAACATAGTTACAACGATAATTTGATTATATGCTCATTTAACAAAGGGGATTTAGTGTTATATGAAAATTAACGTAATGTTAATGTCGGCCTAGGTGAAAAAGGAAAGTTTAGTCCAAATTGGTTAGGCCCTTACATCATTCAGGAGAGCTATGGGTTTGGTGCATATACATTAATAGAAATGGATGGTACACCTCTTAAAGAGCCTATCAATGATGCACATTTGTGCAAATATTACACTTAACATCCCTTTTGAATAGTATGTATATTAAATCATGTTGTTAGATTTAGTAGATAGTCTTCTATTTTATCTCGCATTGCTTCATTCTTGACAAACATTCCTTTGTGTCTTGAATTATAGAGTAATTTTTCATTACTTGAATTATTACTTTCTTTTACATGCTATTCAATTTCATGTGTATTGTGTTAAATTAGATCATTATATGCGTTTAATTTTCCATAATTAGAACATAAGGAGAATTTAATTTAATATAATTGCACCTAATCCAAATGTTGTATCTAAATAAGCGTAAGTGTTTAAGATAGATCACACATATAAAATTAGGTCATGGAGACATTTATTAAACAATCTACACCAAGATTGTTTAATAGATCACATTGACATCTAATCTAAATAAGAATGCATATAGAAACAAAATTCTTATATATTAATGACAAAATTTTATATACATGATCACCAAAATGTGGCATAATACAAGCATAAGTACATCTTAGTGGGCCTATGACTACTAGATCCCTTACGGCCTGGTGGTGGTGCTCGTCAAGAGACAGTGGATCATGTGCGGCTCATGGAACTAACCAGCTCCCATAGGCCTTGGAGCTCACCCTCTATAGAAACTACACATATGAGTAGTGTGACACATTCCTGCTCCGCCTGATCCCTATCTGCTTGTAGTCTCATGTGATCTTCCTAAAATCTAGCAAGCTCTCCCTCTAGTCTATTGAGATCCACCCGTATGATAGCCACTAACTCACTCTCAGTCGAAACTTAGGTGGCTCAGAGCTCCTCATACACAACCTGAAACTTTGTCAGTGCAACACTCAACCACTCATCCTGAACTTTGTAATCCTCAAGAGTATTCATAGCCTCCTCATATGCAGTCCTCCATCATGCTAATGACTCAAATAGATCTGCATGGTGCCCCACTATAGGTGGCGGCCCATGCTCTGCTCGTGTAGCCTAATGTGGGGGTAGGATAGAGGTCATCTATGTAATGACCTATCTAACGAAATCTTGCCACCCCTAGATGTCACCTGTAGCAACTAAAACATAAAAAGGATCAAAACATGATATAATAAGAAATCCATAACTAGAACCTAAAAACATAATAAAAGTAATACATCATTACCTAGGCCACCAGCCTGCCAATCAGAATCCTGATGGGTAGGAAGTGTGGAAGGTCTAGCACCACTGCTCTCTTCACACTCATGAGATTTCATGTTTGTTGTGCTTGTTGAATGTGATCGAGTGACTCTAGGAGGAACTACAGGTCTCTCCTCAAGGACATCTACAACATTCACTGGCTCTACAAGATCATCTCTCATAGGATGCTCCTCCCCATCCTTCTCATCCTCATCAACCATCTCAATCGCTATGTCCTCATCATTTGCATCACAATCTACATCTTTTTCCTCTCTCTCCTCCCCATAACTGGATGAGGTCCAGCGTCACCAATGGGGTGCTGCATAGGGAAGACTATTGCAGGTTATGCTCCCATCCACCACTGCTCATAGGCTATCTTGGCACCTATGTCATCCTAATCTAATGTTGGGGACATGTCTAGATCCTTGTCAAAATCATTGGAAATGACACTATCAGCAATAGGTCATCGGATGTCCCATGGACAGGCACTGCTTCATGCCACTCTTAGGTACATAGGTCATGGACTAGGAGGTACCTGCCTCTACTTGAATTGTCTCATGACATGATCATAGTAGAATGGAAAGACTATATAATCATGTCGCCCCATAAGAGCCTGACCTACTGCATCCTGACAAGTTGTTGTGTGAGATCTGACCTCTACGGTATGGTCCTGTAGGGTCTCCATACTATGTCATCCTCATCAAGCTAATCAAATATAATCCTCTAGAACCATAGGTTCCCAACCTACCAAATTTATTTTTGTGTAGCTAAAAGCCTGAGGATAAACAAGAGTCACTACCGTGGGATATCCTGTAGGCCTCGTGCATGTGATATGCTCAAAGGCCCATACCTCTAAAAGTGTATAGTGCACGATGCTACGTAGCTCTCTATGTATAAATCTCCCAAGATCATAGTATAAATGAGCTAACATACTATGACTCCAAGAGTAGACGGTCTTATGTCACTCCATATGTCGAACAGTATGTACAATACCTTCATCTAAGTGAGTGCCTTGTCCATCTGGAAACAATGCTAAGGCTACTGTAATGATCATAATGCACCGTAACAAGGGTGCATGGGAGTACAACATCCACTCTAGCTCAACGCGTGGTCCCACGCACTCTACAACTGTAGGGCGACCAAGATAGTACTGAATATATGCTCGCATCTGTCAGTATGTCTAACCCTCCTCAAAATATACCGCATGTCCACATATGGGTATCCTAAATATTTGGTGGACATACTCTAGTGTGATTTCCATCTCGCCAAAAGGTAGCTAGAATGTGCATATGTCGGCATTCCACCTCTCGACGAGTGCCATCAGCATGGCATCATGATACCTCATGGGTGGCATGAGGTAGATCCAAAGTAACCATGTCTCGCGTAGTATCTCCTCCTCTATGGATAGTCAGGTCACCTACTCTCATAGAAGGGTAAAGAGATGGATACCAAGGCGTTATTGTGCACGTGGTGGAACCTAAGAAAGACAAAAGAAATCATTAGTAATACACCTAAAAAATTCAATAGAACCATTAAAAGTACAATTAACCTATCTTGGGATGCTTTGGCCAAAACTGGACAGTTGGGCCATTTTTGGACGAGGTCCAAGATGCTTTAGCCATTCTAGGACACTTTGCAACATTTTTGGATGGGGTCCTAGAACATATAAAATGCATAAAAAGGCATGTAGAACATAAAAACAAATCAAAAAGAGAGTGTATAGTGGACTCATTGTGCGTTGGAGCTCGCCTCGCGTAACCTTCTCTCATAGAATGTCCAATCTGGGGGGCCAGTACGCTCGTCGATTGGGCATGTTTACTCCTCTCTATAGCACTATAATTTTCAAAAATTAAATGTTAAAATGGTAGTTAGAATTGTCATTTTCATTCATATATAGTCAATTTTATTAAAGAAAGCATATTTTATTCTAAGAACATTTCACTCAAACCAACATAATGGGGGCTAGAGAACTCCATTTTTGATATTGTTTGTTGTGTTGGATTCGTAATTCCATCCCCAATTTTATCTAATGTCTATCAATATGTGGTATTATACTTTCAATAGCCTATTTTAGACATTTCTCAGCAATTCGATGAGGTTAGATTGCTACCCTGATTCCACCTCTATTAAGCAAGTGAAATCAAGGGGGCATACATCTACCCTCGAATTTGATTCTCTATAGAATTTTGATGAGATGATTTTGAATGAATAACAAATTAGTTTTGCAGGATGTGGTTCCTAACATTGTGGTTTTGCAGATGACTACATTGGGGGCTTCATTTTCCCCGTTTGTGAATGAATCCATATGAATATCCTTTTAAAGCATGAGTTACTTTCTAAGTCCTTTAGCTTGCATATGCACATAGTGTCATATGGGCTCTAAAGTGGGGGATAAATGAAGTGTAGAAAATTGTACTCTTTTCTAAGTGAGTACAATTTCACACTTAATTTGGACCTATTTTAGTGACCTCTCATTTATGCATTTTTACCCTTCAAAATAGGCCCCTAATTCCCTTTTTTATACATCCCTAGGCCTATTTTTATTATTTTCCAAAACCACAACATGCATTGAACAAATTCATTTAATAAATTAAATGCCCCGAAATAAATGAGTCTTGGCAATTTAGGCCAGGACCCATCACCCAATGGCGAATAGGTCCCCTTTAGGTGCCAAAACCCAATTTGAAATATGTTTTTGGTGGAATTTTAGTGATTTAAATTCAAGTTGCAAAGGTCGGCCATTGGGATTTAATAATCAGGAAATCAGAGAAGAAGCCTACAAAGTCTAGTCTTTTCACCATTTAAAACTAGGTTGACAAGAGATTGAGAAGATATTCACAAGATTAGTACTCAAGAGCAAGGAGAGAACATTCAAGCAAGCAAGGTTGAAGTCTTGGAGTAGCATTTCATATTTTTTTTCAGGTCTTTAAGCTCATTTTTCCAAGTTAGATCAAGCATTGTTCATAATTTGAAGGTTGATGTCTTTGGAGGATAATGATGGATTCTAGGTTTTGGGACATGCACCTAGCCATTCTCCCTAACCTAATGACTTGGTTCCTAAGTGATCCCATCTTCTATCTTCATTCTACTAGCTACCTAGGGCAAGTTATAATCAGATTTTAGATCTATTAGGGTGTTTTGACTTCTCCCTAACTAGGTCTTTGTCATTTTTCATATTCATTTAGGGATCTTATTCTAACACACTTGAATAATTTTTCTTTGCATTTTATCTCTTAACACCTTAGACATACTTAAGGTTAGGGCTTGCACACACTATTATCTATCAAATTTATATCTTTCCATTAAGGTTTAATTACCAAACTTAGGGTTTGACCGAGGCAAACCCCATACAAAAAAACCATTTTTTTTAGTTTTTGCTATAGATCTAGAAACAGGACTGAAGATTTTTCAGTACAAGAGCAAAGTGCAGACAGAGGGCTACAAAATCAACTTTTTATTTTCTAGAAAAGTATACAAAGACCCATTCACCCTTGGGCGAATGAGTCCTGGCAAGACACTTTTGGAGTTGGGTACATGCCATCTTAACCTTCTCAGATATGCCAAATGATTGTTGCTTCTAATAGTGTTATCATAATATTTCATATTTCAAGTCTTATATCTCATAAGTTTGATTGTTAATTCACTTTTATTATTCTCCCAAAACTACTTTTTAGTCACATTTTCCTATTTTATGTCATAAGTTAGGGCAGCAGTGTCCAAATTTGGGGTTGACTCACCTTAAGGGTTGTAGGTAAATTCTAATCATTTGTGATACTATCCCTCTTTAATGAACATGGGAAAAGTGGATTTGTGATTAGGTGGACACCCCTTTTGCTTTTTCGCATAGGTTCTTCATTTCTAGGTCTTCATATTTCACCCACCTTCTTTTCCCTAAGTTTCAATTAGTAACTTGTATGAGACTTAGAAGGTCTAAAATTATGTCCTATTCAGAGAGGCCCAAATTTTTTTATAATTATTCATATAAAAATTAGAGGAGTGGAAACAATATAGAGGGGAAATGTAGAGTTCCCTTTGATCATTTTTTGTCTTTTGCTTGTGTGACAATGGAAATGTAGAGTTTGTTGATACTTGCATAAAAAATAGAAAATGAAACTAACTAATCTAGCTATCATATTGATCTATCCTATATAACTATCAATAAATAAATAAGGTAATATTGTAATAAACTAATCTATGGATCTAAAACTAGCTAAAAAAATAAAATAAAATTCCACCTTTTGATTAAGTGTCCCAAATCAAGAGTAGGTTTGGTGAGGTACGAACAAGAAATTTAACTGCACTTATTATTAAGCAATTTCACCTAGTTGTCTTGCAACATATCCAAGTAATTAAGGAACACTTGGATTAGGATAAAATATTAGGAAGTTGTGCTAAATAAAAAGTATGGTTGAATTGGGAATATTTGGGATTAGTAGAGTGCATGGCTATAATTGAAGAGATTAAATTAATAAAGGAGATAATGTTGCTACTGCAAGAGAAACTTAATAAAACTAAAAAAAGTTTCAAAGGATGGGTTATTCCTACTTAAAAAGTTCAAATCTCTATTATGACTAGGTTAGGTATAAGGCCCACCTTTTTATTAAATTACTACTACATTGTATCAAGATGTTATTGGGTCCTTTTATGGCACTTTATATATACAAGATTACAAGGCATTTTTGTTAAAAATTAATGTTATTACGGGTCCCACCCTTATAAAATTTATATATTATTCTAATGTAAGGTTATTGTAATGTCAAAAATTTCAACCCTTTCAATTGAACACATTATATAATCTCCTCATTTTGGTGTCTAGATATGAATATCCAAAATTCAAGATGTTATCACTTTGGTATCATTTTCATATTTATGTAATGATCCTAGCTCTCTACACTTTTTTTTAATACAATTTTCCCAAGAAAGAGTCCACCTTGTGGATGTCTATGACACTCTAATTTCCTATGAAAATTTGTGATTATAATGTCCATTTGATCATTATTCTTTCCCTGTCATCATTGGAAATCAGGAAGGTAATGGCTCTATGAACTATCTGAGTAACTAGTTGTCCAACCCTTTTTCCCTCTATTTTTTGCAATTTTAGAAAAAGAAGGCCCATTCTAAACTCTAAGAAAATTTTTGAAGGAAAAATATCTCTCTTAATAAAAAACACCAACATCCCCCATGGTCATTTTATGGAGTTTCTACTAGTATGTTGTGAATGTAAACATTTTTTATTATGAAGTAATATTTTTGGAGTTGTGATAGCACTTACAATAGGTAATAGTATCCTTCTTGGTGGTTTCAAGCTTCATATGTGATACTATTATTGTTTTATCATTACTCTCCTCTTCCATTTGGGTTTGTTATTACTAAGTGTTAATATTTTTTGTATTTAGGACTAAATTCAATCTAGATTCTACTACTATTTTTCATTTTATTTTGTAAAATATTTATCTTTTTTATTTAAAAAATCTATCAAAAACAAGGTTGTTCAAGGAGGTCAAAATACCAATATGGGGTTTGACTAAAGCAATCCCCCTAAACAACCACCAAAAATATTTATTTCCTCTTTTTATTATAGGTCTATTGGAGGTGAAGTTGTTGAATTTGGTGATATCCCTCTAAAACCCTCCATTTGATTTTAATATTTTTTTCTTTTTATTCTTTAATCAAAATAGTGGATTTAGGAAAATTAATGTTGTTATCTTATTATAATTGAATATTCTTAATCAACATGTGTAATCCCCCTTCAAAAATCTTTTATGCATTATGGATACTTACATTTTTTATGTAGGGAGCATAACTTGTGAAGACCATAAACTTTCATTTAGGAAGCCAACTAAACCTTGTATTTTAATTGAAGATCTTGGAGAGATATGTAGAGTCCAAATTTTTAGGCCTCAAAAAAATATTGATCAGGATAAATTTTTCCCCTATATTGTATTTTCTTTGTGTTAACCCACCTTTTATAATTGTTCTAAGATGGTCTAAGTGGATTTTCCATGAGCCAATTTTTTTCTAAGCTCTACCCTATAGCATTCCTTATGTTCTCAACATGTGTTAAGGTCTACAGAAATCTAAAATTTTCTAGGTGGGGGGTATGTTTGAGTTTTTTCCTTAGGTTTAGGAATGTTATCCACGTTTTGAAATTTTAGGGTTGTCCATTCCAATATTTCATCCCATATATCTCTACCTCCACATTTTTCCTTGTTAGTTTGTTGAACATAATCCTCCTAACATACCTTTCCCCTCAATCCTGACATCTCAATCCCTATCCTTGTAAAATCTAAGTATGGTTGTCAGACTACCAACCTTTCCTTTATTTTCATACCATTCTATTTGAATTCTGAAATCTTGACTCCATGCCTAAGAAAATTTTAAGTTTCAAAGTTTCAAACTTATGTCTCCCTTAATACAATTTCCTTTGCATCCTCAAGCTTTGTTCCCTAATTTATTTTGTGCTAAATAACATAATACTTTGGTTTGCATTAGACTTTCAAACTTCCTTATCACATCATGTCTTTCACTCCTCCCTTTTCAAACTATTAGAGTTTCCTTTCCCCAAATACCCTTTACATGTCATGTATAACTCTTACTCCTAACTCATTATTTCTCACTAAGAACTCTATTGGAGTTGGAGTTGTAGCAATCCTTCTACATGGGTACTTTTCTCTTGTCATTTTTGACTCCCAAACCCCACCTCTTCCTTTATAAAAATTCCCAAATTTAAACTTTTTCCCATCCCTTTATCTTGATACTCCTTGTGCATTTTTGAAACTTTTCTTCCTAGAAAATTCCCTTATGCTTTCAATTAGAGCTTGATATGTAGGCTTCCCTTCAAATTGGTACCATGTATGAGTCATCTCCAAACCCTAATCCACAATACTTTGACTGCCCAAGTAGCATGCAATATGAGGTATTCATAACCCATGACCCCAACAATCCAAAACCCCTATATTTTCTTCTATACAATCTCACCTACACCCTACACATCCAAAAAGTCACTTATGACCTGATTTGATTTTTTTTTCTCAATTTAAAAACCCTATTCATTATTTGGGTGTGGATTTGTAACGAGTTTTAATGGTGAAGAGGAAAATGGCATAGGACACCATTAATGATCCAATATAGCCCTACAACCACTAGATCAATTCCAAATGTGTTCAAAAATATATTTTTATGCAATGAATTTGAAGGAGAAAAATGTACATGATGCCATGCCCTAATTTATTTCAATAGTTGTAAACAATAGAGCCAAAATATTCATGTCATTTCCCATATCCATTTTCCAAAATAATTTGTAGGAACTCTATGTCTTGTTTACATAAATCTTAAGGTTGTTAATCACCAACATGATGAAAAATCATAGGAGAACCAAGTTTTCATACATGTAGGTACATTTTTAGGTCCTAAGAGGATTATTTTAATGCATGGGCATTAAGGATGGTGATATCACGAGCATGGGTGCTCTCTACAAATATAGATCAACCACAACTTCTTCACAATAATGATATGGATTTAGATATTTTTGTAAAGGGTTGGTCTCTGGCATAGTTGTAGGCAAGATCTAAATTGTGGAGACTCTTCTATACCATTTCTAATAGCAATATTTTTAAATGTGATCTCAATTTCTTTTATTTATGAGATTTCAATGATATTGTAAAATCACTTCAATAAATCAATATAAGACATCTTCTATGCCATTTATGCATAATGTCTCCATGGTTGTTTAAAATTTTTAGGGAATTCAAGGAGTTCCTAAGTTAACATATGCTATTTTTTATATCAATTTTATGTTATTTTGCATCTAAGGGGTGTTGTAAATTTGTTTTGCTTTGTTTAGTTTATGTCAACATAGGAAATCTTTCTAGACTGATATGTAAATCATTTGAAGGGTTCATGGATCATTAAGTAGAGGTGTATCTTTGGGGTAGGAGGGAATTTTAGTCTAATATTTGCATGATAGAGCCAAGTACATTAGGCTTATCCAAATGATAATGTTTTCTTGATCATTTAAGTTTTATCCAAGTTTGACTCTATGATTGTAGGAGTAGGCATTGGTTTAATAGTTAAAGGTTAGTCATACATAGTCCATAAATGAGAAAAAAAATTAATGGATAAACCTTTTATTTTTTATTTTATTTTCCTTTGTTAATTCTTGAACATTAAGGGTACAAGGGGTGTGTAGAAATAAGCCACATTTCAAGAACTCTCACCTTGTATGCATGGGAAATTTATCTTCTTCTCATTGTCTTAGATACTTTTTTCATGTATATAATCTAGCGAATGTTGATAGGGGTCTCCCTAGGTCTCATAGAGCCTAAAGTGTATGAGATATATAGCTATCTCTTGTTTTATGGCCCATCCTCTAGTGGTTTTAATAATAGAAATTTGAAACTCCTTACAAAATTCTAAAGGCAAGTTGGAGAACCAACAAGATCAATGTGAATGCAACCCACTTTAGCAAGTTAAAGTCTAATTTAATAATTTTTGAAGACAAAAATTACCTCTATAGCCCAAAATATATTTTAGTGTTCTCAACATTAGTTTCAAGGTTGAGACACATTTCCTAACATTCTCCCACTTTTAGAATAGCTTACAAGATAATAGACAATATGAACATTTTCAACCAACTAGTAGAGGCCAAGATGACCATTGTCTCACAACACACTTGAACTTGTCTACATTCATTGGCTTTTTTAATGCATCTACAACATTCTTCAAAGAGTCAAATTTATCTAGCATCACCCTTCCATCCTCTACCATGTCTCGAAGAAAATGGTACGCAACATCAATATGTTGCATCGACATGTGAAAGATCATTTTTTTCCAAATAGATGGCACTCTAAGTGTCATAATTAGCTCTAAATACTTTTACTTACCCCGCATGTAAACACATTATCAAATTATAAATGGCCTCTTTAGAAGAATGAGTATATTACATGTAATCAGTCATTATTGTACATAAAGTGACCATAGGTTGTCACTTATCAAACTCACTACACCAAATAAGCTAAATATGTAGCCACTAATAGACCTTTTATTTTCAACATCCCTTTCCCAATATGAATTCATATAACCTTCAATATATTTTGTGTTGGTTCTCTAAACTATCAACATGATAGTAAATTCAAAACTCAAAAGTACCCCTTAAATTCCTAAAGACCCACTTAATTACAATCCAATGCTTTAATCCAAGAATATCGATGTGATGACTCAATATTTTTTATTCTTGGGAAATTTCTAATCTATTACAAACCATAACATACATAAGGCACCCAAATACACTAGCATAGAACATTGAGCACATCACCTCCATCTCTATAAGTGTCAAAGAACATTGCTCAAATAATAGCCTGGTTCCCACAAAAATAGGGACACTTAGTTTATTTCCGACCATATAAAAATACTACAAAATAGACTCAACATACTTCCTATATCAACCCAAAGTCTTCTACCAACCCTATCCTATCTAATTTCCATCTCAAGGATGTACTTAGCAATCCCTAAATCTTTCATTTCAATCTATAAAAAAATATTTAAATTCATTATTTATTTCCTCCTTGTAGGGGTCCATGGTTGATTGGTAGATCTTCTTTGGTCCTAAAGAAATAGGAAGTTGGCTTTAATCCAAGCTCTTGCTCCTTTGATTCGGCTCCTGTTTGGGTTCGCTTGCCTGGGGTCCCTCTGTAATTTTGGGATGAACAAGTTTTTAAGCATATTGCTAGTACTTTTTGTTGTTTTTTGTCTATTGATTAGATGACCTCTTCAAGAAATAGATTAGTTTATGCTCACTTCTGTGTGATTATGGATCAATCGACTGGTTTTCCAGCCATGGTGAAGAATAACTCTAAGCTAGGAGTTTGGAACCAGGTAATGGAGTTCAAATCGATTCCTTTTTCTTATTTTCACTACAAGAAGGTGGTTCATTGGGTGAAGAAGTGTCCGGTGAAGCAAAAGAAGCCTTCTCAAAAGGCCCTATAGAAGACTTTTGATCCTCCCTCGAAGTTTTGGAGGGATTTGGGGAGGTGTTCTGACCTTAATCTTGAGTTCCCTAGCCCTAAAGTTGGAATTGATGGTTTTGTTCCTATAGTTCCAGCTCCTATTATATCGGATGCTAATGTTGGTGGTTCTGGTCAAGTTGCTTCGGTGGTTGTGGAAGAACCTGGGTTTACTAGTCTATTTTTTGAAGAGGTTGGTGATAGCTCGGCTAAGAAGGTGTTTTCTAATGTTGGAGGTTCTGATTGAGTTGCTTCAGTGTTTGTGGTTGATCCTAGGAATGTTGGTCCCATCAATTTAGTTGGTGGATCTAGTTAGACTGTTGAAGAGGTTGGTTCGAGTAAACAAGGCGATTGCTAATGTTGAAGAGGCTAGTGTTTGCTTGGAAGAGAATGTTCCTAGTTCTGTGGGGACTGGTCTGCTGGATAAGGATTCTATGGTGGGCTCTGAAAAAATTGTTGGGGGTTGTATCACCTTCCAAGGTTGTTGTCTCCCCTTTAAAGGAGTTGAAAAATATAATTTCTCCAATTCTGCAAACTAGGGGAACTGAAGGGTCTCCAGTTGCAGGCTTCAAGTGTGTTTCTAGGAATTCTCAGGCTCCTCCTCTGGATTCCATTATGAATGAAGGAGATGTTGTAAAAGTTTCAATTAATCCCTTTGTGGATGAAGTGCTCACCTCTTCCGTCAAGGGTTGTATTTCATCTTATTCTTAGGCTACGGAAGCAAGGGACCCTCCTCTCTCTTCTTCCAATTCTAGAAATAGAAAAAAACATGTGTCGCCTTCAGGTATGGTGACAAGGAACCGTCATAGAATGGACTGTGGTTTTGAGCCAAGAGGAAGAGGTAGACCCTCATTATAGTATCTTCAAGAGAAGGAAAGTAAACTAGACATTGATGATGGTTTGTAGACTACTCTACTTGAGATGTGCTCAGAAAGCACCTCGCATAATCATCAATGAAGATTCTTTCTTGGAACATTCAAGGATTGAATAATCCTCATAAATAGGATCTCCTTTCCAATTGGTAAAAGATCATAGACCTGATATCATCTTGATTCAAGAGACCAAAATGGGGGCTAAGAAAGTGGATAAGATCAAGAATAGGTTGTTTAAAGATTGTGGCTTTCAAGCCTTTGACTCTGATGGGGTTTTTGGTGGTGTTACGACTTTTTGGAATCTGAAGGTGGTGACTGGTGTCACTTCATGGGGGATTTTAATACCCCTTTGAATTATTTCCAACCATATAAAAATACTACAAAATAGACTCAACATACTTCCTATATCAACCCAAAGTCTTCTACCAACCCTATCCTATCTAATTTCCATCTCAAGGATGTACTTAGCAATCCCTAAATCTTTCATTTCAATCTATAAAAAAATATTTAAATTCATTATTTATTTCCTCCTTGCAGGGGTCCATGGTTGATTGGTAGATCTTCTTTGGTCCTAAAGAAATGGGAAGTTGGCTTTAATCCAAGTTCTTGCTCCTTTGATTCGGCTCCTGTTTGGGTTCGCTTGCCTGGGGTCCCTCTGTAATTTTGGGATGAACAAGTTTTTAAGCATATTGCTAGTACTTTTTGTTGTTTTTTTTCTATTGATCAGATGACCTCTTCAAGAAAGATATTAGTTTATGCTCACTTCTGTGTGATTATGGATCAATCGACTGGTTTTCCAGCCATGGTGAAGAATAGCTCTAAGCTGGGAGTTTGGAACCAGGTAGTGGAGTTCAAATCGATTCCTTTTGCTTATTTTCACTACAAGAAGGTGGGTCATTGGGTGAAGAAGTGTCCGGTGAAGCCAAAGAAGCCTCCTCAAAAGGCCCTATAGAAGACTTTTGATCCTCCCTCGAAGTTTTGGAGGGATTTGGGGAGGTGTTCTGACCTTAATCTTGAGTTCCCTAGCCCTAAAGTTGGAATTGATGGTTTTGTTCCTGTAGTTCCAGCTCCTATTATATCGGATGCTAATGTTGGTGGTTCTGGTCAAGTTGCTTCGGTGGTTGTGGAAGAACCTGGGTTTACTAGTCTTTTTTTTGAAGAGGTTGGTGATAGCTCGGCTAAGAAGGTGTTTTCTAATGTTGGAGGTTCTGATTGAGTTGCTTCAGTGTTTGTGGTTGATCCTAGGAATGTTGGTCCCATCAATTTAGTTGGTGGATCTAGTTAGACTGTTGAAGAGGTTGGTTCGAGTAAACAAGGCGATTGCTAATGTTGAAGAGGCTAGTGTTTGCTTGGAAGAGAATGTTCCTGGTTCTGTGGGGACTGGTCTGCTGGATAAGGATTCTATGGTGGGCTCTGAAAAATTGTTGGGGGTTGTATCACCTTCCAAGGTTGTTTCTCCCCTTTAAAGGAGTTGAAAAATATAATTTCTCCAATTCTGCAAACTAGGGGAACTGAAGGGTCTCCAGTTGCAGGCTTCAAGTGTGTTTCTAGGAATTCTCAAGCTCCTCCTCTGGATTCCATTATGAATGAAGGAGATGTTGTAAAAGTTTCAATTAATCCCTTTGTGGATGAAGTGCTCACCTCTTCCGTCAAGGGTTGTATTTCATCTTATTCTTAGGCTACGGAAGCAAGGGACCCTCCTCTCTCTTCTTCCAATTCTAGAAATAGAAAAAAACATGTGTCGCCTTCAGGTATGGTGACAAGGAACCGTCATAGAATGGACTATGGTTTTGAGCCAAGAGGAAGAGGTAGACCCTCATTATAGTATCTTCAAGATAAGGAAAGTAAACTAGACATTGATGATGGTTCGTAGACTACTCTACTTGAGTGTGCTCAGAAAGCACCTCGCATAATCATCAATGAAGATTCTTTCTTGGAACATTCAAGGATTGAATAATCCTCATAAATAGGATCTCCTTTCCAATTGGTAAAAGATCATAGACCTGATATCATCTTGATTCAAGAGACCAAAATGGGGGCTAAGAAAGTGGATAAGATCAAGAATAGGTTGTTTAAAGATTGTGGCTTTCAAGCCTTTGACTCTGATGGGGTTTTTGGTGGTGTTACGACTTTTTGGAATCTGAAGGTGGTGACTGGTGTCACTTCATGGGGGATTTTAATACCCCTTTGAATTATTTCCAACCATATAAAAATACTACAAAATAGACTCAACATACTTCCTATATCAACCCAAAGTCTTCTACCAACCCTATCTTATCTAATTTCCATCTCAAGGATGTACTTAGCAATCCCTAAATCTTTCATTTCTATGTATAAAAAAATATTTAAATTCATTATTTATTTCCTCCTTGCAGGGGTCCATGGTTGATTGGTAGATCTTCTTTGGTCCTAAAGAAATGGGAAGTTGGCTTTAATCCAAGTTCTTGCTCCTTTGATTCGGCTCCTATTTGGGTTCGCTTACCTGGGGTCCCTCTGTAATTTTGGGATGAACAAGTTTTTAAGCATATTGCTAGTACTTTTTGTTGTTTTTTGTCTATTGATCAGATGACCTCTTCAAGAAAGAGATTAGTTTATGCTCACTTCTGTGTGATTATGGATCAATCGACTGGTTTTCCAGCCATGGTGAAGAATAACTCTAAGCAGGGAGTTTGGAACCAGGTAGTGGAGTTCAAATCGATTCATTTTGCTTATTTTCACTACAAGAAGGTGGGTCATTGGGTGAAGAAGTGTCCGGTGAACCCAAAGAAGCCTCCTCAAAAGGCCCTATAGAAGACTTTTGATCCTCCCTCGAAGTTTTGGAGGGATTTGGGGAGGTGTTCTGACCTTAATCTTGAGTTCCCTAGCCCTAAAGTTGGAATTGATGGTTTTGTTCCTGTAGTTCCAGCTCCTATTATATCAGATGCTAATGTTGGTGGTTCTGGTCAAGTTGCTTCGGTGGTTGTGGAAGAACCTGGGTTTACTAGTCTTTTTTTTGAAGAGGTTGGTGATAGCTCGACTAAGAAGGTTTTTTCTAATGTTGGAGGTTCTGATTGAGTTGCTTCAGTGTTTGTGGTTGATCCTAGGAATATTGGTCCCATCAATTTAGTTGGTGGATCTGGTTAGATTGTTGAAAAGGTTGGTTCGAGTAAACAAGGCGATTGCTAATGTTGAAGAGGTTGGTTTTTGCTTGGAAGAGAATGTTCCTGGTTTTGTGGGGACTGGTCTGCTGGATAAGGATTCTATGGTGGGCTCTGAAAAAATTGTTGGGGGTTGTATCACCTTCCAAGGTTGTTGTCTCCCCTTTAAAGGAGTTGAAAAATATAATTTCTCCAATTCTGCAAACTAGGGGAACTAAAAGGTCTCCAGTTGCAGGCTTCAAGTGTGTTTCTAGGAATTCTCAGGCTCCTCCTTTGGATTCCATTGTGAATGAAGGAGATGTTGTAAAAGTTTCAATTAATCCCTTTGTGGATGAAGTGCTCACCTCTTCCGTCAAGGGTTGTATTTCATCTTATTCTTAGGCTACGGAAGCAAGGGACCCTCCTCTCTCTTCTTCCAATTCTAGAAATAGAAAAAAACATGTGTCGCCGTCAGGTATGGTGACAAGGAACCATCATAGAATGGACTGTGGTTTTGAGCCAAGAGGAAGAGGTAGACCCTCATTATAGTATCTTCAAGATAAGGAAAGTAAACTAGACATTGATGATGGTTCGTAGACTACTCTACTTGAGATGTGCTCAAAAAGCACCTTGCATAATCATCAATGAAGATTCTTTCTTGGAACATTCAAGGATTGAATAATCCTCATAAAGAGGATCTCCTTTCCAATTGGTAAAAGATCATAGACCTGATATCATCCTGATTCAAGAGACCAAAATGGGGGCTAAGAAAGTGGATAAGATCAAGAATAGGTTGTTTAAAGATTGTGGCTTTCAAGCCTTTGACTCTGATGGGGTTTTTGGTGGTGTTAAGACTTTTTGGAATCTGAAGGTGGTGACTGGTGTCACTTCATGGGGGATTTTAATACCCCTTTTAATTATGTTGATAAGTTTGGGGGCTCATAGGTGGCAGAGGATAGCAGATTTGATTTAATGAGTTTTATCAATGATAATGCCTTAATGGACTTGGATCTTTGTGGAGATTCCTACACTTGGTCCAACAGAAGAGTTGGGGATACTCTCATTCAAGTTAAGCTAGATCATGCTCTCCTCTCCCTGGACTAGTTGCTCTCTTTTGTGTGTTCTTGGTTGGCACTTACTAGACTTGGTTCTTATCATTTTCCTATTTATTTGAATGTTGATTTGTTGGGGAGAAGGAAATATTTCCCTTTCAAATTTGAGAAGATGTGGGTCAGTTACCCATGCTTAAGAGATAGGATTTTTTCTTGTTGGGACATTCATGTGGATGACTCTACTATGTACAAAGTTGCTAAGAAGCTTGTGTCTGTCAAACAGAATGTTCAAAAATGGAATAGATATTCTTTTGGTAATATCTTCAAGGATAAGTTTGAGATAAAGGAGAAGCTTAATTCTGTGCAACAGAGGATTCAAAACTTTGGGAATAACCCTATTACAATCCAAGAGGAGAGTATTCTCCTTTCTAAATTGCAAAATATTGTTGCTAAGGAAGAATTTTTCAAACAAAGATCTAGGGTTGTTTGGCTTGGGAGTGGGGATAGAAATACTCAGTTTTCCACCTTACTACCCTAAAGCATAGATCCTCTAATAGGATTTCTAAAGTTGTTCACAATGATCAGTCTATAGAGGAGGAGGAGGAGGAGATCAAGAGTGTTGCATGCTCTTTCTTTTTTGACTTGTTATCTGATGATCAACCTCTAGATCATATTTGTCATGAAAGTTTCCTTAATGTTATTCCCAACATTGTCTGTGAGGAGTTGAATAGGAATTTAGCGTGCATCCCTTCTGAAGAGGAAGTTAAGAAGGCAACCTTTTCTTTTGAAGGTAATAAGGCTTCTAGACCGAATGGTTTCCCCATATTTTTCTTCCAAACCTATTGGGATATAGTGGCTAAGGATGTTATAAATGCAACCAAGGAATTCTTTGGAAGTAGGCAGGTTTTGAAGGAGTTGATCTCAACCTTTATTGTTCTTATTCCAAAGAAGCCAGGGGCTTCCTCCTTCATTGAGTTCTATCTGATCAGCTTATGCAATTATTTTTATAAAATCTTATCTAAAGTGTTGGCTTCTAGATTGCAGTTGGTTTTCCTCTTATCATTTCTACTTAGCAAAACATTTTTGTGTTAGGGAGGAAAATCTTGGACTCCATTATTACTGTGCATGAGAACATTCATTCCCTAATGGTTAACAAGAAAGCGGGATTCATCCTCAAATTGGATCTTGTGAAGGTGTATAATCGTGTCAATTGGAATTTTTTATTGAGCATCTTGAAGTCGTTTGGTTTCTCTAGGCATGTTGTGCAATTGATTGAGCAATTAATTTCTACTCCTTAATTCCCAATGTTGGTTAATGGTTCACCCTCTCATTTTTTCAAAAGCTCGCGTGGTTTGAGGAAAGGAGACCTTATTTCTCCTTTCCACTTTATTATAATGGTATAATCATTGAGAAAATTTATTCTAAATGTTGTCTCTAATGGTGTGTTCATAGGCATGTTCCCATCCTCTCTTCATCATTCTTTCTCTCACCAGCAATTTGTGGATGATACCATTATTCTTGCAGAGGCATCTGTTGTTGCGGCTAATTCCATCTATCTTATTCTTCAACAGTATGAATTGGCTTATGGTCAAAAAGTGAGTGTTCCTAAAAGCACAGTGTTCTTCCTAAATACCCCATAGCGTAGAAGACAAAGGATTTCTAGGAATTTGTAGTGTGGTATTAGGGAGATTCTATCCACTTACTTGGGTCTTCCTCTTTGTTCGAATGTAGTTCTTGAATCCTTTTGGAAAGGGTTGATTGATAAATTCAACTCCAAACTTTTTGGTTGGAAAGGTGCCCTTCTTAGTCAAGTGGGGAAGATTCAATTGATTAAATCCACTCTGTAGAACCTTTCGGTGTATGCCTTGAGTCTTTTCCAGATTGGACTAGAAAATTTTGGGAGAAAATTGAGAGTATTCAGAAACGCTTCCTTTGGTCTGGGTGAAAGAAAAAAGTAGATTGCATCTACTTTCTTGGGAGGAAGTGTGTAGATTTAAGAACCAAGGTGGTTTGGATCTAAGGAAATTGAAGGAGTTTAATTTGGCCCTCCTTGCTAAACAGTTATGGAACCTTCTCTTGGGCGGTAAGGAATGGACTTCTATTTGTTCTTCTAAGTACCTGTGTGGTATTGACAAGTTTAGAGATCTTTTAGGGGAAGGCTTTTTTCCTCCTTTGAGGTTGGCCTTATGGAATTTCATGGTCAAAGCTCACTCCATTATGGCCTCTGGAATTCGGTGGGTTCTTGGTAATGGTAGGAGTATTCTCTTTTGGGATGACTAGTGGACTAGTAATGGTCCTTTGAAAGATGATTTTTGGGCAGCTCCTTTTAAGGACTTTTGTATTGGCTCCTTTGGCCTATATGTTGTTGATTATATTGTTTTTGATGAGGAAAGCAGGTTTTGATGGGACTTGAAACCCATTACAGACCAATTTTGAAGGGACTAGAAACCCTATCCAAGAGAAACATGTTGCACCAAAGATAATACAAATACCATCTACATCCCATCAGCAATAGCACAAAGAATAAGACTAGAAGCACATGTTGCACAAAGGTTTTTTAGGGACCTTGAACCCACAAAACAACTAAAATTGGGACCTTAAACCCAAAGGTTTTTGAAGGGACCTTAGACCCTTAACCAGGTTTTGCAGGGACCTTGACCCATAACAAGTTTTAAAGGGACCATGAACCCTTTACAATCAGGTTTTGGAAAGGACCTCAAACCCAAATAAAAGAGGAAGCAAAGAAGAGCCCCAACCTTTAACTAGAACCAAACGCCCTGCAACACCAACTCATACTCCACCTCAACAGGAGAGAGCTCCCCTCTATAGGAGAGGACAAAGCGAGATCCAACACTACTAGAGACACCACTCTTCTGCACACACCAGGTCCACCTCAATAGGAGCCCACAGCAAAGTAGAGCACTTTCCACCACCACTACAACAACCAGTTCCACCTCAATAGGAGAGGGATCTACCTCAATGGGAGCAATCTTCTCCTCAATCGAAGATGATACTTGTAGAAACCAGTAGAAAGCCACCACTCTAATAGCGCAAGAAAACACTTCATCCTTTGGCTGCAAGAGAGTTAGAAGCTGGAAAAAGAACATCCTGCAAAAAAAAACCCTTTGAAGAAAAGAAGCTTGAGAGCATGAAAGGAGGACCAACCAACAATAGTAAGAACCACCACCTCCTAGGAATCAACCCAGAAAAACCAACAAATACCAAGCCTCACCCACAGGCTAACAAGCTTCAGCAGCAGGAACACAAACGAACCAACCACAAGTAAATAATAGAAGAAGGAAGAACCCAAGATAAATTCCACAAATGAAGAACATGGACCCAAACATCCAAGGAGAAACAAAAACAAACAAATAAATGATTAACATCCTCAGTAACCTCCTTGCATAAGAAACATCTATTGGGAAAAGCATAACCCCTTTTCTAAAGATTATTAATAATCATGATTTTATCTTGACATAGAAGCCAAAAAAAAATATTGACTTTAGGCAGAAGCTTTGAATTCCAGATATTCCCCCATAAAGGAGGGGGACCAAAAATGTGTGTCTAATTACAAAAAGTAGAGGAAACAGAAAAAATAACATTAGGAGAAAAGTGCCAAACCACTTTATCAATAGGAGAGGAGGCTAGGATATGAATCAAAGATAAAATATAGAAGAGAGGCTCAAGATCCCTATTGTTGATTATATTGTTGATATCCAATGGAAAAGGATTAATTTGGTGAATAGGGATCTTGAGCCTCTCTTCCATATTTTATCTTTGATTCATATCCTAGCCTCCTCTCCTGTTGATAAAGTGGTTTGGCACTTTTCTCCTAATGTTTTTTTTTTGTTTCCTCTACTTTTTTGTAATCAGACTTGCATTTTTGGTCCCCCTCCTTTATGGGGGAATCTCGAAGCTTTTGCCTAAAGTCAATATTTTTTTTTGGCTTCTATGTCAAGATAAAATCATGACTATTAATAATCTTTAGAAAAGGGGTTATGCTTTTCCCAATAGATATTTCTTATGCAAGGAGGTTTCTAAGGATGTTAATAATTTATTGGTTTGTTTTTGTTTCTCCTTGGATGTTTGGGTCCATGTTCTTCGTTTGTGGAATTTATCTTGGGTTCTTCTTTTGTTATTTACTTCTGGCCTCAATGGTTGGATCCTCCGCCTAATCCTACGCTGTCCCTTTTATGGTGTCTCATTGTGCCACATGTGGCATGGGGAATTTGGAAAGAGCGGAACAATAGAATTTTCCATGATGTGGAGTTGGATCCTTCTAGACTTGCTTTCAAAACTTGTGAGGCCATTAAAGAAAATTTCCTCCCTAAAATGTTGTTGGTGAACTGTCATGGTCCTAAGGTTTTTATTTTTTATTATGATTTGATGGTTGCTAGCAGGTGGAATTTATCTTGTGACATTTCTCAACCTATGAAGAAGCCTAAATCTTCTAGGGAGGGAGAGTTTTGGAAAGCTCCTCCTCAAGGTTGGTTCAAAGTTAACTTTGACGGTGTGACTAAGGGAAATCCAAGTCCTGCTAGTTGTGGGGGTTTCATCTCATAAGTGATGGTAGTCTCATGATGTCATCCCCATTAATATTCGAAGCTTAATCAATCATGATCAAAAATTATGCAAAGTTGGCAGTCCTTTTGGGAGATAAAGGAAATTTATTATCTTTTTTCCTTCCTATCTAGATTAGACGTATGGAGTTCAACATGTGGCCATGTAATTATTTCAAATCTTATAGGAATGAGTGGAAGGATGTGGTAATTATTTTTGGGAGTCCCCGTGTTGTCAAACTCATACGAATTATGGGGACCTTAGTTCATCTTTTCTAGATCTTTCTCATTTTTTTGTGAACCAAACAAAGGAAAAGACGATAATGTGGGGAGCTCTTGCTACCATGGGAGGTGATCATTGTAGAAAAGAACCTGTGACTTGTGATGAATTTAGAGACAATGCTATGGTTTGGGAAATCCTAGAAAAGTGGGTAGTGTTCCCTTTTCTTCTTAGTTTGCATGGGTTTGATGCAAAAATCACAAAGGATTTTATTAAGGGATGAAACAACCATATGTTGTGTATTAAAGGTGTGGAGGTGAATATCATAGAGGGATATATTGCTGAAGTGACTAGGTTACCTACTAAGGGGAAGAAATTTTACAAGGATAGGTCAGCATCAAAGTGTGCTCTGGGAAATTTTTTCAAAGGAAAAGAGAGGGTGAAGCTCAAGAGTATGGGTTGTGGTGGGTATGATCGTTTCTCCATCAAGACCCTATGGAGGGATGTCGCCTTGGCTATTATAAGGTATTTTACCTTAGATGGCAGATTCTCAGCCATCTATGGTTACCATTTCATGTTTTTAAACCATTTTAGGCACATTAATTTGGTTTCCTTTCCCTTCTATTTTTCGTTATCGTTGGAAAATGGTATTGAGGAGAATATAAGGAACCCTAAAAAATCCATTTTACATGAGGAGCTCATGCTCCTAATTATGGAATTTGTGAAAGCTAAATATGTCCCCAAAATTTCTAAGATCTTCAATGGGTGTAAAGGAAAGGATGCCCTTCTTGGCTATGAAACAGGGGATTCTGCTGAGGAGTGGGAAGGGGATGATGAGGAGGAGTCTTACGAGCATATTTTTGCCTCAAAGAAAGCTAGTGGTAAGAAGCTAAAGAAGAACCCTAAGTCTGAGGTGTCTCATTCATGGTCGTATGGGTACAATACGAATATGGACATGAAGGAGGTCGTTTCACTTGGTTCTAAGAGTGTGGCTAAGGGGAAGAAATGGAGTCAAAAGGAGGGGAAGCTAGTTCGTGGGAAAGGGAAAAAAATGTTTGGGGAAGGAGACATAGGGGTTAATTCCCCTAATCCGTCAGGGTTTGCTACTTCTGACTGTCAGGGTAATGAGCAAGGTATTACCAAAGAAGGGAAGGGTCAATTGGATTTGTTGGTTGACACCATTGTTAAATCCAAGAAGGTGGAGACCGAGGTTGAAGTGGTTGACTTGGATGACTGTCCTGATAGTGGTGTTTCAAAGGATAAAGGCAGGGCATCAAAGGACCAATCGGAGAAGTCGACGATGGAAGAGCCTCTCAATTGGGATAAGATTAACATGGATGTTGTGGTTAGAATGGTTAAGGACGATGCAAGTAATCTCCTTTCGATGTTCAAATGGCTCCTCTCAGAGGTCAAAGAAAGCAATGTTAGAATGAATACTTTGCAAAAAAATTGTGTTACTTTGGTTAATAGCAATAAAAAGGAATGGATTGTGTATGAAAAGGTTAAAATAATGAACATTGTCCTTGATAAGGTGGCGGTTGATACTACTAAGATGGGTAGGTATCATGAAGATAGGTTGATCTCCCTTGAGGAGAAATTCAATAAAATATGTGAAGATATGAGTAAGGTTATGCAGGTGAGTAGTCAATCCCTCCATTCTAGTGTCAAGGGTCTCACAATTTTGAACAAAAAAGTCTACAAGTGGACTAGTAAACAGCTTGATATTGGTGAGAACGTGCAAGAGTTTATTGTTGAGGATCAGAAAGATCTAATGGAGAAGAGCAAGGATTAGGGGTCGTGTGTGAGAACTAGAAGCAAAAGCAAGACCAAGAGGAGGGTTGCCATCTCGTTTCAGGAGTTGGATGATGTGGTGGAGATGCACAAGAATGCCCTCTCTAGTAATTTGGAAGTTGCTAAGATTTTGATCAACTTCAATAGTCTTTGTTGTTTGTAGTTTTTTTGGTTGATGTTTTGATGATGGTTTAATTGTTCTTTTTTATTATCCTTTTACAACTAATTTTATTTTTTTGGTTGGCTTCCTATTCTCATTATTTTTTCTTTTGCATCATTTTCTCATTGTAAATGGTTTCAGGGCCCCTTCAAAACCTATTTTCCTTAATCAAAAGCTACTATATTTATAATAAGTGCAATGATTGAATTAGACCTAATAAACCCCAACTCCAAAATATTTGAGCCAAAAAATATATACCACATTCTAAGAGAGTGCTTTAAACTATAGAGGGATTTCTTCAACCAACAAATTATTTTTTTCTTACCCTTCTCAATGTAGTGTTATGGCTAAAATGTAAATCCTCTTCTTTAGATCATTGTGCAATAAATTTACTTTCCTATCTATCTACTCAACCTACTCAACCTCAAGATCAAAATTAGTAACCCAAATTGATAACATTTTGTTAGATGTCAAATTTGCAGTAGGGGAGAAAATATCACTAAGATCTACTCCCTTAACCTTAAAATAATTGTTGAAAATCAACTACAATTTTTACTTCTCGATATTATCAAGATAGTGCAACATTTTTTTAAACACCCATTTGCATCCAATGGATTTATTTTTGGAAAGAAATTGTTTCAAGTCCCATATATAATTCTTCCTTAGCATCTAGCCATATCCTCATCCTTTTTTATTGCATCTTTAACAATTTTAGGCTCATCTATGTGAGTCAATAAAGTAAACATACATCTAAAATCAAGTACACTATACCTTTTTGGTTGCCTCCTCCACCAAGTGGACCCCCTCAAAAGCTAATGTGGAGGTTCTACTTCTTCTTGTGAACTCTCAAGGTTTGGTTTGACCTAAAACTCTAGGTCAACATCTAGTACAACCTTTTCAATCATTGTTTATAGTTGAACAACTAACTTATGATCCTCATTTGGCTACTCAATTGTTGTGGAAGGATTGACCTCCTTAAAATTCACACTTTGACTATAGATATTTTTTAACTATAAAATCACAAAACTTGTACCCTTTCACTGACACCATATCCAATCAAGGCACATTTCACAACCTTATTATCCTACTTTGACCACTTCTCCCTAGGCACATGAGTGTATGCCTCACAACCAAATACATGAAATATTGAAATGGAGGTTTTCTCCATAAGCATTGATGTAGGAGATGTATTGATCAAGTGACATGCAATAGCAACCACTTCTATCTAGAACTTTTGTTCTAAATTAAATATGTTGAGCATACTCCTAGCCCTCTCCAACAACAAACAATATATAACACAAAAAATTGACAAGAAATAAATATCTACAAGACCAAATACATTAGAATGAATAAGATCCAACAACATAGAATATTTACAATAAATAGAGTAAAACTAAAAATGATTTTATTTTCAATAAATAAAATGCTCACAAAAATTAAACTCGAGAGAAAAATAAACAAGCCCCTCTATAGTATTTGTATTATTTTTAATTTGTAGACCTTTTTAACCCATGTTTCCCATGTGTTAGTGTCATAACATTATCTTCTTGGTGGGTAAATTTATCTCTTAGGTACCTAGGGTACACGTCCACTATAAAAAGATACAACAAATCTCTTTTCTACAATTTCCAATGATTGAGGTGTAAACTTTATAGATATTTTACTACATGAATTGGAGAAATATTACACTATATATAAGTGCATGCATCAATCTAATAAATGGTACTTGAACTGTCTTCATGGGAACCATAGCTCTTTGAACCATCTGATAACCTCCATTGTTGAAGACCACATGAACACCCGTGTCATTAATTTTACTTATTAACAATAGGTTCTATGAAACACAAAGGATGTACAAAAATCTAGTAAGCCCTTTGATTCTCCCATTAAAGAATAAAATCTTGATAGCCAACAATGTTGCTATATAATTTTTCATCAAGATATACCTTCCCACCATAATACTTCTTGTAATGAAAAAACTACTCTTAATGGGAATTCATGTGGAAATAATCTATAAATTCAATTATCCACTCATCCTCACATCCATGAATTGTTAAGGCCATGATAAAATCATCTCTTGCATCCTCTTAAGTAGGTTTATTAGAATAATCATCAGTTTTATCCTTTTCTTCTTTTTCTTCTTTCTTGTAATCCTCAATTCCAACATTTTTCCTTCTACTTTTTAGGAAACTTAAATCTCCCATAAGATATGGATATACTGTTGTCCTTATTTTTATCCTTTTTCTTTATTTGGCCATGAACAATCAGGGCTTCATTGTGAATTTGGTATCCTTTCATCTCATCTCTACCAAGAGAAGAGTAATCATGATCTCATCAAGCACTAGTTTTGAGGAAACTTTTCCAACAACCATTAGCAAGTTGTCCCATGAGTCTAGTAAAGAAAATAAATCCTCTTCCACATTCACAACCATGGATTGTAACTAAGATATAATCATGGAAAGTGTACAATTTATTCCATAGAAAAGAGTTTATTAACTACATATTTAACCTTGTACATGGTCCCCAACTTTCCTCATATGGTTTTGTGGTGGATTATTCACAAACATTCAATATCACATAATCTACCAAGTAGATCCTTATAATTCCTCTTTCCTTTTTATCCAGCACTACCCAATCTTCTAGTGGCATTGCAACTAGTTTGGATCTAGATATTGCAACCCACAAATCTAAATCTATGAATAACTCCTCCATCTTGACCTTCTACATCTCTATATTCAATGCCACTAAATTTTTTCATCTCCATACTAAATGTGCTTGTCATTTTCTTTGAAGTAAGGATATTTTCTAAGCATGCTCCCACTCAAACCAAAACTATTAAAATAAACCTTATTCAACCACCTAGAACCCAAGTTGATCAAGCTTTGATACCAAATGAGAGAAACTTAAGGTGTGAAAATGCTTCTTGCACTAATCTAAGAGGAGATATGAACAAAAAGTATGATCTAAAATAATTTACAAGAAAGAAAACACATAATAAAATCATTCACCATAACACAATGATGTATCCTAAAAAAATATTCCAAGAAAAAGCTCAATCTCCAAACTCTAAACCAATATATTGATTAGCCACAATATTAGTTACAATACAATCTAGGTTTTTGATTGATTAAGCAGGGACAAGGGCCCTAACCAAAACAATTAGTACATCATGATAAGAACAACAGGTGATAAGAAACAGCAAAAACAGGAAGCCCACCAAACTTCCCCCCTCCCACAAACAAAATGCTTAACCAATTCCCATACGATCAAACATAGTAGTACTATCATACAAATCAAAAAAACTTAATCTAGCATCAGTAGCATCCTTCTCAATCCTTCTACAGTACTTATAAACATCTATCATAGTGTTCCTACTTAAAATATAAACAACATTATAGAAATTTAAGTTTTGGCACCCACAACCATAACCAGTAATAACAATCCTATAAAACATAGTAGAGATAATCATCATAAACAAAAATCAAAACAACACAGCGAAGCACCCAAGCTATGCATCCTCGATCAGCCTCCATGCTTTCATCAGAACTTCAATAGTATCGTTCATTGTTTCCTTCAGCTCCATCTTGCCAGCCAAGTCCTCACCATCACCCGTTGCTTTTTTCTTTTGCTACTTTTTGATTTTCCCCATACCAGAGATAGTAGCCATAGTAACCTTCTTCATAACAGCATCAACCACCATACACACATTCTTAACCACTTCTTCAAGGGTTTGAATTTTGTTTACATTTCCTTTTCCTTCCATACCTTTCTCCAGAACCTTTAGTCTTTCCTCAATTATTCCATTCACCATATTTTTGAGGGCTTGAAGTTTGTTGTACCCCGCCTTCTCATGTATCCTCTTTTCCAGAATTTTCATCCTCTCCTCCAATCTTTTAATTATCCCATTCCCATCATTCTCAACCTTATCTTCCTCTTTGTTGGTATTTTCATCCCTCTCTTGAATTTACATTACATTTGCTTCCTCCTCCTCCTGAGCTATCTCATGTTGCAACTCCTCCTCCTTTTCCTCATCGCCATTATCTTTCTCACTTTCCGTATCTGATTCCTCCTCATCAGTTGAGTCTCCACCCAGACTATCAGGAATTTCTTTAGTTGAGGAATCATTTTACTCTTCTTCTTTCTTTTCAACACTCTCTGGTGGGCTTTGGGTACTTTTTCCTCAAGGCTCTATGTGTTTTTCTTACTCTCTTGTCCTTTCGACATCGCCATAGCTAGTCTTTTTTACCTCCTTCAACCAAGATTTAAGCCTTCCATCTCATTATCATTAGGAATAGTAATTTTTTCCACCTCTTCCCCAAGTTCATGCAAAATCAATCTCCTCCTTTTTTTAGTCCCCATCTCCATCGAAATATCCTTTGTTTTCTCTGGTGTGACCATAAGTAACTCCTTCCACAAAGCAATGTTAGGGATTTGGGATTTCTTACCATATTTCTCAGGGCTTTGGGATTTCTTGCTATATTTTTTAGGTGTGGGGAGGGGACGGTCTTCAAGAAGCTCAATTTTCACCGATCTTTGAGGTTTTGGGTCTTCAATCATTTTAAGAACAATATTTTTATGAGTCCTAGAAAGCATGAATTTGCAAATGGCTCTTATGAGGCCTTGATGTAAAGGTGGATTGGCTCCATGAGTAAGACTCTGGCTTAGAGAGGAAAACAAGAAGAAAGATAGATTATTTTTTTCCTAATGTCTAATGTGGTTGAGAATGGGAAAGTGGTATCCATGGATGGACTGGTAGCAGCCATTGCTAACCTTTGCAACCTTCATTTCTTCGTAAGCTAAACCCGTCGCTTCCACAATCAACTTCACATCTACCTTAAACTGAAGCCCTCCCAGGTTAACTTCACCATCTCTCCATGCATTAGAAACTTGTAGCTAAGTTTTTCATTGTAGCCCTCCATTGTAGCGGAATATTGAGTGAAACCCGCCTGCTCAAAAAAACCCCAAAGCTCCTCATTATTACAAAGCGAGACAAATTTGTGAGGTTCGGTATGCTTCCTAGGACCTCCCATACTGCTACCTGAGCTATGGAAAATTTTGGGGACGAGAAGGAAATCACTTCTATTACCTTTGATGTCCTCAACACTCGCAACTGGTAACTCCACACTCTCAGTTCTAATGGAAACTATGTGACTATTCATTTGAAATGTAGTCGGCTTAGGGTTTTTTCTATAATTCATAAAATATTTCACTCCTCAATTACTGCCTTTTCACCCATACTCATTATTTCTTGTGACAGCTCTGCCTCCCTTTCTAGCAATTATAGCATTTGTTTTATTCTATCTTTTATTATTATTGCCAACATAACTCCATCTGTCACATTGAAGATCGATCCTCTGATTATACCACATGCTATTTATTTCCCAATTTAAATTTTTCCAATCACGGTACAAAAACTTGGCGTCCAGTTGTCCTTTCCCTTGATTGCAATTCCTTTTATCACGATTTAGCAATTCCTTTAAAACGTGCCTCCAACACCATCCAATAAGCTTGCCATCTGGCATCCATGGGGTCCACATCCTCATAAGCCTTCTCATTCCACCACTCATGTTAATAATTAAGAAACCCCTCCTCATAGTCCTTTATTTGAGTATTTATCACCAAGTCTGTCTTTTGCTAGGACTTCCTTAATTTGACTAGGAAAATTAGAAAAGTCCCAATTTATTAAATTTTCTTGATTTACTCCAAGGTTGGCCATCGCATTCGCCGTCCTATTTCCTTCCCTTAATGTGTGGAAAATTTTAACACATTGAATCTCTTGCAATATTCCTTAACAATCTTCCAATAGATCTTTAATTTCGCAAGGAATATTCACCCTATTGTTGAGAAATTCTATTATCATCTTTGAGTCTCCTTATACAATTACCTTGTTGTATCCCCTTTCCCTGAGAATTCTAACTCCCATCCAAATAGCAGACACCTCAGTGAAGTTGTTCATAGTTATTCCTAAGCCTTTGTTGTATCCAATCAGATAGGCACCCTTATCATTTCTTATTACACCACCAACTGCAGCTCGTCCAAGATTCCCCTTCTAGCAACCATCAAAGTTGCATTTCACCCATCTTGGATTCGGGGGGATCCAGAAAGTGCTCCTTCTTATAATTTTTTTTAGCCAATTAACATTATTTAAGTCATGGGAGAGCTCCCATTTTTGTTTTATGCTTAGCTTGTGCTGAGTTGGTTGTTTTTTAGCCTGCTTGTACTTGCAGCTTTCCATATTTTCCTGAATTTGTCTTTTGACAATTAAACATAGCTCCTTACTAGTTCTTGCAGTCTCCCTAAACACTCTATTATTCCTTTCTTTACACAAGCCCCAAGCCAAGAACGGGTGAATTTGTCCCCACAAATCACTAATTATATTGTGAGAATAAGGGAAAAGCTCCATCCTTCCACAAACATTTGGACATTGGTAGGAAAAACCCACTCCACCTTCAGAGCATTAAGAAAAAAACCCCAGACTTCTTGGGCATAAGCACATTGAGAAAACAAGTGCATAATGGTTTCCTCTTCTTCATTACATAGGCTACATCTATTGACAAGATACCAACCTCTTTTCTTTAGGTTGTCTATAGTGAGGATCTTACCATGTATGATCGTCCACCAGAAGCAATTAATTTTTAGGATTAGGTTCTTCTTCCAGACCTTAAGCTAATCAAAAGAACCCAAGACCATAGTTTGTTGAATCATTGAGTCATAAGTTGACTTTACCAAGAACCTACCATTAGCAGTTTTTGTCCAGACCTATTCATCTTTTATGTATCTTGAAAAGAGGTCTGGATTTCCAATTTGTTTCATAAGTAGGTCAATAGCAGTGTCCCAATTCTGTTGTTTGCTTCCCCTAAGAACAACATTACTTAGATAGTCTTTGAAGCTTTTCCACCTAGGTCACCATCCATCCCACACAAGATAATTAGAAACTTTTTTTCCAAATTCTCTTTTTAGTCTTATTCTGATTTGTTGGAGATCACCAGAGGCCGACATAGGGGCTGGTGTGGACCAAGGATCATCCCAAAAATCAGTATTGATCCCATTACCAATCCTCATTTTTTCACCTATAATCAACACTCCTCTAGTTTTAAGGAGGTTATTCCAAAACACAGACCCATGCAAAAGCTTCTTCTTCCTTAGAAAATAGCTATCATCCTTATTTTTAAGATACTTAGCCCTTAGGATAGTAGCCCAATCTTTTTCATTTTCCAAGAGAAACCAGCCCATTTTCGCCTCCAAAGCCTTATTAAACAATTTTAATCTTTTGATGCCTAACCCTCCTTTCTTTGAGACACACATTGTCTCCCATTTGATAAGAGCCATTATTTTCCTTTCCTCCACTCCTGCCCATAAAAACCTTCTTCGAATTGTTTCAATTCTCTCAACAATATAGGCCGGTATATTAAACATTGAAAGATAATAGACTAGAATATTTTGAAGGGAGGCCTTTAAAAGCTGATTTTTTCCTGCCAAGCTCAACAATTTTCCTTTCCAGCCAACCAATTTTTTCTAGACTTTCTCCACAATATAGTTCCAGTAGTTGTTGTTTGGCTTTCAAGAGAAAAGAGGTAGGCCCAAGTAAGTAGCAAATAAATCCACTTCCTAACACCCCAAAATCCTTATCACTTTATCTTTCACAAGCTAGCTAGTATTGAAAAAATATTTTTTTCTTTTTTGGTAATTTATACAGTCCTGACATTTCAACATAATTGTCCAGAATAGTTTTCCATTGTTTAGCTTCAACCACCGAAGCCTCCCCCATTAGAATGGTATCATCAACAAATTGTTGATGTGAGGTCGGGGATAAAGAAGAAGCAACACATAAACCCTTCAGAAACTTATTATTGAGTTGTTTTTGTATGTTGTGGCCAAGAGCTTCTGCCACAATGACAAAAATGTAGGTAGATAAGGGATCTCCCTGTCTCAGCCCTCTACCAGGTGAGAAAAAACCATGGGCAATACCATTAACCAGGACCGAGTAATTCAGGGTAGTAACACAGGCTTTTATCAAATTGAGAAATTTACCTTTGAAGCCAATTTTTTCCAAAACAACAAATAAAAAATTCCAAGTAACCTTATCATAAGCTTTGGAGATGTCTAATTTCAACACCATACTTGGATTTTTACTGTAATCCATAGAGTGCAGAATCTCACGGGTGTAGATTGTTGCATCCAGAATTTGTCTTCCCTGAACAAAACCTTTTTGATTAATAGCAATCATTTTTTTCCTAAGACCAGCTTCAGCCTGTTGACAATAATTTTGGAGCAAATCTTATAAGTAGTTTTCCATAGACTTATTGGTCTATAATCATTCATTGAAGAAGCTTCAATGGAGTCTTCATATGAGACAAGACCAACACTCAAAACAAGAGTAATATCAAGAGCAGCCAATAAATAAAGTAACCAATGCATGAAACCATCAAAGGGGAATCACAAAATCATGAACTAATACCACCCAATAGTGGTGTCAAAATTCCCTAGTCAACTACCAACACCCAAATCCCCAAAAAGTCCTCATATTAAGTATAGTATTTTCCTTACACATGTCATAAAAATCAATTGTAACATATCGTTGCTATCCCTCCAACTTGGGCACTTCAATGTGTCTTATTAAAACCCTTAAAATATGATTTATGATAGTCATAATGGCATGTCATAGGTTGGTGATTTATCTTAGTTAGTTCATGTGTAAATCCCTCTTACATATCTTTTATGCACCATAGATGGTCTTACATTTCCTATGTGGGGAACCTAACTTGCAAAGGCTATAACTTTGGATCCAAAAAAAATTTGATCAAGCCCTTTTTTAAAAATTGAAGATCTCAAAGACGCTCAAGTCACCATAACCCACTATAGTTAGTTAAAACCCATTTTGATATTTTTTGAAGCCAAGATTGACCTTTTATAGTTCAAAAAGTGTTTTAGTGTTCTCAACATTAATATGCAAGGTCGAGACACATTTACTAATAGTAAATTGCTACTATTATTAAGCTAGTTATTCTATCTTATGAGGGTTTGCAAGATAATATTAAGTTCTAGTGTGGAATTATTTTATTGCAACATGTTTTCTTCTTACTTTGATCAACAATTCCTTCTCTAGCGCTATCATTTGAATTCATAAGTAGCAAACAATATATTAGTATAAATTTATATTCTTGAATTCTAATAATGTAAAGAGCTTATGAATCGTTTGGTATTAGAGTGACTTTATCTTTGTGGGATTTGTTGAAAGTATATCTACAATAGTTACAAAAGCACAATAAATCCTACATGGAAGAGTTGAAAAACAAGTAATTGTATTGGAAAACAACATGAAGGGAATCACAAAGAACCAAAAAATGGTTGGGCCAACAAGAGCACATGACAATCATGCAAATGAAGATAGCACAAAATTAGACTTTATTGGGTAATTTGGGGAAATCTCTAGCCAATAAATTTGGCATAGAGGAAGGAGGAGGTGTAAAATGTGAGAATTTATTGAAAGAGCCATTAAAAGAAAAAATAAATCCAAGATAAAGTAGAAACTAAAGTTAAAATAAAAAAATTTAAGAGAAATTAATGAAAAAAAAAAAATTACTAAGCAATTAGAAGTTTATTTCATTATTCATATAGTTAATGGGGCACAAAGAATTGACTTTGCACACCTAAAAATAGAAGGTCATACTCTTCTATTATAATAAAATTGTGTAATTTTAATTAAGATAATAAAAATAAGGTAATTATAGGCACTTGGGTAGAATTCAAGGAATTGATCAAAAAGAATATATTCCATAGACCACAAGTATGATAAAAGGATTAGGTGGATATTTCTAAAATGAGATGATGGGAAAAGTGTACAAAATTACACCATAGAGTTCTAAAGAAAAGCCATGATAGTCTGAATTGACTTAGAAGAAGAGGATTTATTGATCAAGTACCCTTTAGAGCTCCACTCTCACATTAGAGGAAGGGTAGTCACCACCAAACCACAAGATTTGGATGACAAATGTGTTCAAGCATATTATATGCAAATGAGGGAAAGCTACAACCCTCCATGAAGAAGGAAGTGGTGGGAACCTCACTCAAAGACACTAATCTCTTGTGAGACCAAAAGCATCTATAATGAGGTAAGTGTGATCCATATGGATTATGACAAATAAATTACAAATAGAAATACTCTTGTATTGTGAATAGTAAATTGAATACAAAATTAATAATTTAAAAGATAAAATAGATGTTTTTTACATATTAGTGAATTTTTTGATTCATATGAGCAATGAAAGCATAATCACCACAACAAATTCCTTACATATTGTAGTGAACTCGTTGAAATCGTAATGAATTTTTCATTGTTGAAGCAAGCCAAGAATTTGAAATGAGGTAGCTTTTTGAGTTCTAACTTTAAAAGGTTCTTTAGGCCTAGAAAAGCACTCTAAAAGTTATAAATAGGAGTTAGATGTATATTTTGTACAAGGAAAACTATCGCAAATCCTTTTTCCCCTTCGAAATTTATATTATTGTAATTAATGAAAAAGCAAATTTTAATAATTTTTTTCTTATATATTCAATTGATGTAAATTATTTCAAAATTCATTATTAAATCTTTGATTCAACTGTGATGTCTATCATAATTAATGATTAAGAGTATTTTTATAACATTATATTTAACTATATTTTTTCTATAAAATAATGTTATAGACAAACAACAATATGATATTTAAGATTCTTTCAAGATTTACTTGCTTATTTATTTATTCTAATTATTACAAAGCTCCATGATGCCACTAATACATGAGAATGACTAAAAGGGTTAGGTGTAGTGGGTGCGTAGGGAAAGAAAAACTACCATGTTACATGTAAAATCTTATTATTTATACAAGAGCTATGTTTGTAAGTGTTGGCATAAATAGGTATTTTTCCTATCTAGTCTTATCTAGGTCATATTTACATTGTTAAGTCCACTTAGGTCCTAGGAGGGTATCTTTCTAGTTAGCATTAATTAGGGGAGAATCTTTCTAGAAGCATTAGTTGTCAATTATCTAGTTGGCATTTATTTAATGTGTGTGTCCTAGGTTGTTATGAATTAGTTGTCTCATGCGATAGTATTAAGACACTTTTCATGATCTTGTCTAATCTTATTCCTCACCTTACTTATATAAGCAAGGCTTCATATGTACATTTGATCATCTCAATCTCAATTTCAATTATGTAAGTCCAATACATCATTGCAATCTTGAGTATTGCATATTAGCCACATCTTGCATCTATTGTTGCAATTTTGTGTTCTCAAGTTTTTCCCTTTTGTGGAAGGTTGTTGGTTTTTGCAAATGATCTTGGAGGCTTGAGTCCTTGATTGACTCTAACATGTTCTAAGAGCTATATCTCAACTCATACACTTAGGATAATAAAGTGGGTTAATTATTTAATAATTAGAAGATAAAGTGATGAGTTGTCCTCCACCTTTTAAGGGTAAAGTATTTACTTTTTCATCACTTTATTTAATGTTGGTGGTTTTGGTGGTCGACTTTCATTGGTTTATTTGCCACTTCCATCCTCTCCTAAGTTCTATATGAACTCACTAACTAGCTTTTATTTTACATTAATCAAATCTTGGAAGCTCTTAATGCATTATGTCATATTGACATTGTAGAATCTCTCAGATTTTTGGTTTGCATTCTTCATGCTTTTCCGGTTTATGTAGCTTTGATTTTCTCTTTAAAAGTTCCTTGGGTTATTCAATCTATTTCAGATTTCTAATAGTAAGGAGGGATCTTTATTATGTTCATCAACCTTGTCTACATATTTATCACATACACTTCTCAATTTCATGGATGACTACAATATAGATTGACTTCTACTAGAGTTTCCACTATAGCAACATAGGTTCAACAGGAAGGATCAAGATAATTGGAGATACACAAATCTAATTTGTCTGTACACATGTTGATTGCATTTATTTTGGTAAGTTTCTAAAATATTTATCAATAAATCTATTTCAAGTTTATCTTGTTATTGGTCTCAACCTTGCTTTGTATTTAATTATTAATTGGAATTTTTTAATTATTGTTTAGTTGTCTTGAAAGTTGTTATATGCAACTATGACAACTTGTAAAGTGTTTTTTAGTTGTCAAATTAGAAAGAGCATGAAAAAGGGAAGTTAAATGTGAGCTTCGAGAAGATAAGGAAGAATTTTTAGCTTGCATGAGCACATTACTAAAAGGTGGATAAAATCACAAGTTGGAAGAGGAAGTTTTTAATTTTTGTGATTTATATCTAAATGGTTTTAGAAACCATTCGTGATTTGTGGTTTCTCTCGTGCCTATATATTTAGTGCTTGAGTTGAAGGAAAAATAAGTTATTTTACAAGTTGTTGGAGCAATGAAGTGTTACAATAATTTAGAGAGAAGTTGTACTGATGTAATTCATTTGAAGGATTAATACAAGTCTTATATCTCTTTGGGTGTGGAGTTTTTTTTTTGCAAGGGTTTCTTCATATAATTCTTGAGTTTTTTTTTAGACTACAAGAATCGAATACCCCCCCTATAAAAACTATAGTGCACTGCAAAAAAAAAAATCATGTGACCAGTGACGTTGGCATTACACACCCTTGGGTACCTCTGGGGCAAGGGAGACTGAATCTTGTGACCTCTTGCCTACAATAGGATGCTTGAGCTAATTGAGCCAAAGCCCTACCCCCACACAATTCTTGAGTTATGATTTGCATTTATATTGTAATATATTATCATTTATGATTTATTGCTATCTATTTATTTGGATATATAAAATTATCTACATATTTTCATTATAATTTTTTATCCTAATTTTCAACAACTATCATATTTTATTTTCCTTGGGTTTTTCAAAAGCCTTTTCAATAAATTCATTTTATGAATATCCTGCAATTATTTTCATCTATGAAATCACATTTCTTAGAGACAATATATCAAACGGTTTGTGTGACTTGTCTACATTTCCACATTCTTGCATGTAGTTTATGAAGGTGCTTATAGTTATGGAAGATCATACGTTGCTATTCATATTTTCCTAGAAACTAATGCATTTGAAAGTGGAAATATCCCATCGAAAAGACCCTTCATCAGATTGCACAGTGTAATTTGTTTATTTTAGCTTGATTGATGTTGTACAGTCGCAGCAGTGGAAAGAGTCTATATCAATAAAAACACTCTCGTTAACTGGCGATCTAAAATTGTTTTGACTTGCAGATCTGGATTATACCAAGCAAGGCACCTATGTTTTTTTATTCTAAAATTGTAGACTTTGCATCTAATTCTTTTGTAAGTCGCAACCATGGCCGCTCCAAATTCATGGTGTGTCACAACCCTCCATGAATAGCAATAGTCATCACAATTATGAAATCATGGCATTTGCAGTAATCCCTATGCCTTGTCTATACTTCCACATTTTCAATATTCTAAGTATTTAATTATATAAATTAATTTTAAATTACAAAAATATAATATAAAAAATAATTATATTCAATTAAATTAAATTAATTAATAAAAAGGTATATAAAATAAAAATAATAGATATATATAAAATTATAAGATATTCTAAAATAACATTAAACTATATAATATAGTAATTTATAAAATTATTTTAAATTATATATTTAATATTATAATTATATTATATAAATATTTAATCTATATATTATAAAATTATAAATTAACAGTAGGTTATATTATATATAAATTATTCAAAATATTACTAATATGATTTAAGTAAATTACACAAAACATTATTAATTCTAATAGTTGCACTAATTCAAACTCTAAAACTAATCCTAATTTCAACAACACTAATCCTAATTGTAACACTAGCACTTATTTTAACATTAACACTATTTCTAACACTAACACTAATTCTAATACTAATTCTAACAGTAATTCTAACTCCAACACTAATCCTAATTCCAACAACAACACTAATCCTAATTCTAGCACTAACACTAACTCTAACTCTAGCACATATAACCTTAGGTTAACTTTATTAAAGATTATATAATACTAACACTAATTTTAATTTTAATTCTAATCTTAACCCTAATCCTAGCACTAATTCTAACCCTAACACTAACTCTAATTCCAAATCAAACTCAAGTCCTAAACCTAACCCTAACTCTAAAGCTAACACTAATTGTATATAAAATTCTAATACTTACACTAATTATAACCTTAACTCTAACACTAACACTAATTTTAACCCTAACCCTAAATCTAATTCTAATTCTAACTCTAACCCTAACTCTAACCCTAAAATTAACACTAATTCTAAAATATATATCTTTTTAAAATATTTATAAAATTCTAAGAGTAAAATTGTGATATTGCTATCAGGATTCAACCGTGTAGTTTTACGAGTCAAACTCGTTGATCCATGTTTCATGAGTAGTGCTTCACAAGAACCCATCTCTCATGATAATGAATGGTCCACTTAGCACTCATTGCATCTAGTTGATACTCACAGAGGTAAAGCACTAGGTCTTCCTAGGAGGTCACCCATCCCAATACTACTCCAACTCAAGCGCGCTTAACCATAGAGTTTTCCCCAAGGTTAAGCCCACTTAGCTTTCAACCCCATTTGCAAAAACTTCAACAAGTGTTGTGCCTTATCAACCATTCATTATAGAGCCCCTTTTGCTCATCAATTGATAAGTAGGAGGTATTTTCCACAATGTGTCAAATTGTGATATTGCTATCAAGATTCAACCGTGTAGTTTTATGAGTCAAACTCATTGACCCATATTTCATGAGTAATGGTTCACAAGAACCCATCTCTCATGATAACGAATGGTCCACTTAGCACGCATTGCATCTAGGGATGCTCATAGAGGTGAAGCATTGGGCCTTCTCAAGAGGCCACCCATCCCAATACTACTCCAGCTCAAGTGCGCTTATACACGAAGTTTTCCCGAAGCTTAAGCCCGCTTAGCTTGCAACCTCATTTGCAAAACCTTCAGAAAGTGTTGTGCCTTATGAACCATTCATTATAGATCCCCTTTAGCTCATTAATTGATAAGTAGGAGGTATGTTTTACAACATGTCAAATTGTGATATTGCTATTAGGATTCAACCATGTAGTTTTATGATTCAAACTCATTGACCCATGTTTCATGAGTAGTGGTTCACAAGAACCCATCTCTCATGATAATGAATGGTTCACTTAGCACTCATTGCATCTAGGTGATGCTCATAGAGGTGAAGCATTGGGCCTTCCTGGGAAGTTACCCATCCCAATACTACTCCAGCTCAAGCGCACTTAACCATAGAGTTTTCCCCAAGGTTAAGCCCACTTAGCTTGCAACCCAATTTGCAAAACCTTTAGCAAGTGTTGTGCCTTATGAACCATTCATTATAGATCCCCTTTAGCTCATCAATTGATAAGTAGGAGGTATTTTCCACAACGTTTCAAATTGTGATATTGCTATCAGGATTCAACTATGTAGTTTTACGACTCAAACTCATTGACCCATGTTTCATGAGTAGTAGTTCACAAGAACCCATCTCTCATGATAATGAATGGCCCACTTAGCACTCATTGCATCTAGGTGATGCTCACAGAGGTGAAGCATTGGACCTTCCTAGGAGGTCACCCATTCCAGTACTACTCTAGCTCAAGTGCGCTTAACTGCAGAGATTTCCCCAAGATTAAGCCCACTTAGTTTGGGTTCAATAATGGTTAGGGTTAGGATTAAATTAGGGATAGGGTTTTATTAGGTTTAGGATTTAATTAGGGTTAGGGTTAGAGTACAGTAAGGGTAAGTGTTCAATTAGGATTAGCATTCAATTATGATCAAGGTTTAATTAGAGTTAGGATTTGTAGACATGGAAAATGTACTTATTGGCATTACATGCTTGATCCTAACTACTAACATTGTTTCATCCCTAATCATCCCTCAGTCTAACCATTTAATCGAATACCCTTATTTGATTAAATTCGTCAATTTTCCTCTCTTAATTAAATAAATCATTTATCTGATTAAGTCATCCTCTCTTGTTAATTAAATCTATCAATCTAATCTAATTAACCTTAGCTCTTTTATTTAATTAAATAAATCAATTTTTATTTAATTAATCTCTAAAGTCTATCATCTTATTAAATTAAATAAATTAAACCTTTATTTGATTTAATCTAACCATCATCCCTTTTAGCTAAATAAATCAAAATATTTATTTAACTACCTCTAAAATCACATTCCTCTCATATTTGATTTAAATTAACCCATAAATCTAAGTCAAATTTGTCACATCATATAATCCCTCATTAAATTAATTAACCCTTGATTAATTTAATCTTGATTCATGTCCCATCCTCTAGCTTTTGCCACTTACACATGAAAATAGGTTTAATTCATTTATTAAATCCCTATTTTCTCTCAACATGGCATAATAGAGGAATATTCCTTCAAATTTGAAAGCTTTCCAAATGGACTATGTCCTTCCAACAAGACATTTATTTCATCTTTGCATTGAGCCAAGTGGCATTTAAGACATTCCTTTTTCCCTCTTACATGTCATTTCATTATTTTCAAATTCCACCTAAATGCATTTATGGGCACATTCATCAAAATGTGCACATCCTTCATCCACCCATCTCTATTGGAAATATGTGCCTCAATCATCATAGGCTGAAACCTCCATTGGAGCCAAGTCGGTGTGACAGCTCTTATGTCTGGCCGACTAGCAACTTTAATCTTGTTGTATTGTTCAGGTCTATGTGACCTTGGAGGAGTCTCACCGAACGGTTACACTTTGGAGTCTATCGCTATGACTAGAAGCATTCGGGGTGACCTCTTACCGCCCGTGGAGATCTTTGGCCGACAGGCCATTCTATCGCTTATCGTTGAGACCCTTGGCCGAAAGGCTTCGTTTGGGAAGAATTTTGGGTGATGTGTTAAAGTCTTGCCAACAATATGTTTTGTATTGAAGTCTTCAGGATAACTAAAGGGTTCTCACTATGATGTCCCAGCGAGTAGTTAAAGTCTCGTCGACGGGAATGCACTTGGGTTCATCGAAGTAACAATGATTGTTTCGTTATGATGTCTCGGCAAAGGTGTTAAGTCTTGCCGACTATTCTTTGGAGCTCGTCATAACATGTGACTTCAATATAACCCTTAATGACTCAGCGTGAGGTCCTGGCGAGAACGATATGTCCTACCAACAGAATGACTCTTCGGTGTGACTTATGACATCGATATGTAGTCTCACCGAAGAACGATACTCTTGTCGAATGGTAAACTCACATCTATGAAACTTTTGGACCTCGCTATGATCTCCTAGCGAAAGTGATAGGTTTCGCCGACCACTTGGTGCTTCAGTGTAACACAAGGAGGCTCGTTGAGATGTCTTGGCGAGAGCGATAGTCTTGCCGAAAGGAAAACTGAAGCCGATACAAGTTGTAAGCTCGGTGAAACATCCTAGTGATAACAATAACTCTTGGCGACATCAATATGAAGCTTTTGGGCATCGGGGAGACACTATTAGTGTCTCACCAAGATGCCAACAAAGCTTGAATCTCTTTTGACCGTTTGACTGCCCTATGTGGAGTCTCGTGGACCAATAGGAGAAGTCGAATCTGAACAATTGGAAGATTGTTCATTGTGATGGTTCTATGAGGAAGCTCGACGGACATGGAACAACATGGTTATACTCTGTGATTGCAAATTGTGATCGGTTGGTTGCATCGACGGATTGTTGGGTGGTTGTATGATCAGTAAATGTATTCTAAACTGTAAAGACTGTAACTTGAAGGTTCTTGTACAAGATTGTTCATGGTGAATGCTGCTATAAACAGACACCAGAAAGATAAGTCTGACATTTGTATGTAATCTCCATTACTATAATACAAAGTGATTTCTCTTGGTGTGGTGGGTTTTTCTCCCGTAAGGGTTTTCCCACGTATATCTGGTGTTCATGTGTGATTGTCAAATACTATGTTTCTGCTATCTACTTCATAGTGCATCTTAATTGAACTGTAATTGAAAAATTAAAAGTATATCTGCATTCTTCTCTGAGGTTTTGGCATTAGGAGAGTTGTTTCCGCATCTAGCTTTCCTTACAATCTCTTGACAAGTGGCACCTTGCCATTGGTTGAAAGTTAGTCCCACATTGCTTCATTTTGGGCATTTCTCCAACTTATCATTCTATAAATAAGAGGCTTCTTTCCTCATTTCATCATCCACAATTTGAGCAAAGTTATTATACTCAAATCCATACTCAAGTTTTAGCATTTTCATCTATTTCATCAAAGCATAGCTAGGTTATTGTAGGTTTTCTCCATGGAACTCATTTGAAGCAATCACCAAGTGGATCACATCTTCATCGAATCATCAAAGCTTTCATAGGAGTTGGGAAAGGGCCAATTTCCACATCAAATTGGCACCAACTCCCCCATAAGATCAAGAGTTTGCATATTCTCAATAGGATTTAATCTATTCCATTGCTTTTGTGTTGTATTCTTTCTTTCATTTCTATTTTGAATATGTTTAAATGGATTTTATGGGGAACTTAGATCTTAACTTTCTTTGGAATCCTCTAATTTGTTTGTTTGTTATTTATTGCAGGTATTAGGATCTTGGTTCACACATTTGGTGCTAGAAGGAGGGCAGACCAAAAGTTTAAATCACATTTTTTCATCAAAATTTTGTGTTTTTTTGGTTTTTTGTGTGTCAACAGGAAAATCCACTGCTAGCATACCAGCGTCACAATAGAGAACCGTTGGCATCCCAGCGTCGCCACATAGCACCGCTTCAAACTCCAAACAAGGATGCTCTTTGTTTCCCGCCCAGAATTCAAAATCCTAAACTGCACCGTTGGGTCTATTCTCACATACTAGAAATTTCAAATTTCAAACTCCACCGTTGATCAAAAGAGCAACACAATCACAGTCGTTGTCCCTGCTACAGAGCGACATTGACTGGCAAGTGGTGCTATATAGCACCATTGGAGGGCTTCAAACTACACCGCCTGTGCAGACTCCACCGCTGAAGGGAAGTAAAAAGTGAAAATTCATTTTTTTATGACATGTACGTTTTTCAATTTTGATCATTTAGGTTATTACTAGCTTTTTTGACTTATGTTTTGCAGATCTAACTAATTTTCTTGTAGGTTGGCTTGATCAAAGGTGAAGGAGAAAAGAGGCATGATGACATCACTTTCTCATAATACCAAGTGTTTTTAAACACTTTAGTTTTTGTTTAACACTCTTAGAGAATTCACCATTTCTCTTAAGAAATTTTGTTATCTTTCATGCTTAGGACCTACTAAATTTCTTTTGGGCTCTAAAAAGAACATTTCAATTATTGTTACAAAGGGGCTTAAAAAGAACATTAGGACAAACTCACTAGATTTGGTTTGAGGGTTAATAATTGAACAAGGCAATCTTCACATTTCCTTTGGTGTTTTAAAAAGAAGTCATTATTGCTTTGTGGACTTAAAATGAACAAGTGCTTCTTTGTCTTGTAATTGCTTACTCAAAGTAATACCATCGAAAGGATGTATGCGCTTCTCTCGCGCCTCACGGTGATCTTGAGAATCAAAAGGCCTTTTGGTGATCTTAAGTTGGGTAAAGTAATTTCCTACACATTTCATTTTGGGATTAAAATTGAACAAAACATCTTGCGAGTGTGAGTGGAGGGTATTGTGTATATTCTCTCTCTTTGTGTTGAAACAAAGATTGATCGAGTTACAGATATTACTTGCTCGCTTTTGTTTATCTTAGAGGGTCTTCCTTGGGGAAAAAGTACTCACCCAAGGGAACAACCCAACCGGTAACACACTAAATCCAAGTGTATTTCCAGTCGAGATATAAAAAGTGGGTACTGGAACAAAGGCCAGTATCACGCGGTTGGTCCTGACGAGAAGGGCAACAATGGTCTCTCGTTGCATGGGTCAATCTCCACGAATGGAAATTCCAAATTAAAACCCTTGTGTAGAAAGGCCAAAATCCCTATCTATTTTTTGGTGCAAGAACAGTCATTCTGAAGCCACCCCACACTTTTACGGCTTTTAGTAGAGATGGAAGGTATGCCATGGGAGATTCATGGGTATTGATGCTTGGCTGCCCCGAAAGAAGTGTTGAGCCATGGAGGGGAGCCAATGGGGTTAAGCATCTAACCATCCGCTGAAAGTAAGCATAGTTGGACTTGTCCAAGTGGGGACTCAACAAATATTGTCTCAAATATCCATAGGGTTGTACTTTTTCTTGAAATAAAAACACGTTTGCTTGATCGAAAATATTGGAAAACAAACATTTAACATGAGCATTAAATCTCAAACCCTTTAGGAGAAGCAAATATCCTTGAACGAATTCACATTCCCTTGCTTGCCCTTGGGATTCATATCCTTAGAGGTTTCTAGGCATTTGAATTTTATCTCAATTTGCTCCTACTAAAGTAAACATTAGGTAACTCTTGCTTTGGTTTCCTCGATTTCCACATAATACAATTTGTGGGATGAGAAGAAATTAAAACATTAGATATCTAGTTTTAAAACTTAAATCAAGAAGTGTTTGTGGTAAAACGAAGTCATTAAGCAAAGACTAAAAATAATTGAATCCCACACATGTGTCCCAAATGATTTCACACAAGATCAAGATCAAGAAACCAAAGGTAAAAGCTCTTAGTCCAAAAGATCACCAAAAGCGTCTCTCAACACTATACGAATTTAGACGAAGACTGCTTTTTAACTTTTATAGAAGAGCTTCAAGAAATAATCCAAACTTTTATGAGTTCTTTTGTCAACAAAATCCAAATCTTTTTTGGGAATTTGCACACCTTGTCTAGAGAAAAGCATGTTCTTCAAAACTGAGGTCTAGTAAGCAAGTGTCTTTTTAGGTAAACATAGGATCAAAATCAAACCTTCATCCATCTTTTAACATCAAAATCATATCATCATCAACTCCTTGAAAATCTTGAAAAAATCCTTCATGTTAAACTTTGGGAAAATCATTTGAAATAAATCCAAAACATCTTGTTTGATTAGATGTGTGTAGATGCATCCTTCTCCACATATTTATTCAAATTATCAAACCTTGTGGACAAATTCATCCCTTGATAACATCCAACATCTTGGGGTTTAGGATTTCATAATCCAAGATCAAATCCCAATCAAAAAATCATCTTGTTTTGTTAGGTGTGTTTAGATGAATCCTTCTTCTCACACATAGTCAAATTAGCATCTCGAGGAAAAATTCACTCTAGGACAACATCTAACCTCTTAGAGTTTATGAGTTCACAATCCAATCCAAATCAAATCAAATCAAAATCCCAAATCAAACATCAAACATCAAATCCAAGTCCTAAAGTTTAACATATCCTTCAAGATTTCTCAAGAGTCCTAATCAATCCATATCATCCATCATCCATTTTCACCATCATACTTTTGATCCTTAAATCATCCTAAATTTTTCTCTTTTGTACCTAAAGTTAGATCAATCCAAAGAATTAGAGATTCATCTCCCACATTCTTGAAGATTGATCCCTATTTTATGGTGCAAACTAGATCTCAACACAAGAGGAACATGGAAGCCAACAAAGAAACATCCACCTCAAGTGACCTAATCCAAACAAATTTTGAGATAAATCCAGTTGGATCAAGCAATCCTCTAACTAGCTTTCCTTCATCATCGCAAAATCCTCAAGAGGAAAGTCAAGTAGAGGATATCACTAACAATACCTTTGGAATGACACAAGATGAAATCACTGAGATGGTCCAAAACCTAGAGAATCACAAAATCATTAACGTCATGATGAGACTCAATCCCTCACTCTACATGCTTGAATTAGTAAAACAAGGGGCTAAACTCCCTTCTAATTTTGATGTGAGTACCATCATGGAAACACCTTTTGGGGTCATGCCTCTGATTTCATCCATGCCCCCAATCTCATCTACACCTCTATTCCAAAGCATCATTCAACCCATCCCCCAAATCACATCATCCATTGCTCCAACTCAACCATCGTCAACAAAGGGAGTGCATTTCTCAATGCATTACAAAAACACCCCCTTGTAAATAATCAAGAGTTGGACGTGAACACCATCTTGGGGCAATCCATCCCACAAAATCCATCACATTTCCCCCTCACCTTTCATGATCCTAATAATCCATCATCATCATTTCGCGTGACACCCCTCCCCATAACCTCGCAAGGAGAAAGAGACATATTTGGACTAGGGGGCATCTTTGACACTACATCTACATCATTCCCCCAAGGGAGTATGCCACTCACATTTCCACCACTTCCTCTCTTTCCACCAATATCGACATCACCTCTTGGTTTAGGGCTTCCCCCTTTACCAACTATAAATCAACAAAATCAAATCAACCCGTTGATCGCTAATTAAAATATCTTGTCATCGACATCGCAACAGATGACAACCATCTCAACAACGTAAGTCACCACCATCACATCATCAACCATCCACCAGGTATCTCAAAACATGGTCTCCCAAGGACCAAGCATATCAATCACACCATCCACCACCACAATCCCAATCATCAATACAATGATACCTCTCACCACAACAACAAACACTATACCAAATCCACCACCTCCACCACCAAAGACAAATGTATCAAGCCAATATAGCATTGCATTGCAAGTTGCTCAACAAGCTACCTATCAAAAGGTACTTCAGCAAATCCAAAATCGACAAGCAGCACAAGCCGCCCAAGCCGCTCAAGCTACACAAGCCGCGCAAGCCATGCAAGCCACTCAAGCCGCACAAGCTGCTCAAGAAGCACAAACCGCCCAAGCACAAACACAAGCACAAGCCCAAGCACAGGCACAAGTGCAAGCTCAAGCCTAGTACCAAGCTCAACAAGTGCAGGAACAAGTGCAAGCACAATACCTCGCACAACAACAAGCATACTAGAAAGTGTTGAAACAATACCAAGAACAGCAAGAGGCAGCCCAATTAGCAGCCCAACAACAAGCATTGTTGGCACAACAACAGCAGCAAGCACTACTAGCGCAACAGTACCAAGATCAACAACAAGCGTTGTTGATACAACAACAAGTGCAAGCATACTTGGCACAGCAGAATTTGCAAATACCATCCATCAACACAAATCCACCCATCCCACCAAATATTGAACCACCTCAAAACACCTTCATCCCACCCCCTGATCTGCAAAACGATGTAGCAACACAGATCAAGTTACTCTCACAACAAGTACTTGACCTTCAATCAGGGAGAACCATAAAAACACCAAGCAACTTGTTTCCTTATCCATTTGATAGGAGCCTTGTAATGAAACCATTCCCAAAGGGATTCAAGATCCCCAAATTCAATAAATACCGTGGGACGGGTAACCCTGAAGATCACATCAGGGAATTTTAGGTTCATTGCATGGAAGTCACATATGACGATACTTATTTGATGCGGCTATTTCCTAGAAGTTTGGTTGGCCATACCATGGAGTGGTTCTCTCACCTTCCTCCTGGCATAAAGAAGTTCCAAGAAATTGTGGACACATTTATTAAAAATTATGCATTTAAAATTGGTATGGATATCAGCCTCAAAGAACTATTAGCTCTTAAACAAGGAAAGAATGAATCATTTGCTTCCTTCTTACAACGATGGCAATCCAAGGCCAATAGGATCAAATGGGCCATGCCAGAGGAACAACATGTGTGCATAATCATTTCCAACCTCAACGGGCCCTTAGCATTCCACCTCAAGGTGCAAGGGATCACCACATATGATCACTTGATCCCTAAGGTGCTCAACATTGAACGAGCCCTTATTTCACAAGGAGGTACACCCGCATATCCAAAACAACAAAACAATCGCCCATCCATCAACTATAACGAGAAACCTCGCACATGGAAAGGAAAAAAAATGTCACAAATGATGGTGTGTTTGATGCTAAGGTCATAATTAGTGCTCCAAGGAAAAACAATCAAACTTACCAACAACCACAAAACAATGATCAGAACAACACCCAAACCAATGCGGTATCTCAACACCAACCAAATAGCAATCAGGTTAATAACCTAAATAATCAAGGGAGACCACCCCTGCGAAACAAAAATACCACCAAGTATAAGTACACAGCCCTTGGAGAACCACTCAAGGTCATCATGAAGAAATTGATAAACGAAAACCTCATCAAGGCTCCTACCTATGAGAATTACTAGGAACCTGAAGTAAAACCACCCTGGTACAACGAAAACCAGCTCTGTGACTTTCACAAAATCAAAGGGCACACCACTAACAGTTGCATGAGGTTAAAAAACCTAATCCGGGACCTTATTGATCAAAAAATCATAAATGTGGAGCAGCCAGCCGGAAACCAAAATCTCAAAATATACACAAAACTGATGCCTAATCACAACAATAAAGGGAACAACAATAATGATAAGGGGAAGGGAACATTCAAAAGTGTCAACCATGAATATGGCCATGTCGTTGCATCCCTGGACGAGTATTGCTCGGTTATCACCATCAAGGGAGCCTATGTTGATTGTGGAGTCACCACAAGAGGCAAGAAAATCACCATCGCAGGGTCATCTCAGCCCCCTAGAGCACCCATTTCCAACCCAAGATATGTTCCTAGTGGTTATAATGTCATTGATTAACTTAAAAGAACCCTAGCTCAGATCTCCATCATGGAGTTACTGAAGATATCCTCGGCCCATAAAAAGATCCTTGAGGAAGCCTTAGCCTCATCCACTAGCTCTGCAGATCTTGACACCGAACAATTCCAAGCTATGATCGGGAATATCATTACACCAAATCTTCTCACATTCTCCGATCAAGACTTCCCCGCCCAACCATCTCACAATCGCGCACTCCATTTGGAAGTCCTGGTATATAAGAACAAAGTTAAGAGGGTTTTGGTGGATGGAGGTGCAGGTTTAAACATTTGTTCCATTAAGCTAATAAAGAATCTGGGAATTTATGAGATACCATTGACAAAGGCAAGGGCATCACAATCAGGGCATACAATGATCAAGAGAGAGTGTCTCAGGGCACTATCCAACTCCCCGTCCAAGTGGGGCTAGCAATAATGGAAACCACCTGCTAGGTTCTCGACCTTGATTTGCCTTACAATATTCTCTTGGGACGCCCTTGGATCCATGGGATGCAAGCAGTAGCATCAAGCTTCCACTAGTGTGTCAAATTCACATATCAAGGTCAGGAGGTCACTATACATGGGGATCCCGAACCATTCTCTTACTGTAAGAGCTTAGAGGCCAAATATTATAAAATCCCCCAAGTTCCAAAGAATGATGAAGGCCCATCTACCCCATACATTGACCCAGCCACCCTCGCTTCCACTTCTGCGACAGAGACACCTACCATCCCCACAATCTCAGACATCAAGGTCATTATCCAGGATAATGGATGTGGGCACTATACTATCCCAAAGAATTCCTTCGTAGTAGGAGAGTTACCACAATCTCCTAGGTCATGAGGACAACCACAATCCAACGATGCTTCATCATCCCAAACCTTCAAAGTAGGCTCTTCCAATTTCCAAAGTTGGGGAGATCTAGGCAAGGAAATAATAGAAGAGGACCCATCTCATCTTTTATATCAAGATAATAGACCAGCAGCTGATCTACCTATGGATGATAGCAGTAAGGGTTTACAAATGATGCTTTCCATGGGTTATGATAGAAAGAAAAAGCTTGGCCAAAATGACAATGGGCTTCTAATACCTATTATTCCGGAGACACGACTAAAAAATCTTCGCCTCAGATGTACCCCTCTAAGTATAACCATATGTGGCCAAACTCCTCCAGTTAGAAAGGTCAAAAATCCTCCTCGGCAATCAACAGTCACCCTTTGCCTAACTGTATCCACCGGTCGTGTCATAGACAACTTCACCTTCGATATAACTGATGTATGTAGTAGTGATGAGGACCCCATAACTGATTTTCCAACACTTTTCAAAGACACCTCCCTACTCATGATTAGCACCTTATCCTATGAGACTGAAAACCAAAACCATGAAATTCGTCTAGTCTACCCACAACTCATCGATTATGACCAATGAGGACCACCAATTCTTGACACATTTGAAAATGATGAGGTGCTCTCAGAATTCATGGGACTGTGGGATAATATTCCATGTGGGGATCATAAACCGGGATTCATCGTCGAGTTGGACACACAAGCATACTATGGGGAAACGATTGAATCCATCAGTCACAAAAGTGAAAAATTAAGAATAATCTCTAGGCCCTTGAGTGAAAACCACATTGTGGCACTCTCTGACCCGAAAATAGTAAAAATAAAGGATGCATCCAACGGTGAAAACCTCTCTGAGGCATTCGAGGATGGGGGATTCAATCTTCCTCTCATAGCTCTCCATCAGGAAAAATCAGCGGTCCTAGCCAAAAAATGCAATCCAGTTAATTTGGGAGTAGAGGAGACCCCACACATCACATTATATGCAAAATCATTACTATCAGAGGAACAAGAGCTCCTAGCAGCATTATTGAGAGAAAGACGAGTTAATTTTGCATGGAGCTATGCAGACATGCCCGGGCTCGATCTAGAGATTGTGGTTCATCACTTAGCAATCTACTCTGAAGCAAAGCCAGTAAGACAAAAACTCAAGAAAATGCATCCTCGGATTGCTTTATTGGTCAAGATGGAATTGAAGAAACTACTGGATGCAGGATTTATACAGCCAATAGACTATCCAGAATGGGTGTCAAATCTGGTTTCGATCTCAAAACTTGATGGAGGCATATGAATTTGCACGGATTTCAGAGACCTAAACAAAGCGTGTCTGAAAGATGATTTCCCATTGCCTAACATTGACATGATAATGGACATGACAGTAGGACATGAAATGCTTTCTCTGATGGACAGTTTCTTTGGGTACAACCAAATAATGATTGCTAAAGAAGACCAACATAAAACGGCCTTCACTTGTCCATGGGGAGACCTACTGCTGGAACATGATGCCATTCAGCTTAAAGAATGTTGGGGCCACCTACCCAAGATCCATGGCGTTAATCTTCCATGACATGACCTACAATACTATTGAATATTATGTTGATGACATACTAGCAAAATCTAGGAAGAGGAGAGATCACATAGCAACCTTGAGTGCTATTTTCGACAGGCTGGAGGAATAGAAGGTTCGTTTAAATCTAAAGAAGTGTGTCTTTGGCGTACAATCTGGAAAGCTATTGGGATACATAGTGTCAATGAGAGGTATTGAAATAGATCCTGCAAAGGTAAAAGCAATCCTTGAGATGGAGGCACCTAAAACATTGAAACATCTAAGAGGCCTCCAAGGCAGGCTTCAGTCCATCTGCAAATTTATAACACAACTGGAAAACAAGCAAAACCCATATTCTCACCTACTTCACAAGGGAGTAGCGTACAAATGGGATGACAAGTGTGAGGAAGCCTTCAAAAAAATCAAAGAATATCTGCTCACACTACCGGTCCTCATGCCACTAATCCCAAGAAAGCCACTAATCCTCTATGTGTTAGCAACAGCAGCAGCCCTAGGTGCTCTTCTAGCTCAACACGATGAAAATGGGATAGAGAGGGCCATCTATTACATCATCCGCACAATGGTCGGACATGATTTAAACTACTCATTCATCGAAAAAGCATGTCTAGCAGTAGTGTTCGCTTCACAAAAATTTAGACATTACATGTTGGCACACAAAATCAAGCTCATTGCCAAGATCGATCCCTTAAAGTACCTATTATCAAAAGCAATGCTCACAAGAAGGATGGCCAAGTGGGTCATGATTCTATCTGAATACGACATCGAGTATGTGGAAGAAAAAGAAATTAAAGGTCAACTGATCGCAAATCAGCTTGCAGAAGCACCCTTGTATTCAGAGAATCCACTCATATCAGAGTTTCCAGATGAATCCATATTCAATCTCAGCATAGCCAACCACTGGAAACTCTACTTCGATGGTTCCTACACGCAGCATGGATCAGGAGTTGGTGTCTTCTTCATCACCCCATAGGGGGATTGTATACCTAGATCCTACAAACTGGCATTCCCTTACACTAATAACATTGCAGAGTACGAGGCTTTAACCATAGGTCTCAGAATAGTAGTGCAGTGGCACATCATGGCCCTCAGAGTATACGGAGACTCCCAACTGATAATAAATCAAGTAAATGGTGAATACCACACAAAGGATGATAAACTGACTCCATATAAAAATTTGGTAGAAATCCTCAAAGAATCATTCATTGATATCACATTTGAGCAAATTCCCAGAGCAAACAACAAAGCAGTGGATGCCATAACAATGATTGGATCCCTGCTAGACATCCCTCGCAATGTCCTGAAACATGAATTCTTGGTAGAATAGCTTCTCATGCCCACATTCAAGGTACCAAAGTCAAAATATGTGTGTGAAATCGTTGGTCCTAGTGATCCTTGGTACCATGACATTTATACTTACCTACGAATAGGTGTCCTACTTGCTGACTTAACCTCAAGCCTAAAAAGAACCTTTGTCAAGAAAGCATCCCAATTTTTCATCCTAGGAAATACCCTTTACCGTAGGAGCATAGAAGGAACCCTACTACGATGTTTAAGCGCTGAGGAGGCATTGACCGCTTTAACTGAGGTGCATAACAATATTTGCAGTTCAAACTCGAGCGGAATGACCTTGGCCAAGAAATTGTTGAGGATGGGGTATTATTGGCCTACAATGGAAAGAGAAGCACATGACTACGTCAAAAGGTGCCTACAATGTCAGTAGCATGGGGACCTTATCCATGCTCCAGCTCAAGAGCTTCATCCTATTGTCACACCATGGCCCTTTTCGTAGTGGGGACTCGATCTCACCGGAAAAATAACTCCCACCTCATCCAATGGTTACAAGTTCATCATAACCGCCATTGAGTACTTTACCAAGTGGGTGGAAGCCATCCCCATAACATACATCACTGGAAAGCAGATATCAAAGTTCATCTTGAACTACTTAATATGTCGATACAGTGTTCCCCAAGCTATTATCTCAAATAATGGGACACCTTTCAAGAATCAGGATGTTCATGACCTATGTGAAATTTTTGAAATCCAACATCGCTTTTCTACTCCATATTATCCCCAAGGAAATGGCCAAGCAGAAGCTACCAATAAAACCATTCTAAAAATCCTCAAAAAGACAGTCAATGATGCAGGTCATGACTGGCATCTACAGCTAAATCCTGCCCTTTGGGCCTATCAAACCAGCATCTACACACCAACAGATGTCACCCCATTCTCCCTGGTCTACGGATCAGAGGCAGTATTACCCATTGAGATCGAGCTCCCGTCACTAAGAATATCACTGCAAAACCTCATCACGGATGAAGAATACCGAGTCTCAAAATTGAATGAGCTAGAGCTACTAGATGAGCAGCGTATAGATGCTTTGAATCATTTGCAAGTCTATCAAAACAGACTCAAGAGGAGCTATAACAACAAGATCAAAAGTAGGACTTTCCAAGTCAGAGAATGGTACTAAAAGAGAATCAGAAAAATGTCCCAAATCCAAACGAAAAAGGCAAGTTTGAACCCAACTAGTTGGAACCATTCATCATCAAGCAAGCAACAAGTCAAGGGCATATCAATTATCAACACCCAAAGGCGAGCCTCTACAGGATCCCATGAACAGCTCCCATCTCAAAAAGTTTTATGCCTAAATCTTTCAAGGTATAGAACCAAAAAATCAAAAAATGTCCTAAAAAAATGGTCACCTTAATGAAAACCTAGCAAACAGGCATCTTGGTGACAACAAAAAAATCAAAAAAAAAAAAATGATAAAAAATATTAAAGAAAAAAATTGTCCTCTAGTGAAAACCACTTCGGTGGCACTTTGGGCAAGTACCTTGGTGAAAACCTGCAAATAGGTGCCTTGTGTAAATAAGCACTTTCCATCGACCAGGATCATCACGACTTGTTCTGCATCATCCATCCATCAAGCTTCCATCATCCATCGCATTCCATATCTCCATCCATCACCCATCCATTTGGCATTTGCATCATAGTTTGGTCTTGTGTTCATGTCATCATCCCTCCTAGTACTACTCGGCCCATTCTCAAGGTCAATTTGTCCTGCCTTTATTGGAGTAGTCTATTGCATCACGCTGGGGGCATGTTCTAATCAGATCGGATTAGTGTATGTTCTTGAGGTCCCTAAAATTAGAAAATTCAAAAACATCAGAAAACCAAGAAAATCCAAAGCATTCATAAAACCAAGAAAATCCAAAAACATCCAAAACATATCAAAATCCAAAAATAGGTCAAAAAGTCAAAAACAGAGTCGTCTTGTCGAACTACGGGTCTTTAAGCCTTGAACATAAGAAAGGTTGATCTTTGATCATCCCTCAAGACACTTAGGTCAATCCTTTAGGAGTCCATCTTAATAAACTGGCAATCCATTTGTTCATATCTCATCAATAATCGAGTCTGTGTCAATTGAACTATGTGGTCTTTGCGTGTATAACGTAGGAAAAGCTAATCTGTTGATCAGCCCCCAAGGCCCCTAAGATAGGACCTTAAGTTAGTCTCTTGGTCGAAATCTCAGAAAACCCAAAACATTTGAAAATTCAAAAAAATCAAAACATTTGCAAAAATACCAAAAACAGCCTCAAAACATTTCAAAAACATCAAAACATCCAAATATTTGAAAAAATCCATCCATCTCATCTCACTTTCACTTGCAATAAACATCACTCATAATAAATCAATCATCATCCTCAACCTTTTGGTGACGCAATCAGAAACAAGTCTAGCAATTCAAAAGTGAAAACTCGAAACGTCAAAAGTCTAAAGTCTAGGTCAGCACGTAAACAAGTTAATCAACTCTTTGTATCAATAGCCTATCATCCAATCAGTCCCATATCAAACAATCTAATATTGTCATGTCCTAGGATGAATCCTTCCTACAATGGACATCAACATTAGGCATCACCATAGTTTAATCTTGGCTAGCAGTTTTGAAGAACATTAGCTTGTATGTTTTCTTTATCTTGGTCTGTTGATTTATCTTATTGCGCCCATTCCAAGGACCTCTCGATGATATCCCGAACAAAAGGATTTAGAGAGATAGGAATGGGGCAACGATCATTATCATTTTTTGTGTTGTTCTTGTTGGATGTCTTTGTAAAATAACCTCAGCGAATACTTACTTTATTAGGTGTGTATGGAAGGTGGTTTAGATATCTTTTTGACCACATAGTAAGGCTTTCCTTTCTATGTTTTGGTCTAAGATGTTTGAAGTACCTGAAGTGCATCCTAGTAAGGCTTTTGTATGTCAGGTGTGAACAAGGATACTCCTATCTGACTATCGAGCCAAATTCCATCACACTAGGTACAACGCCAGCCTAGTTCTTCATACCTTGATGCATCGTACTTATGCGTGTAATCAAACATAAGGTAATTAGCCCTTTGAAAATTCCAACTCCTCAGCAAGCAAATCATCTCATGTCTTGTTGGAATATCTGGTTTCTTCTATCTCTTGCTTTTCACGCTAACATGGTACCATGACAGTTAATCGGATCATTAGCATCATTGCATTCATCCTACATTCACAAACCATCAGTACATTACACATTGCACATTGCACATTACATATTACATATTGCATATCATATAGGAAATATTAAAAACACATCATAACATTGCATTTCTATTATTACTCTAAGCACCTCACGAATCATTACATCACATTCATTTCACATAAAAATAAAAGCAATCATCCCATATCATAAACATTATTTGCATCCATCATCACATTAAAACATATCATCCCATAAGCATCATTTACATCATCCCATCTCATAAACACCATCTACACCCATCATATCATTTGCACTCATTCTATCATAAAATTGCATAAAAATAACATAACATATAAGCATCCATTACGCTATCACATAACACATCATTTGCATAGATATCGTCATAAACATTATGTACACATATCATCATCATACCATCATCATATTACATCATACCATCCATCATTACATAATATAGATTTGTTAGTCTAAGCATTTGCATATCATAACATTTGCACCATCCATACATAATCATCATAAAAAGTGCATAAAAATATATTGAAAATGAAATGCATCCATTCATAAACATCTGCATAATCATTGCATCACATCATAACATCATACATCACATTGCATCACATAGAATAAAAAGCATACAAGCATCACATAAGATAGAACATCATTGCATAGCTTATAGAAATAAGATCATCCATAATGCATAAATAAGATAGGACATAGCATATCACATCAAAATCATCATCTCATATATCATCAAATATATTGTCATGGTACAAAAAATCGGATCAATGTACATGTGTATTTCAATAAGTACAATCGGCCCATGGGGCTATCAAAAACAAGCCCAAAGGGCGCAAAAAGAATCTTGTCTCTGATCAAAGTGAGGGCTAGCCCTGTTGGCTGTTGCTCTCTCCCTGTGCTCCTCTGTCGGCTTGTGTCCTATCCTCTAAGAAAAATCTAGCATTCGAGCTGCCCTCGGCACAGCTTGGTAGTAGTGCATCCTGTAGTAGTCGGCCTCCTGAATGGCCTCTATGTAAGCCCGAAGTGATATTGTGTTCCGGGAGGAGGTAGCCATGCTCTCTAGCTATTGCCGGTGGCCCATCTCTGTCGTTGCCTGTAACTCTGCGGCCTGTCTCTGCAAAATGGCCTAATCCTGCTCTACTCTAGTCTGATCTCTCTCAGCTGTCAGCGCCTGTACCTAGTCCTGCAGCTGCAAAATCTACCTATCTCTAGGATATAGTTGTAGAGGTGGTTGTGTGTGGGGTTGATCCTACTCCCCATCCATGGGAGGCGTCGGGATCCTGTCATGGTGTCTTGGATCCTACTCCTGCCAATCCTAATGCCCCAAATCCTACTCCTGCCTCTGCTCTCCAACCTATGGATCCCTAGGTGGCTAGTCCTGTGGCCCATGATCCTGAACTGGATGAACTGGTGGTGGCCCACCACCGCCCTGGTCCCGATCTTTGTCCCCCCGACCTCACCCTGCCCCTCTGCCTCTCGCTCTGCGTTGAGCGGATGGTGTCCCTGGCACTGTCAGACGTAGGGGTGGCCTGAACCAATCTCTGCAAGCCTGTGTGGTGCCTAGATCTACCTATCCCTAGTCATATGGCCATGGCTTGGCCACCAGCTACATGAAACTCTATATTGCCTCATGGGCAGGTATATATCGGCCCCAGGAGCTCTGACTCGTCATCCTCGCAAAAATGGCCACATACTAATCATCAAGCCTATCCTGTGGCTCGTCGAACTGTCTTTGAACCCTGCTCGATAGGTACATCTCCATCATCGTGTGATCTCTGCCCTACATAAGCCTGTCTTGGCGGGCGAAGAAGAGTTGTTGTGCATCATCGAACCATGCGGGTTGTCCAAGGTATGGCTGCCATCTGAACACTCGCATATCATCAAGAACCCTCCTCCAATGAGAAATCTCGTGTTGTCATGTATGCGTAAAGGAAAGACCTCCTCTGTATCGCCAAACCACTAGATCATCTGGCTCCATCGGAATAGGTACAACTCTCAGATGAAGTATGGGGATGTGCTCCCACGCCCAGATATGCAATGTAACCCCCGCCCCAAGTGCTCTGCCATCCAGATAGGTGAACTCATGAAGATCTCTATAGAGTGAGGCTAGCAGAACTAGCCCCCATGCAAAAATAGTCAGTTTCTGCCAAACCATGCACTCCCAAGCGAGCCCCCATCCAAGACTGAAATATTGGCCTCGTCGATCTGGTGCAACAAGACCCGATATAATCGCTGCAATGACCAAGCAATAAGGTGAGATGATAGGCCTGTGGTGCTCCAGCTTGATTTGTCCCTCATATAATACAATCTATTCGGTGTCCATAACGGCATAAGAGGCCTCCCTTCCGGCGTCCATGTCATAAATAACCCACTCACCATGAATGGGAAATCTCAGGGTCCGCCACACGTCCTCTAGCGTGACTATGGCCTCGCCCGTGGGAAGGTGGAATGAGGAGGTCTCACTATGCCATCTCTCAGCAAGTGTTGTCATCATGCCCAAGTGTGTCCACACGGGCGGTGCATAGGCAATATACCAAAGCCCCATCTCTCCCAGGTGCTCCTGCTATCGCTCGATCAGCTCACCCAAAATGCTAAAAATCTCTTGAGACCTATGCTCGCGAGAATAGATCTCTCTCGCCTCCTCCTGGATTAGGAAAATTCACCGTGTTAAAATTCATCAAAAAAATCCTTACCCTAGCTTGTTTTAGCATCCCGAAATTAACTCCAGCGTCGTTTCCTGTGAAGGCGGTGCAGTTTGCAAATTTTAAACTATGATGCTAGAGCCCTCAAACTCCCAAACTGTATGACGGCAGTTCAGTTTGCAAAGGTGTCGAAGTTTAATTTGAAACCCTAACTCTAAAGAGCATTGCGACGGTGCAATCTGCAAAGGCGGTGGAGTTTGAAATTTGACCCTAAATTTCAAATTGCACCACGACGTCAGACCTTGCAACAATGACGTAGTTTAAACACCGAGCGTCATAGTTTGAAAATTCAAAGGGCCTATATAGCGCTGCTCCTAAGAACCTAGTTTTTAAACGTAATAAAGGCATGCGAAAATCAAAAATAAAGCTCGGGTCAAGTCGACTCACCGGTGGTCCAGTGCCAATAAGTCTCTGGTGCGTCCAGACTTGGTCGAAAATGTGCATAGGGAGCTATCGTTGCGCCATCTCACCAAGGTGTCAGAGCTCAAAATCGCAGAATCTCTCAAGGCGGAATGTGAAAATGAATTGGAAGTGGCCCCCCAAGGCCTATTTAAGCCTAAAAATTAGGGTTTTCTGACCTCGTTTAGCCGTCCAGGAAGGGTCTAGGTCCCCTCGTCCCGTTTTTGTCCATCTGAGGGCCATTTTATATCGTTTTTTGCATTTTATCTCATCTTTTGACCTCCTGGAGCCTTTTGGGAACCGTCGTGCACCTTGTCCTCTTTTTTCACGAGATCACCCAAAAATCAATCTTTTCGTCTGATCTCTCGAGGGGGCAGTATATTGGCATGTTTCCTATCATCGAGGTAGCAGTGGGGAAAGTTTTGAAATTCAAAAAAAAATTGGCTTTTGATCGAGACAATTTATTCTTTGAAATAGCACAGCAAGTGCACTGCTTCAAAGAGGGGCAAAATGTAGACATGGAAAATGTATTGATTGGCATTACACACTTGATTCCAACTACTAACACCATTTCATCCCTAATCATCCCTCCGTCTAACAATTTAATCGAATACCCTTATTTGATTAAATTCATCAATTTTCCTCTCTTAATTAAATAAATCATTTATCTGATTAAGTCATCCTCTCTTGTTAATTAAATCTATCAATCTGGTCTAATTAACCTTAGCTCCTTTATTTAATTAAATAAATCAATTTTTATTTAATTAATCTCTAAAGTTTTTCATCTTATTAAATTAAATAAATTAAACCTTATTAAATTAAATAAATTAAACCTTTATTTGATTTAATCTAACCATCATCCCTTTTAGCTAAATAAATCAAAATATTTATTTAACTACCTCTAAAATCACATTCCTCTCATATTTGATTTAAATTAACCCATAAATCTAAGTCAAATTTGTCACATCATCTAATCCCTCATTAAATTAATTAACCCTTGATTAATTTAATCCTGATTCATGTCCCATCTTCTAGCTTTTGCCACTTGCACAAGAAAATAGGTTTAATTCATTTATTAAATCCCTATTTTCTCTCAACATGGCATAATAGAGGAATATTCCTTCAAATTTGAAATATTTCCAAATGGACTTTGTACTTCCAACAAGACATTTATTTCATCTTTGCATTGAGCCAAGTCAAATTTAAGACATTCTTTTTTCCCTCTTACATGTCATTTCATTATTTTCAAATTCCACCCAAATGCATTTATGTGCACATTCATCAAAATGTGCACATCCTTCATCCACCCATCTCTTAACAAGTGGCACCTTGCCATTGGTTGAAAGCTAGTCCCACATTGCTTCATTTTGGGCATTTCTCCAACTTGTCATTCTATAAATAAGAGACTTCTTTCCTCATTTCATCATCCACAATTTGAGCAAAGTTATTATACTCAAATCCATACTCAAACTTTAGTATTTTCATCCATTTCATCAAAGCATAGCTAAGTTATTGCAGGTTTTCTCCATGTAACTCATTTGAAGCAATCACCAAGTGGATCACATCTTCATCAAATCATCAAAGCTTGCATAGGAGTTGGGAAAGGGTCAATTTCCACATCAAATTGGCACCAACTCCCCCATAAGATCAAGAGTTTGCATATTCTCAATAGGATTTAATCTATTTCATTGCTTTTGTGTTGTATTCTTGCTTTCATTTCTATTTTGAATATGTTTAAATGGATTTTATGGGGAAAATAGATCTTAACTTGCTTTTGAATCCTCTAATGTGTTTGTTCATTATTTATTGCGGGTATTGGGATCTTGGTTCACATAGGATTTAATTAGGGTTAGAGCACAATAAGGTTGAGTGTTCAATTAGGGTTAGGGTTCTTTGATAAATCTTGGGGTTATGGTTAGGTTTGAGGTTCAAATAGGGTTGGAGCAAGGGTTTGTGTTAGAGTTTAATTAGGGTTAGGATCTAATAAGGGTTCAATTAGGGTCAGGGTTATGGTTAGGGTTTAGTTAGTATTAGGGCTCAATTAGAGTTACAATTCAATTAGGGTTAGGGTTCAATTGGAGTTACAATACGATCAGGGTTAGGGTTCAATTATGGTTAAGGTTTAATTAAGGTTAGGGTTAGAGTTCAATTAGGGCTAAAATAAGGGTTAGGTTTAATTAGGGTTAGGGTTATGGTAAGGGTTATAAGATAAAGATTGGGTTGGGATTACAGTTAGGTTAGGGTTTAATTAGGGTTAGGGTTACAAGATAAAGCTTGGGTTAGGGTTAAGGTTAGGTTTCATTTTAGAGTTATAATTTGGGTTAGGGTTAGGGTTAGGGTTAGGGTTAGACTTCAACTTCAGTGAGGGTTAGGGACAATGATAGGTTAGGCGTAGCATTAAATTAGGGTTATGGTTCAGTTAGGGTTAAGGCTAGAGTTCAATTAGGTGTAGGGTTATAATATAAAGATTCAGTTCAAGGATAGGGTTAAGGTTAGGGTTCAACAATGGTTAGGGTTAGTGTTCAAATAGGATTAGGATAAGGTTTCAATTAGTGTTTAAAGTGTTAAGGTTACTTTAGGATTAGGGTTAAAATAGGGTTAGGTTATGGTTCAACTAGGGTTACTCTTAGAATTAGGGTTAGTATTTGAATTATGAAATTACAAATAAGGTTAGAATTATGGTTAGGGTTAAAATTAAAATTAGGGTTAAGATTAGGGTTATTTTTAGAATTAAGATAAAGGTTAGGTTATAATTAGGGTTAGGATTAGGATTCAATTAGGGGTAGGGTTCAATTAGGGTTCTAGTTCAATTAAGGTAATAGTTTGAAAGGAAAAAATAAAATGAACAATGGAAAGTACTAATTAATGAGAGTTGTTTGAAGGAAAGAATTTACCAAAAAAGATAAGCCAATCCAAGCACTAACACCAAAAAGAGGAGACACAAGAATTTCATAATGAGAAAAAGCAAGAAAAACCCCCAATATTATGAATGAGACAAAATGCCTAAGAATAATACAGAGAGAGAGAGCATTTAAGCCTTAAGATTCCTTGCTTGAAGAATGAGAGGAGAATCATCTCAATAAATAGAGGTGAGAAGAGGAGTTATGAAGTAACTCCCAACTATATGGATGCCACAATTCATCCTATGTGTGTTCAAGTGTCAAGATGCTCATAAGGAGGAGACTACACCTAAGCAACTATTATTCCTTAATAAAAGGATTAAAAATAAAATGAGTCATCCTCACACATGTGTGAAGAGACAAAAAAGACAAAAGGCTTGTAGAGATTCCTTTGGAATACCTTAAAAGTAATTAAATAATTACAATTAAAGAATAAAATTTACCAAGTAAAGATTAATCTTCTAACATCCCCCCTTAAGCTTTACTTGGGGATTTTACATCAAACCCTTCAATGGATTTTAATCCTAGATTTTTCCAATGAAAGAGAAATTTATCTTTATAAAGAACTTTGGTGAGAATATCTGCAACTTGATCTTCACTTTTACAATACAAAAGAGAAATTTGCTTATCTTCAATATGCTCTCTAATGAAGTGATGTTGAAGAACAATGTGTTTGGTCCTTGCATGAAAAATAGAATTCTTTTCCAAGACAATGGCACTTTGATTATCACAATATAAAGGAGTAGGATCCTTTTGGAGTAGATCCAAGTCTTCAAGTAATCTTCTTTGCCATAGTGCTTCTTTGGATGCATTGGTACAACCTTTATATTTAATGGTTTATGTAGATCAAAGAGAAGTAGATTGTTTTTTTCTTACTATTCCACGAGATTGCACATGATCCAACAAAGAATCAATAACCACAAGTGGATCTCCCATCAATGGGATCACCTCCTAAATCTGAATCAATATAACTCTTTAAAGAAAATTCACAATTTGCATCATAAAAGAGACCAAGATTAAGAGTACCTTTAACATATCTTAAAATTATTTTTGCAACTTTAAAATGATTTTTTTGTGGTTTAAACATATATCTAGAAACCAAACCAAACACTATAAGAAATTGCAGGTCTAGTAAGTGTTAAATAATTTAAACTTCTTACTAATTTCCTATATAAAGTAGGATCAACAAAAGGAGTTTCCATATCAACCATTAATTTAGTTCTTAATTCACAAGGAATAGAAACAAACTTTACATCATTCATTTTGAACTTATCTAAGAGATCTTGAGCATATTTATGTTGAGAAATAAAAATACCTTTAGGTTTTTGCCAAATTTGCATACCCAAAAAATAATGTAATAGGCCTAAATCAATCATTTGAAATTGACTAATGAGTTGAGACTTCATATAACTAATCAAATTGTTAGAACTAGAAGTGATAATCAAATCATCAACATATAAAATAATGATCACTATATCATTTTCACTATAGTTAATATATAAATTTGGATCATTTTTACTTCTAATAAAACTTTGAGATAGAAAGAAAGCATGAATTTTAGAATACCATTCTCTAGGAGATTGTTTTCAACCATAAATTAATTTCTTCAATTTGCAAACAAGATGTTCATTACCTTCCTTAATAAAACCCAAAGTTTGAGACATAAATTTCTCCATGTGAATCACCATTTAAAAATGCACTTTTAACATCCATTTGATGAATAGGCCAATACATATGAGAAGCTAAAGCAAGAACTAATTTAATAGTTGACATTTTAGTTGTTGGAGCAAATGTTTCATTATAATCTGAGCCTTCCACTTGAGAGACGCCTCTAGCAACTAATTTAGCTTTAAAATTTGCTAACTTCATTATTTGCATTAACCTTAGTTTTATACAACCATTTGCATAAAACAAGATTCTTTTCATGAGGTAAAGGAACTAAATCCCAAGTTTTATTAGCAATTAAAGATCATATTCTTCTTGCATAGCCTTTTACTAATGAGGTTGATCTTTAGTTTGTTCATAAGTTTGAGGATCATTTGTATGCATAATTTTAGACATCAAATCATAATTACAATAGTTTTCCTTTTTATCCTTAGATAGATACATTCTAGCTAAAATATCCTCACTTTCTTCATAAAATTTTAAACCATTTAGGTTGTCTTTTAGAAGTAGGAGTATCATCACTTGAAGAAGAATTGTGAGGAGAAGATTTAACATGTTCATCTTCATTATGACTATGATGAAAGAGATGCATTAAGAGGGTTAAGAGAAGATTCAACTTTAGGATTGTCCTCCACAATAACAATTTTATTTTGAGAAGATTCAATATTATGCACTTTAGAACAATCATGAACACCATTTTCAATAATACATATATCTCTAGCAACTTTGACTTTGTTAGTAAGAGGATTATAAACTCTATAAGCTTTAGATTGTTCATCATAACCAAAAAATATATGATAAAAAGATTTAGGATCTAATTTTTTCCTTTTTCTTGTTTAGGTTTGTGAACATAACCAATTGAGCCAAAAATTCTTAAATGCTTAAAATTAGGCTTCCTACCAGACCAAGCCTCTTTAGGAGTTATATCTTTTAAAGCTTTTGTAGGAGTCCTATTAATAATATAAGTAGCACAAAACATAGCTTCAACCCAAAATTTATAAGACATATTTTAGCATGTAACATACATCTAGCCATTTCAACAATAGTTCTATGCTTCATTTCCACTACACCATTTTGTTGAGGTGTATAGGGAATGGTTAGCTCATGTTTAATACCAAATGATTTCAAATTTAACTATTAAAAGCATTGTTCACATATTCTCTACCATTATCAGTTCTAAGAATTTTGAGTTTAAAACCAAATTGTCTTTTAACAAATTTGTGAAATTCAAAAAATATATCAAGAACTTGATCCTTACTTTGAAGAAGATAGATCTAGGCTTTTATAGAATAATCATCAACAAAAGTAAGTGCATACCTTGATCCTTGGATGGATTTATTCTCCATGGATCTCAAAAGGTCACTATGGACTAGGTGCAACTTATGTTTTTCCCTCTATGATTGACCTTGTGGAAAGGGCTCCCTGTGCATCTTACAACTCATGCATCCTATACATACAATTTTAGATGGAACAATACTAGGAAATCCTTCTATCATATTAAGTTTTTGCATCAAGGCAATATTGTTATCATTTATGACCAAGTCTTTCATGCCAAATATTGAAATCAATGGTAGATATTAAAGAGCATATGGATTGAGCAAACTCATTAAATTTGAACAAATTATCAGTCTAATTTAGCATTAGCAATTACCTTTTATTTTGTTTAGGATCAATCACATAGCACATATCTTTGTAAAATTCTATTTTGTAATCTTGACAAAGCTTAGCAACTAAAAGAAAATTAGTCTTTAATTCAGGAACATACAAAATATCATGCAATTTACCATTAGGAACATTCACATCTCCAATTGCTTCTACTTTACAACTATGATTATTAGCAAGTTGAAGAGGAACACGACACATATCAAGATGCATAGATTCAAAACCTTATTTATGTGAAGTGACATGTTGAGATGCACCTAAATCAATAACCCATTCAAGAAGTTGAGAAACATTAAAACTACAAGTAAAAGTGCATCTAGATTGATTTGCATTGTTATGAGACTTATGATTATTAGGTTTATTTTGTTGATTATTTTCCCCTAAGTTGGGATTTTGAAACCCTACCCTCTTGTAAAACAAGACTAAAACATTTTTGTGTTGTATCATAGATAGTCATAACATGTTTTGAAGTCATTCTTGGACTTTCATTTGAGCTTCTAAGTTTTTTGCAACACTATCTCTATTTCAAATAGTCATCTTCAATACCTTGTGACCACTTCTACATGCTAAAAATGATCATTTTAGTTTATTGAACATAGAACATAAAACAAACTTGACAAAAATATAACATGGTTTATTGCAACCTTCAAAGGCTTGATAATTCACTACCCATTTCAAACTTAGGGAAAAATACTTCATCATTATGCAATTATTAGAAATCTCAAATATTGAAAAATTAATCTAAAATTGTACCCTCTAAGAACTATACACTTGTTATACTTGTGTGGGTGTATTTTTCTACTTGTTATAAGAGTCATCAACAAATTAAAATCTTACCTCAACTGCATTCCTGGATTGCTCATGAATGGGAGCCTCTAATTTCTGGTAAAGTTCATATTTTCCCCATGGCCAAGAAGTTTTTTGTTGCCAGGTTTGATAATGCTCAGGATAGAAATATAATTTTATGTGACAATTTTTTTAGCTGGGAGGACAAACATTTGTTGATGCTTAACCCTGGCATTCTGATTTCAACCCTGCTTCTGAAACTTTCAATAAGATCCCGATTTGGGTTCGGCTGCTTAATCTTCCCCTCCACTTATGGGTTGATTCTCTTCTGGAGGAAGTGGGTGATGCCCTTGGTGACTTTTTGTTGGTGGATGAAGAATCCTTTGATATTCTTCATTCCACCTTTGCCCACATACTGGTCGAAATGGATGTTTCAAAAGGGTTGCCTGCTGAGATTGTTCTTAAATCTTCTAAAGGGTCTTGGGTCCAATCTTTGGACTATGAGGGGATTCCCTTCCGTTGCAGAAGATGTTTCAAAACAGGTCATGATGTTGCACAATGTGATTTTGAGAAAAAAATCCATGAAGACTACATGGTGGAATGGTGCTTCTCAGCAGCATTATACGGTTGAGAAGAAAGTTGAGCAACCTAGGAGTTTTTATGAGGTTGTTGCTTTGGATTCACAGGGCCTTAGGGCATCCTCTCAGGATGTCTCTATTGGAGGGGTTGTTGCTATGCAGACTACAATGTTGAAACACCTAAAGAGAACGAGACTGGGCCTGTGGCTACCGCTTTTGGTAATGGTGCTTCGGCCATCATTTCAAGTGGCTCTCCTGATATGGCCACGCCTGTAGGGAGGAACACGGTTCAAATCTCTAAGACAACGGTTGCAGGCTTTCTTCTTCAGGATAATGGTGTGCTAGCTTGGTTTGACAAGGCAGCGCAAGTGGAAGAGGGTTGGATCACTGTAAAGGGAAAGAAAGAGAAGTACTCTAAGCCTCCTTTTGACATGACTCTCCGCTCCCACAAGAGTAACTCTAAATGTTAATCTTGATGGTTCTTGTTTGGGGGTTGGTTCTTGGCTGGCTGCTGGCTCTTTTGGCTTTGTAGTCGGTTGTGGTTCTTTGGCCTTGGTTTCCTTTTGATCCTTGGTTGTTTGTGCTTTCTTGTATTTATTTTTTAGACAACCTTCTGGTTGAGGGTTCCAGATCCTTTCAAAATCTGTTTGTTCCTTAATCAAAAACAAATTAAAATCTTACTTGTTCATAGTTGACCTTGACCAAATAACATTTATATTTCCTTGGGGGATGAAAACAAACTCTTACTTATTGTCTTATTTGATTAATGTGGTAAGACAACAATATAGAACTTTTATTTTCCTTTGAATCTTTTATCATTATATTTGTTAATTGTTTATTGGAAAATATGAAACTAATCATATAATTGCATGGTATCTTATTGGAAAATATGAGACTAATCATGTAATTGCATAGTAGCTTGTATAAACATTGCAATTAACTCTTGTTTGTTCTCTTTCTAAACACTTTGCATTACTAAATTCTATATAGACAAGAGCCATATAGGAGCATTGCATTAGTGGATGTGCATCCTATTAGTTGTACCCATGGAGGCCACTTGAACATTTATTTTAAAACAAAAATCCAAAAAATTATATCAGAATACCATTACACTCTTGCACGTTCATGTCCCTAGAATCCCCATACAATCTCACACCAATATTGATAGATGAGGCAATTCTACCTCCCCTAATCAACAAAAATATTCTAGAGTTTCTTCATTGATGATCTTACCATAGAACTTGAGACAATAGTCAAGCTTTCACTTCTACTTGTTGACAATCACTTCCTTGAAGTGCCACCCATCATTGCCTCATTACTCCTGTAAGAACATCAAGCTTTCATAATTTTACAAGACTTACTTCTCTCTCCTATTGAGGTAGCATTCATTGTAATTATGTGACAAAAGAAGTTCTTAGGGGGTCTAATTAAGTTTTCACTACTATGCATTTATTTTATTCTCTCTTTTGGAGATAAGTTTTTTCCCATGTAGTTTTATCTATTTCTCTAGTTATGAGAGATTTATTTACTTGTACATGGGTATCTCATCAAGCCTTGTAACCAAGATCCATTCATGCATTCATCATTATCCTTTTAGATTCTCCTTAAATTATACTTAAAGGGGGTGTTAGAGTAGAATGGGAAAATCATCTAATTAATCATTAATTGATTGGGTCCCCTTTTTACTTTATAACAGTTAATCATTAATTGATTGGGTCCCCTTTTTACTTTATAACAATTAAGCTAAACTTAAGAAAGTACTTTTTTATTCTTAGGTTGTGAGCTTTTTTGTCTCAAAGTATACGATGAATACATTTTTCATGATATAATTTAATCCTCACCTAGGATTTCATCTAGGGTTGTTTTTTATTTTTTTCTTATTTAATCAATATTCACTATTATACATTATAATAATCCATTATCCACTGGATTCAAAAGCCTATTTAGTTGCTTTTTTTGATCAATACATTATCAAAGTTGCATAGAAAATCATTTTTTTCTCTTAATGATGGGCGCTTTGATTGCAAGTGATTTCTAGGAGTTGTGGGATTCAACAATCAACTCCAACAGGAATGTGGTCTTCTAGTCTTTTATCTATATTTGGGGGCCCATATTTTCCCCTCTGAGTTGGGACTTTGAATCCTTACTCTATTTTCAAACAAGCCTACAACATTGTTGTGTTGTCTTGTGGATAGTCATAGCATGTTTTGAATTCATTCTTGGGATTTCATTTAAGCTTCTAAGCTTTTTACAACACTACCTCTATTTTTTATAGATCCTTAATACCTTGTGGCGACTTCTACATGTTAAAATGATCATTTTAGTTCATTGAAGATAGAACATAGAACAAACTTGTCAAAAATCAAATATCATTTATTGCAACCTTCAAAGGCTTGATTATTCACTACCCCTTTCAAAATTAGAGCAAAACACTTCAACATTATGCAATTATTGGAAATCTCAAATATTGAAAAATTAATCTAAAAGCTTACCTTCTAAGACAAATACACCTGTTATCCTTGTGTGAATGTATTTTTCTACTTGCTATAAGAGTCATCAAAAAACTAAAATATTTCTTTTTTATAGTTGACCTGATCAAATAACATTTATATTTCCTTGTGGGCTGAAAACAAACTTTTGCTTATCATCTTATTTGATTAGCATGGTAAGACAACAATATAGAACTTTCATTTTCCTTTGAAGCTTTAATCACTATCTTTGTTAATTGTTTATTAGAAAATATGAAACTAATCATATAATTGCACAGTAGCTTGTATAAACATTGCAATTAAATCTTGTTTGTTCTCTTTCCAAACACTTTGCATTACTAATTCTATATTGAAAATAGCGATATAGCAGCATTACATTAGCGGGATGTACATTAATATTAGTTGTACCCATGGATGCCACTTGAACATTTCTTTTTAAAAAAATCCAAAAACATCGTATTAGAATACCATTACGCTCTTGCACATCCATGTGCCCAGAAGCCCCATACAATGTCACACCAATATTGATAGATGAGAGAATTCTCCCTCCCCCAATCAACGAAAATCTTCTAGGGCTTCTAGTTGAAGTTGAGGGATTCGCTGACGATCTATCATAGAGCTTGTGTGAACAGTCGAGCTTTCACATCTACTTGTTGACAATTGCTTCCTTTAAGTGCCACCCATCATTAACACATTACTCCCGTGAGAACACAGAGACAAATGCTTTCCCAAGACATCTTTTATTTTGTTGTCCTGTGAGGATCCTGGACATCTTTGATTCACTCCTTTGCGTATTTGACTCGGTTGATCGCACGGCATAGTGCAACCTTTAAGCATAGACAGTGAACCTGATTATCTATCAACCTATCAAGTTAGACTTCTTTACCAAGCTGATTGGTCTTGGCCTACCAGGACCTATTCTTGAGATTTTTTCTTTGAGGTCTCTTGGTAGGTGATCTTAGAGCCTTGGGTTTAGGTACTCAATTAATTTTTTATTTGAGACTCGACCTCAAGAAGACATGATGTTTAGAAGATTGATCAAGAGATAACAAAAAGCATTATAAGGTAGCTAGCTAATTAAGATGATGAAATTGCTAAGCTGCGTATAGAGCTCCAAGTTGAGAAAGAACAAAACTAACCTGGAGCAAGAGTTCAATGATATAAAAGATTACCTAGAGGAGGAGAACACTGCAAGGAGTATCCGTCGATTTTATCAATTGAGTTTCAACAATATTATAAAAGCCATGGATGGATTCTCCGAATTCATTAACTTTATCAATCAATCTATTTCTCAAAATAATGGCAAATACAAAAGCTTTTGCCGACTCTGACAAGGAGCTTGGGATAAAAGCTGCTGAAACTTGACAGTTACGAATTGTGATCTTCACTCTATCTGATCCAGTTTTGAATGCGGGCAGAATACATGACAAGTTTGCCTCTACGGAACTCATATTCCGCATTTTGAATAAAGGTATAGAGTAGAGATGGCCCCATTAGCCTTCGTACATCGACCGCATGACGGCGGAGTTCGACATTTTGCTGCAGATAGGCTTCCATCCCAGAGAAGAGCTGATAATCGAGCAATGAATAAAGAAGCATTCAAAATGCATCTTAATCAATACAAAGCTGAAAACTCCATCTTCAAATTATGCCCTTCGGCTTCAACTGCGTAGGATTTTACAAATGCCTTAAATCCAGAGGCCCAGCTTGAAGTTATTACGCATCAAATGATCTCTCGTCTGAAAAAAAAATCGCCTCAGAAGCTCATGGAACTTTCATCGACTAAGACACAGCTTCAACGGATTATCTTGCCCTCTAATGAAGCATGGGATCAACTACAGAGCACCTCGCTCTCATCTTCTCAAACGTGAACATCGAGACGTTTGCTTCATTTTTTTTTCCTTCATTCTTTAGTTTTGTTCCCCCTTCGTGGAATACTCTGGATGTTTTTTCTTCCAAGAAAGAAATTCACATTTAGAAGCCAAAAATAGTCTAATAATTTTTCATGCTTATTTTAGGCGGTCAGAGCTCTGTCTGCTTGTGTAAGCTACGCTTTATACCTAGAGAAATTGAAAAGTTGCAAGGGAGAGTCGTCTTTAAAAGCTACCAAAAGAAAAACCATTCCACTGCAAACAATAAAATCTCTCTGGAATCTTTTTCAGAAATAGAACGGCTTATATGGCCATGATCAGGTGTTCGCAAATCTTCTGTTGTGTTAAAGTTAGTATATTTAATGCCGCTCATATGCTTCTAGTGCAATCTTTTAATGCATGCCATGTTTTTGGTACCTGGGTTGCATTCCCAATTAAGGATCGTTTGGGCTCGTTTGTGATAATGTTAACCTCTAATATTTTCTCTTGAATGCTGAGCCTTGTGGGGCTAACCTCTTAACATATTCAAAGCAATTAAAAGAAACGTTCAATCTTTTACAAGCATTTGATCTTATATTTTACATTTATGTTTAGTTGTAATCAGTTACGTTGCAGTTAGTTTTCTGTTCTTAATTGATTTTAATAATTGTTGTTTTAATTGATCACTATACTTGCACGTCGCTCTTTTTTATTATTTTAATTGCTTTACTTTCCCTTCTCATCATCAAAAGCATCTTGGCTAGCGTTAAATAGAGTTGGCCCATTCTCGAGATTATTTTAATCTGGAAATTGTCTGAGAACTTCCCATTGTTAGAACCATCAACAATTCAATAGATGACTAGAGATAAACTTCTGAATGTTTGATTTAATATTGGCGATGGCATCGTAACTTAGAGTTCAAAGACGCAATAGATTGTTTCTGTTTCTACATCAGAGTGGGTATACAAAGGCATTGTCAATATATTGTCAAGTAGTCATTGTCAATATATTGTCAAGTAGTTTGGCTAGGAAGAGTTCCAAAATATTTGCAAAAATAATTCAATTCCCCATTATTATACGTTGTGATAACAGTAGTACTATTTAGATAGTAAAGAGAACTCTTATTCATGTAAGAACAAAGCATTATTGAGATCCTTCTTCATTTTATTAAAGATTTTATTAAGCAAGGAGCAAGGAGGAATGCAATTATAATTTTGCAATATAAAGGATATAATTTTGCAGTATAAAGGATTAGTTAGCATGTATCTTTACAAAGCTAATCCTAGTTGATGGATTTACTTATTCATTATGAAAAAAGTCATGAAGATTTTGAGCATTCAAAAGTGCAGAGTAGAATGTTGAAAAAAAATAATGCTTCATGAATAAATCATGATATGTAGAGAGATTTTTCGATAGTTTAAGAACAGAATAAGACAAAACATTGTAGTTCTAATTTTGTTTCAAGCCTATTTTTTTAGATTTCAAGCATTCCTTCTTGGTTTCATACTTCAAAGACTTTTGGGTTGATTCATAATAATATATTAATGTAATCATGTCAAAAAAAAGGTAAAGAATTGAACGTGTGTGCCCCCATATTTGTGCACGAATATTGTTTTCTCCAAGTGTAACTAGAGAGTCCTGAAGCAAATCTGCAGCATTCCCTTTTCATCAAGTTATTTGTGCTCTCTACAGCACAAAACTAAATCAAATATTTTGATAAAATACAGCATATGAGAAATTTCCAACAAATTTATTCAATGTTTCTTTGTTTTCTGCAAGATAAATGTAACATCTTGTCTAGAACATTGCTGGAGTTGTAAGGCCAATTTTATATCTTATGGATAAAACTATCTCCATGGAAGGACTGAAAACTATTTTGCATTACAATAAGAGCATTGAAATTTATTGATATACCCTTTCAAAACTGCATAAACATTTCTAGGATAATAACAGGATAAACATTATATGTTAATGTCTTAACTGCTTGTAAAGATAGGATACATCCAAAATTTTAAAAATAAATGATATACTGTCTTAACGTAGCCAAGATGATAGCTCCAAAAAATTCAACCGGTGCTAAAACTCTGTTTGTTTATGTCAATTCTTAAATATAAATCATCAAACTTTTGGACTAAAAGACTGACCTTGCATATTAAGTTAGGCCCCATATGTTAGATTTGGGCAGTAAGGCATGTCAGGGATGATTTGAATTGTTGTTTCCTTCCAATCCCCAGATTAAATAGAAAAAACGCTTTTGTAGGATAAAGTATCCTCATATTCTAGATGCATATGCCTTACACCATACTTTGAGGCACGATCATTTCCCACCCCATTTGATGGAGCCGTTCTCAACAAAATACCCCATAGGTCTAGATTTAACAAGTATTTTCAAACCTTACACGTGACACATTTTGAAAATAAAAGATCCAATTATGTTATGCTTTGGTATTCCTACTAGTGTGGTACAAATGAAACTTTTGGCAAGTTTTAATAGATACCTGCTGATGCTGATGTCACTGGTTTCTGATAGTACTTTGATAGCTGTACTTCTGTGCTTTCTGGCTCTGTTTTCCTCCACCAAGCAATGGTGTTTTATTTTGCCTATTTACTTGTGTGTAATTCCTTGTTTTTCAAAAATAACTGAAACTTTTATCAGGCATCAAACAAGAAGTTTTGCTTCCTTTAGGTGTGTTCTAGAAATGTTTTAAAGTCACATAACCACTAATTTTAGCATATAAACATTTTTTGTCTTCATTAGAGGCGGCTTTATAAGTGTTTAAAAATCAAATAACCTCTAGTTTGAACATATAAGAAGCCAAATCTCACTTGTACAGGAGATAACAGAGGCCAAACATTATAGCCAGGAGAAACATTTTCCTTTGTTATGCTTAAAATAGCCAAAAATAGGCTACAAAATTACTTTAAATCTAACTGCCACAAATTCAAAATAGAAAACACTCAAATCTGGGAAAAACCTAAAACTCTGATATTTATAAATTAGCAAAAAAAATACAAAACTAAAAAATTAAGTGTCTGTGCAAGTCAAAATTAAATAGAAGACTTTCTCCTCTATTTCCTCCTCTGATAAGATCTATGTACGATTACATGGAGAGATATACTAAGTTAAATATTCACTATCAAGAGTGATGTGTAGCCATGATAAAGAAGAAAATAATGATTAATTTGGTGGTGTAAGAGGGTAAAGATGTTTCATTTAGTTCATTTAAGTTTTCGGTTGCTGTAACCTTAACATCTGTCACCCATCATTTGGGTGGCACTTGGGTTGTTCTCATAAGGTCTTAACCTGGTTGTTTTCATGAAGACTTAAATGAGAATAGTAGAATACTCGAAATAAGAATGACAATACACCATGAAAACGAAATTTCATCGCTAAGAAAGAATCAGACCCTCACATCAAGTTGCTCCCTCAATTTAATTTTAGTTACAATGAAATTGAGTACAGAGCTTATTTATAATTTCACTTTTTTAAGGATTTGAGAATTCTAAGGGAGAATAACAAGTTCTATCACAAACAAGGAAATAAATGTTATAAACTGTTTCCTTTGGTTAAAATCTCTTCCGGTTATCTTCAACAGCTTGACAAATAGCTAAACTACTAAAGGAAGACGTCCCATAATCACTAACTAACCAGATCCTTAAATATCAATGAACGAAGGCCTAATTTCTAAAGGCAAAAATAGAGGTTTAAATATTTGGAAGTACCTTATTACGTCTTGGAAACTGGTAAATGTAAAAAGATACTTGCCAACAATTATCCACAATATGCAACTGTAATTTTTACAGAAATGTCACTTTAGCTGCCTGCGTATGTTATCAAGAACAGAAAGGAAGAAGAAAAAAGGAAAAAGAAGTAAGAGGAAAAGGTTCCCACCTAGCTGACTGTAAATACTTCAATACCAGAAAGGTGAAAACAGAATTCCCCTTTCAAGCACAGGCTGATGCTACCATCCAGAGACATTTTCCCTTTTGAGCACAGACTGATGCTAGCATCCAAGAAGAAATTTTGCCACTTAAGCAGAAACTGATGCTACCATCCAGAGATAAAACAAAGAGGAAAGCAACAGACTGGCTGTAAATTCTTCAGTGCCTGAAAAGTAAGCATTCAAACCAATACAAATTTCCTGACCCTCCTTGAAAGTTGACAAAATATTATGTACAAGAACCCATTACATCTGATATTTGGAAGATGTTTTGTTGTGAACTTTCTCTAATGGTCAGTAAGTCTATGGTGTTAATCTATCCGAATGGGAAAGGTTTGTCTGATTCTATTCTGCACCCTTGAAATGAGGAAAACAAGTCTCCATTGTGCAATGCATTATACATCCTCATTGTCATAGTCGTCTTCATCCTGATCAACAATTCTATCTGAGCGCAAATGAAAATGCATAGAATCTAGAGTTACATTATCTACATCTGAATGAGGCCAACTAGGACATGGCTCTTCCTGTTTAACTTGGTGCTGCACACCTGCAACATCACTGGAAGATTGTTCTTCTTTAACAGCAGGATGTACACTGCAAAGGCCACCAGGAAGCATTTCTTCCTGTTTGACAGCAGGTTGCACATCTGCCACATCTCCACTTTCATCTAGCTCCATATTGAGATCAAAATTTCTTACAACAGGGGAGGCACTCGTACCTGCTGTTAACTTCGTTTCTCTTGCCTCCGCATTGACATCAGTAAGACTTTCTGACAATCTTTCCTGTTTGTCACTATGTTCGGGAGACAAATCTAGGTCTTCATCCTCAAACTTATCAGCAACGGTGTCATTTCTTGCACTTGTACCGCCTCTAGTCCCTCTACCTCTTCCTCTTCTTCCCCTTCCTCTTGCATTTCCACAATGTGCACCCTATTTGAAAAGTACCCAAACAGCTAGGGGTCACTATACAGGCAGCCCCATAAAAACATCAATAGCAATACACAAGTCTAGATTCCCTTGAAAATAATCAACACCCAAATATCAACATTATGGTCCTTACCATTTTAGCCCTTTTAACATCCTCCTCATCACTTTCATTTTCATCTCCTTCTTGTGCTTTTCTGAAACAAAGGAAAAAAATACCAGAAAACAATTGTCAAATAAAGCCCTATGTTCTCAAAATACACCTTCAATATTCATAGCTTTATTTATAATCAAAAAAATTGCAATCTACATTTACCTCCTCCTACTACCATTCTTTTCATCACCAGTAGTAGCATCTGAACCCCCCATGTCAGGAACCTTGTTAACAATCTCACGTAAGAAATCAAAAACATTATACCTGTATACGCATTGCTTCCTGCCAATCAAGAAAAGGGAACAGCAGAAATTTAAAATTAAATGATGAAATATTCAAAAGCTTCTAGTCTCTAGTATTTACTTCATTTGAGATAATACTATTACTTCTATTCAGATACCACTTAGCGGCCTGCACTGCAAAAACAAATTGAGGAGAGCAAGCAATGAAGCCCATCCTCAAAAGTTAATCTAACTACTTGCTAGAAAGTTGTTCACTTTTCTTAAAAGGGAAGAAACCAACAAAATCCATCATCATTAAACTAACTACTTGCAAGAAAGGCCAATGGCCTTTTCAGTAAGGAAAAATACTCTGAGATAAAGTCAGTAAGGCAAATGCTTCTGCTGGAAATATGAGACACTTACAGATGTGAAGCACTCACAGTCTTAGCCCCTCTCTGTAGAGTTATTTCATAAGTTCGATCACAAAGATCCTGTAAAAATAACTCCAGTGATTTTGCTGCAAAACAAAGATAAGAGGAACACACTTAGCATGCCAAAGGTACCTATTTTAGATGTAGAAAAATAAAAGGAAATTAAAGTAAACTCCTGCTCCCAAAATATAACCTTCAGAAACCAAAAAACTACAATAATAAAAAATCACAGTAAAAGTACCAATAGAATGCTCAAAAGAACCTCAATTTTCCATCTCCTCTTAACAAAAACACATCCATCATCAAATTCATAAAAATGCCATGTTCCAACGAATACCCTTTTAAAGGGGGCAAAGAAACAGCAGGAACAAATATGGGGATGACCACAGAGCCAATATTCCAAAGAATGAAGAGTATTACAAGTACAAAATCCACTAATACCAATTAACAACAGGCATTAGTGCAATATCAATCCAAAATTAATGATGTTGAATAAGCTATCAACTAATATCAACACCATTTGTCTTGTTAATGACAATTAACACTAACAGTACGACAAATGTCTAAAAGTATTAATAGCAATTGTTTATTAATGCCACTAGAAATTAACATCAAAAATTAATCAAGTATGAGTTGGAGAGATGATCCGTGGCAGTCATGGAAAGCAAATTTGATTGGTAACATATAATAAAATTAAGATAAACTGCAGGGAGGGTGCATGTGGGAGAAGAGAAGTGTAGGGCACAGAGAGGACGTCCCCATATCTCATCTCCTATATAGCAAATAACTTGGGTACATCCTCAATGAGTACCCAAGTCCTCCACCAAGTCCTCATCCCTAGGAGATAGGGGACTGGCCCTTGGAAATGTGTCCCTGCAGAACAGGGTGAAAATGTGAACTTAAAAAGTTTCTTTGGGCATTATGAAACAACCCTCAACTTCCCACCAACATTCAACTAACCTCAAAAACTTGAAATTGAGGTTTTAACCAAGGAACACTCTACACAGGCCTTAAGATTTTCTTTACTGTACATAAACTTTTAACGAGGAATACTCCACACAGACCTTAACATTTTATTTATTGTACATATTTTTTGTATTCTTTCTTTGTACTTTAACATCCCAAGCTTTGCTTGTATTACAAAATGTCAATCACCCAAGCTTTGGTTGTTTGGACAAAGGAATTAACAACAAAAGAAACTGAACGGCTGCTTAAAAAATAGAAATTTAAGCTCTAGAAGCTTTCTATGACCTGATTCCAGAAAGATTGCCAAATATTTACAAATTCAGCAAATGGCACATACAAACTTAATAAATGGCTTCAGCAACTAATATAAACAAGAAGAATATCGAAAACAGACTTCAATATTTAAATGTTGTTGTAGAAACAAAAACAAAGGGTATCGATTACTCACATACTAAGAGAGGCACTGCCTGTGCAATCTTGCCAATGTCCTCATCAGCTTGCATAATCTTTTTAATACGAGACTGCACATAAAACGAACCAAAAAATACCAGTTAAATTACAGTTCTACTGCTTCCATCACACAGTTCATGCTTGCAATCTTCAAACATGGTCATAAAAATCTACATTATTTGTACTGAGAACTGATCTCTGGATGAAAAACTATTTTCAACAAAACAAATTGACTATCAAATATATCATTAAGAAATATATTACTCTGGGATCCGATGGGGCAGAATTTTTTCTCAATTCACTAACTGAACATGTGATACAGAATATGCACTGATATTTGTCCAAATGTTTTATTTAGTTTCTTAAAAATTGTTAATTAGAAAACAAATATAAATAATTTATATTAATTCAAATATATAACACACACAGAATCCCTTGTTAATGGGGTAATTGATAAACAAATTAAGCATTTAGCTGCTCCCTGGAAACCTCCTCCAAAATGTTTCCTGAAATCGAATTCTGATGGTGTGGCTAGAGATAATCCCAGATTAGCGGGTGTGTGGGCTGTGGTGCACTCTTCCTTGGGACAGTTCATTAGAGGTGATTCCTTCTTTTTGGATTCCAGTTCGATCAATGCACCCTAGGCACAGGCAGTGTTGGAGGATCTTAAGTTAGCTTCTTCTTTGGGTTGCAAGAAGTTGGTTATTTAAGGGAATTCTCACGTTATTATTTCAGGCTTGTCTAAGTGGTCTATTAAGGACTGGAAGCTTAACAGAAAATAATCCAAAGTGTGTCTGCTGAGTAAGCATTTTGAAGAAATTGTTTATCATTACAGCTATAGGGAATGTAATCGAGCGGCTGAATTTCTGGCAAACACTGGCACTACTCAGCTCCCCCTTCTCAACTAAGATCAGTGATAAGCCAAATGAATGGTAGAACCTTTCATCTTTTCTTCATAAGGATCTTCCTCCCCCGCTACAAATTGTATTCCTAATTTGTTCTCCCTTCCTTAAAATTTCTTCTCTTTATTATAGAAGTTCATTGAGGTTGTTTTGGGCAGGATCAATGGCCTTGTATTTTTAATATAGCTCTCTGTGGGCTATCCCCATGTGTTGAATTTATTTATCTTGCTGGCATTTATGTGGAAGGTGGCAAAATTCCAATGTGCTCAAGACCAGAGCTTCTGTATTGGAAGATTATAGCAAGACTGGACACCCAGGCTCCTGCTATTACAGTTAAGGAGAGGATTTTAAGCAGGATTCTGCCAAGTGGGGAGAATGTTATTCTTTGCAAAAGCTTAGAGGAATGGTTCCTGACATGTGAAGGACCTGTTCGTAGCCCAACTGAAAGGTGATGGAATTTGAAATTTTGATGGATAGCTGCTTAAAAGTGTTGAGCCTCTTTGCCAAGAAAGCTTCCTTCAAAAGTGGTGTTATAAGTGTCAAGAGGAGGCTTTTCTGGAGCTCGGGATGCAGATGGCTTGTAGTGCTGAAGTCAAGCATGACAGTGGGGAGGTGGCCGGCAGCAATAGTAGTCTGGACATAGCAATAAACTGGGGCCCTCTCACTGTAGCAAATGAGATGGTCGTGTTTGTGTTTTCTGTCCGTCCGTGTGTGACATATTTCCAAGGTGGCAATTTTTTTTGTTTCTCAAGGGGTTCTATTTTTTGTCCTTTGAGGAATGGTTTCTGGGTAGTTGTGCTCTGTGCTGTGGTTTCAGGATTTTTGTTTAGGACGTACATAGCCATTAGCGACAGAACCATAGTCTCAACATGCAATATGTCATACTAAAAGAGGATATGTAGCTCACAATATATACTATTGATAAGAGTGGAACAAAAAGTAACAAGGGGCAAATATGGATAAGTGGGAACAAAAGGAATTCAAAAATGCATAGACCAACACCCAAACATTCAATGAGATGCAATTGATGACACATTGAGACCAAAATTTTGGCTCTAGCCCATAGTTACGAGGTTCAAAAAATTGATTAATTCAGAAAATCAAAGAAGTTAGACTGGATGGGAAAATTTCTATAGCATTTGAAAAATCTGGACTGAATGCAACAAATCATCTGAACCAGATTTGAATCAAATCTGGCTGGATTTGGTAACTATGCCCTAGCCTATTGAGCTCACATAGCATGAGTCAATAGCATGATTAATTCAGAAAATCAAAGAAGTTAGTCCGGATGGCAAAATTTCTATAGCATTTGAAAAATCTGGACTGAATTCAACAAATCATCTGAACCAGATTTGAATCAAATCTGGCTGGATTTGGTAACTATGCCCTAGCCTACATGCATTTTATAGAGTAGAGTCATTGCTCAATCTTAAATGGAACGAGTCAATCAAATAGAAACACCACAATCTTAAATAGCATGAGTCAATAAAGATAGAACTGCCAACCTTAAAATATAGCATGGCATAGAAACAAAGTTAAACTATGTTGCTGGTTTGGGTTAAAGTTCAATGGTTCGCCAAACCACAAGTACAAATGGGATTCAATTACTTGGGACCAAAGTTTCATGGATACGGATATGGATACAAATACGGATACAGTGTTGGATATGGATATGGCCATTTTTTAAGACCTCCAATATGGATACAGTTGGATACGACATTCATAAAAAACACACACATATATTGAACACAATTTTCTAAGTTATTAGAGGAGATTTTCATTACTTTAAAAGCAAATAAGTAAATATAAATTAAAATATTATTAAAATTAAAATATTAATAATTTAGTCAAGAATAAACAATTAAATATATATGTATAAATTTTAATTTTTGAAAAATATCTAACATTTAAACAACATAATATAAAATTATAAACAATTAACTTTCTTAAATCTATAAAGTTTAATACACCAAAAAAGATAGTAGAGTTGCACTGCAAGAAGACCCAAAAAAATGGTTTGCTGAAATAGAAAAACGTTTTATTTGTCTTCCTCATTTGGTGTAGGTTTTGCTTATACAAAACAAAAAAAATATAGCACGATTGAATTTTTTTAAGATTAAGTTTAGGAGGATTCACATCAATTTTTTTTAAAATCAAATCACACAGTATTTGGCACGGCTGGAAAATCAGAGATTTTTGGGCATGTGTGGGTACGGTACCCAATCCAATATGGATGCGAGGATACGCACACGTGGGGAGGGGAGGGGGTGTATCCAGCTACTCTGCTTGGGACTTAATTGGGGACAACTCAGGAAACTACTAAACAATGAAAAATTAATAAAAACAAAGCAAAATGCTTTTTTTGTTATTTCAAGCCAAACAAAGGGGAAAAGGCTGCATTTCCATCTAATGCAGGGCAAAATATTTTTTTTTGTTTGCTTTCTATAACCATAGTGGGATATGGGGGCATAGACGAAACCCTGCTACCAAGACCACATAGCACCCTTCATGGCGCATGCGATTTTCGTAGTTTTTCCACTTTAAACAAGCTCCAAATCCTTCAAAATAATACACTTTAAGGCTACTAACATTTTTTTTTTAAATTGACATTTTTAAATGCACCTTTTTGTAACCCTACGGGTTAGCGCAGAACCCTAACCGGGATCCAAACCTTGCCTGGACTGGTCCAGGTTTGTCCAAGTTTCCTGGTGAACCCGGTAACAGAGGCTACAACATGTCAATCAGAATATAGATTGCAGCAAAGAGGCTTTGGAAGAATCTCCCACTGGACTTGATGTGTAATGTGTATTCAATGCATTTATATCTGGTGACTTTTGGTAGGAAAAAGTCAGACAAAATGACTTAAAAAAATCCATTCCAGAGAGAGAGACTAATTTTTCGAGGTCAAAACACACGGGCCATAGGAAGCATTGTGGGCGTATGAAAGTTATTGCAAGTCCACAACAATTTAATTAGGAGCGATAGCCATAAACAAAATCTAATACAGTGCACCTGGAACTAAAATCAACAAACCCTAATTCTACGAGAAAGGTAGGAACGAGTAGATCATATTGGAAGGGGAAACATTAAACGTGCATACCGCGGGAAAGCGAGTATCGAGCTTTTTCTTCATGATTGACCAAACGATGATTCACTTCACTTACGCTACGCTAGAATGAAATATTCCGCCGCTCCAATCATTTAATAGAATTGTAAGAGGCCACCTCTTTCATCTTCCTTTACGAGAGCCACACAAGAGCAGAATTGGCGACCATGCCCGCCGATCCGCTGACAATTACTTGCAGTGAATCCCTCGTCCCTCCTCCCTCGGCTCTGCAAGCTGACCTTGTTCCTTGGCAGAATGGCTAACCCAGGGTTAGTGTTGGTGACCTAGATTTGACGCCACAAGTTGACTCGGAGGTTACGCCTCGCGGCCTCCGATGATGCCACGTCCCCCTCACTTCTCTCCCTTAGATCTCTTTGCGAATAACTTGCCTCTTGCGGTTACTTAACCGACCAACTTCCAAGGCCGAAAATTGCACCCCGTGCACTTGCATCTTTCCTTCTGGATTTATTTTGATTAGGTTTGTTCCTAATGTACCTAATATGTATGTTTTTTTATAAAAATGGAATTTATTATGATTTTATTTATTTTTAAAAATTTTTTTTTTTTTATTTATATTAAATTTATGGATATAGAAATAACTTTTCTAAACTTAAAATTGGATTTAAATTAAATTATTTCTATTAATTATTGATTGTTAATTTGATTATGAAATGTGTTAATTTACATGTTGGGGTGTATAAAATAACATCTTAATTTCATCTTAGGAATTTATTAAATATTAAAGGACAATCATTCAATCAATTCAAGAGACATTGTATTGCACCATCTACTTATTTTGGTATCTATATAAGTAACAAATTAGGGTTTATTTTACAGTTGCTTGTGTCTTTGGACTTGGTTCCAAAACTCTTAAATTAGAATTTAGTGGTATGACAAAAAAAGAGGATCATCACTCAAAAAATACCCAAAGGTGTTCATTAACACTGTATTTTGTTTAAACTTGGGTTTTAAATAGTGAGGAGTGCATAGTTCATTTCTATGATCAAAGATCAAATCCATGAGAAAATTTTATTTCTACGACACAGGGATCAATTTTGTAGGTAGAAATTGAATCCAAAATAAAGAACAATACATTTTTTCATGTGTCATAGCTTATCACTCACAAGTATGGACATTACGTAGAATTTTAGATCACAAAGAACATTTTTTAATAGAAAGTCTTCAAGTTGCACACAAAGCTAAGTCTTAATTCCTCTTTATCATTTCAAAAAGTGTTTGTATTTCAATTACTATCTCGTCTCTCTAATTTAGCATTAATATCTTACTTGTCTTGATTTTATTATATCCTATATTATCTAAAGATTTTATTTGATCTCCTTTCATTTTGATGAATCTAGATCTTGACATTTGGAGTTTATTTTTATTTCTTTTTTATTTTTTATTTAGTTTTATATCAACCCTACCATTATTTCATCATTTTTTATCCTTTCAAGTTTGTGTGTTGTGTTTATGTCAAAGTTTTGTTATCATCTCACTCTCTCTTTGAGAATGGAATGATTGAAAATATAACTAACAAAACTCATCTTAATGGAAAAATGGAATATTGAATCATGATGTCCATGTTGAGTTAATGAATGAGACTAAGATTTGGCTATGGAAATAGTCACCCAAGATCAAAAAACCCTAATGAAAAGCACAAAGTAGACCAATACGAAAAAAAAAAAATTATATTTTATCAATGGTTGTAATAGAATGAATTATATCAAGAGTCCATGAGGTGGGTATATATAGGATACATCACAAAAAGATGTAAATGTACAACTAATGTGGGATAAAAGAGATATAGTTGCATGTGTACACAACATCTCCACCAAAGAAGCAAGTGCAAGCCATGTGATGAAAAAATACACCATTCCCAAGTAGATACCTACCTAAGTAATCTTATCATATTATAGGTGCATAATATGTAATAAAGAATAAATTAAATGTAAGAAAAGAAAATAATGCACCAACACCCCATAAGCTCAACTTAGGTGTGTATGTAGAGATAGATAAATAGCTCCTAAAATAATATTCGTCCATGTTAGGTACCATGCAAAAAATGATCTCACAAAAAAAGAAAAGGAGAAATTTTGTAGGAAAAAACTCCCTCATCAAAAGATGAAGAGAGTATAAATTGTCCTCTCCTTTCACCTTGCCTATATAAGCAAGGTCACTCTTGTACATTATTTATCATTGATCCATTTGATCATTGTATTATTATTGTATTCATAATCAAGCAATAAATTTATTGCTGCTCTCTTATGAAAGGTTGTTTCTAATTTTGTAGGTGATCCTAGGAGTTTGAGTCTTTGTGTGACATAATTTACACTAATAGCCAAACAATTAGATATCTCCTAAAAAAATAATATACACATTTATCACATTGGATAATTGGGATAAAAGCACAAACCTGTGTCACACTTTTGGTCAATTAAATAGTTATGAACAAAACAGTTTTGAGTGAAAACTTTGTGGCCTATACATGGCACATAGAGTTTTGGGCGAAACCCTTTCACCCGAAACTACAAAATTTGATTTTTTTTCTATGTCCCTTTAAAATGTGTTCAATTTATATGTAAGGTTTTGATAGAAAGGGTTTTGGGAAAAAGGGTTTCAATCGAAACCCTTTCACGTGAAACTATCTATACGGCATACTTGTTGGAAGCCACCTCATCTTTTTTAATAAATTTTTAAAAATCTCCACTTGAACATGATATTTTTTCAATCAAAATGTTTTTTTCAAAAAAATAAAAATAATCTTTTGTAGAGCTTGGAATCAAGAATCCAAATATATAATTTTATTGATATTTTGATTAGATTTAATATGTTTTTTATTTTAAATAATGCAAGTAGGTTGTTAAAATAAAAAATGAGGCTAATTAGAAATTAAAAGATACTAAAACATTAAAAAAATTGAAAAATATATGGTTCACTAGAGGAGAGAATCCTCTTCAAAAGGGTATAATTTGTTTTTTTCTAATGATAAAAAAATTAGACAATAGTTGACGTTAAATGAAAACTATCGAATTCTGGTATCTTTGACTTTAAAATGTTATTACGAGGAAAATATTCATCAAATTTTTTTTAAAATTTTCTTGACTACATATTGAAGTTATCTATTTGGGAAAAAAAAATTAGGGCTAAATAAAATTGTTTTCTATTTTTTTTTAACCTCAACTCAACATCACTTTTTCCTAAAAATTTTAGCAATTCAAAATTTGCTCTTAAATTTATATAAAAAGTAATTAAATAATTTTTTTTAAATTAAAATATTACAGGAATAAACTTCATCAAAAGTTTTGCATTTCATTAGTTTACATCATTTTGAAATTCAAAACATAAAGACGACTTTTATGCAGTCAAAGTTGAGAATTTTTGTTTGTGTTGATCGATTCCTTTATAAAGTGTGACACAAGTTTGTACTTTTACCCAATTGAAAGTTGGCACCTTGAATTTAAAAGCAATGGATTCAACATAAAATGGGTAAAAGGGGAGAAAACTTCTCTGGTAGATTCTCTCCAAAGATATTTTAAGATCTTCAAAGTTAAGGTGGTATGCTCAAAAACTAATCCTCTTTAGTTATTTGATGATATTTTTTTAAAAAAGTCGATATGCTGATAGATGACTAAATGAATTCAAATTTATTGTCAAAATTAGTTGGAAATTTAATGAAAAAATTCATGATGTATTCACATAAGATATAAAAAAATTATTATAAAAAGTTCCTCCAACGATTAATCTTATAATTAAAAGAATTAAGGAAGCATGAATCTCAAAAATTTACAAAACCAAGATAATAAATCTCTAGACTCAATTGGAATTATCAGCATCTATTTTGTGTACTATCCCTTCCAAAATCATGTAGATGATTACAAATTTATAGGAAGAATTCATATACTTTCTTAGTAAGATAAAACTAGGAACATGATTCATTAATACATATACTATTGTGTTCACTTTGGATTCCACATACATAAATTAGATGAAGATCACTAGCAAGTTTCATGGGTGTTGTGAGGACAACAGACATAGGATGATCATGAGCAATAGTGGAAGACATAGTGTATATACATATGTATAAAATCTATCTGCCACCCATGGTGGTACTTTGTAATTTTAATTGATGCTTTTGCATTTTTGTGTTACACCTCAGATTTCTCTCCTAATATCTTATAAATAAGAGATAAGTCTTTGAGCATAGGTATCAATTGATTGAATCATTCTTATTTTTGTGTCAATCATTCTCAGTTTTGAATGGTTCTTCATCTATGCCTTCATCAAACAAGTGGATTAGAAAAATCTTAAAAACTATTTTTGTATAGAATGATGTAATTTTTTAAGTGGTTTGTAGTTCCCCTCCATTCTCACTTGGGATGTGTAGGTAGTCTAGCTAAAGAATCTGAAGATGAATATGAAACAAGAGCTTCTGATGGTACTTTTGTGGGTATGATGCACATTGTTTTGTTATTATTATGATGTAGAGATTTATTGAGTAGTTAAGTGATGTAGTAGCATGTTGTGAGGATAGGTGGAAAGGGTGGCATCGTACCATTGAATATATGGGGACATACGAGAATGAGATACGATTGCTAGAGTTCCTTTCCTAGCGCCTCAGCTATTATGAATGTGTACTCTAATTTGTATGTTTGAGTGAATAGGTACAGGACATCGGCTCCACCTGGATTCACAGGTTTGAGCGTGTCCACTACTCAACAGTAATATTGGGAGATAGTAACGGGCTACCTAGTCATACCTTTACCCTAGTACAATGTGTCGTCAGTTTGAGTTTTGGTCTTAGCCTTATCATTATTGTTCTAAGTATTTTATTATTGTGCAAGTTTAATTTGGTAGATTAAATGTGTATTTGATTTAAATATTTAATTAATTGAATTATTGTTGTGAAGGCTTTAGAATAAATAAATTAATTAATTTAATTTAGTTATGTTATTAAAAACTTTTAATTATTAAATTATATGGGAATCAAATAAATAAGATTATTTATTTAAATTTGTTGAAATATATTAATTGTTTTATTTTATTTTAAATGCACGAGGTTGGAAAATATCTAAGGTTGTTGAGGGAAAATATATTTTGTTGGGATAACTGTGAGTTAGAAATTTGTTATCTTATTGTTATAAATTGATTCTGAGAGGAAATATTGGAAAAAGGGGAAGAAAGTTGTTTCATGGGAAGAGTTTTGGTTTTGGTTGAAAATTGGAGAGGAATTTGTGGATCTCTCTGAGGATTTTATTTTAGAATCTTGTTGTAGATTTCTTGGTTGTGGTATTGTTGTGTTTTCTGGAAGTGGAAAATTTACTGGAGGAAGCTTTGGCAACATTGGCATTTTGAAGCTACAGGGAAGCTCGACAAAAATTCTTGGGGCAACAGTTCTTCTGGAACATGTTCCTTTATTGTTTTTGAGAATTTTGAATTGAAAAGTTGTTTATATTATTGAAATGCAATTTGGAAAGGATAGGAAAATATTTTCAATACTGTAGAAGTTCTTGTTTCTTTCTTTTCAAAAGATTGACTGAAAGAGGAGCCTCTGTAGAAAACAAATTAAAAATCCTCTATGCAATTGTTCATTCGAAATAGTTTGATACAAAAGAAATTATAGATCTCTATAGAAAATCATTATTCTATTTGGTTCCCTATTTCTTTTGATCAACGGGGAAAATGAAATCTCTGAGTTTTCCTGTAGAAAACTTCTTATGTGAAAAATTATTGCCCAATTTTAACCAATGCTTGGATTAATTTATATATAAATATATATATACAATATATATGTACATATACATATATATATTATATAAATTTTATATTTGATTATAAGCTTTGTAAATTTCCTAAGGAAATTTTATTTTAAAACGAAATTGTGAAAGACGGAATTTTAATCGTCGTACACAATTTTGAAATCGTAGGGTTTCATTTTTTTTATGGAATATGTATATGGTATGGGGGTTGGGGCTTTCCCCACAGTCGTCCCCACAGGGGAGGTGGCTGTGAGGCAGCGCCAACGCTGCCTACACAGCCACGGCCCCAAACTGGGGTTTTGGCCATGGACAGTCGCGCCCAGTTCTAAGTTCGTTTGGTTTTGTTTTTTAACATATATAATATATAATATATGTATATATATTATATACATGATATATATAATACATGGTATTTATAATATGTATGTTATATATTATGTATATTATATATATATATATTTTTTTATATATTGGAAATTGGTATTGTAATTAATTTTTAAATGGATTTGGTAAAACTACTACTGTTTATAATTAAATAATATATATTTATATGTATATATATAATTATATGTAATTATATATATATATATATTAAATATATTTATTTAGTGTTTGAATTTTACAATAAATGGTTACTAGCATGATTAATTTAATTGAAATAATTGATTTATTTTATTGAGGAAATTGAGTTAAGTTTATGAGAACTTTTGTAAACTAGAAGATGAACAATTAGTTTTATTTGCTATTGAATTGTAAGTTGGAAATTATATATTTAAATGGTGCATTTTAATGTGTGAAATTGATTGTAATGGATTTAGGAAATCCGAATGATACCATTTGTCATTTTCTTGAATTGTAATTAAAAAGCACGTGTTTTTGTAATTGTGAACTGTGGGGAAGTATTTGTCTTTACGAGAAGTTAAGTCTTCCAAAGTTCTTATTTGTAATAAGGGGTTTGTTGTAACTATAGTTCGCCCTTTGATTCTTTCTTGGGTAGTGCACATTTTGGATTCAGTATTGGACATCCGTAGGGATGTGTTTCCTTTTGAGGTGTATTGGTTATTGTTGGCAGTTCTTAGTGCATTGTCTACCCTTGGCAGGTAGTTTGAGTTAGGTGTTGTCGATAGGGGAGTGGCTTTCAGTGAGGGTCGGGACAAAGTGGTCCCAGGACAACTGGTGTGGGAGTCAGTTTAACCCGTGGAAATTAAATAACCTATTTTGGGGGAATGGGTAGCTTAATAGATTAACTATGTAATTTAGCCTTGCTCATTGGTTCAAGGGCTTGTGTTAGACTTGAGATGAGTCAAGAAGGCCTGGAATGGCATGATCATTATCTTGTCTTCTCGAAATATAATTGATTCCGCTTTGGTGTGCATGTGGGGCCGGAGTTTGTAAGAGGTTACCAGGATAACCCTAGAGGGGGGTCGAGACCTAGGAAGATTTCCTTTGGATAACCAATGAAACCATTGTGATGACACTCCTCCTATGACAACAGTCGGTTTATTTGTATTGTGTTTGTAATTGATTCAGTGATTCTGGAAGCAATGTGACCATAGTTCTTGTTTACATCTACTGTGAGTATTTTGTATATGGCCTGTGTTTAGAGGTAGTAGGATTGTCTTGGTTACCTTTTACTATCTCCTAGCACGGGGGTTGGGCCTACGAGTACCATATGGTTGGGTGGTGTGTGTCTTATACTGTTGAGTTCTCTTCCTGTTCGTGATGGCGGGATCTTCTTGTTTGAGGAGCTCGTGTGGTTCTTTGGAGTTGTTCTTCTCTTTCTTCATTGTAATTGTGGATCATTATGTATAATTGTAGTACCTCATTTGTATCAAGGTGAACCTTTGTGATGTAATTGTAATAATATTTATGATCTATTCATTATTGGATTTAATGGTGTATTGGATGTTATGTGGTGTTGTATCTGTGGAAATATGTTCAATACATTTCTATGTGTTAGATTTATCTTGCAATGGTTTAATGCTTTGTTGTATGTTGTATCTTGAGTTTAATATTCATATGCTATGGTTGGTTTAAATTTTATAAGTAATGGTGTTCATATGTAGACGCGTTGCATAGCCTAGAGGATGTATGTGGTTAGAGTAGGATACTTTACTCGTCTTGTTTTACCTTTTAAGAAGAAAAAAATTAGTTGTGCTTCCATAGTGTTGCATCGTCCTCTAGGTTGTGGGATGGAGTTTTACATGGTCTAGATATACATACATACATATCTATACATATATTATATATGTATATAGATGCATACATATATAAATTTATATAGATGCATTTATGTATATGTATATGTATATGTATATGCATGATTACGTACATACATACATGTGTATGTATTAATCATAAAAATACAAACATAACATAAAATTGTTTAAATTAATATAGAAATCACAAACAATATTTTTATATACAATATGATTGCATACAATATAAATACATGATATGAAGCACAATAACATGGGTGGGCAAAAAAATAATTAACAAGATAGAATGAATTTCATAAAAGACTGGAGAGGAAATTATAAACAAATCTCTTCATCACCACAAAAGGAGTTTTAATCCGATTGAGTAAATTTGCATTGGAAGAATGACTAACTCAATGGTATAAGCTCTACCAAATAATTTTTTTTTTTAAAATGAGAAATGGTTGTAAAATTGAATGCTTCTTGGGAAAAATTATGGGAGATTTTTTGAATTAATGTTTCAAATCACATTCTATGATCCATCAATGAGAATTTTTTAATCAATATTTTAGGTCACACTTGACAATTCATCCCACTCCATGATGATGAACCATTGTGTGGATCTAAAATGTTGATTAAAAAATTATCACACCAAGATTCATTTATGCATGAATTCATAGGGATATTCAAGAGGGCTTATCATCATTTGGTCCCTTCTCCTTAGTAATTATCATACCTATTTCCAATCAAAAAAATAGAATCTTTACAAAGTACATAGCTTGATGCCTTTCCCTTTTTGTATTCAATGCATGCATCCCAATTAGATTTTCTCTTAAAATAAGTATATGGAATAATCTACCCTCTTTCTTAATTTTTGGAATGATGATTTAGTTATCATTCAGGGTGATTTCAATTCTATCATATGTTTAATGGACAAAAATGAAGGAACAACATAGTCACATTAAATTTTGTATAATTTGTGAATAAAAAATCTTATTATGTTCCAAAAAAGAATATTCACTTGGAGAGATAGAAGATCAAAGTTCATCCATATTACACATAGATTATATAGATTTATGATGTCTCTCGATTATCTTGAAACCTCTTTCTTGTTGGAAAACTGAATTATTCCTCTTGGGATCTAGCCATTACCTAATATCATTCTCCATTAAGGTGGAAATACCCTCAAGCTACTCTTTCAAACTTGAAAAAATGTTATTGAGGGATCCAAACATAATAGAAATTTTTGAATATTTTTTTTTTATTATCGATAAGCAGGATGATTATATTGATATTCATAAAAATAAATACATCGTTCAGGCCCAAACTGGGCATCCACCATGACTACACCAAAAACTAACCAGACTTGGACTCCAACCAAAATTCATAGACTGAGTGGATGGAGCCACCATTTGACCAACATTTTCACCAAAAAACTATTCCACCCGACATTTATAGTACCAAAAAATAAAGAGCACCGTTCATATCACCAAACCCCAGAGACAAGAAACCCATAGACCAGTACATAACCCCAACCAAACCCTTCTCACCATACATTTTGTTGAGAAAAAACTCAAAATTCCCTCTTCCAAGCTAAGTCTTCTACAGGCACCAAACGAAATTTCCTTTTCAAAAACTTTGCTCCTTCTATGGCCAAACATTTGTACTCAATGAGAGTCAAGCCGTTAACATCCAGAATGAAAGGAAAGTAGCTTACCAAGGCATCCGGGTCATCCAGGAGATGTAGATCCCATGGGCGTGGGATGCCTTTACCAATTCAAGCCGCAGCCAACACTCTATCCAAGCCAACCACCATAGCCTTGCAAAAGAGGCCCCACATGATCACTCGTGCATCCATTTTTGAAACCCCAACATCGAGCAAACTAGCCAACACCCAGGAGGAAATGTCTAAATCCAGATGATACCCTTGGGCGTCCTCCATGATAGCTTTCCCAGCCAAACATTTGATAGTTGCGAAGGTCAAATAATCCAAGTGACGGATAATATAGTGCAACCGAAGAGAGGAAATCGGACCTTCAAAGGAAATCTTCCTTTTGGAGCTTATCAACTACACCGGCATCACCATCCCTCCCATTTCCAATTCCTTTGCAGAGACTAAAAGAATAAACTTGCTCATCGCACACACAAGGCACAAGAAACCAAACCACCAAAAGCTATAGGAATGAAACAATGCCACCCATCAGAAATAAAGGCCTTGGCAAACATGCTTGGCCACCATCCATTGCAACTTGGCAAACGTCCTTGAAAGGACAAGCACTTCTCAAGGAGTCGACAGAGCATGATGAATTTTACTTCACCTAGAGAGTTCTACAATTGTGCAGCTAGCACATCCCCCTGCCAACTCACGCATTCCACCCGGCCACACCACATCAGCAATCATGGGATGGGGTGGCACCCTCACTTCCTCCCACAAAATTTTTTGAATCTTCGTGGAAGTTTTCCTTGCAATTTAATGGTACAAAAATGTTTACTCTTAATAAAAAATTAAAACATATAAATAAATTCTTCAAAGAGTGGAATAAACAAAATTTTAAAAAAACTAGGAAAGGGAGAGAAATGAAATAGAATTTGTAATAATTAGCAAAGTGGTTATTTTAGGAATAGGTTGGGATCAGTACCATATAGAAAAATCTCTACTTGCAAAACCCTTTGAAATCAACCATTTTGGAGAAAAAAATGGTGAGAAATATAGATAAGTGATTGGGATAGAAAGACAAGGTATTCAAATCATTTAACCAAATCATGGAAGAAAGTTAACAAAATCTCCCCAATTAATGTCAAGGATGGAACACCCTTGGAAAATTTGGATTCGCTCAAAAAAGTAATATTTTTTTTTAATAATATTCTAAAATGAGGAACTACTAGCCCCATATCCATAAAATAATTCAAAGAGTTCTTTTATTAATGCAAAAGGATAAGGGTCAAGGACCAAATGCTTTCCCTACAACCTTCTTCTAACACTTGAAGCATATAATGGCCAATCACATAAGGGAATTTATGGATGCTTCGTGAAATTAAAATAATTCTTTGCAAGAATTCAACCTACCTTCATAGCATTGGTCTCAAAAAATGCTTTCTTGAGCATATTTATAAAAATTTATCCCATTTCCCTTTGTAATATAATCTATAATATAATTTTAAAAATATCTCTAAGGTTAACTCCTCTTGTTTCCTCAATAATCTCTTTTGAACAAAGATGTTTTGTACCACATAAAAATATTATTGAAGGCATAATAATCTCTCATGAGATCCTCCATTAAAGATAAAAATGAACTCAAATAGCATGATCATAAAACTTGACATCAATAAATCTTATGATAGGGTGGACTAGAAACTCGTGCTTCTAAGTCTACAAAGATTCAAATTTCATAAAGAATTATGCAAGTGGATATTTATTAGATCAATGGGTAGATATAACCCCTTTTATTAAATGGAGGCTTGATAAGATTCTTTCACATATCTAGGGGGTTAAGGAATGGGAATCACTTGTCATCATTTTATTCATATCATGGAAAAGGCTTTGAGAAAATTAATTACAATTGCACAAATTTTAGGTAAAATAATAGGTATTTGTGATATTGAACAAATGAATCCATTTGACCACCAAGAGTTTTTTTTATGGAACAATCCTCTTTAGGAAGGATACCCTTTAGGGGATTGTGAGCTTAAAATATTGAACACATACTCTAATATTTAAGTCAAATCATCAATAAAAAAATTAGAAAAGTTTTTTGCTTATGTTTCCCCTTTGATTCAAGACAATATCTAACAAATTCTTTGATTATGGATTGTTCTCTACCTAGAAAATATTTGGGAGTTCCTTTTTTTATTAGAATGATAATATCTTAGCTTATATTTCATTGGTTGATTTATCCAAAGGAATACATTCTTCTTGGAAAGGAAAATGGTTATCTATTCCAAGAAAGCCTCAAATGTTAATCATTTTTTCTATATTACCAATTTTCCTCATGTTAGTAATAAAATCTTTGGTAGGTGTTCATAATCAAGTAGTAATGAGAGACTTCATGTGATAGGGATTGAATGAACCAAAAAGATCCCATTGGTAACCTAGGTAAAGGATTGTGGAAAAAAAAATCAATAAGAATTAGTATAGGAAAACTCCAAAAATAAAATCTTGTTTTTGGGGCTAAATTGAAGTGGGGTATGTATGTGAATTTGGAGGTTAAATGGTGCATGATTCTTCAATGCAAAAATCTAGAATCTAGATATCCTTACATAATCATTAGAGTTGTAGATCCATCCTCTAGCTCACATATTTGGAACTTCATGTTCACCTATAGACCAATTATCATGGAATATCTATCATGGGTAATAAGAAATAGGGAGATAGTGGTGTTTTAGCTTGAATCTAGGGGGAGCTTCCCCCATTTGTAGATAATGATTTCTTTGAATAATCCAAGGATAATCCCACCTAGGATTGGGTATGAAAGTCAAATATCATTGGATCTTGGAGAATCATATGAGATTCAAAGTGATCAATTTGAAAGACTTCTCTTATATGCAGGTGGCACCTAGAATTAAAAATATGTTAAAAAATGATGTCAATACCAAGAAAATATTTTTTGTAGAGCCCCAACTATGATAAAATGGATAGACTCAAAATAAATAAAATACTAAGTAAAATTGGCATTCTTGATCCAAATAAACTCAACGCCTAACTCTTCATGGTTTCTCAAAAAAATTGCAATAATACATGTCTCTCAAAGGTAGGATCATTTGCATGGTTGGCCACTCAAGGGAGAATTGTCACACAAGATAGACACAAAAAACATGGCATATTTGGGCCTAATTAATGTACCATGTTCCTTGAATATGAAGAAAATGGAAATCACCTTTTCATTCACTACCCCTTTATCACCAAGTGTTGGTCATGGTTTTGTGCAAGATTGAACTACTCAGGGTTTTTTGTTTCGACACATTCATCAAACTCTTTTAGCGGTAGTTATTACTACTCCAAAATTCTATGTTTTCAACTATTTGGATCTCTATTCCTTTATTTATACTATGATACAAAGAAGTAAAGGGGGGAAATAACCTTAAAGCACAAAAATTTTCCTTGGGAATCTTCATTTCCAATTATATTGTCATCTCCATGGTAGTGAATGTAATATTCAGATGTGAAAAAGGAAGAAAGATAACTCAATCCATGGGATCTAATTTTAGTGAAGGCTTTCCCCATCCCAAGTATACCTCTCATTAAATGGATTAATACCTAGCTCTATATGAAGGGTTTACACTTCTTGGCACCCTACTCTTAGTGTTGGAATTAAGTATCATACACTTTGTTCCTAATATTGAACTATATATTATTAAATTATTTTATTATATCCACATGGAATAGGGCCTCCCATTTTTTACTTGGTTGATATGTCATGTGTTTCCATTGGTATAATGTGTGTAAATTTTTGTAAGAGCATCTATGTCATGTAAGATGTGTAAGAGCATCTATAAAATTTGTTAACATGAATAAGAGATTCTATGATGTATGTTAGAGTATGTAAGAGGGAAGTTACAAAGTGGACTAGGAATATTAATCCATTTATGATTTGTAAGAATTGCATGTCATTAAGCATCTTTCTAATGGAGGTATAATGACACAATGGTGCTTTTAATTTGGGTGGGAGGCTATTAAATGTTTAGGATGCATAAGGGGATATGTTATTAATAACATGATTACCCATCATGTGTATTATGGGGTGTGGTGTTGGAACACGTTTATCATTGTGCCAAAAGATCGACCTATTAATGCCTGATACAAACGTTAGAGATAAATGGATCCACGAGAGGTTGTTAGTCCATGTCCTGAATCCGAAGGGAGACATTAGAAATTAGTCCAAAAATCCCCCTAGCGTCACCCTAGGGGATTCAAACCCATGACCATGACTCTAATACCATTTTTTGGAACACATTTATCATTGTGCCAAAAGATCGACCTATCAATGCTTGATACAAACTCCAAAGATAAACGGATCCTTGGGAGGCGGTTAGTCCATGTCTTGAATCCGAAGGGAGATGCCAACATTTAGTCCAACATGTAGGTCATTAGAATTCTTTCCATGGTATTTTGGGACCTTGTTTAGTCTCATGTTATTGCATTTTAGTGGTTTTTTGGGCCTCCTTAAGACTGTATATTGAGGGTTGAAGGTGGAGGTATTATGGGTTGTGTATTGCAAGCTTATGATACTATTTTTTCCTCCAAGTTGCAAGTGTTAATCTCTATTTAAGGAATGAATCCTAATATTGTACTGTAACTATGTTATTAATGGGAATACATCAGTTTCACTACTTTTCAAACTAATTTTTTTTTTTTAAGTCATGATCCTAATATTTCAATCTTTCTCTTATTTTCTCGTCTTCTATTATTTCTCTCTCATTCTTTCCTTTTCCAAACTTATTGTTTTGTATGCTATTGTGATGCTAATTTTTTGTAGATCAATTTCTAAAAATTTCTCCATGAAGAGTTAAATTTGAAATGTAGACACCTAAAAATGACTAACGCATTATGTCTAACTTATTGTCATTTCTCATCAATTTCTCCATCAATATTAATTATATAATTTTAATTATTTAGTTAAGCTAACACATCATCTACATCAATTAAATATTTTTTTAATTTTAATTAATACATCATTTTCCTCCATCCACATTAATTAAATATTTTATTATTATTTAATTAATTTCTCAATTTATTTCATCTACATTAATTAATTGATTTTTAATTATTTAATTAATTTCTTATTTTCCTCCATCCACATTAATGAATAATTTTTAATTATTTAATAAATTTATTAATTTCTTCCATTCACATTAATTAAAATAATAATTATTATTTAATTAATTCATAGATTAATTATTTTTATCTATTATAATTAATTAATTAGCTAACATTTCCTCTATAACTAAACTAGCAATCGCACCTTATTGTGCAATGAGTACACTAAAGAGGTGTGGAAGGTCAATTAAGGGAAATTTTGGTCTTTTTTTGCATACATTTGTGTAGTACATGAGTTCGATTGGTAGGAAATTTAGAAAATGATGTTTTTTGTGTAAAAAAGGTCTCAATGGAGAAGTGATAGCTTCAAATCAACTATGCATCCACTTACAAGGATCCAAACACAATTGAAAAAACCTTTGAACCATGAAGATGATTAGAATCCATTACCAATAGAATAAAGTTATATTTGCAATAGGGAGAGAGGGAGAGAGGGATAGAAAGAGGGAGAGGTAGAGGCACGAAGAGCAAGAGAGAGAGGGGCAAGGAGATAGAGATAGAGAGGAAAATAGAGATGGAGATAGAGATAAAGATAGATATGGAGGAGAGGAAGATGGATATGAAGTAGAGAGAGATAGAGATAAAGACATAAATGGAGGTGGAGAAGGAGAAGGAGAGGGAGATATAAAGAGAGAGAGGAGAGAGGGATAGACAAAGATGGAAGAGATAAATATATAGAGAGAGAGAGAGAATTAGAGACAAAGAGATATAAAGATAAAGATATATATAGAAAGTGATATAGAGAGAGATGGAGAGCTATAGGGGTAGAGAAATGGAGAAATAATGAGATAGAGATAAAGTGAGATAGAAGAATAAATATGGAGAGATGGAGATAGAGAGACAAAGAGATATGGATATAGAGGTCTAGGAAGAGGGAGGGGGAGAGAGATGGAAGAGATGGATGGGTAGAGAGAGGGAGACATGACTAGAGATAGAGGGGGAGAGAGGAAGATAAAGGTAAATATGAAGATTGATCAAGAGAGGAAGAGGGAAACAAGTAGATAGAAATATAGAGATAGACCTAGAGGGAGAGATAAAGATAGAGAGAGATAGGGAGATAGTGATGTAAATATATAAATATATAAAGGAAGAAGAAGAGAGAGATAGAGATATATAAAGGGAGAGGGAGAGGGAAAGGGAGAGGGAGAGGGAGAGAGAGATGGAGAGATATATATATGCTGAGATATAGTGATAAACAAAGAGATATAAGAAGATACAGAGATATGGGGAGAGGGAGATAGAGATTGAGAGATAGACAAACAAAGAGAAGTAACTTATAGATAAATAGAGAGGAGAGAGGGAGAGAGAAATAAGGGAGATAGAGGGAGAGATAAAGAGGAAGATATTGATAAATGGGAATCAATAAAGAGAGATCTAGAGAGAGATATGGGAAGAGAAAGGGAGAGAAGTAGAGATAGAGAGAGAGAGAGACAAGTAATAGAGAGAGAGAGGAGATAAAGGGATCAGAGATAGAGAGATAGAGATAGAGATAGGGAGGGAGAAACAAGGATTTTTTGTGTGAGAGAGAGAGATAGAGATAGGGATAGGGATGGAGAAATATGGAGTGTGTGTGTGTGTTATGAGAGAGAGATAGAGAGGTCCAAAGAGATATATAAATAATCTTGACATGAAAGGAGAGAGGGAGAGATAAAGAGATAGATATAGTGGAAAGGATAGAGGGGGAAGAGAGAGAGATGTAAGGAGAGGTAAGGAGTTACAGATGGGAGAGATACATAGAGAGAAAGATATAGATATGGATGGATATGAAGATGGACATAGATAAGATCTTTCACACATTTTGTATACACATTTTCTTGTGAACATGGCTTCTAAGGGGCACTATAATATATTCCAAAAAAGGTATAAATGGAGAAGTGACAGCTTCAAATAAACTATGCATCCACTTACATGGATCCAAACATGACCAAAATAAAAAAATTAAATCAAGAAGACAATTAGGCTCATGTTATGTTTGTAAGAGGGAGAGGTACAATTAGAAAGAGGGAGCTATAGAGGAGGGAAGAGCGAGAGAGAGAGAGAGAGAGAGAGAGAGAGGGATAAGGAGATAGAGAGGAAGATAGAGATGAAGATGGAGAGGAACATTTATTTTAAAAGAAAATTTATCCTCAAAGCTCATTGTACATTGATTAACAAAAATAGATTGTTGAGCATAGGGACTTATTCCATGATGAAGTGGCACTCAATGATCTTTGAAAGGCCAATAAACCTCATTTGTATGTAATCATGTTTTTCTATCTTTTATCATAAAGAGACCCTTTGAAAAATTATCTCGACTCCACTTTTATATGGTAGGAAGTTGGAGTTATCTTTTCAAGTGGGCCCAGTCTATCTTTTAGACCCATGAATAATTTATGTATATCTTTTAGAAAATTAGTTATATTTAAATAGTGAGAATGATGGTTTGTTTTGTATTATATAATTTATCAAAGTTTAATTTTTTGGTATGACTGATATTTATTTGATCCTTGAATAACTTTGATGGGTTGGATAATTTATTTGTGATATTTCAACCATATTATAACTTCTAATTTAGATATATTCTCCCTCGTGATATTATAATCTAACATACAAAAATAAAATTTATTATATATAGAATAAATTATATTTATCTATATACCATTATTTTTCCTTTGATTAAGTTTATCAATTATTTTAATCTAGTTAAAATATTAATTTTAGAAAATAAAATATTCAAAAATTAAATAATTAAAATCACACTACAAACTAAAGAGTTTCAAATGTTTTGTAATGAAGGTAAAATTATGATGTATACTATAAGTTAGATGTCCACTCTTTGTTTCCTTAAAAATAATTATAATTTAAAAAGGAATGCAAGAGGATGTAGATATTTGATCTCAAAATTGTCTAATTTTTTAAATTGTGATTTTACCTCTTCATCACCCTAGTGAAATCATCATTTATATCTTCTTGATACTCTACATGTTCTAGAGGATGTAGATATTTGATCTCAAAATTGTTTTTAATTTTTTAAATAGTGATTTTATCTCTTCATCACCCTAGTGAAGTCATCATTTATATCTTGATCATCTACATGTTCTTGCAAAGATTTCATAGATTTTTTTCTCTATATTAAAATTTATGCATTAGCAATAAATAAATAAATTTAACAATATTATTAAGTTGAACCATTTATAATTAATATAGGTAGAAAGTAGATGAAATACTCATAATATATTTATTAGTAAATAAAAATATACAATTACTTTAATTCTATACAAAACCTTACAAATTAAACAATTGAACCAATACTACAAAACAAGTGCCATGTGGTGAGTACTTGCCTTTATAGTGTTTTAATTATAAGTTTGTAGACTTTGGTCACAGTAATTTAATTTTGATTATAGTACTAAATTTTGTAACAAGGAACTATTACGACAAGAAATAGATAAGATAAGAATAATTGGAAGATATGAGAAGTAGGTAAAATAGTGTGTTTTGGAATGATTGATTTACAATCATAAATGCAAAGTACTATAATACTCTTTTGTCAATGTGTAGTCATTAGATATAAAGATTATACACAATTTGAATTTTCTTATTGAATAACTATGTGTATTAAAGCATATTTAGTTAAAAAATAGTGTTTAGTAGGTAAATATGTGTTATTTACACAAATTAAAAGAAAAATTGATTGTAATTAAATTAAACAACCAAGATTTAGGAAAATTCATTATGTAATTCTTCTAAGCATTCAATTAAAAAGGGAAATCCATGTTTATTTTGTGTAACTAAAATGTTCAATGTTATAATATAGCTTTCAATGTGTAAATGTTCTTTAAACTAGTTATTTTGTAACCAAAGATAGTTTCATTTTGTATTGATATTGCCTACATACTCAGGGAATTGCAAAAGTTTCTTAGCACTAAAAAATCATGACTCTTCTATTTTTGATAGATTCCAGCTTGACCAACTTGTCGGTTACCCCAAGTACTCCATGGGTGAGGAACTTGTTTTCTATTATATTAGCAGGGAAGGGCATTGATCTTGTGGAACAAAGACAACAAAATGGTTGTGGAAAAATCACCAACCAAACCCAAAAAGACAACAACAAACAATTACTATTAAGTCTTCAAAAGAGGCACATAGTCCAAATAACCATTACTAGCATCCACAAGATCAATATAATTATAATAAAAAATAAGAGTATACCACATACTAACCCAAAACTTGGTATATTGACCAAAACAAAGAGTAACCAAAGGCCAGCAAGTCCGAAACCATAAAATAGCCAACAAGAAATAACAGTCTGGGACAATCAACCTAAGAACTGATAGTTTGAGAGTAGACATAAAACAAAAACAAAAAGGAGATCAACACAAGACAACAGAGCCATTATTTGGATTTAGTAATGAGTTCCCAATTTTTGCTAATTTTGGAAACAATTTCCCTCCAATCTAGGCCATCCTCATGGTCCAGGTCCTTTTCTTCACCTTGTTTCTCGATCTTCTTCATATTCCTATTAATCTTTATTTGACCAAAAATTGCACCCATCATGGCACGACACATTAGACCATTGGTCACCTTCATCAGGGTGATGAGCGCTTTCTCTATGTCTTCCATATGTACCTACAAGAAGGGTATCATGGTTTTCGAGAAAAGGACATTAGTATCTTCAGAAATAGAAACTTTTTTAGTATTAACCTCCACTTTAGTGGCCCTCTTCTCCATATTACCAGTGTCCTCTTCCTTGACCTCCTTCTCCATATCACCAGTATCCTCTTCATTTTCAAATTCTTCCTCCTTTTCATCAGATTCATCCTCAACATCTTCCCCCATCTCATATGCACTATCTTCAAACTCCATATCTTCATTGTCCTCATCATGTTGAGGTTCAAACTCTTCCACTGTCAAATTTTCCTCTTCATTTAACTCAATTTCTTTTTGTTTCCCTTTCTTATTTGCAAATTTGACCTTGGCTAACCTCGCTGATCTTTGGCCTCCACTCATCAAATGTATCTACCCATCCTCCTCTTCCTCCTAGTTTCGCTCCAGATCTTCAACAATGGTTATAACTTCCTCATTCTTCTTCTAGTCTTTTTTTTAAAGTTTCTTCTTAGGGGGTTCAAGCAGCAACAATAAATGCTTCCTCTTCTCAAGGGTGACTCTAAGCAATTCATAATCAAGGGTTTTCTCAACAACGACTTTCAAATGCTTGAAACCAGAGGTTGATTCTATCATTATGGTGGATGTGATTAAGGATAGGAAAATGATATGTGTGGAACGTCATATATAGGCCTTCAAGGGTAAAGTAACGCATAATAAACATAATTACCAGGGCAAATGACAGAGGGAGTTCAAGCCACTCATATCTGTTCTGAAACCTTGTACGCTTCTCACCATCGTGCAAGAATTTGTCCACAATTTTTTGATAATTTTCTCCACTTTTCGTAGCCACCTTCCTTCCATCATTTCTTAGACCAGTAGCTTCCGCTATGAACTATGTCGTGACTTCAAACTTCACTACCCCAATTGAAACACTCCCTTTTTCCAGGAATTAGTAAACTTTACCATCAAATTTTCATTATAGCCTTTCATTGCTTCAAACAAGGGATCCATGCTTGCCCTTCTAAACATCTCCCATAAATCAACATTTGGCTTAAGAGCCACATAGTTTGGAGGTTCAATGTGTTTCCTAGGCCCACCCATTTTTGAACCTTGCAAAATTTTAGCACTCTACGACTGGTTAGCAATTTTCTTCACTCCCTCCCACACAACAACCTCACCACCCCCAACAAACACCAAACTTGTAGAGAAAACCCTTAGAGATAGTAAGAAGCAGGTTGCCATTTAAAATGTTTAAATCAATCTTCCAAGTGAAGAAAACCACAAATTGAAAGTCAAGGACAAAATTGGAATGATTTCCTTTCCTCATCATAAATGCTGCTAGAAAATCCAACTCGAGCTAAGCCTCGAGAATAGTATGATTAGATATATTTGGAAAGTCAAAGATTTTTGAAATGACCTAAGCATAGTAGTTGTCATTCAACATGTGATACGATGATTGCTCGGGAATGATTACCTTATTAAATATTTTCCTGATGCCCATCTTCTTATCATTAGCCTTGATTTTAAGCCTTCCACCCTTATAATCATTAAATGTAGCCATCTTAAAAAATTATCGACACCAATCTTCTCATCATTAACCTTTATTTGTAACATACTAGCCATATAATTAGTAATTATTAATCTCTTACCATCATCATATCTAATTATCACCCCACCTGGGCCCCTTAACCATAACTCATAAGTTGTAAACATTTTCAAAATTTTCTTTTAACACATTATCCTTTATCGCCTTTGGCAACTAACCATACTCCCAACGGGACCAGGTGCTACACTTCAGTGCCTCATTAGGAGTACTATCCATGACACAATTTCCTTCCCTATAAACACGTTGGGTCTTGTAATGAGTGAAAAACTACAAATGCATTTTACAGTTATCCATTATATCTCTGATTTCCCAGGGAATAACACTCTCACCCTTCAAAATATCAACAATTAGTTTAGAATCCCCTTCCACAATAACCTTTTGAAAACCTAATTCTCTTAAAAAAATTATACCTCCCCAAGCATCCATAGCCTCTACTTTATTATTAGAACAGATTCCAACATTTTTCCCATAGCCAAAAATACAGTCACCAAGATGGTTTCATATAAGGCCACCCGCCCTTGCCAAGTCAGGATTGCCTTTGGAGCAACCATCAAAATTGCATTTGATCCACTCCCTCTCTGGAGGGTTCTAGACAATAGTCTTCCTTGAAAGATGGGTAGTCCAATTAATATTTGTAAGATCCTTTTGAACAACCCATAATTGTTTGATTCTATGGACAATGATTTTGGCAAACCTAATGATTTCTAGCCCTTCTAGGGTTTTTCACCTAAAAGGGGAATGAATTAGTGTCAACATATAATTGTCTACACTCAAAGTTAATGTAAATGAGATGTATTATGTCTAATTAATATGCTCTAATTCTCTGATCTGAAAATGAAATGATCTAATGATGCAAAACCTAAGAAATATGAACTGTTGGAAAACACACTGTGATATGCAGAAATGCCTAAAAATGCAAGTAAATGATGAAATAACATAACAAAATGAAAGAGGTGCATCTAAAATATGGAATCTGATGTTGGGAGATTTTGGAATCCTAAAAAATTGGCTAAAAATGCTAACTGGGACACTTACGCCAGGATAGGCGACTTAGTCCCAGTTTCAGGAAACTTTGCCAGAACAAGAATTTGCCAAATGGGTATCTAGAAATGTTTGAATCACTTTTCAGGCCCAAAGTGAGACTAATCCACCAGTAGTGGCAACTTAGTCCTCTTGCAAATCTCGGGAATCTCGGAACAGAATTTGGTAGCCACAGGTCTGCACTAGCTTCCTTGACATGTGTTCGCACTTGATTCTGCAAAAAATGGGGTAAAAATTTTCTCCAAGCTTGAATTAGGGTTGTGACGACTTGATTGAATTTGAAGAATTCTTGACCACTTTTCAACACTTATTTGCTCGAAAATTCTACATACAAAAGTCTGCAAACACACATACAAAAGGGGAAAAATGGTTGAGGGTTAGAGTATAGGGGTTTTCCTTGGTCAAACCCCACTTCGGTAATCAAACCCTATGAAATGAAAGGAGAATGATAAATAAACAACATGAAATGTCATAAACTTACCAAACTTTTGATGTAGAAATCTGAAGATATGCAATGAAGTGCTCTAATGGATGACTTGATAATGCTTAATTGCTTGAGAATTATGATTGCTTGAATGCATGATGAACTAAGAGCTTGTAAGAGATCAGGGGATGTAAAATGAGGAGAAAAACCCTTATTTATACTTTATTTTACTAAAATTTCCCAAAAATAACACATCACAGGCCAACCTCAAGGGTTAGAGGACAAAATCCCGCTAGAAATTTAAAATTATTTTGAGTTTTTTGCCAAAAAGAACTAAGTCGCCCCTATTGGCGACTTAGTCCCACTTAAGGAATTTAAGTGGGTGTCAGGAATTATGGGGCATTAAATATTTTCCAACGGGGGTATCCTCAAAAACACACTCAAAAATAGTTGGAATGTGTATTAAAGGGTCATTTATACATGAGAAAAGGGTTGAATTAGTGAAGAAAAGTCTAGAAAAGCGTGAAAGTGAGTTACAACACTTTGAAATAAGAATTGGTAAGTAATAAAAAGGAGTTATTTAGGCGAATTATGATGAAAGGGTCCTAGAAAAGTGTGAAAGTGGGTTACAACACCTTTACAAGACATCCTAGAAGTCTTAATGATTCATAAAGATTCAAGACCTAATGTGAACATGTTGGCCACATTACAACATTAGACCTAGGAAAAATCAAGTCAAAGTCCAAAAGAGAGACCCAAGTGAGCATAAAAATGTCAACTATACATTTTTTGGTGACACAGATTCTCATTTCCTTGTATGAAGGCATAACCTTAGAATAGTTGTATTTTCCTACTTCCACATTTTCCTTAATTTGAGTCTTTATGGCCATACATAACTCATTGTTGTTTCTCTCAGATTCCCTAAAGATCTTATTGTTTCTCTCCTTCTAGATCCCCTAAGCTATAAAAGGAGGAACTTGATTCCAAAGATCCACAATTATCTTGTGTGAGTAAGGACTAAGGGACCAACTATCAATAAACATTTTTATGGAAGGAGGGGAAACCCAATCAATACATAACAAATGTAGGAAGAAGGACCATATTTCTCTAGAGAACAAACAGTGAATGAATAGGTGCATGATTGTCTCTTCCTCCACTTTACAAAGAACACATCTATTAACCAACTAGAACCCCCTTCTAACCAGGTTGTCAATAGTTAGGATTTTTCCATGAAAGTAGCCCACCAAAAGCAGTTAACTTTAAGAGTCAATTTTTTTATCCACACTTTATTTTACAAAGGGTCCCTATTTTTTATTAACAATTTTTTTAGTTCCTCATAGGCATTTTTTATTGAAAAACAACCTTAAGGGTTTTCAATCCATAGTCTTTCATCCTGCCTGTCTTTAAAGAACCAAGTAGCCTCCCCAATTAAGCAATTCAACATTTGCACCATTGGCTCCCAATTATGCTATCCATCCCCTCTTAGGTTAGCTCCCTTGAGCAGGTTGTTAAATTCCATCCACCTCAACGTGGCTTCCTCCCAGTTAATATAGCCAACAACCTTCTTGCCATAGGTTTTGGTCAACCTTTCTTTCAAAGGGTTGAGGTCATTTAGGGATGAGAGTGGGGGCCCTTTATTCCAAGAGTCTTTCCAAAAGTTAGTCTCCATACCATTGCCAATATGCATTCTAGCACCCTTTCTTAACATACTTTTAGTCTTAATTAAATGGTTCCAGAAAACAAAACCATAAGGCAGATCAGAAGAGGTGAGGAAACAACCTTGATCTCTATTTCTCATATATTTAGCTTTAAGGATCTTGACCTAGTCTTTGGTTCCTTCCAACAAATTCCATCCCAGTTTGGCTACCAGGGCTTTATTGAAGAGTTTAATTCTCCCTATCCCCAATTCACTAACACCTTTTGGAGCACAGACTATCTCCCACCCCACAAGCACCATTCTATTTTTTCCTCAATACCCAACCATAAAATCCTTTTTTGGATTTGTTCAATTTTCTCTGCAATAAAGGCATGGATGTTACAAAGAGACAAGTAGTACACTGGAATATTTTGAAGTGAGGATTTTAATAGTTGGAGCTTCCTAGCTTGACTCAGAAGTTTACCTTTCCAACCAGCCAACTTCTTTTCAATTCATTCAATAATATGGTTCAAGTAGTTTCTCTCTAGTTTTTTAGAGATCAGGGGTAGAACAAGGTAGGCTACCGGCAAAACAACTAGCCTTATGTTGCCATCGTTGAAGGTATGAGGTGAAAGATTCACCTTGACTTTTCTTAATTTTGTATAGGTCTGTGATAGTAACATATTGCTTTATGTTGAATGAGAAGTGTGTTATGAAGTGGCTAGAATTTTGTCGAAGGTTTTAATTCTCGGTGATAAATGAGAAAACCACCCCATAGCATGACCTGTAAGGCTGCATGGAAAGAGTCTGATGAGGTAAGCATCATTGTTTTATACATCCATACAGGGTACTGAGAAGTCTCATAAGTTCTCTACTAGATCTCCTCTTCCTTTGTACTTGTCGAACTTGGGTATCTCAATTTTTTTTGGAAAAGGTAGTGTAGTGATGGAGTGATCAAATGGGAACATACATATTTCCTGAAGGATGTAGGTCTTCTTCGTTTTCTCTACTTGAATTTATGATATTTTCCGATTCATCCCTTCTAGTTTTAGTTCCATCTCAGTTTTTGATACATTTGCTTGTAATCCTTGTGTGTAATAGCCTTGTTGTCCCACAATATTTGTTTGGTCATAAGTTGGATAGAATGGGGGTATTGACCCTCGGTAGTTGTTTTGAACATAGGGTGGGTTAAGTCCTTGCTATGTGTAAGGAGGGTTAGCTCCTTGTTGCTGGGATGAAGTATACTGAAGGTGAAAGGTGGAAAATTGTGGCTTTTCTTCTAGGGTTTAGGACCTAGAGTGATAATCTTCACTAACTTTCACTCAAGAACAAACCCTTGAGATCTCAATAAAAAAGAGAAATAGATCTTGTAAGAGGGTTTTTCTAGGGGATGAATGCAAACTAATAAGGGTTTCACCACCAAGTAATAACTTGGAAAGATAAATGAAATGCAATATGTAACACAATACCCTAATTCAATGCAATGACCTACAAAATGACCTAAAATGTGAATGAAACAACACAAAAATCTACAAAAAATAATGTGTGCACCTGGGAATATGGAAATGATTGGATGGATCTCTAAAACACTGTAAAATATGAATTTAATGTTGAGTGGGGCTCATTCTCCAAGCTAGGTGAATCAATCTAGATTTTGGGTTTCTGTGCGGGAACAAGAATCTGCCAAAAGGGTATCTGAATCTGCAAAAATCTAAATTTTGACTGGAACTGGGACTCATTTTCCAAAAGTGACGAATCAAAATAGTTAGGGTTTTCTGAAGCTTCAAAGTCTGATCTTTCTCTTCTCTGTTTGTTTTGCCCTTCCTCATTGATTTATGGATCCAAAACCCTAATTTGCAACCTATATGTGTTCTCCAATATTCTCCAAGACTTGATGACAACTTTTCTCCAATCTTTCTCCCTAGGAAATCTACAACCTAGACCTACAAATCACACACAAAGGAGAGGGAAAATGTTGTTGGGTTAGAGGATAGGGGTTTTGCTTGGTCAAACCCCTTGTTGGTAATCAAACCTTTAAATAGAATGAAAAATGAATGGAGAATGATGAATGAACAAAATATGATGTTGCAACTCAACAAACCCTAGCAATAAGAGGTTGTAAACATGTATGAGATGGTTTCAATGGATGTAGATCTTGACTCTTGCTTGAAGGTGATAGATCTTGAATGAAATGCTTGCTTGAATTACAAAATCCTACATCACAATTATTAGCTCCAAAATAAAAATGATGTATGAAATATTTGACATGATGATTGATACTTGAATGTTGCTCTAAAATACTTGATAATATGCCCTTGAAGACTCTTGAATGCTCTTGTGAATGCTTGAATACTCTTGTGAACTCAACTTTTCTATAAGAATGCTCATTCAACTTGCTAGCTGTAAAATGAATGAAAGAAACTTGTATTTATACTCAATTATGCAAGAATTCCTGAAATTACAACACTACAAGCCAACATCAAATCTAGGAGGATAAAACCCTACCAAAAATTTGAATTAATTTTGATTTTGGGCCACATGGGACTCATTCACCCAAGGTGGTGAATGAGTCCCACCAGGCCTAAATTTTGGGACCAATTTTAAAAATGCTTAGAAATGTGTGAAACCAGGTTTGGGACCCAAAAATCTAAGCAGGAATTATTTTCCCAAGGTGGCGAATGAGTCCCAGATCACTAAATCTGGGCCATTCAAGCTTGAAAGACTTTAATTATGATTGGCTAATGATTTGTGTCGGGATTTTCCTCAAAAAGATGCAATAAATGAGGCTTGTGGATGTAAAATAAGACCAATTAAATCACAAGAAAACTCAATTATTAATGACAAGCCTAGAAAAGTGTGAGTGTGTTACAACACTTTAAAATAAGGCAAGATTAATGTTTATTTTGATTAAAAAGAGGTTTATTAGGTTTAGTTAATTAATAAAACCTTAGAAAAGTGTGAAAGTGTGTTACAGCACTTCATAACACTTTAGAAAGGTACCATTTAAATTCATTAGTTCACAAGAGCCCAAGACCTAATATGAATGTGTCGACCACATTACAACACTAAATTAAGGCAACATTAAACTCAATTTAGCAAGGAGGGCCCAAACAAGTGTGAAAATCTCCCGACAACATTTTTTGACACTATAGAAGGTTACCCTATTGATGCATTAGCGGGACACCTTGTTGGTAGGACAAATTGGGAAGGGTACCCTGTGGTACACCTTGTTGTTGGTATGAATTATGTTGAAGGTTTCCCTGATGGTGTGTTGGTGGGTTACCTTGTTGGTGAGATGACTGAAGAAGGGTTCCCTGTGGCACACCTTGTTGTTGGGATGAACTATACTGAAGGTTTCTCTAATGGTGCATTGGTGGGTTACCTTGTTGTTGGGACGACTGGAGAAGGGTGACCTGTGGCACACCTTGTTGTTGGGATGGACTATACTAAAGGTTTCCCTGACGGTGCATTGGCGGGTTACCTTGTTGTTGGTACGAACTATACTGAAGGTTTCCCTGATGGTGCATTAGCAGGTTACCTTGTTGTTGGGGTGACTGATTTGGAAGGGGACCCTGTGGTCCACCTTGTTGATGGTACTGATTCAAAAGGGGGCCCTGTGGTCCACCTTGTGGATGGTACTAATTTGGAATGGGGCCCTCTGGTCCACCTTGTGGATAGGATTTATTTGGAAGGGGACCCTGTGGTCCACCTTGTTGATGGTACTGATTATTTTGGGAAGGGTTGACATTCAAAGTGTTTTGAGGTGCGTGTTATCAATTTTTCACCACAACTCAAATTGACAGAGCTAGTTAATTCAGGTTCATTTTAAGGTGAAGAGTTTTAGTTTATTTCTACAGTTCTTTAAACCATTGCATATATTTGAGTTTTGAATTTTAGAAAAGTGCAATGTCTTTCAGTTTTCCATTCACCATTTGTAGCATAAAATATTGCATGAGATGTAAAAGAAAGTGCTTTCATTTTGTATCCAGTTCTTCATTACACTACTAAAGATAAAAAAGGAAAAGAACACATAAGAGGGAACATAGCCATCATTGCTTGAATGTGTCTTCGAGTTGCCTACAGCGTTACGCATCCCTCTTTGCTCCCGTTCTCTAAGTGAACTTGAAAGTGATTGTAATAGTATGTTAGAGCTCAAGTTATGAATCCTCCTACATGATCTATCAACAATAATGTAGAACATTGCTTGTGGTGCATTGAATCAATTGAGCAAAGACAAGAAGTGTGCAAGAGAATACAAGGGAGGAAACACCATAAGAAACTTTGAACTTATTGTTTTTAATCTAACATTGTTTGTTTCCTATGCAAGTATAGAAAAAGCCATGTTGTTGATCTGTGTTGAAGAGTTATAGCATGTGGTGTAAAACGGGCTCCCACAAGGGTTGATCTCAACATGTTTCCCCTTAACATTCAAGAGAGGGGTTGAGAAAGGAAACAACTCAAAATTGCTCAAAGGAGACATGCATTTTAAGGAGTACATCACAAGTGTCATAAGAGCTCAAGCAATTGAACATTTAGGACAATCAAGTCTGAAAATACAATGAGTTGAAGATCATAAATGATCAATTGCTCACATAGACCATCACAAGAGTACATCATCAAAATATGATAGTGAACAGGCATACATAATGCTAATCAAAAGTGACCATTGAAGCAAATGGAGAAGCCTCAGAACACCATCATCAGGTGTTTGTATTTCAAACTCTTCCATGCAAGGATCAAGTTTCACATCAACATTTTCTGCCTAAGAGAAATAAAATGCATGAAGAGTACAGAAGGAAGCTTCCCTCCACCAAGGAATGAAATTACAAGTGGCTGCAAATGAAAGCTTGAAAGTCAAAGGATGAAGGAAAAGGAAGCATTGTTGACTGAAAGTACAATACACTAAGTGTTTGAGCTAAATGTAACTTGAAACATCATCATTAATGAAAATAGTTTGTAGAAACTCAAGGCTTGCTTCAGTATTATTGATGCTACAAATGTAAAGGAGGATCTCATTGCATTGTTTCATGAAACTATGGTGAAAGTGAAACTAGATGTGCATTTTTCTTAAACATTCAAGTGCATACAATGGGTGATAATGGACAACAAGTGACTTACAAAAATACCATGATGGCTGAATGCAACCTTGCAAACCCTATTATAACGGTGAATGGGAAAGTGCATGGAGAGTATGAGAAAGCGCATTGTTTGATAAACAACTGAAAAACATCAAATAGAGTTGAGTTTCATTATGTTTATGCACTTCAAGAAAAATGAAAGCAAGCAAATATCAACAACCTGTGCATTACAAATGTCACTAGAGCAACATGTCTTTTAGAAAGCAAAGAGTACAAAGAAAATAGCTTGTTTCATTAAGAATAATTTCTAAGTAAAGTAGAACCTACATTTTGAGAGTAAGCAAGTGAAGCTACAATAGTGTGCACATGAACATGAAAATGGAGTCATTGTTGCTTTTAAAAAGAGTGAGCCAATGTCAAAATAAGCTAGGGTTTCAAAGCAAATAGAACAATAACATTAAGTTCACTATGACTCATGCAATTCACCTGTGTGTGAGTAGAGAGAAATGAATGCACTTTAAATAGAGTGGAAACAAATGCAAGGTACCCATTTTGAGCTTTAGGAGGAAACCCACATGGGTTTATGTTGTGAGACTTCAAAATGCAGAGGTAATGGGAAGTTCGAGGTTGTACAAGAATGCAAAGAAACCCAGTTGTGCTCTCATGGCTGCGACTTGGGCGAATTTTTTCTTTCACAAATGATGATACCCACTTGGGGTTTTGTGTTCAAAACGCAAATACAAAAAGAAATAACAAGGTTTCAAGCTCATTGCTAGAGAAAAAACTTAGAAAAATGAAGATATTGAAGCTAATTGTTGTGGCCATGAAGGGTTTTACAAACCCAAAAAATGGTAAGCAAAAATACAAGTCCTTCCATTCAACATTGAAATCACTTTTGCATCATGGGTCGAGCCCGAAAAATACTATTTTTTGCAGAAATAAAAGAAAACATATGGTGAGGCCGCCACCTATACAATGGTCAAACTCGAAAAAATCATTCATTCTTCACTTGTTTTTGTGAAATGAGCTCAAGTCGAGCATATTTAAGAGGGAAATGCACAATGAAGAAAAGAAATGAAGCTTACCAAAGTCTTTAGATGGAGAAAACCAGTTCAAGTCCAATGTTGAAGCCTTTAAAAAGCTCGAATAGAGCCCTCTCATGGCAGCCAAGTAAACAATGAAATAACAAAAACACAAAAACATGTAAAAATGCATTAAAAAACAGTCAAGGTCATGGCCTAGAGACCCGATTTTTCCTTCAGAATGGAGTCAAAAAGACATCAAAATGGTAGCAAATGTCTTACCATCGAATTTAGGAGAAGATGCAACAATAATGGCAAAGAAAGCAACTTGAATGGTGAAGTTCCAGCCTCAAATCCTAACTTCCATGGCGGCCAAGTGTAGAGCCCTCTTCTCCAAAGTCAGCCAAGTGAAAATGATCAGAAAATTTAGGGCTTCATTTTGGTTTTGATGCAAGGGTTTTCCCCATGCCCTAATTTGACTTTAGGCTTTTATCACATTCTTTTAAAAATCAAATGCCTTAAGTCAAAAATGCCTTGCCTTTGTTAATGGTTATGCCTAGGTCGAGCCTAGCATTAGTCTTTTTCTTTAATTTTTAAAGAAAATCATATATGCCTTGTCCATTTTAGATGAACCTTTCTAAACCTTGGGAAATATTTAATGCATTGTTTAACAATCAAGACAATGACCTTAGTTGTTTTGAATTTTTGCCTAAGTTTTGAACACTTTAGATTTCCCTTGGAATAGCTCACTTGATGGGTGTCTAAATTTTATGATTTTTTTTATAGAAAAATCAAGTATAGAGTTGCCTTGTTTTTAATATTTTGATTTTTTGCAAAGCATTAAATTTTGATCCAAAGTTGCAAAAATTAGAATAGTTGAGCTCGAACTACAAAAATCAGATGTAATAAAAGGGGGTTTCTATTTTTGTTTTTTGAAACTGCAAGTGTTGTAAAACAAAATTAAGGTAATGTTTCTATAAATTACCTTAATATTTGTAATTGTTTAAATGCAGTTAATGTGCTTGAGTCCCCACTTAAACCTTCTATTTTGAGTTGAGTTCCACTTGGGTGAATTTGGAGAAAAGGAGGCAAACTGAAGTTTCCATTTTCAGTTTCCAGCTGTGTGCACCTGATTTTGTGGATTTTCTGGATCAACCTTTTGGAGGTGGAAAGTTTCTATCTTTTTGATGTTGTTTGGAGCAGTTTATGACACTATTTTTTAAGCTTTTTCCTTGAGCTTGAAAATGGGAAAAGTTGCTATTCAGAGATTTAGTGTGGTGGATTTTTGGCCATTTTTCACTATTGTCACACTTGGAGGCTATAAGCTGGAGAAAATTATGATTTTTCTCAGTTTAGATTGATGGTTTCTTGCTCTCCTATTCACTAAGAGAGTTTTGTAAACTGGTCTTGTACTCAGATTATGAAATTGCACTCCTTCAGTTCAATAAAGCAGCAAGATTTCTTTTCTCATCTACTTGTTTCAATTTTATAGTCACAATATGATGTTAGTTGTGATTCGAATGCAAAATACTCCTTACGTCTTATCATTGTAGGTTTGTTTGCAAGGGTTTCATGTGATTAAGGTTTCATTTTGTGTTATGTTTGATTAACCTCTATGCAAATCACTTTTGGATTATGTGTTTAGGAGGGGATTATGAGAATCAGAGTTTTAGAGATATTGTTGTGAGTGGAAGAAATTGTCAGGATCTTCATATTGCTGGTGAATCACCTTATTTTAGGATCTTTGTTTTTAGTTTTTCCTTCTACCCCTTTTCCCTAAAGGTTTAGTAGCTTAGGTGTTTTACTAGGGGAACCAACCCACTCTGGAGATTCACTCTCACTTATAGATTTACTCACAAATCTGAGAGTGTTTCCATGTTGCAACAGGATAGGAAATTCTAACTTGGCTAAGGGTGAAATCTTGATTGCCAACAGTTTTTGGCATGCCCTATGGGACTCTAGAGTCTTGTCTTTAGAGTTGTTTTCAAAATTGTAAGTTGTTGTTCAGTATATGCAGCAACATTTTCTACCTATAGAGGTTTTAAAACTATACCTGGCGACTCCTAATTTTCGGTTACATTGCAAATTTAGTGCAAGCAACTTATGAGAAGGATCCAAACCAGATCTAGTCTAGCTCCTTTCGATTATTTGCAGCTCTCTCTGCCATGAAGGAGAGGCAGAACACCAAGGAGGACCTTTGATTTAACTAGGAGGGAAAAGTATACACCTTTAGAACTCAGTGCTATAGTTTCTATGAAGAGGAACCCAACTCCAATATCTCAAGCATCACCTATAGCGAGACAATTTTCCTTCACACTATTTAACGGGGGCAACTCATTATTGTTGGCTTGACATGACATCCTAGTTGTTGCACTTAAAGGGCTTCCATACTTCACTAGTGAAGAATAGACCACCCCTATTGAACATATATGAGATGTGGCCACACTATGTTTGGTGCACAATGTGACAAAAGAAAATGTGTCTATAAGATTGTTGGTTGCTTCGTTGAAGGGGAAAGCCCTTCAATGGTTCAAAGGGCTCCCATCCAATTCCATTGCAACATGGGACCAGCTTAGCAACAGCCTACACCGGCAATTCGTGGATAAGTCGGATCACCTTTCATTTCTAAAACAACTAAGCACCATCAAGCATGCTCCCCATGAACACATGGCTGATTTTAATTATCGGTTCCAGAGAACCTGGGATAGGATTTCTCTGATAGTTAAACCCTCACCTGAGCATGCCTTTCTATTCTTCCTAAAAGCCCTAAATAGTGAAATTTCAATTATGATACAGTCCATGGGGGGGTTTACATTGCCAAATGCCTATGACATCGCAATAAGAGCAAAGAATTGTCTCATTCAAGCTGAGAAAATAGCCCCGAGACCACCCACACCTATTTTTCCAAAAATTCAGCCACCTATCCCTATGAATTTACCTCCCATAGCTACTGTACCGCCACTCCCAATAATAGGTTATTAGGCTGCCATCCAAGAAAATTCCATCCCAAACCAAACCAAAGAAATACAAGAAATAAAAAATATGCTGCAAACTTTTGGAAAAACCTTTAGTAATGAATTTGTGAGCCTTAAGAAACAAGTCAACCAAGAACATAGGCCTTACCAAGATCCTTATCAACAAAATCAACAGAACAAGCCACCTTTTCAGAATAATTTCCAAGGTCAAAAGAGGATTTTTAATCCCAAGCCCTTTCAGCCTTATAATCCCAATGTTGTTGGCTCCTCAAGGGAACTCATACCGCAAAACTACTTGGCTCAAGAACATGATTGGTGCTACCCATGCAACCAACCACACAATCAGGTTGTGTGCATGAGTAGGATGGAGAATCAAGCTCTCATGGTGCAAAATAATTATGCTGGCCCAAAAAAAAATTCAAGCGAGAATGTGGAACAAGAAGGAAACTTTGAGGTTGCTTTAGTAAATTGGAAAAGTGTTGAATATTGTGGAGTTAACCATTTTCAAGGTTAGAACTAGCAAGGTTTTCCCATTGCAGCAAATACGAGGTTGAAAAGGAGAGCAGTTGAAGTAGAACAACAAGCTGTAAATTTACAACAACAAGCTGCAAGGGAAAAAATTCATGTCATTCCACCTCAAACTATCCCCTGAGCACAACTAAAGGTGCAAATTCTGTAGAGAGGACAACAAAAGGTAAATGAAACTGATGTTTCTTCAAGACAACAAAAGGTAAGTCCCATGTCTTTTAATTTGATTGAGCATTTAAAGAAAGCTACAGTCAGCATGTCCATTATGTATGCATTACATATCCCAGGCAAAAAAAGTTTGTTACAAGATGCATTGGCTGAAATTTCATCTTCAAATGTTGTTAATGCAAAAAAGAACATAATTGTACTTGCGAAAAACTCAGAGGTCAAAGGTGGGCAGAAAAATCAAGAAGTGAAACCCCCACCATTCTATCTAAGTATTATTATCAGGGATAAGCTTTTCCATAATTGTATGATAGACTCAGGTGCTAGCAGCTTAGTTATGCCTAAAAGCTTAGCAAACAAGTTAGGTTTGGTTTATGAACCCATGTCAAAAGGAGTCGTACAATTAGATGGCTCTATTGTTCAAACAATAGGAATCATTAAAAATTTGGCCCTCACATTACATGCTTGCCCCAAATGTTTTGTTTCCCAAGATGTCCATGTGATTGAATTGCCTCCCCATTTCGCAATTTTCCTCTCAAGAGACTTTACTGCTAAACTAGGAGGGTTCTTATCAGTTGATTGGTCTCACTTATTCTTGAGAACTAGGTATGGCACCAAAGTGACCATTAGGTCTGAACCATTAGCTAAAGACCACATCAAGCCATACATTCCTAGCCCAGTAAATGCTAACATGTACACCACAAATGGACTGGAGAATCAACCCATGACCTTACACCCCAACACACCCAGCAAAGAAGAGAGTTTGGATGAGTGGGTTGCCCAAAATCATGACCTTGATCCTTTAAGTCACACCAAGGAAGAAAGGTTAGGAATTTACGTAATCCATGAGTCTGATACAACACTCCCTAATTTGGTTAAAGGCCAAGGTTAACCTTTAGTTGGTAACACAAAGTTCCTGAGAGATGAGGAGGTTGTTGAAGAGTGGAAGGAGTTGCTTTTTTATAGTTAGTTTTCAGGTCAAGAGGAAGACCTCGGAGAAGATGAAACATTTGTTCAAGAATGGATGAAATTACTTTTTGAGAATGAAGTTTCGAATCAAGATTTGGACAAAGAAGAAGCCCTCAAAGAAAATGGAGGAGTTGATCAAGAATGGATGGAAATGTAATTTGATGATCAAACCTTGGATCAAGGGGAGATTTTAAAAAGGATAATTTCTCAATGAGGTAAGTAGAACCATTGAAAGCTACTTTGAGAGGAGAAATAGTTCCCTTTCAATTAGTAGTCAGGAGGAAGATAAAGAGAATATGTTTTTGGAGAATTTTGAATTTCCTTCTGAAAATTGTGAAGATGCAATCAGTGTTGAGCCCCAACAGCCCCCAACGATTGGCCTAATGAGTTTCCCGACTTTGATGAGGAGATTCAAAGAAGCATGTTCATGTTGGAAGCAATTCCAATAAATGAACAAAATTTCTATGAAAGATACTTTGATAAACTCTTGTTCCAAAAGACTAACGTTCAGTTGAATGAAGAGTTGAATGATAACATGATAAAAGAGTTTTGTGAAGCAAAGCCCAAAGAATTTGTTGTTGGAGACTTTGTGCTCAAGTGGGATGAACACAAGAATAAACTTGGGAGGCACTCCAAATTTGATGCAATTTGGGAGGGCCCATATATGATAATAGAATGCAAAGAGCACAATTCATTTTAGATCTCAAGGTTGAGCGGGGAGGTGCTTCCAATCCCAATCAATGGGATCCATTTAAAACATTGTTTCAAAGGTTTAAAGTTCTACCCCTATACTATATTAAAGTAGTTGCTACTAATAAGTGCTTGGAGCACTTTTCTTTTTAGTTGTTTATTTTCCATAAGTGCTTCTGCACATTGTTTTATGGCCACCAAGGCCTTGTAGGTTTGCTTCCATTTGTTTTGTTTTGGTTTTTGTTGCCGTTTGGTATGGCAACTTACAATTTTTTAGATATCTTGAGTTTTGGAAGGGAAGAATTCACTCCATGCCCAATGGATCTACATAAGGAAATTGGCTTGATGCTTAGCAGGCAAGCATCTAGCAGAGGTCACCAAGAGTCTTATCAATTTTTCACCACAACTCAAATTGACAGAGTTGGTTAATTCAGGTTCATTTTAAGGTGAAGAATTTCAGTTTATTTCTATAGTTGTTTAAACCATTGCATATATTTTAGTTTTTAATTTTAGAAAAGTGCAATGTGTTTTAGTTTTCCATTCATCATTTGTAGCATAAAATATTGCATGAGATGTAAAAGAAAGTGCTTTCATTTTGTATTCAGTTATTCATTACACAATGTTTCATACATTTTTGCAAAAGAGCAGTACATAATTGAACAAGAATTGCAAAAAATGATGTTTTATATTCATTGGGATGAAATGAAGAATCAAGTCTCCCACACAAGCCATGGGAATAGCTGAGATAATGAAACACAAGGAGTGCAATACACTACTGAAGATAAAGAAGGAAAAGAGCACATAAGAGGGAACATAGTTGTCATTGTCTGAATGTGTCTTCGAGTTTCCTTCAGTGTTGTGCATCCCTCTTTGCTCCAATAATCCAAGTGAACCTACAAGTGATTGTAATGTTTTGTTAGAGCTCGGGTTATGAATCCTCCTACATGATCTGTCAACAATAATGTAGAACATTGCTTGTGGTGCATTGAATCAATTGAGCAAAGACAAGAAGTGTGCAAGAGAATACAAGGGAGGAAACATCATAAGAAACTTTGAACTTATTGTTTTTAATCTGACATTGTTTGTTTCCTATGCACGTATAGGAAAATTCATGTTGTTGGTCTGTTTTGAGGATTTATATCATGTGGTGTAAAACGGGCTCCCAAAAGGGTTGAGCTCAACATGCTACCACTTAACATTCAAGAGAAGGGTTTAGAAAGGAAACAATTCAAAATTGCTCAAAAGAGATATGCATATGAAGGATTACATCAAAAGTGTCATAAGAGCTCAAGCAATTGACCATTTAGGACAATCAAGTCTGAAAATGCAATGAGTTGAAGATCATAAATGATCAATTGCTCACATAGACCATCACAAGAGTACATCATCAAAATATGATAGTGAACAGGCATACATAATGCCAATCAAAAGTGACCACTGAAGCAAATGGAGAAGCCTCAGAACACCATCATCAAGTGTTTGTATTTCAAAATCTACCATGCAAGGATCAAGTTTCACATCAACATTTGTTTCCTAAGAGAAATAAAATACATGAAGAGTACGGAAGGAAGCTTCCCTCCACCAAGGAATGAAATTACAAGTGGCTGCAAATGAAAGCTTGAAAGTCAAAGGATGAAGGAAAAGGAAGCATTGTTGATTGAAAGTACAATACACTAAGTGTTTGAGTTGAATGTAACTTGAAATAGCATCATTCATGAAAATAGTTTGTAGAAACTCAAGGCCTCCTTCAGTATTATTGATGCTACAAATGTAAAGGAGGATCTCATTGCATTGTTTCATGAAACTGTGGTGAAAGTGAAACTAGATGTGCATTTTTCTTAAACATTCAAGTGCATACAATGGGTGATAATGGACAATAAGTGACTTACAAAAATACCATGATGGTTGAATGCAACCTTGCAAACCATATTATAACGATGAATGGGAAAATGCATGGAAAGTATGAGAAAACATGTTGTTTGATAAACAACTGAAAAGCATCAAATAGAGTTGAGTTTCATTATGTTTATGCACTTCAAGAAAAATGAAAGCAAGCAAATATCAACAACCTATTCATTACAAATGTCACTAGAGCAACATGTCTTTTAGAAAGCAAAGAGTACAAATAAAATAACCTGTTTCATTAAGAATAATTTATGAGTAAAGCAGAGCCTACATTTTGAGAGTAAGCAAGTGAAGCTAAAGTAGTGTGCACATGAACATGAAAATGAAGTCATTTCCGCTTTGCAAAAGAGTGAGCCAATGTCCAAATAAGCTAGGGTTTCGAAGTAAATGGAACATTGACATTAAGTTCACCATGAATCATGCAATTCATCTGTGTGTGAGTAGAGAGAAATGGATGCACTTTGCATAGAGTGGAAACAAATGCAATGGTACCCATTTTGAGCTTTAGGAGGAAACCCACATGGGTTCATGTTGTGAGACTTCAAAATGCAAAGGTAATGGGTAGTTCAAGTTTATACAAGAATGCAGAGAAACCCAGTTGTGCTCTCATGGCCATGACCTAGGAGAGTTTTTCCTTTCACAAATGGTGATACCCACTAGGGGTTTTGTGTTCAAAATGCAAAAATACAAAAATAAATAATAAGGTTTCAAGCTCATTTCCAAAGAAACAACTCAAAAAAACAAAGATATTGAAGCTAATGGCCATGGACATGAAGGGTTTTACAAACTTAGAAAATGGTAAGCAAAAATACAAGAAGTCCTTCCATTCACCATTGAAATTACTTTTGCATCATGGGTTGAGCCCGAAAAATACTATTTTTTGTAGAAATAAAAAAATGCATATGGTGAGGTCGTAGCTTATACAATGGTCAAACTCAAAAAAATCTTTCATTCTTCACTTGTTTTTGTGAAATGAGCTCAAGTCGAACATATTTAAGAGGGAAATGCACAATGAAGAAAAGAAATGAAGTTTACCCAAGTCTATAGATGGAGAAAACCAGTTCAAGTCCAATGTTGAAGCCTTTAAAAAGCTCGAATAGAGCCCTCTCATGGCGACCAAGTAAACAATGAAACAACAAAAACACAAAAAACTTGTAAAATGCATTAAAAAATAGTCAAGGTCGTGGCCTAAAGGCTCGATTTTTCCTTCAGAATGGAGTCAAAAAGACATAAAAAATTTAGCAAATGTCTTACCATCGAATTCAGGAGAAGATGCAACAATAATGGCAAAGAAAGCAACTCGAACGGTGAAGTTCCAGCCTCAAACCCTAACTTCCATGGCGGCCAAGTGTAGAGCCCTCTTCTCCAAAGTCGGCCAAGTGAAAATGATCAGAAAATTTAGGGCTTCATTTTGGTTTTGATGCAAGGGTTTTCCCCATGCCCTAATTCGACTTTAGGCTTTTATCACATTCTTTTAAAAATTAAATGCCTTAAGTCAAAAATGCCTTACCTTTGTGAATGGTTATGCCTAGGTCGAGCCTAGCATTAGTCTTTTTCTTTGATTTTTAAAGAAAATCATATATGCCTTGTCCATTTTAGATGAACCTTTCTAAACCTTGGGAAATATTTAATTCATTGTTTAAAAATTATGACAATGACCTTAGTTTTTTTGAATTTTTGCCTAGGTTTTGAACACTTTAGGTTTCCCTTGGAAAAACTCACTTGATGGGTGTCTAAATTTGTATGATTTTTTTAATAGAAAAATCAATTATAGAGGTGCCTTGTTTTTAATATTTTCATTTTTTGCAAAGCATTAATTTTTTATCCAAAGTTACAAAAATTAGAATATTTGAGCTCGAACTACAAAAATCAGATGTAGCAAAAGGGGGGTTTCTATTTTTGTTTTTTGAAACTGGAAGTGTTGTAAAAAAAAAATTAAGCTAATGTTTCTATAAATTACCTTAATATCTGTAATTGTTTAAATGCAGCTAATGTGCTTGAGTCCCCACTTAAACCTTCTATTTTGAGTTGAGTTCCACTTGGGTGAATTTGGAGAAAAGGAGACAAACTAAAGTTTCCATTTTCAGTTTCCAATTGTTTGTACTTGATTTTGTGGATTTTATGGATCAACCTTTTGGAGGTGGAATGTTTCTATCTTTTTGATGTTGTTTGGAGCAGTTTATGACACTATTTTTCAGGCTTTTTCCTTGAGCTCAAAAATGGGAAAATTTGCTATTCAGAGATTCAGTGAGGTGGATTTTTGGCCATTTTTCACTATTGTGACACTTGGAGGCTATAAGTTGGAGAAAATTCTCATTTTTCTTAGTTCAAATTGATGGTTTCTTGCTCTCCTATTCACTCAGAGAGTTTTGTAAACTGGTCTTGTACTCAGATTTTGAAATTGTCACTCCTTCAGTTCAATAAAGTAGCAAGATTTCTTTTCTCATCTACTTGTTTCAAATTTACAGTCACAATATGATGTTAGTTGTGATTCGAATGCAGAATCCTCCTTATGTCTTATCATTGTAGGTTTGTTTGCAAGGGTTTCATGTGATTCAAGTTGCATTTTGTGTTGCATTTGATTAACCTCTATGCAAATCACTTTTGGATTATGTGTTCAAGGTGGGATTGTGAGAATCAGAGTTTTAGAGATATTGTTGCAAGTGGAAGAAATTGTCAGGATCTTCATATTGTTGGTGAATCACCTTAGTTTAGGATCTTTGTTTTCAATTTTTCCTTCTACCCCATTTCCCTGAAGGTTTAGTAGATTAGGTGTTTTACTGCTGGAACCAACACACTCTGGAGATTTGCTCTCACTTACAGATTTACCCACAAATCTGAGAGTGTTTCCATGTTGCAACAGGATAGGCAAGCCTAACTTGGCTAAGGGTGCAATCCTAATTTCCAACAATACGTACCATCCTAGGGGTGGATTTTTTCTTTGTGGTATGTACTGGGATGGACCTCCTTGATACTATTGTTCCACTACCCCTTGTTTGATCTGAGTTGGTTTTCTATACAATGGGTTTTCCATGGGTTGACCATTGTTTTGTGAGAATACGAGTGGCATGTTTGGAATTTTTGTGGGTTCAAATATATGTCTCACAACTGAATTATCCCTTAAGGGAATAAGGTTGGGATCTTTGAGAGCCTCTATGTTGAAGTCTATTGGAAATTTAGCACCACTCTGTGTTAACTTGAAGAAGTACAAATTTGGTTCCTTTCTCAACAATTTATCTATTAGTTTGAGTACTTTGGGGTTGTTGGAATTTTAAAATAGTTCCTCATCATTTGTCTCCTCGTCAGTATCTACCTCCTTTATGATTACTCTTTCTTGGTCCTAGTTGTTTTTATCTATCACTTTTTGTCAATTGTGGTTTAGCTCTTCGTCACTAAAGGTGTATTTGTACACAGGTCTCTTTTGGGGTGTTTCAAGGTCACTTGGCCTATAGCCCCATGGGCCACCTTCGTCGTTCGTGGTTTTGGTTGGTGGGATGTTGGTGTTGTTCTTGCTTGCTTCCATGTTCTTCTAGTGTTGTGATCTTGTAGTTTTCATAAACAACTGCCAAGCTTTTGTGAACATTTTCATGACTCCTAACTATGGAAAGAGAAGTGATTTTGTTTTTTTTGGATTTTCTGTTTTAAGGGAAATGAAAGTGCTTTTTTTTTTGGTTCATTGCATTAGATCTAAGGGTGGTTGGCCCATTGATAAGTGCAATTAGAAATGGTTTAGTTGATTTTGACGAGTGCAATATCTTCTCAAGATGTACCCTTTGGAAAACTTTAGAGTGGGGCAGTTCTTTGAAAGTCGTAATATGGATTTTCTCTTAAGGATTTTTCTCTTGCCAGAGATCATGAGGGGTGTATGTCTATTGCCATGCAGGAGGTGGCAACACGGGTCTTCCAGTTGATAGTTCTGCTTTCTCTTCCTCTTTATCTAAGACGTTTGTTGTGTTTCTCCACTAGTTGGGTGTTTCATTCTTCTCAAATATGAAGGTCCTTAAACTACTAATGATATTAGTTTGTTCCCCTTCAATATGTTTGAGACTTGGTTGTAGGATTGGTGCTACAAGGTTTGACATTTGAACGGGAGTAGCTGGATGCCAAATGGTCATATGGTGAAAGTGTGGATGTTTTTTATATGGTTTGTTATGAAGCTCAAGACCCTAAGGTTTGAGTGTTGTTTGGAGGTGGCACTATTTTTGGAAGTCAAAATACTGGGAGACCTAGATTGATATCTCACTTCTCCTTGTAGAGGATATATTTCGAAAAAGCTTACTTGAACTATCTGCAAGTTCCAAGTAATTGTTGATATCTTAGAAGTGTGAATGAGGGAATAATCTAGGTTGGTTTGTTTTGATTTTGATTTCCAACAGTAGGATGAAATGGTGAGAGTGGATGAAGGACTATATGACTTATCTGGGTTTTTGATTGTTTTGTTTGAACAAGGATCCTGTAAGTAGTTTCAGATTGTCTTTATGTTTGTCAACAAGTTAGAGAAATAGTGATGGGTTCTGAGCAAAAGTGGTAGACTGTGAGAAAAAGTGGCCAGATTTATCAACTACAGCCTAAAATTTGGCAAGTGCGTGGGTTTCTAAGAAGTAAGTGTGAGCTAAAATGTCAAGTGTGGCCTCTGTATGTTTCTATCAAAAAGTGGTAATGTACTTAGTCAAAAGTGAGCTTTCTTGGAAGTTGCAAGCAGTTTTTAGGAAAGTGCGCCACATTATGAGAAGCAAGTGCGAGAAAAAAGAAGCAAGTGCGTGGGTTTTTCATCAAGTGCACAGATTTTGTCAAATACACTATATTTTATCAGTGGATTTTCTGGGACAAAGAGAAAAATGCACTAAATTTTTAGCAACTGTGACAGAAAATGGGGCAACTGTGATGGAATTTTGTGCAAAAGCGGCCTTTGTGTAGTTTGTTTCCGATTTGACTAATCTTTCTCCAAATTTTTGCAAGTTTAAGTTGGTTTTTCCTTAACTTTTTTGTGTTTGGAGTATGGCAAGTGATACAAAAATACTTGACTAACTCAAAAAGCATGGACTTGTGTGACCTCCATGTCTATGGCTTTAAGTTGTGAAATCACGATACCCAAGCCATAGTTTTCAATGTTTAATTTGAGCCAATGTAGCCTGAAATTAAAGCCCGAATATTTAGAAACCTTTAAGGAGATCCTTAAGGAGTGAAAATATAGGGATTCTCTTAAAAGAATACACTAATTCAAAGGGTATGCGACTCAACTGTCATGTTTAGTGTTTGTTTGGATGTGTTCTTTTTAGATCAAGCACAAAGTTTGATGTCAAGTTTGTTTTGAATGTTTTGGGAAAGTTTTACATAGACAAGCATTACAACCCTCGAGATAGAAACCATACTTTTAGGTAGGCTTTCCTCATGCCCTGAAGGGATGATTTTACATGCAACTTATGGTGTAGGCCTAAAGTTGAACATGACAAGTAACTTCTCGAAAGTAAATTTTGATGCACCACTTTCAAAGAATGTTTTTGGATAAAGACGTAGCTTATAAAACATTTGGCTCTTAGTAATAGTTTTGGGTTATGAGTTTCGGGTATTTATACATGCGATGTTTTGCTCAATTAAGAGGCCTCCTAGCCCTTGTAGGTTTTTACGTATCACATGGATACTGGGGGAGACTGATGTCGGTATAAAATAGCCTCAATCAGCGGGTGAGAAATTTCTCACACCCATAATTATTTATATAGTGGTACAAAATGAGAGTAACTCTTGGGTCACCTATGAGTTCTCTAGTGTGGGATGTGTCTCAATAGGCATGCCCTCTAAAAGGTAAGCTTTGAAAATAAAGGTGTGAAGCTCAAGATGTTTTCTCTCACCCAAGATTGCCAAAAGGTACAAGGGGAGAAGACAACCATCTAGCTTTCCAAAAAATGAATGCATGAAATACAATTCATGGCAATTTGATTCTTTTTAAGCGCCTCAAGCGGTGGTATCCCCAGGAAAACGTGAATAAGCATAACAATTTTTTTAATTGCACCAATATGAAGTATTTTGGATATCAATCACTAAGATAGCAAAGGTGCAATACAAAAACCTGATTTGTTCATTTTTAAGCCCAAAACTTGAGTGTTTCTAAATTGATCTTGGTCTTACTTGGTCAACAAAAATGAATGTGACTGTGCGTCAACAAAAGGAAATCATTATGGTCAAAAAGGAAATCAAACATTCCAAGTTTTACTTTGAAAGTTCAAAAATTTTTAGAGCACCAATTTAAATGTTTGTTGTTCTTTTTATGCACCAAATGAAAATTCCTAACTTTAGAAAGCTTTGAAATAGTTCATTTTTAGAGCACCAAAAATGAAGTGTTCATTTGTGTTGTTCTTTTTAAGCAACAAATAAAGATTCCTAATTTAAGAAAGCTTTAAAATGGTTCATTTTTAGAGCACCAACAATGAAGTTGTTCGTTTGTGTTGTTCTTTTTAAGCACCAAATAAAGATTGCTAATTTAAGAAAGCTTTGAAATGGTTCATTTTAGAGCACTTAAAAAGAAATGTATTCTTTTTATGCACCAAAATAAATGATTCCTAACTTAAAAAGTATTGAAAATCTGAAGTTTTGTGACTGTTCGTCTTCCCTACAAAAAAAGGTGTCAGTGTTTTCTCGATCCTGCATACATAGCTATTAATACCTGTCACACATTCCAAATAGGCATCTGTTAGCATAAAAAAAAAAATTAAACTTGCAAATCTCAGACACAGGTTTTTCAGAGCAAAAGCGCAAAAAAATCAGCAAGTGTGTTGTCTATCAGAGAGAAAAAGCGCTGGAAAAAAGCAAGTGCACTCTCTGTCAACAAAAAAAGGTGCTAGAAAATGTCAAGTGTGATAGTTTTAAGGTCAATTGTGCAGGTTTCAAGGTCAAGTGCATAGATTCCATGAAGTTCAGTGCAACTACTTCCAAAAACCTGTTCATGATGATTTTTCTAGAGCGCCTCTTAGACCATGTAACTTCAAAAATTTCTCACGAAATCATTAGTATAGGGGACTCGGGTCCCACTGAGCGTGCCAGATGTGTGAGGGGGAAAATCATAGATGCTAAATAAGAGAAAATAAATTGAAATAGATATCTAATCTAAATCAAAAACAACTAATCTAGATCTATTCCTTCACTCATGAAATGACTTTCTATGTTATTGAAAACATGCAATGAAATCCTATGATTATCCAAATGAATTCAAAACAAAAGAAAGGCTACCATCCCATATCAGAGTGTGTTTGCAAGATGTCAAATTGTTCATATCATTGTGAAGCCTCCATTGTTGTGTGCGAGAAGCTTTTGATGTGATGTGTGTGTTGATTGATCGAAGATATGTTGAAACTTTGTTAATGGTGATTAGGAATATTGGCGGTACTTCGCTATGCAAATGATGTTAATTCTTTGATCCTTTTTTGTGAGGAAAGAGGTTTGTTATATAGAAATTGTGATTTTAAATGAATGATTAGGATTGTGTAGTAGAATATCTTGATCGACGGTCGAAAGATGTTGAGAGGATTTAGACATGAATAATCTATGCAAAATAGATTGCATGATTAGTGTGATTAAAGAAATGTTGAGAAATTTGTGAAATTGAAGAAATCAATTTGAGTCTTCAATGGGATTGAGGAAATTATGCAGAGTGATTTGTGAGATTGAAGAAAGTTGGTGAAGAAATCATGTTCAGAGCAATTTGCTAAAAGTTGGTGAGGATAATTCAATTAATCGATTTAATTAATTAATCCTTTTTGGAGTTGAATGTGCAAATCAAGTTTGAATTTTGCAAACAAAGTTGCATTAGTTTGATTTGATTTTTTATGAAAATTTGAATAGTTTATTCAATTTATTCGAATTTGGAGGGAAAATGAGTTAATTAAATTATTATGTTTTAATAATTTAATCGACTTATGGGAATAAAGTGATTTAGCGACGTAATTAAATAATTGGTGTTATTTAACTAACTGGGATGAATAAAGTGAAGATTAGGACTTCATTAAATAAATGAAATTTATTTAAATGGTCGAAATTGATGAAAAGGTGAATGAATTAAATAATGTCGTATTATTCAATTAATAGCAGAAATAGGGTTTTTCAGGACTTTGTCAAATAAATGGAATTCAATTAATTAGTCAAAAATGATGAGAAAGTGAACTAATTAAATAATGTCGTATTATTCAATTAAAAGGGGAAATTAAGGTTTTGGATGCAATTGATGTGAAATGCAGTGATATTTGATGATAATGATGTTGATGATGTGAAAATGTCATTTAGGGTGTGTGATAGGTTTTGGGTCAATTTTACATGTCTACACAAATATCTTCATCCACCATTCTAGACTCCATATTATCTTGCACCTCTTTAATTATTTCCCCTAGGATTTTTTACTTTCAAAATATTATCAAAGGCAAGCTTGTTCCAACCCTTCATTCTTTTTTTAATTCTTCTCAATTTATCAGCAAGAAAAAACATAGGGGTTCCAGCCAAGGGTTCATTCCACCATTTTTCAATAAGGCCAACAAAATCAGGATGTAGGGTTCAAATTATTTCAAATCTAAAAGGGAAAGGACCTTTAACTAAGTCAACATTTCTCTTTAGCAAGAGAGCATTATGATCAGATCTTGTTCTTGGGAGGGTAGAAAGAGAAAGGTGTTGAGAGATGTTCCAATTGGAGGAAACCAAAAATCTATCCAATTTGACTTGAATCAGCTGGTCACCAAGCTTCCTATTGGACCAAGTAAACTAGGTTCCCAGAAGGGGGACATCATATAACCCCATAGAGTTGAAGAAAGCAGACAAGTCCATCATACTTTTGGAATAGTCAACAAGTCCTCCTAGCTTTTCTGAAGGTAGAAGTAGAGAGGTTAAATCTCCTCCCAACAACTAAAAGTCCTCCTTCCTACTCATTATATTGTTCTCCAAAAATCCCAAAGCAACAATCTTTCACGACGGGAATTAGGAGCATAAACATTAATTAGATTCCATTTTTCAGTGGTAATGAGGTCCTCAAAGGAAACCATAAGGCATTTTTTTCCATAGAAACCCATAGAAACTTTAATTTTTTAGGGGTTCCATAGAGTAACAATGCCCCCCGAAGCACCATTAGCCTCACTCAACAAATAATTAGCCCTAGGCCAAATATTCAAAATGATTTTCTCAAAAAATTATCTCTTCATTTTAGTTTCCTGAAGTAACAGAACATCAACTTTGTTATCCAATGGGTAGGTTTTAACCAAAAATTGTTTATAGGGACTATTAAGGCCCCTAATATTCTAGGATAGAATCTTCATAACAAGGAGGCAAACAACTAAATTGCCAGGAAACAAAGAGGGAGGGAACACAACCACCCTTCTTTTTAGACTTTGGACCCACAATTAAGTCCAAAGTCTTTTGTCTGCCAGAAGCCACATCACACAAAATATCTTTATTCCTTTTTTCCTCTAAGAAGGTCTTCCCACCTTATTTTCTCCACCAACATCTGGTTTCTTTTTTCTTTTTTGACTTGCTATTAGCCAGAATCCAATCTTCATCGGCTACGTCATTTGAGGGTGAAGATGGAACCCCAAAATAGCCATTAACTCCTTGATGTTTCTCCTTTCCTTCTGAAAGATATCTTCTTGAACCAAGGAGGGGATAGTTGAAGCCTTGACCACTTGAGAGACAATTTTTCCTTCCTAGAAAAACTCATTATTCTCATCAAAACCTAGATTAGGTGTTTTCGCCAAATCTTGGTATAAAACCAACTTCTCAAGGGAGTTTTCAACTTTCTTTACTTCTACATCATTTTCCTTCAAGGTTTGTTGGGATTTTGAATTAATTTTGTTGTCCTCACAGGAGGCCACTTCGAAACTTTCCTTACACCTCTTGTCTTGGGACACAAGTGGGCGGACATCCTGGGCCACTTATTGAGACTTAGAGATACCAATATCAAGAGCAACCACTTTCAAGGGGTCCAAAACACTACCACTAAGTTCAAGAACATTAGCCACATTCTTTGGTTCCATTGTTGTAGACTTAGGGAATGACACCTCAGTAGACACACCTTTAGGCCTCTTATTATAGGAGTCAATTAGATGGCCAAATGTTTTGTAAGATAGACAAAATAGTATAGCATTTTCATATTCTAGGTGTTGGGACCAGCTTCCAAATTTTGATTTCAAAAGCGCTAAAATAGGTAGAACAGTGTTAACAGCCACATTAACACATATCCTAGAAAACACTAGTTGAGACTTTTCATGGGTTATCTTATCCACTATTGAAAGGCTTCCAAAGATTTAGCAATCCCCTTGAAAATTCTAGTATCCCAAAATTCAAGAGGTAATCTAGGTAGGCGTACCCATGTAGGAGCAGTAGCACCCAAGTCAGTAGAAGGGTCAAAGCCCAGCTTCCATTTACATAATGAAAGGAAGTTCTTAAAACCATCATCAATGCCCAAGGGCCCCCAGTAAGAACCTTTAACATGTCCTCATAGATAACAAAGGAGAATAGGAAAATACCTTTAGGCATAGCAAAAATGGAATCATTGCCTTTTAGATTCCAAATAGAAACAACCCAGTTCCTTACTTGCTCAATGTTCAGACGGTACGCCAAGAATTTTCCCACCAATGACAACTTGAGGTTGTCCATAGCTTTCATCATCAACACTTCAAGGACATCAATTTCCCAACCAATCACTGAACAAGAGGCAACATCCACGTTCAACCTACCTGAAGTTTGTGAGCAAACACCCAACAATTTATCCACAAAATAAGCAAGTTCTTCGAGGAAAAAGATTCCAAGCCCAGGGACGAGGATAGTGGTTCCTTGCCAACTGTACCAACTTCCAAAGCAACAAAAGAAGAAGGGATAGTGGCAGCAGGAGTACCAACATAGGGAACAACATTTTTGGAAACAGTAGAACCCGATACCATGCCAGGCTTGGGAACAACATTCCAAGATAGGTGTTGGGCCCCCCCACATGATCGACCCATGTGATAGTCAAATCAGGAACAAGACATAGAAAATTCAAAAAACCAAGGAAGCGAGAAAGTTGTAGAGCATAACCAAACTAAAAAATTAGCTTACAAATGTATGTAATGGATAAAGATGAAGTTATCAAACTATGAATCATAACCTCTTTTCTCAAATGTGTCATAACCAAATCACCTACCTGAAAAATCTTGTTCTCTTGTGAGGAATTTGTTGAAAGTAAAGACACCAATAATTTTTAATTGCATCAACATGCAAAATTATTATAATTTTTTATTAAATATGAAATCTATAATAAAATCCCGATTTAGCATATGGGATCTATATTTCAAAATTTATATACTTGTTGTATTGTTGATTGGACAACTAATTCTAATTGTATTCTTGAAAACTCTTTTAATTGTCCATTTTTCATTGTAATATTTCTATTAAAATTGATTCAATAAAAAATAGATCTATATATTTTAAGTTCATACAATTTTCTTCTTCCACTTCCATTACCATCATAAAGATGAAGCTTGTCTCAAAAAAATATACAACTCAAATGAATAATTTATAAATCCTATATCACACAACAACCACAACTAATTTATTGATAGTTTTTTTAAAATAGTGACTGCAACCTTGAGCATTATCATGTATTTTCACCTTGAATTACACAAACCCACAACCTTATGTTTTGTCTAAATCTCACGTCAATATATCGATAATGATTATAATAACCTCAAGCAATAGACCCCTCTTTTAGGAACCTGCAATTCATAGCCCTAAACAAAAGAACAAACCCCCCGAAAAACTATCACAATAACAACTAGCTAATTGAAAATAAAAAATAATTAAAACTCTCAATAAGATGCTTCAGTTTAAGCGTAAGAGAAATAAATAAATAAATCACTAGGGAAATAAAAACCGTTGCAACATTAGATGTGGAATACAAAAGAAAGAAGGATTGTAAAAACCGTTGCAACATTAAATGTGGCAATAAAAGTTTGATGCCATCAAACATGAAAAATCAGCTGCTACCATGGTAGGGCAGGGAAGAGCTGAAGGATAAGGATTTCTTTATTACAGAAAATAATTAATATTTATCACAACTTGGTTTTGATAGCAATGGCTTCCAAGTCATTAAAACATGTAAAACACAAACAAATATGATCTACATTTTGAACCAACAACCAAAACCCTTTTATGGCTTCATTGCCACACTGCATTTTTCAGGAAAACAATGCCCAGGATATGCGACTAAGCCCAATATAAGTGCAAAGATCTCCAACAGATTTACAAAAACCTACTTCCTAAAATTTTCAAAACACAAAAATGCTTTCAGATGGAGAATTATAAAATGGTGAAGAATGTTAACTGCCCTAAACCACTGCAATCCAATCTTCTCAATCTTCTCACCATAGATAACAAGCTTTAGAGAACACAATTTATGAACAACTCTTAGTAACCTCATCAAACAAGAACATCGTCTCATATCAAAGTTGGTCAGTTTCTTAAGTTTCTCTATCTCGTCTAGAAGTTATGGCAGCCCCACATAATGAAATGTCTAGGCATTCCAATCGCCAAAGATTCCCAATTGATGATGGAAGCACTTTTAGGCCTGGTAATGTTGATAATCTTAACATTGTTAGAGAGGCTAGATTCCCAAGGTCAGGAGGTAACTTTTGAATTAGGCAGAAATTGGTAATAGACAATATCTAAAAAGAGTTCATATAAAAGAGACTAAGAGGCACCTCCTCCAAATTGTTGGAGTGATCCAGGTTAAAACCTCACATCATGATGTTGTTGAATGTGGATGTATCTTCAGATCCTTCACATAAGCTTAAACGTAGCTTCTCTAAGTTCTGCAGTGGTTTGCTTTGTTTTGCAATAGGGGTTGCAATCAACCTCTCCAAGTGGAGACTCTTGAGTTGAGTAAGTGAAGATAAGAAATCTATACCTTTTATTCTTGCCCCCTTTTTTTTTCCCATAATTTAGTACCATGAGAAATTTAAGATTCTTCATGGATTTTAGAAATGGGGGAAGAAAGTATTTGCTTGAAGTAAAGAATAACAACAAAGCTTCTATCTCAGGGAAACTCATCTTGTACCACTGGCTTTCCTCCATAGGGCTTGAATGAATAAATTATAAAGGAAATGGAATTAGATCATTGTGCATATTGGTTATCCATGCTAATTATGTGGTTTGAATTCTTGTCATATTGAAGTTGAATCTAGGAGATGGAAAAATGCAAGGGTAAAGGAGTAATTAAGGTTACACCATGAAAAAAGAATTTGACGATTGAGAACAAAAATTATGCATAGTCCTACTATTGAGATAATAGGACAAGAGTACCCAATTCATTTAGAAATTTTGAACGGTTTGCATAGACTGTTTAGTCTGCCCCCTAAACAAGTGAGTAGAATAACAAAATAATGCTAACTATTTTTTCATGTGAATAAGAAATAGTTTGATACAAATGTCAACCTGGTTTCCAAAAACAATGATGTAAATAGTAGAAACTAAAGCTAGTATTGTATGATTATTTTGGATCAGTAGTAAAGAAGATGACATAGAGATGTAGAATCCAGGTAGCAGAAAACTTCAATTTAATTTATATAATGCAACAACAGATCTAGCAATCTATAATGATTAAAGCAAAAATGCCCAGAAACTACGAGCTTTAAAGAAAAAAACATGTTTTTATTTACATTGTTGAGTGGTAATAAACACGCTCCGAGAAATCTACCCATAACACTCAAATTTTTTCAACCAATCATATTGATGCAAAATATTTTTAAAAAATTATAAATTTAAAAAACTTGCATGTTGATTTTAGAAAAAATATTTTTTTCATACTGTGTGATCGAAAATATGCGTATTAAAATGAGATAAATACTATTCAAGCACACCAATGAAACTTTAAATCAAAGAAAAACTGATTAAACAAAGTAAAGCAAACTCTCAATGCAGCAGCTCCTTTGAAGACGTCCCATTGTCCTCTATCTCCAGTATTTTTTCCAAAGCTCTCCGATTTGTATGCTAAGCTCCACAAAATGACTACTAAAGAACGAGATTTAAAAGTAAATGCATAAATACACTAAGAATGCAAGATTTGGAAGGTTGATAATGGAGGAATGTTGGTTGTTCACTTCAGCAGCATAACGATATGGTAAAGGTTTGAAGGAGAATGATGGATGAAAGATAGAATATTTTGACAGCATAAGGATGTTTGAAGATTCGATCCAAATGGCTTGTGAAAGGATTGATTTATAGATTTTCGAAGGCAAAAAGCTTAGTTGGCAAAGATCAACGGTTGAGATTCAATCTGGTAAGATGAACGATATAGGATTTTCGAAAGTCGAGAGAGAAATAGAAGGTTTCCTTTTTCTTCATTTTTTCTCATTCAGATTCGAAGGAAGGTTTCCGTTTTGAAGGATGAGTTGAAATGAGATTTCATAATTAAATAAATAAACTTACTTAATTATATGTGAAGATGAGATTAGAAATTTGCATAATTAAATAAGCAATATTTAATTATGTGAGAGAGATGGATTTAGAAGGCATTAAATTAAATATTTAAAATATTTAATTTAACTATGAGATGAAGAGGAGGAATATTCCATTTTTGAATATAAATATTCAAACTTAGAATAATATGATAATTAATATAAATAAATTATAGAATTTATTTAATTTAATTATGAGGAATATGGAGATGGTAATTAATTAAATAAAGTTCTTTATTTAATCAATGTAGAAGAATCATAAGAATGAACAATATAAATAAATAATTAAATTTATTTATATGTAGATGACTTTAGGAGATTAATTAAATAATTTATATTTAATTAATTACCAGACTTATTATAATGTTGACCATTTTTAGATGCATACATTTTGCCCCTCTTTGAGATGATGTTCGAGATGATGAGATTTGTGTCGAGTAACATCATTTCAAAGAAGTTAAGATATGGATAAAGGAGAATGGATAATGATAGAAAGATAGGATGATGGAATGATGATGCCCCCTCGAGAGGATAGGCGGGTTGAACAAACACGGGTAGGCTCTCGAAATGAAATGATAAGGATAGACAAGATGGAAGATGTAAGATAGGAAGTGGATGAAGGAGAGGAATGATACGTTATGCTGCAATGAAAGTGAGCAACCATGATGTTTGATATAGCACTAGACATTATGCACCAAGATATAAGGACCAAGGTGACGATGTGTCTCTTGCCCCAGCCTAATACAACCTTGTCTAGACGTATGAGGAAATAGACTTAGAGCATTAAAGTCCTAATGCACAAAAGGTATGATATGACCTTAGATGCAAAGGATAGTGCAAAAAGCTACGCCAACATACACAAGATATGAATATTAGTTGGAATGATACGGATTTGAAACAAATGCAAGATAAAATGATAACACACACAAGCAAGCAAGCAAGCATGCACAAATGATACAAAAACAAACAAGGAATTGTCCCTGTCAAGCTGTAAACCGTTGATTGATTGAATGATTTTGATTGATGATGATAGTGTTGTCATTGTGGGGAGCGGCATGTCCCTAGAGCAACACAAGGATGATTGATAATTGATTAATTGGTTGATTTGGTTTACGACAAGATAAGGATCAAGACCAAAGGATGTGATTGGATAATTTGACAAGATTGATTGATTTGATGGGTATGGATTGAGGATTGACTTGCATTTGGATTATTGCTTGGATTGATTTAATTGAGTTGATTGGATGAAATGGTTTTGATGAAGATGATTGATTTGGTTGAATGGTTGAATGATTGGATTGGAATGATTTTGATGATAATGATTAGATTGATGAGAAGAAGTGATGTGGTTTGATTTTATTGCTTGGATTTTGTTGGATATCTGATTTTTTTGTATTTTTGAAATGTTTTGATTTTTTGGACTTTTTGAACTTTTTGATTTTTTTTGGATTTTTGAAACTTTTTTGATTTTTTTTGGATTTTTGAAATGTTTTGATTTTTTTGGACTTTTGAAATGTTTTGATGTGTCAAAGGATGAAAATTTGAGTAGCCTTTGTGCTAGAGACCAATGACAAGGGGAAAACCAAGTCTAGGTGCAAGGAGATAAATGGGATTGATGGATGAAAGGGTGGGTGATAGGATAAGGGATAAAAGGCTCATGATAGATGGATGGATGGAATGGATAGGTCATAGTGAATGGAATGGATGTATGCATCATAAGAGAGAAAGGATGTGATTTCCAAAGACTATGTTGCGTAGGAATAACATGCCCCATTATAGGTACAAGATAGGATTTTTCATGACAAAGCTTATGACAATAGGATAATGATATGATTGTTTGGAAGGATGAGGTATATCAAGAGATACCTAAAACATGTTTCAACATTTTGCCCCTATATCTTCATCAAGATCAAAAGAAGAAGGGTGGATGAATGGACTCAATATGATAGGTATAATGGCTAAAGATGGTAGGTAGGATGGAAATGATAAGACATGAAAAGGATAGGTTGGATAGATAAGACATTGTGCCCCCAAGTGTAAGTGACATAGAAGATCAACCTACACATGACGCCTATTTGCTAGGTTTTCACCATGGTACTTATCCAAGGCGCCTGTTTACCAGGTTTTCACCGTTGGACGAAGGGATTTCTCTTTACTTTTTTTCTTCTTCTTTTTTATTTTTATTTTTTTGACTTTTTGACTTTTTGAATTTTTTGGATAGAAGTGGAATATGGATAGGAGGGACTCAAGTGTCTCATTGCATGAAAGTTGATAGTCCTGCTAGGGATGGATGTCATTGCATGGACCATGTCAAGTGTCATTATGCTCATAGATGTTGGTAAGAGATGACATGAAAGGGATGGATTAGGTAGATGATGGATTATGATGTGGATGATGGAGGACAATAATGGATTATGATGCAGATTATGTAGGGAAGATGATAGGTATTATATGGGACTTATGAAAAAGATGAATGGGGAGGCTTAGCCAAAAGCATGGACCATAGGAAGATGATGGGGGAGATATGTAGGATAATGAGTGAAGGGTGGGGAGATGGAGGTATGTGGGATTGTTGTGAAATGGAAGGGAACCATGACCAATGGTTGCACACATTGTGATAAACGTTGAAGCTTGTGATGTGGATGAGGTGTAGGAAGCAATGGAGATGTTTGATTAGGAGGTGGAGGGTGAAGTGCTTTTGGTACCCACATAGACTTAGTATTTTTATGATTTTTAGTTTGCTTGTGGGTTTTAGGAATTTGAGACTTTTGAATGGAATGAGAATGTAGGATGGAAGTGGATGGTTGGGATTTTTGTGATGTAGATGCCTCGTTTGACTTGCTTTCATTTTTCTTAGGTACCAAAACCAATTTATTTTTGGCCTTTACTTTTGGAGGTATGGGCTTATATAGCTTTTTAGATGTATTTTGCTTTGAATTTTTGTATTGATGTCCTAAGGCATGAAAACCCTTAGAATTTTTTATTTTATGGGTAGAGGCATTGAAATTATTGCTTTTGAATCCCATGGGTTTGGTGGAATGGGTGGAAGCTTCATGTTTATACAATGTGTGCATTTGTTGGTCATGATTAGGAATGTTAGGGTATTTATGGATGGAGGGATAAGAGGATTGAATGGTAGGGATATTAGGTGTTGGGAGAAGTGGAGGTAGATTAGATGGAGGAATAGTGGGAGTTGGAAGCAATGGTGGTAGAGTTGATGGTGGAAGGTGTATGGTCACATGCTTTTGACATTTGTAGGATGATGGAGGTGGAATGGCAACATATGTTTTAGGGATATAATAGGCTTTATGATGGAAAGTGGACTTAGGATGCATGGAGGAAGTACCAACATCTTTAGATTGTTGTCCTTGGGGTGTATGTCCAAGGCCATAAGAGCGTGGAGGGACTTTGACATGTATAGGCTCCAAAATATTTTGTTCATGAAGGTCTAGACCTTTACCTTGGTGGTTCATGTTTTGGAGTATGCAATGGACAATAGGACTAGGTGTAGGTGGAACACTAGACACAAGTTCCTTATTGGATGGAGAAAATGAAGCAAGGGAAGATAATGGTTGTTGTTCGAAGGAGGAAAATTCATGAATGAGGGTGGAAAGACCATCAGAATATGATGGAGGACTTGCAATGGGGTCGATAGTGGGTGATGGAGGATCATTAGGATCTTGATTCGCCTTGTGGTCACTTAGATCCAAGATATTTGTTTGATCTTCTATGTGTGCTTGGGAGGCATATGTCTCATCAAGGGAAGTGGATGTTTGTGTATCATGGATGGGTGAGGTGGCAAGCTCTTGACCATGGAATGCATAAAGTTGGCTAAGAGGATCATCATGGTCTTCTTGATCATAAAAGGGGTCTTGATCAAAGATGGAAGATTGATCTTGAACAGTATTAGGTATGTTATGCATGGAATCATTGGGAGGGTGTTGATCTTTATGTGGATGAGGGGGTAATGTTTCCTCATGTTTAGGGTTGTGCTCTTGACATACCTCATGACTTATTGGAATGGAGGTGGAAGGGGATGACTCTTGAATTGGATCAAGGGATTGTGGATGACATGGTTGGCTTAAAGGATTTGGAATGATGTTTGATGACTCTTTTATATGTTCAAGAATATAAGTTGGATGACATGGAGACATTTGATTCCTTGCTTGTAGCCCTTGGGTCACATCCTTTGGAGGTGTAGGGGTGGAAGGTGTTGGCTTAGGATTTTGATTTTGATTGGACGAGGGTATGATAAAGTTATAGGGTGCATGTGCTAGATTGGTATTCCCCTTGTCAATGGTTGCATTAGAACATGAAGAATTTTGACCATGTTGCCAGGTAGAACTTAAAGTCACATGTGTTTGTTGTGATGTGTCTTGATAGGTTGATGTGGCATTGACACATGAAGAAGTGGATGGATAAGATTGGTATGATGTGGAAGGAGATGAAACATAAGGTTGAGGTGGCATTGGTTGATAATGAATGGATAGGGGATGATGTTGTGGTTGTTGAGTTTGACAAGTGGCAATGAATTGATTGGCTTGAGCTAGGAGGTGTTGGATTTGAGGTGATTTAATTTGTTGAAATTTTTGGAAGAGGGTTTGAAGGCTTTGTATTGTTTGGTAGTCTAAGGGTTGGGGTATTTGGTGAAGTGTCTGAAGGAGATTTTGAAGTTGGGATGCTAGGGATTTGTGTTTGAATGTGGGCATGGTGTCACACATGTGTGTAAGCTCTCGCACATCGATTTGTTCCTCAAAGTATGCAACATCGTTCATGTCATTATTAGAGGTGGTAGGAGAAGCCCCTTGAAGTCTGATTCTATGTTCTGGTTTTGTTTCATTATTTGAACTAGAGAAAGGGACTCCTTGAATGATGATCTCAGGCTTAGGTTTTGTCTCATGATTTGGCCTAGAGGAATAGCCCCCTTGGATTATGATTTTGGGCTTGTGATTAGGATTGGGCTTGTTTATGATTATGACCATTTTGACAAGTGGTGATGGTGATGATGTGGGATGATTAGATTGGATGACTTGGTTTGATTAGGATGAAATGGATAGGATGTGAATGTGTTGGAAGAACGTGTAGAGTGACTTGTCTTTATGTGTTTGGTGTTTAGCTTGATTTGGCAATGTTTAAATGAATGATCACACATGCACACATATGAATCACACACGCAAGACACATAAGCAAGTTTGAATTTTTGAATTTTTATGAATGTGATTATTAAGCACACATTTGAAGAAGACACATCAACAAGTCCTATGACTAGTCAAGTGGGTATGGCCAATTAGGTCTCAAGCTAGTCTACACAAGGTTGACTAAAGATGATTTGAAAGCAAAATCCTGCCACACAGCCGGGAGAAAGGGGTAACCCACCCTTCACCTTCACTTTCCAAAGGTATAAAGTTCTTTGGGGCTTAGCCAAGAGTGACAAAAATTTTAACTTACAAACAAGCGTGTCTTTCGATTCACACTTCGATTGAGGTCGTCCCTAGGGGTGATGAAATCCCCTAGCAGGCCTCCTATGAAGGGTTTGACAAAAGCAAATCAAGTGAGGTGTTTGTGATCACACACGCACTTGACTCACGCTCACAATGATTAATTTCCCTTAGATTAGAAATGAAACGTGTGTAAAAAAGTTCAAACACTTGTTCTTTTTAAATCCCAAATCAAAATGTGATGGAAGACAGTGGTGAATTTTAGACCAGATTTTCAATATGTGATTGAAGACAATATTCGTTTTAAGAGCCCAAATCCAAATGTGTTTGCAAACAATGATTAATTTTATGCCCCAAATTGAAATGTTTGACAAACAAGATTAAGAGATTAAGGATGGAATGAGTGCACCTGGTTATTCTCGCTTTCCAAATTATTGTTGTGAGTGATATTGCTGCTACTAGAGCTCCTTATGATCACCTACAAGATCAAAAAAATAATATTATAATGCAGCAAAAGAAAAAAAAACAAACTCATCAGAAAATTGCGATTTCAGATACATGTTTTTAACATAGCCGAATTAGATTTTATTATTTGACAATTTTAGTGATCTCAAAAATAAAAACTCAAAGAAGATATCCCTGTTAATTTTCTGAGAGCTTTCCAGAAATGTAAAGAAGTCAGAAAAATTCTCTGTTTTGCTCTCAGAAACGCGGATTTATGGAAATCACACAGAAAATGAAGATCGGATTTTTTCGCACTGTATTTGACCTCAAAATTAAATCTGTAAAACACAAACCCCCATTAGAATTTAAAGAGATTTCCGAAAATGTAAAAACATTAAAAAAAATCGCTGATTTGCATTCAGAAAACCAATTTTATGAAAAAACATAAAATTACGATAACTTTTACAAAAACGATGATACACCCTTGATTTTTTTACTGTAGCTTCTTGAGATGATGCAAAAGATCCTGTAAAAATATTGTAGAAAAATTCGCAGCTGTGTAGAAGATATGAAGAAATTGGTAAAACTTGCAGTTTTTTCCAAAAATTGTCAGATCTGCATCAAAAAAATCAATAAAACCTGCAAGTAGATATTAAAAACGGGGCAAAGCCCCACGGTGGGCGCCAAAAATGTGTGATCGAAAATATGCGTATTAAAATGAGATAAATACTATTCAAGCACACCAATGAAACTTTAAATCAAAGAAAAACTGATTAAACAAAGTAAAGCAAACTCTCAATGCAGCAGCTCCTTTGAAGACGTCCCATTGTCCTCTATCTCCAGTATTTTTTCCAAAGCTCTCCGATTTGTATGCTAAGCTCCACAAAATGACTACTAAAGAACGAGATTTAAAAGTAAATGCATAAATACACTAAGAATGCAAGATTTGGAAGGTTGATAATGGAGGAATGTTGGTTGTTCACTTCAGCAGCATAACGATATGGTAAAGGTTTGAAGGAGAATGATGGATGAAAGATAGAATATTTTGACAGCATAAGGATGTTTGAAGATTCGATCCAAATGGCTTGTGAAAGGATTGATTTATAGATTTTCGAAGGCAAAAAGCTTAGTTGGCAAAGATCAACGGTTGAGATTCAATCTGGTAAGATGAACGATATAGGATTTTCGAAAGTCGAGAGAGAAATAGAAGGTTTCCTTTTTCTTCATTTTTTCTCATTCAGATTCGAAGGAAGGTTTCCGTTTTGAAGGATGAGTTGAAATGAGATTTCATAATTAAATAAATAAACTTACTTAATTATATGTGAAGATGAGATTAGAAATTTGCATAATTAAATAAGCAATATTTAATTATGTGAGAGAGATGGATTTAGAAGGCATTAAATTAAATATTTAAAATATTTAATTTAACTATGAGATGAAGAGGAGGAATATTCCATTTTTGAATATAAATATTCAAACTTAGAATAATATGATAATTAATATAAATAAATTATAGAATTTATTTAATTTAATTATGAGGAATATGGAGATGGTAATTAATTAAATAAAGTTCTTTATTTAATCAATGTAGAAGAATCATAAGAATGAACAATATAAATAAATAATTAAATTTATTTATATGTAGATGACTTTAGGAGATTAATTAAATAATTTATATTTAATTAATTACCAGACTTATTATAATGTTGACCATTTTTAGATGCATACACATACAACTTAAAATATTAACTTCTAATTGGTTGCCAAATAATTTATTAATAACAAGCTAAGAAAAATACTAGCAAAACTCATTGCAATAGTACTATGCCTAACGACAAGTACTAATAAAGAATTTAAAATGCTTTGATATGAAAGTAAAGCTATGATTTATACAAAAATCCATTTTTTTTATTTTTTGTTTCTTTAAAAGTAATTGTAACTTAAAAAGGAATGTAAGAGTATCTAGAGATTTTATTTCCATATTATTTCTTATACCATGTATGTTTATGGGATTCCATGTATTTTTTTCTACTAAATTTATGCATTAGCAATAGAAATTAAAAAATAGCAATAATTTCAAGTTGAACAATTTGTAATCAATCTAAATAGAAATTAGATATAATAACCATAATAATATTATTAATAATTTAAAGTATATGATTACATTAATTTTAGAGAGAGAAAATTCTTAAAAATTGAATAATTAAAACAATACTAATGATTTGTAATGAAAGTAAGCTATGATTTATACAATAAGCTATATGTTTATCCTTTGCTTCATTAGAAATATATAAATTTTAAAAAATAGGAGAATATATAGAGATTTTATTTCTAAAAAATTAGCTTTCTAAAGTAGTGATATTATTTCTTTGATTCATTAGAAAAGAATATAATTTAGATTTGATTTCTACAATTTTTTTATTTTTTTTTTAACTATTAGTTTTATAGTCAAATCTTTCTCAATGGTTTTGCATCATTCTAACACATTCTCAACTATTGATAATTAGTCGATTAAGTTCATATAGGGAATGCCTTCAACATAATATATTAGTTTAATTTATTTAATTATTTTTCTATCTTTAATTCTTCTAAAAATAAATAAAATTAATATTTTATTTATTTTCTATTAATATCTTTCTCATGTGCACATGAATTAAATTTATTTATTTATTTAATTCTATTTAATTCTATTTATTTCTTCTAAGTGAGTCAATTAAAAAAGCACTCATGTTCAATCTCATTCACTTTCACTTCACTCATCCATGCAGTCAATCAACTCACTCATGCAATCAATTAACTAATCAATCAAACCCTTCATCGTGACACATGTTGTGTGCATATTTCTCCATGTCATCTCAATCTATCTCATCCATCGATCTTTCAAATCATCCTCCATCATTGATCGAAATCAAGTGAAAGCTATAAATCTACCATCATTCAAACCCTTAAATAATCCATAATCTTACATTCAAGCTATCATATTACATCCATTTTTCTATTATAGGTTACGCTTATGTTTGAAGAGAAATTTACATCAATTAATTTTACAACATACCACATATAATGGAGTAGGATGAGGCATTTTATGGAGGTAATATAATTTAATATTTCTTTTCATTTTAATTATTGTGCTCACACTCTATTGAACGTGATTATTGGATGTTGAAATAGGTATTTTTATTGTATTGACCTTACTTTCAACTTCAACTTTTAATATCATTCAAAGGAAATAGCTACATGTTTAGTAGTTAAGCTTTATTTTGAGTTTAATTGCTAAGGGATTTATGAGAATTTTCCCTTATATTTGGTATCAAAGTTGACTTGGTTATATGGGTTGCATGTGCTTGCATGTAGTTAAATACACTTTTGGAGGGTCTTGAATTGGTAAAATGAGTAAATTGTAGCAATACCAAGGTAGAGAGAGATTATCTCTTAATCATTAATGTCTACAACAAGGATTTAATTAAGACAAGATCTTTAAAATTTATATTGATGAAGTGAAATTCATTGGTAAAGGATTTGAGAATGTAGTTACAAGGAGAATAATAGGCTAGAAAATAGATTGGCCAACTGTGAAATAGACAAAAATAAAGTTTCTATCAAGGTAGGTGTTGAATCCATGGAGTGGTTGACTAAAATTATTGTACAACCTAATTTTAGTTCCCCATCATACTTGATCTTGCACATAACCATGTGATAAATAATGATAATGACTCTATTGATTCCCTTGGCACATGGGAACTACATAAAAATTAATTTTATGTGTAGATAGTGGAGGATACTCATATAGTGATTTTCTCCCCATTATATAAAGAAAGTAGCTAACATTTGTATGCAATGTTTGCTCTCTTGTTTATTATTAATGTGCAAGTATCTAAATTTAGTTTAGAGAAGCTAAAAGTTGGTTGGTGAGAAAGAATTTGTGACAAATGTTATCTAGAGATTACATTTTTTTAAGATGAAGAGGCTACATGTTTCATAAAATCTATTGTACACTAAGAAGTTATGGAAGCTAAAGGTTGTCTAAAGTGGAATATGTCAAGCCAACTTACATTTGTGGGTGGTTGATGAAGAAGTCTACACTTGGATTATTCACTACCTATCTCCAACTTTGTTCTCTTTAATCAATTTAGAAAACTTTTTGAAAATTATTCCAAGAACTCTTGTTGGGAATGAGATATATAGGTTGGATGTTATAGAAGGATTCCTAGTGAGTGTATACAATCATGTAGCTAGTGCAGTGACCTTTTATATAGACGTGGTGTTGGTAATTAGTAATTTACATATTAATCTTGACAATAATATTTTGAATGTGTTAAGATTCTTAGGTCATAACCATGTGAAATTTTTAATTATGATGTTTAAAACATTGATAGAGATAATGGGATAGTTTTTTCTCAATTCTTTCCATTTTTTAATCAATATTGTGGCTTGTATATATTTGCAAGCTTATATATTTGTTTTTGGTTACATTTATATTATATTTATTGGCCAATTTATTCCTATATAATCAAATTATTTAATAACATAAACCCTAATAGATCCCACATCTATTTTATAAAAAATATATATAAATATAATGTATAGTTCTTGCTTAATATGTATATACATACACACAATAAAATATTTTTAACATTAATTTAAGCTAACCCAATGAGATGCATACACATAAGCATAAATTAACTTATATTAATAAATAATGACTGATACTAATAATCTAATACACTTATAACAATTATTTTGTGAAAGTAAATACAAAATTAAGGGTAATACTTAGCTGTATGGTAGAAAAATGATTGCCCTCGGAGAATATTCTATAATATGGTTTGTTTAAGCTCTAAAAATTCATCTCTTTGTTAGATGAATGCCTTGGATTTTAAGTTAAACTTATACTTTGTATAGGGTTGAATATGTTGTCTAGGTTAGATCTTGTATCGTAGACTCATCATTTGCTTTTATATTTGACTCTACACAATTCATAATTATGCTCTATAACTAATTTGTTTGGTTTTCATTTTATTTTCTCTTCTATGATATATAAGGGTTGGTAGTATTTAGAAATACCTTAGAAGGGTTTTTATTTTCTCATAAGGAAATATTTCGACTAGGTCATCCCCCCAAAAGGTGTACTAAGTTGGAAGATAAGAAGCAAGCCTCCTAAGATGATGTATGCAAATTGGTTACTCCTTTTAGTGCACCAAAACCAAAAAAAATCTATTGGTTTCTCTTATAATTCTCTAGGATGATATAAGATGCTTGAGAGATGAGAGATTTAAAATGAATGCAATTAAATGTCTCCAAATACTAGCACATAGCATGGAATTTCATAAAAGGTGAGCTTTGTGGGCTCAAGGTGGGAAAATAAAAGAGGGTCAAGCATCCAATTTATTTTTTTAAGAAAAAGGGTCGAGTTTGTAACTATAAAAATGACCCTAGGAGAAAAATATTTAAATTAGGGTGGGTGGAGGCTTGTGTCTGGATAAATGTAATAAAGGTGGGGATAAGGTAACTTTACAGAAGTATGTGCATATAAGGATAAGGTGGGATGACTGTATAGGTATGTGTGTGTATATGCATCAGTAAATGATAGGGAAATACACCCACCTTCCCTTTGCCATTTATCAATATATAAATATTTTAAGATATTTCTTCAAATAGGCACAAAATTAAATTGGAAATGGAATGGCTATGCAACTTTCACCATTACACCTCTATACATAGGGCCCCTACACTTGTTATATAAAATATAGAAAAATATTTATATGAAATAGTTTGGTTACCAAAGTTGAGAAATATTTGGTGACCAATCAAAGAAGATAAAAAGCATACACTATTGATTCTCTAGACCCCATATGATAAAAATGAGAGAATAATCCCCAAAGTATTTATATGATAGCTATGAGATAGAATGAATGGAGATCAATTATGAGGCATCATTCCACATGGTTCAAATTTTCTACCATAGCTTTTATATATTAGGAAATCACATGTTGTTGATGAGCCCAAGCCCTAGGATGATATAGCCACCTTTGCATATTTTGTGTAGTGATTAAATCAACATTTCCATCTATCCCAACAATCAATAGGAAATATACAACATTATTTATTTCTCAAAAATAATGTTGAAAAGAAGTCTCTTTGAAGTTACCAAGGACACTCAAGGGTTGACTAAGTATGTTTTTAATCTTCCAATTGGGGTTTAAATTCTTATATAGGGATTTAAATATGATCTAAGAATACCTTTCAAGAAGGATTTGTGAAGCTCTGATTAATGGTGCTACGATGTCTAGGATGATTTCATTAGCCTTGACCTCATTATTTGTCCTATCCTTTAGCTTTTTAAAGTTACCATGATAAATTTCCCTTGATAATCTTGATCCACACATCATGTGCCTGGTTTAACCATATTTACACATGAGACTCCATAAAAAATAATTTTTGATACCCAAAAGTTTAATGAAAAATGCTTGTAAACCCCTTAACAATCAAACTCAAAACAAAGCTTAACTACTAAACATGTAAATACTTCCAAAATATCCCTTCAACGAGAAACTTATAGAAAATAATCTACAAATATTTTAACAACATAAAAAATCACATTTAAAAAATTAAAGAATGAGAGAGAAATAATAGAAGAAAATACAAGAAGAGAAAGACACACATATATACACTAGAAAAACACTATAGAGAAAAACCCACTTCCAAGGCAATTAAATGAATGTATTTCTAGAAACAACTAAGTTACAATACAATATTAGGATTGATTCCTTCCATAGACATAAATATCTAGAACCAAGAATAAAACCAATAACATAACCCTACAATACATAATCCATAATGCTTCCATATCTAGCCCCTAGTACATAGGCTTATGGAAGCCCAAAAAGACCCAAAAGGTAACACTATTGGCTCAAACAAGACCCTAAAATACAATGGTAAGTATTTTCATGACCCACACCCCATTATGGGTCAATAAGATACTAATAACACTTTTTTATGCAACATAAACATGTCATAGCCTCCCACTAAACTTGGAAGCATAATTTTGTCATTTTACCTCCTTTAGAAATATGTTTAATGACACATCATAAGTGGGTCAAGATTCATACTCCACATTTTAATCTCCCTATTGCATTCTCTTATACATGCCATAGAATCTCTTAGGCATATTAAAATGGCATAGGTTCCTTACACACCTTACATGAAAATTTCTCTTACAAACTCTTACACATATCATAATAATGGACTCACATGGTATATTGGCTAGTTCAAAGAAGGGTGCCCTTTTCCATGTAAGCATAATAAATTAACATTTAATAAATTAATTAAACATTAGGAATAAGGTCTACAAACCCTAATCCTAATGTTTTCTCACTTGTCATATACCTTTCAACAGTAAAAGGGAACACCAAAAAACCTCAAACTAACCACCAAATGTATAATCATGTTGTCCCAAACGACAACCATTTTAACAAAAAGACTATCATCCCCATCATGCCCAATAATGAGATAAGAAACAAAAGACAAAATCAACTTTAAATGTCACACAAAAACTATTGTATTATGTCTCAACTTGATCACATACACTAAATCCCATCTCTTCTCGAATAATATTGAGTACCTATTGTGAACATGATCATAAAATAAGCTAAACATGATTGAAATACAAGAATTAAACCAAGATTTAACTAATTAATCCATGCTACCAATGAAATTCTTGAAAATATTAATCTAAAAAGCGATTAAACATGAAATAAACCATAAATGCATAATGGAAACCTAATTAACACATTAAACCTCATCCCATTAGGGGATTGGTGTTGAATTGATGTGGAATGTCAGCCCTTTCCCAATCCCTTCGTTGAAACAAGCTTGAAAATGGATGCAATTGATAGAAAATGGATGCAAGATTAACTAAAATGGATGAAAATGGATGAAATGCTCATGAAGAATGCTCTAAAAATGGCCATAATGATGATGCTCTCAATGAATGTGGATCCTTTTCTCAATAAATGGAGGCTATTAATAGGAAAAATCAGTGAATCAATAGCTAAGATCAATTTGCTTAATCAATGGATGCAAATTGAGGAGAGGAATTGGCATGGATCAATAATTCAATCCATGGAGGAGATTGAGAGTTGACAAGGACCGATGAATTTAATCAATGGCTCAAATTGATTTGAAGAAACACAAATCCTAAAATTTAGGAGGAATGTGCAAGATATTTCCATTTAGGAGGGAATTGAAATGGAGGAATATTCCATGGGAATATTCCTTTGCAAGTGGGAGAAATTGTATGGATGAAAGAAATTAGTTAATTAAATAATTAAAATATTATTTAATTATGCATGATGGATGAATTTAGGGATTTAATTAAACAATTGGCTTATTTAATTAAAAAGGGGAATTAATGGCATTTAATTAAACAATTAAGATTATTTAATCAAATGAGAAGTAGGCACTACATGTCTCTTGCTGGTAGGATACAGGTATGTCAAAAAATTATCTCTTCCTACACCTTGTACTTTGCTTCAGTGTGGTTTTTCAATAGCTATCAAATCAATGAGGTCCAAAAGAAGATCGAAGGTTTTTTGTGGTCTGATGGGAAAGGTAATAAGAAATTACACTATCAAATGGGAATGGTGTTGTTTGGAGAATTCTAATGGTGGATTGGGCCTTAAATATCTAAAGAGGCATGGTATAGAAGTAGCTGCAAAATGGGTCATCAAGGCCCTAGATGGGAATGAACCTTGGAAATTTCTAATCAGAGACATCTCACAAGCCATCCCTAAACTGGAAAAATCATGGAAGGCACTCCCTTTTTGTGATCTCCTCATCACCAAACACCTAAAAGTGCCTACAAGTTCATTGGTTTTCAAAATCATTTGGAAAGCTTGGGATTCTATAAGGGTTAACTTCACTAGCCCTTTCTTAACTAATCCTAACAACAACATTATTCACCCAGGGAGGTCTATTTGGTGGAATTTAGAGCATAAGGGGAAACCCCTGGCCTTGTTGCAAGGCTACTCAACTAAAAATGGAACCATGATGGCCTCAAAATCTTCAGTAGAATTATCAACGATGGATCATTGGTTGATTGGGATCGGCTGAGAGAGGACTATGGGTTACCACCCTCTAACTTTAGGACTTACTCTATGATTAAGGAGGCTTGCAAAGGATGAATTCATAAGCTCCAAATGGAAAAGTGGAAGGATGAACCAATTGATATCCTGTGGAAGGGTACTCTCCCTTTGCAGGGGTTCAAAACTAAGATTATATATAAATAAATTCTTAACTCTTGTACTCCCATTGATTATCTTAACAAGGCCTGGAGGACTAACCTTGAGAATAAAGCTTGGAAAAAGGCATTCTATTTTTTGTGGCACAATGGAATAGATGCAAAAAAACTTGTTTTAGATGGCTTGTTTTGTTGCAAAAAATTCCTTTCAAATTCAATAACTCTGGTATTGAAATATGTGAAATTTGCAAGGTACCTAAAATTGTTTATCATGTTTTCTTCAAGAATGTTTTTATGCTAATGAAATATGGAATTTATTCTGGAATGGTCATGATATTTAGGGATTAAATGGGAAAGTCAATTGGAAATTTATTCTTATGGGTCTTGATAGAAATTTGAGTAAAGATTTGCATTTGTTTTGGTTTCTACTTACAATTGAAATCAAGTGGGTTATTTGGAAGGCAAGGAATGATGACAAATACAGTGGGGTTCAAAGGATGCTTACTGAGTCTAATAAAAGACTCACATTCTTCAATGTTACATTGCAGGTTGTTGCCACCATGAAGATTGCAGAGAGAAAGTTCCTAAAGTTTCTCAAAGATGGAGTGGTACTCATTCACCAAAAATAAATCACATACAGGCATTCTTGGTAGCAGTGGCAACCCAATCTGGAAATATGCAGGCATTGGAAGCATTTAAGGAGGATTTCAAAGAGTATATTAAAAAAGGGAAAAATGTCAAAGAAGATAAAGGACCTCAATTGTTCACAAATTCTAACCAAGAGATTAAAGAAGTTTTTTTCCAATCAAGAACTTGAAGCCATCGACACCCTGCTTAATTGGGGATCCATAGAGGAATGCAGTGAGAGTAGGAACCTAGGAAATGAGAGATAATGATGCCTGCAATCAATTTTTTTTGTAATTTATGTATTTTTTTGTGAAGAAGATATCATATAATGTATATGTGTACACTCCATCTCATGCATAGATGCATGGTTTTGTAGTATAACAGTGTAAAAATCTTGTATCTTACTGATACTATATAGTTGATCATATATGAACATCTATAACTCTATATGGCTAATCATATGTTGTAACATGTTGTAGCCACGTTGCACTATGCTTAACCTATTATTAATACAAAAAAATCAAATGAGAAGACTTAGGGAATTTAATTAAATAATTCACATTATTTAATTAAACAGGATGAAAATTAGTATGAAAGGGGATGAATTAACCTAATAAAATTGATTATCCGATTAATAGAAGAAAATGATGAATTTAATTAAACAATTCAAATTATTTAATTAAATGGTTGAAAAGAGGTGAATTAGGATGAAAATGGTGTTAATAATCAAATTCAGATGTGCAATATCAATCAGGATGATTTTAAGTGTCTACATTTTGCCCCTCTTTGAAGCGAGGTACCTGTTACATTGGTTCAAATATTGACGCTTTTTAGATCAACATTGCTGCTCAAATCAAAAATATAAAAATTCATGATTTTTTAGATGCCCCACTATTGCCCCAATGGAAGGAATTTATGCAACGACATACTGCCCCCTCAAGAGATTGAGCGAGAATTTTGATTTTTTAGGTCGAGATCGCGACAAAGATTCAACATAGGTTCAACTACAAAAAATAAGCTCCAAGACACAAAAACAAGCTCAAGACACTAAAAAAATCCTCAAAATAGGTTGCATAGCTCAAAAAATGTATTAAAAAGATTACAAATCCAATTTCCCCCTTCAATTACGTCAAAAACCCTAATTTTTTAGGCTTAAATAGGAGTTTAGGGGTCATTTTCAAATCATTTGCACACTTTTCTTTAGAGATTTGTCGCAATTTTGCTCTAACATCCTGATGCAATGGATGATCCTACGCTTCCCTAGCACCTCACAAATAGGGTTTGAGAGTTCTAGTGGACCGTTGACGCAGGACCCCTAGTACACACTTTGAAACTTTTTTCATTTTCACATTTTTTACGCTTTAATTTTGAGTTTATTTAGGTCATACAATTATGTTGCAATATTGTGATGCCCCTGTCATGGTCAACAATGCAATTGCTCTACTGGAACATATTTGCAAAAATACAACACTATTGTCAATTTAGGTCTAGGATCACCTTTGTAGCTTAGCCGCACAATTATAAAATTGTGGTGCAATAGGGTATTTTGTTTTAGCGACTCAACTGCAATAAAGCGACTCACATGTAGAATAGGATCGCAATTAATGATTTAGCTTAAGCAGCATAGTTGAATTTCACTACGCTTTTGAATATAGTGATACAAGTGTCAAATTGTGACATAATTACAAATTACCAGACTGACATAATTGTAAAATAGGCATGCAATTGTAGATTTAGGGTGTTAAGCTCAAAATTTTGTCACTTTTCAACAATTTTGATGCTATTTGCTTTGTGCGTGCAGGAGACCATTTGATCGCTCATGTCTGGGAGCATAGACTCAATATTCTATCTCACATTTTCCATTTTGGTGACGAAGAGAATTTCTTTCTTGGAGCCATCAACTTGTGATTTGTAGCTCACATGATGAATATTAGGACACATCTTTCCATGATGACAACTTTGGTCGAGCACTGGCATAGTGAGACCTCTTTGTTCCATCTTCCCACTGGTGAGGAAATGACCACATTAGAGGATGTTTGGTGCATCTTACGAGTGTCAATACATGGGGAGAAAATCATCTATGATACTAACATAGAGATGGATGCTATCTATGACATTCTCAACACAGATACCCTTTGGGTAGATAGCCACCAAGTCAACCTATGATAATACAAGGGATAGGTTCCCGACTTGACTTTGGTTATCAGAGCATTGATCAGTGGAGTGTGTGTGCCCAACAAACAAGGTAGAGGCTTCAACTTTGGTTAGCGACTAGCCTTGGAGGGTATGGTGTACATGATAACTCTTTATGCTTGGGGACCTATCATTGTCGCTTCCTTATACCATGATATTCATCAGGTTGTCTACATGTGGGGGCGAAGTCTATCAACAGGAGTTACACTATTACATATTTGGGCTTGGGAGCACATGTTGTGCTCAAACCCATCATTACATTAGTGTACATAGATGCAGATCAACTTGTAGTATACCATTATGGAGCCATTACTACCCTCCAACACATAGGCATTACTATCATTGCATATTAGAGGCATGTCATAGATGACATGATAGTATTTAGATGGACCCTAGATACAGGCATACCTATGGTATGATGATCAGGACCAGCTATTCCTTGCATGCCAAAACAAGTATATGCTTGGTCGTAGCACCATATGATTGAGAGATATTTTCCCAATCAGGTTGTACATTAGTTTGGTGAGATACAAGATGTACTGCCTCATGCATACAGAGCCATTTACACCCACACAACTAGAGAGACAATCTATGGACAAAAAATTCCTCCTCAAGTTGTAATTGATGACTTCAAACAGCTTGTACCACAACCCTAGGTATACATAGGAGGACCTTATGATGCAGGCACCACTTTGACCTATGATACTTGGTTCTTATAGCATGCCCTAGTATGACTAATAGATTTAGCCAAGGGATAGGTACAAGTTAAAGCTAGAGGCAAGGCATGAGGACATGGCAGAGTGACCTAATAGCCTCCTCATGATGGGCACGATGGACAAGTGCCTGGTGATGGGCACTAGTAGGATCAAAGACATTACCCAAATGTGGGGAAATTTCTGAGGAAGCCTCCATTGATATCGTCCTTACGACAGGCACCACCACATCAACATCAGTAGTAACAATAGGATTAGCTACAGGGTCTAGATTCTCACGACGCCTAGATTCAGGCATTGACTACTGACAAGGACCAAGCTCTTAGAGAGAGAGATAGATACAAGGTAGAGTGGGACCATGAGTGTTGACAATTCTAGCAATTGACTATTCAGCTATCCCAAGAGATCGAACATTGACAATAGTTAGAGGTTGTTGTGATGTAGACCCAGGGATAGGTGGTATCTACCACCATGTATGGACAAGCCATGTCTGAGGCCACATACTATCACACATTGTACCACAGGGATGTTCCTAGAGACCAGTGATAGCCAAATTTTTCACACAGAAGTGGGGTTGCCCCTAGTGGTTTGGGTGATCCCACAATAGTGGGTTACACTTTCTAGGAAATCCTAATTTTTGTTGAAATCGCATATTTTTAAAAACTATAATGATTTAAGCCTTGACAAGTTCCATTTAAAGGATTTTAATTGAAGAGGTTTTGATCAAAACCCTTATATCAAACCCCCTTGGATAGAACCTTGCTAGTTCTATACAATACTTATAATGGAGTCTCCTCTACACCTATCAAAATGTTGATAAAAAACCACTTCTGATTTACCTCTTGGGGGATCAAATAAATTTATTTAAAATTTATGTTTTGTAAGTATGTAGTCCTTATTATAAGCTTCCCAAAAAGTATAATTTTAAATATATTTAATTTGATTATTATATTTATTTTTAATTTCTTGTGAATGCAGGTCTTTCACCGAAAATCAAGCTCTATGTTCTACACAAGTGGAAAAATACTAGATTACCCAAAAACAGTTGAAACGTATCTATGCTCTTGGTATTGATGTGCTTGATCCAACAACAACAAAAAATGAATTTCAATACATACAAAAAAAGTTATGTGTTATATAGTAAACCTATGTCTAAATTACAATTGGTTTGACTTCAAAACTTAACTAAGAGAAAAAAGTTCAATAAAACAATATGAAACCAAATGAAGGAGCTAGATATCATAGTTACAAATCTAAATTCAAAAAAAATAGAATTTTATCCTTCGTAGAAAAAAAGTTATGTGTTATACAGTAAACATCACTCTTAAAAAAAAACTAGTTAAATGTTGCTTATTGTTACAAACTAGTTATCAAAGGAGATGGAAAAAGAAATACAATTTGATTCCAAAAATTTTAAAAAAAAAAAATTAGAATGTACAAATAAAATTTCACAAATCACTAGTTTGCATCATCTTCAAATTCCTCATGGTTTAGTAGCTATAGGTGTTTGAAAGTGAAGATTTAGTTAAAAAAGTTCAGTTTAATGTCAAGTTTGGCCAAAAAGTGTAACCCACTATTGTGGGATCACCTAGTTTGGGAGGTGTGCCATCAGTTTAGCATCCTTTGGGTAGTGGTCACCAACAACCCTCTTAGCCTCCATCACAACACAATGATAGAAAGAGTTGAGGCTAGCTTTGTGTATAGACACATTTTTGATACATAGTCCTATTTTGTTATGTACATACATTAATCAATTGATATTGATAGCCTCTTGTATATTCATTTTTTATGATATCACACATTGACTCAGATTTTGTATCATGACAATATTTGGATGATATATATGAGATGACTTTCGATGCAATGTTTATGATGTGATGTTTTATTTCATGCTTTATGTATGTATGGATGCATACGGTTATATTATGGATGCAAATGTTTATTATGCATATGATGTGATGTGATTTATGACTTATGATGCTATATGGATGTATGTAATGCAATGGTTTATGGTGCACATGTGATGGATGATTTATTTTCTTTTTCAATATCTTTTCTATGTGATATGTCATGATGATGCAGGATGTTCATGCTATGAGATGGATGTATTTATTTTTGTGTATTTTCTATGCGATGATGACATGCTTATGATATGATTATGCAAAATATATGTATGCTAATGGTTTGTGGATGCAGGATGGATGTATTTATTATTTTTGTTGACTGTCATGACACCATATTAGTGTGCAAAGAAGATAGAAGAATAGGATGAATGGATTAACCATTGCTCTTGAGTTTGATTTAGAAGTCCAACAAGCCTATATGATTCTTCAAGACTTTATTAGATATGTGATGAGAGAGATGATTTGATTGTTTTAGGGATTGGGATACTTCATCATTTCATTCCTTATTTTTGATATAGCATATAGACACGATGCATCAAGGTATTGATAACCAGGATGGCTTTGTATCAAATGAGATGGAATTTGACTCTACAAACAAATAGGATCATCCTTGCTCACACCTGATATATGAATACCTCATTGGAATGTAGTTTAGAATTTTAGAACATTTCATACCAAAGCATACGCAATAGTAAACAATTTATTCAAAATGACCTCCCTACACACAACAAAGCAAGTATTCGCCAAGGTTATATTACAAGAACATACAACAAGCATAGTAAATGAAAGATAATGATAAATGCCCCATTCCCTTTATCTCTAAATCATTTTGATAGACATCATCTAGAGGTCCTTGGAATGGGTCAATAAGATAAATCATAAGAAAAGATCAAAATAAACAAACAATGAGTGCTATTCATACATATTTCCAAAGTAACCTAAGTAAGATGATTTCCGATGATGATGTCCATTGTAGGAAGGATACATCATAGGACATGTTATCAGATGTTTTGACTAAGACTAATTGTTTGATAGTCTATTGATATAAATGTTACTAACTTTTTTACTCATGATCGAGCCTTTAGATTTTTACATTCAAGTTTATACTTCACAGATTTCCACACTTGCTTCCACTTGTATTACCAAAGGTTGAAAGTGACACTCAATTAATTATGGATGGATGTTTATTACGGGTGAAAGCAAAATGGGATGGGTGGTTTTGGATTTTTTGGAATATTTCAATGTTTTAGATGTTTTGCAATGTTTTGAGGTTGTTTTTGGATGCTTTTGGTGTATGTGAATGTTTAGGTTTTCCAATTATTTGAGGTTTTTTAGTATTTTGAACATTTTATGAATGTTTTGAGTTTTCAAGCTTTTCAAAATATTTTTTGTGTTTTTTGAGATTAGACCAAACCTAAGGGGAAACCGACCTAGTTCCTTGAGGGCTCATCAGTGGTGGCCTTTCCTACATTATACACGCAAAGACGATGTAGTTCAACTAACTCTAACCAGTAATCGTTTATTGATGAGATGTGAACATTGATGGATTCTTAGTTTATTATGATAGATTCCTAAAGGACTAACCTAATGCTTCAAGGGATAATCGATGATGGCCTTGCCTACGCTCAAGCTCAGAGACAATGTAGTTCGACAACCATGTTTTTGACTTTTTGTCCTTTTAGACCTATTTAGGGATTTTGATGTGATTTGGAGTTTTTGGATTTTGGAGATGTTTTGAATGTTTTTGAATTTTTGAGACTTTACAAGATTTGGATTTTTTAGATTTTCAACTTTACAAGATTTGGATGTTTTGGATTTTTTGAAATGTGAAAGATTTTGAATGTTTTTTTAGATTTTTCAAGCTATACAAATATTTTGATGTCTTTTGTATTTTTGAGATTTTGCAACTATTTTTTGGATTTTGAGATTTTGTGACTGTTTTTGGATTTTGTGAGATTTTTGCAAGTGTTTTTGGATTTTGTGAGATTTTGTAACTAACCTTAAGGGAATATACAAGAACTCAATCTGATGCAAGTATAGACAGATGCCCCCAGTGTGATGTGATAAACTACCTCGATATAGGTAGGAAAAATTGACCTTAGGAATGTGCCAAGTAGTACTAAAGGGGAATATGATACTTACTCAATATTTGGCTATGATATGGATGCAAATGGGTGATGGAATAAATAGGATAAAATAGGATGAAGGATGAATGCAATGGATAGCGAATCAACGTAACCCGAAGAGTTAATGATGGATGGATAATGCTTATTTATGCAAGGTGCATGTTTTCCAAATTTTCACCAAGGTACTTGCCCAAAGCGCCACCAAAGTAGTTTTTGCTAGAGGAGATTTTTTCTCCTTAATATTTTCAATCCTTTTTCTTTTTCTTTAGGATATTGTTATTTTTCTGATCTTTTTGGATTTTTTGATTTTATACCCTTCAAGCCTAGGTATAAAACTTCTTGAGATGTGAGCTATTGATAGGCTCCTGCAAGGGTTCTCGCTTAGGTGCCAACAATTGATAGGCTCTAGAACCAGAACTAGTTGTGACAACAAACGATCCTAACCAATTAGGTTCAAACTTCCCTTTTCTATTAGAATCCGACGTATTCTTTTGATTAGCCTTCAATACAAGATATCCCACTTGGAACGACCAACTTTTGATCTTCTTATTATAGCTCCTCTTTAGTCGGTTCTGATAAGATTATCAGTGATTCAAAGCTTCACAACAACGCTCATCCAATAGCTCTAGCTCGTTGGACCGAGATACTTTGTACTCTTCATTGGTAATAATATTTTGTTGTGACACTCTCAATGATGGGAGCTCGAACTTAATGGGTAGAAAATCTTTAATTTCGTAAACTAGGTAAAATGGGGTGGCACCTATAGGCATGTGGATACTAGTTCTATAGATCCACAAAGCAGGGTTCAATTGCAAATGCTAGTCTCAGCCAGTTTTATTGACTATCCTTTTGATTATTTAGGATGGTTTTGTTTGAAGCCTCAGATTGACCATTGCCTTGGGGATAGTATGGGGTAGAAAACTAGTGTTGGATATTGAACCTTTGGCATAACTCATGAACATCCTAATTTTTGAAAGGTGTTCCATTATCTAAGATAAGGGCTTGTGGAACACTGTAGCGACAAATGAGGTAGTTCAGGATGAATTTAGATATTTTCTCTCTCATGATGTAGGTCATAGAGATCGCTTCAACCCACTTTGTAAAATACTCAATGGTTGTAATGACAAACTTGTGATCGTTAGATGAGGTAGGGATGATCTTTCCTATGAGGTCAAGTCCCCACTACGAGAAAGGCCAAGGTGTAGTGATTGGTTGGAGTTATTGAGCCAGAGCATGGATCAAGTCCACATGTTGTTGACATGACATGCATTTCTTGACATATTGATGATCTTACTATTCCATGGTAGGCCAGTAGTACCATATCCTCAACAATCTCTTAGCCAAGGTCATACCACTTGAATGTGATCCACATATGCCTTCATGTACTTCTTTCAATGCATTCAAAGCTTCCTCTTGGTTAAGACATTGCAATAATGTCCCTTTGAAACTTCGACGGTAAAGGGTATCACCTAGGATAATGAAACAAGATGCTTTTTTTATAAAGGTTTTTTTAAGGTTCAGAGTAATGTCAGATGTGAGGATACCTCTGTGTAGGTAGGTAAAGATATCATGATACCAGGGAGAATCGGGACCAATGATTTCACATACGAATTCATATTCCGGTACTTTGAATACTAGGACGAGAAGCTACTCAATGAGGAATTCCCATTTAAGAATCTTATGTGGCATATCTAACAAGGACCCAATAGTTTCCATACCATCCGCTACTCGGTGGTTAATCCAAGGTATTTTCTCAAACATGATGTTGATGAAGAAATATTTGATACTTTCCACCATCTTTTAATAAGGCATGATCTTTTCATCCTCGATCTAATAGTCATTATTGACTTGATTTAAAATCAACTATGAATCTCCATAGACCTTTAATTCTCAGATTTTTTATTGTATTGTGATTCTCAATTTTGTGATAAGAGCTTCATAATCAATGATGTTATTGGTACATGGGAAAGATAGCCAATAGGACTTAGGGATACAAGGACCTTGTGGGCTGATGAAAAGAATGCCTGCTTCAAATCCATGTTGTGTATGTGAACCATCAAAGTAGAACTTCCACTGATCCACTATGTTGAGGATAAATATTGACTCATTAGGAAACTTAGACACCAAAAAATTCTTTGCATAGATAGGTGCCTCTTACAATTGACCTGTGATAACCTACCCCTTGATATCCTTTTGATCCACATACTCTATATCAATTTCTATTACTATCATCACCCACTTAGCCATTCGTCTGATGAGGGTAGCTTTGGATAATAAATATTTCAATGGATCAATCTTAGAGATGAGCTTTACTTGGTGGGTGAGCATATAGTTTTTAAACTTTTGTGAGGCAAACACCACTGCTAGGTAAGCCTTTTCAATGGATAGTAATTCAGCTGGTATCCAACAAAAGTCCTATTGATGTAGTAAATTTCTCTCTCCTTCCCTGTTTCATCATGTTGAGCAAGAAGAGCACCCAAAGTTACTAATGCAGTTGAGATATATAGAATCAAAGGTTTATTTGGTATTGGTGGCATAAGGATGGGAGGTGTCAATAGATAATCTTTGAGTTGTTGGAATGATTTTTCACATTCCTCGTCCCATTTGTAGGTTATCCCCTTATGAAGAAGGTGAGAAAAGGGATGAATCTTATCCGCCAGTTGTGCTATAAATCTTTTGATAGACTACAATCTCCCTTGTAGACCTTGTAGTTGCCTCAGTGTTTGTGGTGGTTCCATTTCCAGAATTTCTTTGAACCTAGATGGATCTATCTCAATTCCTCTCTGTGACACAATGTAACCTAGTATTTTTCCTAATGTTACACCAAATATACACTTTTTTGGATTCAACCACACCTTCTACTCTTCGAGTATGTCAAATATTGGTCCTAATACTTCTATATGTTCCTTCCTCTTTCTTGACTTGGCTAAAATATCATCCACATCTTCTAAAGTCTTTTGGATCATGTCATGAAAGATCAATGTCATTGCTCTCTAATAAGTACCTCCAACATTCTTCAACTCGAATGACATTGCATTCTACCAATAGGTTCCCCAAGGACATGTAAATATTTTTATGTTGATCTTCTTTGGAAATCATGATCTGGTTGTATCTTGAGAATCCTTCCATAAGTGGCAGCATCTCATGTCCAACAATCAAGTCTACAATGATGTCAATGTTTGAAAGATGAAATTCATCTTTGGGACATGCTTTATTTAAATCTCTAAAGTTAGTACATATTCTGATGCCCACAGTGGGTTTTGAGACTGGTACCAAGTTTGCAACCCACTCAGGATAATTTATTAGTCTAATAAATCCATTTCAAGAAGCTTTTGCGATTCTAATTTAACCAACAATGTTATCTGCAAATGCATCTTCCTCGGCTATTGCTTTATTGGTTTAGCATGAGGATAAAATGCAAGATGGTGGAAAAATACTTCAAGATCAAGACTCGACATATCTACATACGCCCATGCAAATTTTACCTTTCGCTCTTTCAAGAACACTGCCAAGTTCTTTTTCTCTTCATCTAAGAGTGATTCTGCATAGAAAGTGATTTGTGGTGTCTCATAGGTCCCTACATTTATTGGATTGGATTTCTCGACAAGTACTGTTGACTTTCTTGATGTATCACACTAAGAAGAAGATTGAATCCCTCATCCTTCAATGCTTCAAAGAGTTTTTCATCATCAAATGCATCCTTTATTTTTACTATTTTATGATTGGAAAGTACCACAATGTGGTTTTCACTTAAAGATCTAGACATGATTCTCATATTTTCCATTTTATGACTAAGGGACTCAATTTTTTCCCCATAGTAAGCTTTTGTATCTAGTTCAATGTCAAAACCTGATTTGTGACCCATGTAAGGCATGTTGTCACGAAGTCCCATGAACTTAGAGATGACTTCATCATTTTCAAATGAATCCAGAATAGGCAGTCCTCGCTGGTCCCAATTTATAAGTTGAGGGCAGATTAGCTTTAATTCAGTGATTCAACTATTTGAAGAAAAGGATGTAGTGGTTATCATGAATATACAGGTATCCTCAAATAGGTTTTTGATAGCTAGGGGAAAGTCATCGATGGTATCATTTTTTGATGTAGGTAACTAAGAGGAAGATTTGACTCCCTTAATAGAAGCACCCTTGCCACGAATGGTCACTTTACTGGTGATACATCCAAGACCAAGATTCTTAGGTAATTTCTCAAGAGTAAGGGGTTCTAGAAAACCATTATTGTTTTGGCCCAACTTCTCATTCTTGTTGTATCCCCAACCCATCATCATCTATAATCCTTTGTTGTCATCCTCCATTGGAAGAATGAGATTGGATATGTTATCCTGATACAACAATTTAGATAAATTCTTGTCATCAATGAATCCTTTTTTTCAAATCTCCCCACTTTGTGAAACGGTTAGATGCTACCTTGATTGTATTTGATACCTTATTAATAGGTTGAGGCTTCCCATGAGATATAGGATAAAGAGGAAACTCTCCAATTACAAAAGAATTCTTCTTCAAGTTATAGTCTCCATAATCATTGTCTTTGATCATTGCTTTGACATCAGGGATGTCATGCATGATGGGTGCCTTTCATTTGGAGGTGGAAGCTAGGGAATATGGGTCAATGAATGAGGAGAGTGTTGGAACTTCATTTTTCTTAGGCACTTGTGAGATTCTATAGTACTTTGCTTCTAGGATTTTTCAATAATAGAATGGTTCAAGATCACTATGGATTGTGATTTCTCTACCTTCATAAGGAAATTTAACACATTAATGGTATGTGGAAGCTACGATTTGCATGGCACGGACCCATAGATTACCTAGAAGAGTATTATATATATGATAGGTCAAGGTCAAGCACTTGGCAAGTAGTTTCTACAGTTGTAGGTCCTACTTGGATGGGGATTCTGATTGTGCCTTGCGAAACTTGTTCTTGATCAACATATGCCCTTATAGTAACACCTTTTTCCTTTTTAATAACATCTTTAGAATAGCCAAAGTTCTTGATTAGCTGAAGGGTACAAATATTAAGACCAACACATCCATCCACCAAGACTATTTTGACTTTTTTTTGTGAACGAGGACCTCAAGATGTGATGTGTGATTATGTGATGGCTGCATTGGGAGGCCTTTTTCAGAAAAGGTGATAAGATGAGGAGTAGTAATGTGTTTGACCATAGCCTGGAATTGTTTGGTATCAAGATTATCAGGTACAAAAGAAGCTTATAAAGCCTTTTCTAGGATATCCCTATGTGCAAGAGATATTCCAAGTAACTCCAAGATGGAGATTTGGTGGGGGTCTTCTTCAATTGGTCTAAGAGACTATAATCATTGGGATTTGACATTGGTAGTGAGGATGATTCCCTAGGTTGTGATAGTGCTCCTTAGATGGTGACCTTTCCTTGATGTGTGGTGACTCCACACTCTACACTAGGCCCTTTGATTATGATGACGAATATAAAATGATTGCAATATGCTACCACATTATTATAAATATGACCTATGTTGGTGTAATCCTTCCCTTTTCCATTATCATTTCCTTTGCTATGGTCCAACATCAGGGTCTTGTATATTTTAAGGTCTTGGTTTCCTAATTGTTGATCCACAGTTATGTATCCGTTGTCGATAAGATCTTGAATGATGTTTTTCAATTTCATGCAACTTGCTATCTTGTGTCCCTTAATTTTGTGAAAATCACAAAGATCCTTCTCATTATACCATGGTAGTTTGAGTTGAGGTTTTTGGTAATTTTGATAATTAGGGAGTGTGATGAGATTGGATTGCACTAATGTTTGCATGACCACTTCAATAGGTTCCCCCAAAGGTGTGCACTTACATCGTTAAGGGTAATTATTTCTAGGGGGTGGTCGTCTTTGAGTGTTGGCATTGTTGATTGTTTCTTGGTTGGTTTGTGGCTGCATGTTTGGCTATTGTGTGTTTTGTTGCATGTTTTGTTGTGTGTTTGTTTGTTTTGGAGCACTCAAAACTACTCTTGCATCGATGACACCATCATTAGTAACGTTCTTATTTTTGGCCCATATGCAAGGCTTGTCATTAGAACTAGATGATGGAAGGTTATCTTTGTATGCTTGTGTTGTTCCTTGTGCAATGAGGGCTCTTTCAATGTTAAGACTCCTAGGGATGAGTTCTTCGTATGATAATACACATTGCATTTTTAGTTGGAAGGATAAATTTGTATCGACGTGTAAGAGAGGGGGACCAACCACGTCAAGGCCCCAGGTCACGGAGAGCCAAGAGCGGAAGGTTGCCCTAACTTACCTCACTCTAAAGGAATGTTTCAAATGAGGAATGAGAATGATGAGGACTATAAGGCCCTGCAACCACTCTTCAGACCCAAAATCTAAGTTGGGGCTAGGCAAGCCAGTTTTTGGGTTCAACATTGTACCTCAGGTAGCTCTCTGCCTAAGGACGAAAGCGTGGCTCTGAGATGATAGCATGGCGCACTGGCATCTCCTAGGTGCACTGGCGTCTATACAACTAGAGGACCAAAAACACAGTATGAACCGCTAGAAAACAAGCTGACGACCAGTCACTCCTAAGGGAACAAAACAGAGTTATGAAGTAGGAAAGATACAAACAAATGTGATAAAGTATATAAGGCTAAGGTGACAAAGATAATATCACAAAGATGCTCGTTCGCCAGCCAACCCTGAAAAGCACGTCCACCTACACACAAGAAAGAGGGAAAAATTTTGGGGGTTGTATAGGGGTCTGCCTCAGTCAAACCCCCATTTTGGTGTTTCCACCTCCACGAATAGCCAAGATAGCAATGATAGAGAAATGTATGATAAATAAGTAAAGAAAGAAAGTACACAAATAACACTACAAAACAGTATAAAGCTACTCAACCAAATCGTAAAGGAGAGAAGTGAAAACGTTTCCACCTCCACCAAGAGCTCACTAGCCAATGATGGAGAAAGAGAGCTTGAACAATCACCACAACTCAACTATGATGAAGGGAGTTCTTGCAAAACCTCAAGCCCCTGTTGCAATGGCTCATTTGACATTTTCTTTACGGAGTTGGAGTGTTGTTGTTGCTGCTATGAAGTGCCTAAATGTTGCTTGAAGTGATGGATACAAAGAGAATGAAGTTGAAGTGCTTGAGAATGCCAAAAGAGATTGTGTAGAAGATGAAATGAATGAAGGAAGAGTGTTTTTGAAGGAATAAGGAGAGAATCTACCATTTTCAGGGTTCGTTGGTCGAAGAGGGACATTACAAACCAACCCTAATGGGAAGTGTAATGCCTCTGCCATCTTCAAATATAGGAATTCACCAGGGACATAGGCCTGCCACATAGACATCTACGTGTCGTGCGAGCATCCCCAACAAATATTCCTCCACTGACACAAAGGAAAAATTCCAAGTGGAATGAAGGTAGCTAGTTGATGTGGAATTTTTCCTTCGGATTTGGTTTTCTAAGGTGAGGAAGTGTAAAAGGGGAATTTGTGTAAGGGGTACAAATTCATGCCTATACATTTTTCCCCCACTTTATTGAGCATGAATATTGATGGGTGCTTCAGTAAAGTAGATCAGAAAGATAGTAGGGTTAGAAATTTATACCTGAACCATCGAGGAAGCAGACCGCAATCTAGCAAGCTCGATAGCGCAAGGTAAGCAAAGGACTTCATAGCCCCACATAACTATGAAGTTGTATATTGAAAGCATCTTGCAGGCCCATAGACCTACAAGGAGGCGACCCCCAAGATCTCTCACATGAAGGAAGCCCCGAGAGGTCAACGCCTCACAGGCCCGTAGACCTACAAGGAAGGTGTCCTCCAAGATCTCTCACATGAAAGATACCTAGGAAAACGCCTTACAGACCCACAGACCTCCAAGGAATGTGTCCTCCAAGATCTCTCACATGAAGGAAACTGAGAAAAGTTCCTTACAGACCCGTAGACCTACAAGGAAGGTGTCCTCCAAGATCTCTCACATGAAGGAAACCCAAAGAACGTGCCCTACAGACCCGCAGACCTGTAGGGAAGGCATCCTCTAAGATCTCTCACATGATGGAAGCTAAAAAACACCTTACAGACCCACAAACCTGCAAGGAAGGTGTCCTTCAACATCTCTCACATGATGGAAACCCAAAGAAAGCGCCCTATAGACCCATAGACCTATAGGGGAGCGACCCCCAAGATCTCTCGTATGGAGGAAGCTCAGAAGAAGCACCCCATAGACCCGAAGACCTATAGGGAGGTATCCCCCAAGATCTCTCACATGGAGGAAACCCAAGGAAGGGGACTTCGCAAAGTCGATAAGCGGCTTCACAAGCGCACCTACAAAGTGACATGTTTACCCACAAATAGAACATGTCTGAAAGCGGCCACGCAGGCAAGTAAGCGGACAGTCACGCAGACCATTGATAGATTGGAAAGATTTCAAAGGGAGCCCTTGGGAACCCGGCGTGAATAAAGGGGTCCACTCAAGAGGCACACTATTTGAAAGTACAAGGACATTTTTTATCAAATCGATTCATCATCAAGTAATCCTTTTGAAACATGTGCACTTCATCAAGTAATTTGAAAGGCAAAAAATGCCCCCTCACGAGGGGAAGATCAAAACTACTCCCACCTCAAAGAAAAAGTTCTCAAGTTCTTTCTTTAAGAACCCATGATGAAGGAAACACGTTCCATTAGGGTTTCAAGTGAAGAATGTGATTCTTTGAAAAGAAGTTTGTGAAGATTCTCAACAAAAGATTATTTGGCAACGAATGCATTTTCTAAAAATTAGAGTATCATAGAAGTGGCATTGTCACACATGAGAGGGAAAACTCAAGCAAAGAAGAGAGAAAGATAAGAAAAGAGCAAAAGATAAATGAACATAAACACAATGCACAAGCCTGATATTTTGGGGTCAGAACTCCTCATAAATATATATATAAGTATAATAATAGTATATAAAATGAACTTTCATCAACCCCCTACTATATCAAACCATGTGAAGAATGCACAAGAATACAAAGTAAAAATAAAAAATTGGGTCATCATGGAAGGGAAGCTTAAATGCCCCCAACGCTTTACATTATCCCCAATTTTGTCAAAAATCAATCACAAACATGGAAGAATGATGATACACATAGAAGAAGGTTTACGACACAAAAACCATGCCTATATCCAAGCACCAACAAGGGTGACAAGGGTCATCCAGGAACACATAGCACGATCACGGGGGAACACATCACAACACACACACTCATCTAATCTAAATAAAAATAAGGGGCCTCCCCCTAACACCGATCGACCAAGAGGTCATCCGCTTCCCAATCCAGATCATCATAGGGGGAAGGAGGATGAGCATATAGTAGTGGAATGTTAAGAGGAGTGTCTAACCCTCCCGCAACAAGGGCTAAGGAAGGTCTCCTTCACTTGGCTCTTGTGGAGCTATGGTCAATGATTTCACAAAGATCGCTAACAAGGCTGGAACTTAATCAGGAGAGTTAAACATGCACTTTATAGGAGTGCCATGTTTCACCTCAACAGATGGATAAAGTTGTGTCTGAGATTCATGGCTAGGCTCACTAAGTGATTCAGGAGTGGTGACAAACTCAGGGGAAGTCGAGACTGGTTTCGTCACTAGGACAGAACAAGTCAGCACGGGACCACCCTTCGGGGGACGTGGACTCTTACGTCCTTTGTTTCTAGAAGGACAACTCTCTACCTTTTGTTCCATCTGGGGACATGAACTCCCCACAGATGAGGTGAGAGGTGTAGAGGAAGAGGAGAAAGAGAAAACCGTAGTGGATACCACTGAAGTGTTCGACATATCTACAGGTTTTGGGAAAGGTGAGACATCCGGAAGGGACAGCAACAAAGGTGGTTCCACTAAAGGAGCGATGAACACTTGCACATTTTTAGGGTCAAGCGCATTCATACTCACATCAAAAGCCAGAAGTGATGTAGAGCTAGATTGAACGGAAGCAGATGGGAGGAGAGAGGAGGAGACGGCAAGAGGCCCTGATACAGGGGCGGTCATCTCCTCTTCCTTCCTCTGTAAGGTGGCATGCTCAGCCGCGAGAGCCTTTCGTTGGTGCTTGTGCTCGCACACAATGCAGTTTATATGACTCTTTGAGCTAGAGACCAGAGGTTATGAAGGAACAAAAGGATCCTGCTCAACCATGGGAGTGTCCTCCATAGTTGTTTCTATCGGAGGGATAGGCTCTTGAATGGGAGTAAAAGGAGCAGGTTGAGAAGCAGCAGGGGGAGTTGGTTCTAACACCTCAGCAACAAGCCTCTTCCCATTTACTATTTTGGAAGCAAGGATGGTAGGAGGCCGCAAGGGTTGAGCCATAGAAGATTCCCCACGTGGGCCTTTTCTCCTACCATATCAAATGGGCCTAGGCTCCATGGGAAAGACAGGAAGCTCAAACTTGGGACGCTTAGGCTTTCGCCAAGCAAGCACCGTAGGATTCTCCCACAAATGCGGAGTGGAATCTGATGGCACCATAGCAAGGCGAGAAGGAGCGTCAAACTGAACAACAGAAGAGGAAGAAGAAGGATCTCAGGATGGCTTCTCTTATTCCCTTCTACGTGCCTTGGCAGCATCACTGTCAATTTTTAAGCAAGCCCAAGCCCTATGTGAAACAACATAAGGTGATGGAGGGTATCTTACTTCCGGCCTTAAACGCCTTTTCTTATAATTTTGATACATTTGGTACAAGAGGTTTATCCTAGGCGAGAGAGGACCAATGGGTGCAAGCCAAGAGTAATCCAAGGAGTAACTATCATGGGCAATCGGTGGTTTATAACCAGTGTCATGAATTACATGCATGAAACCCTCGTGGATAACCTTTAAACATTTATGCACAATCAAGGGCACTGCATTCATAGCTACTAACCAAGGGATACCAAGCTTCACTCTAAAGAGTTCAAATCCAGGGAGTATGTCGAACAAAAAGCTTCACAGATTTAGGTCCAACCAAAACCAACAAGACGATACTACCCAAAGGAGGTACAGAAAGTCCATCATGTGTGTGGATGGTGCTCATAGGTGCATTGTACCCATCTTTGTGCAAAAAATTTATTAGCATGATCTCCTGAGTTATAATATTTACTTGGGACGTCAGATCAACAAAAACACCTACTATGATGTTTTCGTTGATTCACGCAGGGACGTAGAGAGGAGATGGTTCCTTGTTAAACCCATTAGTAGATCATGTGAGGTGAAGGTTATACCAGTACCACTACTCACAGGTTACGTAGAGGGGATAGGTTGATGCGGGAAAGAGGCCATTGCATGCAATGAACGACACTTTCTTGGGACCCTCCAAAGGTTGCAAAGTAGGACAGTGACCCGATTAAGGTTTTGTTACGCAACACTTTCAGAACCTTCCAACTATGCTTACTAGGGGTCGCAAGTTGGGTTGTAAGGAAAAGGCCTCACAACACTCACACCTACAACACACCTAGAATACGAGGAAAAGAGCTTTCAATATCACAAAACGGAACCAAAAAGGTTCATGTTGGGTTCACCAAAAATGTAAGAGAGGGGGACCGACCACGTCAAGACCCTAGGTCACAGAGATCCAAGAGCAGAAGGATTCCATAAATTACCTCACTCTAAAGGAATGTTTCGAATGAGGGACGAGAATTATGAGGACTATAAGGCCCTGCAACCACTCTTCAGACCCATAATCTAAGTTGGGGCTAGGCGAGCCAGTTTTTGGGTTCAACACTATACCTCAAGTAGCTCTCTGCCTGAGGATGGAAGCACAGTTCCAAGATGATAGGCCAAGCGCTGACACCTCTCAGATGTGCTAGCGTTCGTATGACCAAAGGACCAGAAACATAGTATAAACCACCAAAAAACAAGCTGACAGCCTAGCTAGTCACTTCTAAGGGAACAAAATAGAACTATGAAGTAGGAAAGATACAAATGAATGTGATAAAGTAAGTATATGAAGGCTAAGGTGACAAAGATAATCTCACAAAGATGCTCGTTCGCCAGCTAGCCCCAAAAAAACACGTCCACCTACACATAAGAAAGAGGGAAAATTGTTGGGGGCTATATAGGTGTTTGCTTCATTCAAACCACCATTTCAGTGTTTCCACCTCCACAAACAGCCAAGATAGAAACGATAGAGAAATGTATGATAAAGAAGTAAAGAAAGAAAGTACACAAATAACACTACAAAATAGTATAAAGCTACTCAACCAAATCATAAAGGAGAGGAGTGAAAACATTGCCACCTCCACCAAGAGCTCACTAGCCAATGATGGAGAAAGAGAGCTTGAACAATCACCACAACCTCAACTTTGATGAAGGGAGGTGTTGAAAAACCTCAAGCCCCTACTGCAATGGCTTGTTCCACACTTGCTTTACGGAGTTAATGGAGTGTTGTTGTTGCTGCTATGAAGTGCCACAATGTTGCTTGAAGTGATGGATGTAAAGAGAATGAAGTTGAAGTGCTTGAGAATTCCAAAAGAGATTGTGTAGAAGATGAAATGAATGAAGGAAGAGTGTTTTTGAAGGAAGGAGAGAATTTTCCATTTTCGGGTCAATTGGTCGAAGAGAGACATTACAAACTAACTCCAATGGGAAGTGTAACGCCTCTGCCATCTTCAGACGCAAGAATCTGACAAGGACGTAAGCACGCCACGCGGACGTCTAAGTATTGCGCGGGAATCCCCAACAAATATTCCTCCACCGACACAAAGGACAAATTCCAAGTGGAATGAAGGCAACTAGCTTATGTGGAATTTTTCCTTCGGATTTGGTTTTCTAAGGTGAGGAAGTGTAAAAGGGGAATTTGTGTAAGGGGTGAAAATTCACACCTATACACCATGTTGGAAATAATGATCCCTATTTGTTGCTTTTTTGGAATTTTCCATTTCCACTTACTAGCTCTATGCCTCCATCGTTGCAAAAAATTCAAAAATGATTCACCCTTGTTTTATTTTAGGGTGTATAGTTCCTCCAAACTTGCGTCCATGTCTAGGTTGTAGGAGAAGTGATCCACAAATTGATCTATTATTTCTTGGAAAGTTCAAATTCCAAGAGGTAAATGTGAGAACCATGCTATTTCTTGGCCTCCCAAACTACATGGGAAAAGACTCATCAAATAGGAGTCATTGTATGTTACTTCTATACATGCCACATAAAATTCCTTGATATGATCTTCTATATTTCCACGCCCTTTGTATTTTTCAAACTTGGGGATTTCAAATGCAGATGGGAATGGTATCATTGCAATGTTACGATCAAAAGGATATGGACACAAGTCTCATTGTGCATATGACTTCTTCATCTTCCCAACTTGGATATCTTGAAATTGTTGTGTAAGCGTTCTGATTTGCGAGGAAATATTTTCTTGAGGATTGTTTGGTGGTGGAACATACGAGTTGTATTGTGGAATGGTAGATGAATTATATGTGGTATTTTGATAAGGGGGTGTGTTCATGTTGAATGTGTTATTTGGTGTGTATGGTGGCTTTTAATATTGCGTATGTAATGGTGATAATGGTGGAGGTGTGTTGTATGCTCCTTGTGAATTTTGGTTCAAGACATTTTGTTGCATACTTGTGTATGGTTGTTGTTGGTTGTAATACAAGCCTTGTTGTTTTTGTTGTTGTGAAAGAACTTTTTTTTATTTAGCATATTGTTGTGCTTGTAATTGAGCTTGTTTTTGTGCTTGCAATTGTTAGTCTTGCAAAAAAAATTGTTGTTGTGCTTGCAATTGAGCTTGTTGTTGGGCTTGTAATTGATCTTGTTTTTGTTGGGCTTGTAATTGAGCCTATTGTTGTTGTGCTAGCGATTGAGCTTGTTGTTGTTGTTGTTTATTCACAATATATTGTTTATAAGCCAAAGCATTTTGTCCTTGAGATGATGGAATGGTGTTTTGATTTGGGACATATTGGCTTGATTGAATGTATTGGCTATAGATGGAATTTTTTGATTTTGTGGAATGAGTGGTGGATTTTGGGGAATCATGTTCTAAGTGACTTGTGAAGGTGGATTGAGTTGATTTTGGGGTGGTTGATATGTGATAAAATTTTGATTGTTTTGCATTTGATTTGGTACATGTTGACCTTGTTGTGAAAATTGTCCTTGATTTTGTGCTATCAATCATTGCAAAATTTTGGATTGTGATGGAGGAATATGAGCTTGAGGACCCATTTGATTTTACATTATTTGAGGTACTCCTTGATGTTGAATAAAAGGTTGGGATACTTGATATTATGCCACTTAGTGTTGTGATGTTAGTGGCATGCCTTGATTTGGGACCAATTGATTTGATGTGTTTCCTTGGTTGATTTGAGGGACTTGTGGAACCATTTGATTGTGAGGGTCAATTGGATGGTTTTGTGATGATTGACCTTGCACAATTGTGTTCACTTGTCCTTGTTGATTTACTTGGGGTAGTTGACTCACTTGAATTTTTTGAGCATTAGGAACACTTTGGTTATTTTTTGTGATTGAAGAATATGGTTGGGAAAAAAATGTTGGTGCCACATTTGTGTTGTGGATATGTGATGTGAGTGGCATGTTTGGATGTTGAGGGTGTTGTGTAATGGAGATGTTTTTGGGATAGTTGTGTTTTGAATACCCAAATTTGTGTTCTTTCCTAGATTTTGAGTGATACCAAGTTGGGTTCCTTGTTGAATTACAATACTAGATGAAACCACCCTAGAAGTTAAAGGTTGACTTGGCACATGTGATGAAGATGGTTGAGTGATAGATTGAACAAAATTTTGGACCAAGGGTTGTATGATAGATGTTTGAGGAACATATGCAACATTTCCCAAAGGTTGTTCCCTTAATGTGTTAATCAAAGGTGGAAGGGAGTTTAACTCCTTGTTTTTCCAAGGCTAACATGTATTGGGTTGGATTCAATTTCATAATAGTGTTGATAACATGGTGAGTCTTGGGATCTTGTTGATACTCAAGTAGTTCCTCTACAATGAGTTCATTTGGATTATTGGTAACATCCTCTACTTCATACCCCATTTCTTGTGAAGTTTGAGGTGGATTTTGTGATGACAATATGAAACCTCTTGGATCAAATTCTTGTTTCTTTAGATCACTCATGGTAGATAAATTTTGGTTTTTCTCCATGTCTTTCTTGTATTTTGACCTTGTTTTTACCATAAAATTTTGATCAACTTTGGGAGTAGTGTGATGGGATTTGTATTTTTGAAAATCTTGAGTTGATTCAAATTTTTGTAGAGATGTTCCCTCTAAGGGTTTAGGACCAATGATGTGAATGGTAAAAGGATGATGATGTGAATTGATGAACTCCTAATTTTGGACAACACTAAACTTAAGGTTTGATGTTTATGTTTTGATAAGGATGCTAATGAACTTATGAATCCTAAAAGTATACTTGTTAATTTAGGATAAATTTATCCAAAATGATGTTTTCTAATCTAAATAAATGTATGAAAAAGGATCCATTTTCAAACGCATAGCTAAACTAGGTGATTTTGATGAAAACCTAAGTCTAGGAGGTCGTTGTGTCCAAAATTTAAAGTTTTTGGTGAGATGAGATGTCTAATGTTTTGATGTGAATGTGATGATTGATCCTAATGTTTGAACCTAAGAGAGACTTGCTACAAGATCAAGGTGTTGAAAGGCATGATTTTTCCTTTGAGTGTTTAAACCTAAGAGACCAGTGTTTGTTTGATGATAGAACTTTGGTATAATGTTTGAAAGTGTAATATACCTAAAAAAAATTTGATAAAAACAACTTAAGTATGTATTTCCTTGTTTTATCTTTGTTGTTTGGAAGTAAATATGTTTGGATACCTGATTTGTGGGTTCAATTGATTAAACTTTGATTTAGCATGAGTGAATTTTACCACATCAAATGTCTTGATTAAAGTTTAAAACTAAGAATGTCTATAAAAAAGCAAAATGCTTTCCACAAAAGCTTGACATTGTGGAAATCAAAGAGCTAAGCCATAATTCCCTAGGTTAACTTTGATATAAGTGAGTAGAGATATGGTCAAATATATTGGGAAACTACTAATATATTATTTTGATAAAAACAAGATATATTTAAAGGTATGCAGTAATATATTTTCCTTCAAGTGCACTCACATATAATCAAAGGGTTTGAATTTTTTTACCATGTTGATGTTTTTTTGAGTTTGTTTGAATGCCAAGCAATGTGTTTAACCGATACAACGGGTATGGGAGATATTTCTCAAGTCTTCTTCCATAAGACTTACTAGTTTAACTTAAAAAAATCAGTCAATAACAATCTAGAGGAATAAAGGTACACTTCTTCATAGTAGGCCTATCTCACCACCGAAAGAGTGATGTTAAATCCAAATTTATAGAGGGGTCAAATAGGATATATCAAGGAAATGTACCATCTTGATACTCCTAGCTTTGTACAAAAGAATGAACTCTTAAGCTTTGTGTCTCAACTATAAATCAAACATGGTAAGTAACTTCTCGGAATGGTGCTATTCTGATGCACTACTTCAAAGAAAAGTTTTGGAAAACTTGTTTGGCCTCTAGATACAAAGGTTTTTAGTGACACCGTGAACACTAAAGGTATGCATCAAATATGTGAGCCACTTAAGTCTTCGGCCTAGCATGTGCAACCCATTAGGTTTGCACGAGGACTATGGCACGTTATGGCATTCACACCCTAGATTCGTCCTACTTTCTTTTGCTTTCACATGCTTTAATATAGCCCGCTGGTAAATGTGCTTTTAGGGTCTTCTATGAGTTCTCCATTGCGGGATTTGTCTCATAAGTAGGCCCATATCTAATAAAAGAAAAGGAATTTTATTTCTCGTCACCCAAGATCGTACAAAGCACAACGGGAGAGGATACGTAGCAAGCCTTTGGGTGACTAAAAAAAATTGTAAGCTTAGAGTGATTCTCTTCACCCAATATTGCACAAAGCACAAGGGGAGAGGATACGCACTAAAATATTACACAATCATGGAAAGCAAAGAAGACAATGGTTCATTTTAGTGCTCCAAAAGTAAATTTTATGATCATTTTAGTAGCACCAAAACTAAGTGTGAGTTTGTATTGTTCAATTTTAAACCAAATTGAAGTGTGAGGATGTTTGGTTAAATTTTAAACCAAATTTGAAAAAACTAATAGAATTGTAAGTTCTTAAGCCCAAATTGTAGAAGTTGAAAAACCAACTTCACAGTCCCCAAGAATCACCTGCATGCAATCACCTATCACGTGCAACAGATATCAGAACAAAAAAGAAGATGTTTTGTAAACCCTCAAGCAAGAATGTGCAAGCAAAACCAAAATATTGATTATTGATTGTAATTGATTTACAAATGATACAAAATCCTTTGAAAAGGAAAGCATGCAGAAAAGCAAGACATGCACAACCCTAAACTTAATTTGAGCAAAAAGATAGCTCAACTAGATAAAGATAACTAAATACAACCTAGGAATTAAAATAATGCCTAAGTAAACTTATGAAAGTGTAATTAAATAATTAATTACACCAACACACCCCCCTCATAAGTGCAACTTAGGGAGACTAAAAAAGCATGCACCTAAATGCTAGGATGAATGCAAGAAAGCATGAATGGGTCCTGACAACAAAGGCCTGATCAGGTACCCATGTACAAATGCATTAATGAGGTAGAGAAGGAAAACCCAGTGGAACAAAACCCCCCTACAATGAGATGACTGTTGCAAAGAAGCACTGGAAGAACACTGTGGAGTAATAGTGGAACCGCAATTCGACAAGCAAGGAAAGATACTTCAATTTACAAGAAACCAAATGAGAGTCACTGAAGGACTCAAGTGGAATCATAATAATGCAACAACAGACGTGATGCCACGAAACACTGGAAAACTCACAAACCGGAATGACCCTAGAATCTGTGAAGCAACAGTAGATAAAATGATGACAAAATCTGGAAACCATGTATCTCAATGTTGATGTCAAACTAAGACTAAAACTCTTCCATGGGAACAAGTACCATAAAGACTCTGGAACATTTACCATAAAAACATGGCCCTCAAACTGAGATGGATCTGAACCAATGAGGATCAATAACCATAAACTCCCAATCTAAAGTGTGAACCAATGTGAATATGATTAGAGTGTGCATGCACTTTGATCTCCATCTTGTTTTTTGATGACAACTCGTTGGTTTTTCAACTTCTACATGGTATCAGAGCAAAAAAGAAGATGTTTTGTAAACCCTCAAGGAAGAATGTGCAAGCAAAACCAGAATATTGATTATTGATTGTAATTGATTTACAAATGATACAAAATCCATTGAAAAGGCCAACATGCAAAAAGGAAAGACATGCACAACCCTAAACCTAACTTGAGAAAAAAGATAGCTCAACTAGATAAAGATAACTAAATGCAACCTAGGAATTAAAATAATTCCTAAGTAAACTTATGAAAGTGTAATTAATTAATTAATTACACCAACACAAATTGAAGGTTATTTACTTTAAAGCATAAAGTAAACAAAAAATTAGGTCATTCTTCTATGAGTGTTTAACAACAATTTTAGAAGAAAATATTAAATGATGTCATTACAAGTGATAATGAACACTTTTCTCCTTCACTTCAATATTTTATGCTCCACTTCAAATCTACAAAATAGTTAGCCTTACACAAACAAACCAAAAGTCAGTAAGTGATCAGAGAATAGATCAGACTAGAAATTCAAAGTAAACATGAAGATTTAATTCTTTGTTTTACCTGACCTGTGTTTCTTTGTCAGTCTTGCAATTGTGTTGTTGTTTTGAAAAATGTGTTTATATACTACAACTGCATCATTTTGGTTCAAGACAAATGCGTCACTCTGGTTCACCTGAAACATAAAAGAAATAGAAACATCAATTGCGTTGAATAAACAATTGTGTCACCCTGGTTGAAAGACAAATGCATCACAATGCAAACAATAGCATGCCAATGCACACAATTGTGTTGGCCTACCCCAAAAAAATTGCATCGCTTGACCCTAAAATATGCAAAAAAATGGAAAACTCAAGGAAAATTCATCAAAATTGGTTATTAAGCCCTCCTTCTAGTGCCAAAATTTGAACATGATCATAACCTAATCTAAACATGATTGAATTACAAGAATTAAACCAAGATTTAACTAATTAAGTCATGCTCCCAATGAAATTCTTGAAAATATTAATCTAAGACGCTATTACACATGAAATAAACCATAAATGCATAATGGAAACCTAATTAACACATCAAACCTCATCCCATTGGTGGATTAGTGTTAAATTGATGTGGAATTTCAGGCCTTTCCCTATCCCTTGGTTGAAACAAGCTTGAAAATGGATGCAAGATTAACTAAAATGGATGAAATGCTCATGAAGAATACTCTAAAAATGGCCATAATATTGAAGCTCTCAATGAATGTGGATCCTTTTCTAAATAAATGGAGGCTATTTATAGGAAAAATGAGTGAATCAATGGCCCAGATCAATTTCCTTAATCAATGGATGCAAATTGAGGAGAGGAATTAGCGTGGATCAAGAATTCAATCCATGGAGGATATTGAGAGTTGAAAAGGATTGATAAATTTAATCAATGGTTCAAATTGATTTGAAGAAACACAAATCCTAAAAATGGTGGAGAAGGATGTTGTGTGGAGGTTTGTCACAGGCTAGGACCCACGTGTCCTAGTTGGTTCCTACCTTCATTCTGGTGCAGCCATTGGTGGTTTTTGTGCCTTTTGTCTACTCATACATCGTCATTGGGGGAGTTTGAGGGTGTGGGGGTATCTGCATGGGGTGGCATCTTCTTTGGCATTTTCTTGGTGCCGGTTCTTTCTCTGTTGGCTTGTTTTGGTGGAGACTCATCTCTTTGGTGCTTTGTTGTGTTGCACCCTTTCTTTGGGGGTTTTGTTCTTTTTTCTATGGAGGTTTGAGTGAATTGAGTTTTCTATTCTGATATGGCTTCGAGAGAGACATCAAGGGCTAAATCTCTGTTGAATTTTTGTGTGACGTTTGGGGCCTCTTCTCCAAATCATCCATCAAGGGTTTTTTATAACAATTTGTTTGCAAATGAATCAAGGAATAGAGGATTTATTCCTTTAGGTGGTTCTCATATTCTGAAAACCAATGCTTTCCTGGAACGATCCAAGGATAGGCCGGTGTTGGTGGTGCAACCAAAAGTGATTGCAAAGGATATTGAGTATTTCTCAAAGCATGCTTTGCTTTGTAAATTTATGGGATTGAGAGTTTCACTCTGGATTTTTGGGCTCAAAGGACCTGGGCTCTAGAGGGTGAGATGGAAATAATGTTGTTGGCGAATAGTTATTTCATGGTGACCTGTAACTACATGGCAGATTGCAATATATTTTTTGAATGTGAGCCTTATTTCCACAACCAAATTTGTTTATTTATTAAACTCTGACATGCAGGTTTTGATCCTTCAGAGGAGCTCCCAAATTGATTTTCGGTGTGGGTGTGTCTCCCTATATTTCCAGTTGAATTTTAGTGCAACAACACCTTGCATAAGGTTGCTTCGCTGTTGTGGAAACCAGTGGGTCCTTCGCAAAAAACTCGGGATAGAAAGGTAGTGACTTTTGCTCGCATTTGTGTTGAGATTGATTTAAGTAATCCTCTTCCAGATTCTACGCAATTTTGTGTGGGTTCATATTCTTTGGTGCAGCAGTTAGATTATGAGGCATTTCCCTTTGGGTGTCATCTTTGTCATGAATATGGCTATCTGCAGAAAAGATGCCCAAAGTCCAAATCTTTAGAATCTCATACTACTCAGCCTCCCCGTAATCCTCCAAAGGTCGACAAAGGCAAGGACCCCATTCCTGGTGAGGTTGTAGGTGTGGAGGGTTTTAATCCTATTAAGGCTCATAATAGGAATAGGGGTCAAAAGAGGACTCTTAAGGGGCATCAGGATGGAGATACCTTTAATAGATTTGAGGTTCTGGGTGATCTCAATCTGTAGGAGGTGAATCTGGGTATGATGCTTATGGACCGGGGTGTTTCAGAAGGGGTTCAGGAAGGTATTATTCCATATTACAATCAACTTTTTTAGGAGGCTAGTGCTTTGCAAATGGAATCGAATCTGAGTTTGGTGGTGCATGGGAAGTCTGAGCCTCTTGCAGATACATTGATGGGGGAGGGAGAGATCTCTACTCCATTGGTGAAAGTGGGGTCTGATTCGATAAAGGCCAGCAAGGCTTCTCCTAGGTTGGGAATTTTTTAGAAAGACCTAAAGAAAGGGGTTGTTGAGAATTCTTCCAAAGTTGGGAGACAAAAGGACTTGGAAAAAATAAAGATGATGGGGGAGACTTTGGTGGAGTCTAGATCTGTTAGTACCTTGGATTCCCATTTTTCTAACCCTCTGAAATGATCGTCCTCTCTTGGAATGTAAGGGGCTTGAACAATGTCCCTCGACAAAAATTTGTTCATGAATTAGTGAAAATTCATTCTTCTAATGTTCTTTTTCTACAAGAGACTAAGTTATCTGTTGATAGTATGATTGGTATGCTACCAAAGATGTGGGGGCGGGGTGAATTCCAGTGTATTAGAGCTCAGGGTAATGTAGGGGGTGTGGCTTGCCTATGGAACCCATTGAAGATTCATCCTCTTTGGTGGGTTTCCTCCAAGTCTTCCATCTTTGTGGTTGCTTCAAGTATGGAGTTGGGGGAAACTATTCTTCTCTCAAACATCTATTGCCTATTGATTTTCCTAGTAAGCAGTTATTGTGGTCTCATATTAATTTCATTCAGATTCTTGCTCCTTTTCTTACCTTGGATTATTGTGGGTGATTTCAATACCATTATGGAGTTGTATGAGAAGAGTCATATTGCGAGATTGGATCCATTTGCTTTCCTTCTTTGTGATAACATATTTGCCTTGAATTTGGTTGGCATTAAGACCCGTAATGGTCAATTTAATAGGAACAATAGGAGAATAGGAGAGAATTGTATTGCTGAGAGACTCAACTGTTTCTTGGTTTCATGTTTTTGGATGGGAGGATGGTGGTCTACTTTCTCTAATATTTTGGACTGGATAGGCTCGGATCATTGGCCTATTAAGTTACCTGCTAGTTCGGCTTGTGTTGCTCAGTCACCCTCTTTCAAGTTCTAGTTTATGTGGTTAAGAGATTCTTCTCTATAGGAGTATATGGTCGACTAGTGGCGGAGGGGAAGATCAGCTTATTGCACTGCTATGTATTCTTTTTCCAAACGGTTGCAATATGTGAAGTATCAACTTAAAAGGTGGAACAAGCAGTGTTTTGGAAATATTTTTCATGCTAAGGTTGTTGCTCAAGTTGACTTTGATGTTATCACTCGGGAGATAATGGAGTTTGGTCTTTCTGAAAAATTTACTCAAGGAGGAGGCTACAGCTTTGAAAGCTCTGGAAGAGTGTGAGCTGCAAGAGGAAATTTATTGGAAACAAAAGGCTCATGTTGAGTGGTTACAGGAGGGAGACAGAAACACTACTTTTTTATTTAATTCAGTGAAATCTAGGAGACATGGTAACTCTATGCATGTTCTTGTGAATGACAGGGGTGAGAATTTATCTTCTCTACAGGATAGGTCTCGTGAAGCTACACAATTTTTTTCTTCATTATTTAGAGAGGATTCCTAGGATGGTTTGGTGGAAGAAAACCATGTATTTTCTTGTATCCCCTCCTTGATTACTGGTGAGATGAATGAGCATATTTTGGGAATTATCTTACTGGAGGAACTGGAGGCTACTGTTTTCCAGATGAAGAAAGGAAAAGCTCCTGGCCCTGATGGCTTTCTAGTTGAATTTTATCAGGAATTTTTGGATATCATTAAGCTGGACCTATTGGAGGTGGTTCGTGAGTCTCAAAGGAATAAGCAAATGTTGTGAGCTTTGAACTCTACCTTCTTTTCTCTCATTCCCAAATGTGAGGGGGCGGATCGGCTAAGTCAATTTAGGCCAATTTCCCTTTGTAATGTGGTTTATAAGATCATCTCCAAGTTGATTGTTGAAAGGCTGAAGCGATGGCTTAGAGGGCTTATCTCTGAGGAACAGATTCGTTTTGTGGAGGATCAGCAAATTTTGGATGGGGTGGTCATTGCTACTAAATTTATCCATTTTGTGGCTTCCTCGAAAGAGAAGGCTATGTTCATCAAGCTGGATATGGCAAAGGCCTATGATAGAGTTAAGTGGTCTTTCTTGCAAAAAAATCTTATTGCTTTTGGTTTTGTTGAGGAATGGGTCTAGTGGGTTATGTCTTGTGTTACTACCACTTATTTCTCAGTGTTGATTAATGGGGAGCCTTCTTCTCTTTTTAGTGCTTCTAGAGGCCTTCGTCAAGGGGATCACCTCTCTCCTTATTTATTTATTATTCTTGTTGAAGGTCTGGGGAGAGTGGTGAAACATAATATGGAGTTGGGTCTTATTCAAAGTTGGGTGTGGGGAAATGGTTTGCCTCCTCAATCTCACCTGCAATTTGTGGATGATACTTTTTTGATGGGTATGGCTAAAATTAGAGAAGCTATAAATTTGTGCAAGGATTTTGATATCTATCTTGTTGCTTTTGGTCAAAGGATTAATGAAAATAAATATTCCATTTTCTTCTTCAATACTTTGAGGCTTATTCAGCAAAGGATTGCACGTATCTTGAGGTTTCAGATTGTTTCTCTCCCTTTAATTTATCTCGGCATTCCTATCTCTTCGGGTAATCTTCCTAGGGGCTCATGGAAAAATATTCTAGATAAGTTTCATGTGAAGGTTAATCATTGGACTCATAGATGGTTGCCATTTGTTGGCCATGTTCAGCTGCTTAAATCGGTGGTACAGACTCTTCCTATTTATAGGTGCATGCTCCAGGTGGCTCTGGTTGGGTTTGTGAAGGATTTGGATTCTTTGGCTAGACAATTCCTTTGGGTCATAAGCTTGTCCTCTGGTAAGTGGAGTCTGGTGAAATGGGATATTGTGTATAGCCTGAAGCAGTTTGGGGGTCTTGGATTGCAACAGTCAACTTGGTCTAGGTTGGTGTTGGCTGCAAAGCTTTACTAGAGGTGGTGTGTGGAGCAGGATCATATTTGGGCCAATATTTTATCTCATAAGTACCTACTAAGGGCTTTGAAGGAGGATATTCCCAGGTATCCTCTGGTGGGGAAAGGATCTGTGATTTGGGGTACGCTTAAGAAAGGGGCTTCGTTGATCAAGGAGGGCTTGTTTTGGATATGTAATAGGGGAGTTGAGGCTCTCTTTTGGTCTAATTCTTGGGATGGTTTTCCACCTATTTTGAGCCAATATCCTAATTTGTTGAATCTATGCCAACATTTCTTGGAGGTTGGTTGGTCAAGGGTGATTAATTTTAAGACTTCCTATCCTTGTGGGTTGATGGAGGTGGCTAAGTGGAAGGATTCTTGTGATTGGCCTGTTGTAGGTTTGGAGAAGGATTGTGTTGAACTTCAAAATATTTTGGTTGGTAGACAATGCAACTCCCTTAGGGATAAGGATATTTTGGCTTGGATCCCAGATCCTAAGGGTGTTTTCACTATGGCTAGTGGGTATCATGAGTTGTTGTTTCGTAAGTTTGGAGGGGTGGAGATCCCTTGGTGGAAATATGTGTGGAACAAGTTCTCTTGGCCAAAGTGTAGTTATTTTGTTTGGAATTTGGCTTGGAATAGATGTTTAACTTGGGATAATCTTAGGAAGCAAGGTTTCCAGGGTCCCTCTATTTGTGTTTTGTGCAGCTACAGTGAGGATGATTCTTCCCATTTTTTTTCGTTGTTCTTATTCTATGATGCTCTGGAATTTATGGTGGGTGTTTGGAAACATCCTTATGTTCATGCTTCTTCCCTTGTTGACTTCTAGTGTAGTCTGGGAAGACCTCCTACCCAGGCCTCTTTCCTCCAGATTGTATGGTGCATTGGTCCTACGTTCATCCTTTGGAAAATTTGGTTGGAAAGGAATCATAGGATTTTTTGTGGGGATAGGTTGATGGTTCAACAGGTTTGGCACAAAATTGTTGGTATGATCCAAGAGATGGTGGAGGCCAAATGTGAAGTGACTTTTCCTTTGGATAGGAGTGATGATGAGACTGTGAATAGATTGGGCTTGCAAGGGTTGACTTCTGTCTATGATTGTGTCAGAAAAGGTAGGCGAGCTAAAAAGAAAGTTCAAAGGGTTGGAAAATGGTTACCCCCTCCAGTGGGTACTCTGCAGATTAATACAGATGGTTCCTCTAGGGGTAATCCTAGGCCTGCTAGAATTGGTGGAGTTGGAAGAGACTGTTCTGGCTCAATTATTTTCTTTTTCTCCATCCATTAAGGGAAATATTCTAAGAACTTTATGGAAGGGTTGGTGATTCTTTGGGCTATTAAGTGTGCTTGTGCTTTGGGGTGGTGTAGGATTATCTGTGAATATGACTCACAGATTGTCATTAATATGTTACAAGAGCAAAAGGTAGCTGAGGTTAATTGGCAACTGGCATTGGTGGTTCGACAGATTCTTAGATGTGCGCTATGTTGGAAGTGGTGTCTTTTGCCCACATTTCACACAAATGGAATAAGGTTGTTGACTGTTTAGGTAAGTGGGCTTCGAAGCATGCAGATGATTGGAAGGTTGAGGGGTAGGGATAGTTATCCCCTGATTATTGTCATGAATTAGAGAGGTTCATTGTTGATGATATGGAGGGATAAGGTGTTTGGGGCTGTTTGGTTGGTGGTTCTTGTCTTCATGGGTTGTTCTTGTAGTTTCTTTCTTGGGAGCCTTCAGGTCCTCTAATCCCTTTGTAATGCTTCTTTCTTGATTTCAATAAAGTTTTTATCCCCTTTTAAAAAAAAAAAAAGAAACACAAATCCTAAAATTTAGGAGGAATGTGCAAGATATTTCCATTTAGGAGGGAATTGAAATGGAGGAATATTCCATGGGAGTCTTCCTTTGCAAGTGGGAGAAATTGGAGGGATGAAAGAAATTAATTAATTAAATAATTAAAATATTATTTAATTATGCATGATGGATGAATTTAGACATTTAATTAAACAATTGGCTTATTTAATTAAAAAGGGGAATTAGTGGCATTTAATTAAACAATTAAGATTATTTAATCAAATGAGAAGACTTGGGGAATTTAATTAAATAATTCACATTATTTAATTAAACAGGATGAAAATTAGTATGAAAGGGGATGAATTTAACCTAATAAAATTGATTATCTAATTAATAGAAGAAAATGATGAATTTAATTAAACAATTAAGTTTATTTAATTAAATGGTCAAAAAGAGGTGAATTAAGACGAAAATGGTGTTAATAATCAAATTCAAATGTGCAATATCAAGTGTCTACACCTACCATATATTCAACCTAACAATAAGATTACTAACTATAACCTATCACTAACGCATCCAACTAATCATAATTCAAGATAGGGTAAACACATCAAATGTATACTTTTTGTTATCCACATATTTAACACAATCTATAATAAGTTCCTACATATGCATTTTCCTACACAAATTAGTCCTCCTAGTTATTCCACTTATAAACTAGATCATTTAGGTGGCATCTATATGGCCAAATCTAGAAAATATCAAAAATATCATTCTAAATAAGATACCTTTCTAAATATTGGCACCTTGGGGACTACCTTCAAATATGCAATAATTATTGATGAAAATTTCAAACAAAAAGGAAAGAAGGAATATTTTCAAACAATAATTAAAAGGAGATGAGGGTAGAAAATTCATGAGAAAGAAACCAACTAAGGAATTCTCCTCAAAAGCATTAGTAGTGAAGAAAGACGCCAAAAATACAGAAAAAGACACAAGTATGTGCTGTGAAGTTTATAAGAGCCTCTAGCCATGAAGGATTGTCAAGCCACAAAGACCCTAACGATAGGAACATAGGAAGTGGAGAGTAAACCTGATGTGTTGCTTATAAATCCTTTTGAGCACAAGGATATGATCAAATAATTGTGGTCGATCCATATGTCATAGTTTCCACTACCAATTTTTTTCACAATGAAATTGAGGAATTATTTTTTCATTCATATATGTGGGTAAATGGAAATACCCTACATTTCATTATTGATAATGGAAATTAGAAGAATTTGATCTTCATTATAACTATCAAAAGATTGAACCTGCAAACAACAACTCATTAACAACCATGCTTTATAGGGTTCTAGTTGAAGATTGAGTTGATTGGTGGATAAAGTAGAATATTATAAAATGAAGTCGAGTTAACTAAGGATTGAAGATTGAGATGATAAAATGAGATGGAGTTAATTAATGAAGGAAGAAATAGTTGACTGAAGAGATGAAAATAGAATTTATTTGAATATGGATAATTAGTTCTCATTTAATTAAATAATAAAATACTATTTAATTAAATGGATAAATAGAGATTAGATCATATTTAACTAAATAATAAAATATTATTTAATTAAATGGATAAATGAGAATTATTAATTAATAAATGATTTTTGATGTGATCAATAGATAATAAGTAAATTATGGTTAATGAAAATTGTTGTGATTAATGATAGGTGCATTATATGACGATGATTACGGTTAGGTGGAATAATTTAGGTGTCTATATTTTTCCCCTTTTGAAGCAAAGTTCAAAGTAACATTGTTTCAAAGAAAAGAGAATTAGCCAAGAAGAAAAATGATAAGAGATGAAGAAGATGATGATATGCCCCAGTCAAGTGAGAAATGAAATTAGAAAAGATGAGATGATTGATGCCCCCTCAAGATATTATATGTGCATCAACTACATAGTTGATCTCTTGAAAGAAGAGAAGGAGAAAATGTTAGCTGAAAGATGGAAAATGATGGATGAAAAAGATTAAACTATGGATTCAAGAAAAGTGATTACGAATGCAGTGATGATGATGTGTTATGCTGACTTTGAGATTAGCAACCTTTATTTGATATGGAAATGAATGTTATGCACCAGGATATATAAGACCAAGTTGATAATGTATCCAATGCATGGACTGACTCTCAAGCAAACACATAATAGACAATAGGATGCCCCAACTCACAAGGTGTATGATGCTCTTGGTAGATATGTGATGAGACAACCATTAAACATAACACACAAAAACAATAGACCTTGCCCCAATTTGTGTCATATCAAAGCACACCATGATATGAAATGATCATGGTGACCTTGCATAGGCACAGTATGGGTCAAAAGATAAATCCAAATAAAGATCAAAAATATAAACCAAAGAAAAAGATAAGCAATGATCAATAGACACAACAATACTATCTTTTTCCAAGGTGTGGAAAGGACTAAAGGATGGATGTGGATCATGTCTAGTTTCAGGAAGGAAACATATCATTAATACAAATGTCTTGTTTCAAGAAAGAAACATCCTATATAAGACAAGTGATGGGTGGTAAGGAATTGTTCACAATGATAAAGGATTGTTTTTACTGCATGTTATTTTGGTTGATGTTGATCTCTAAGATTTTATGTTAAGAGCACACGTTTCAAGTGTGTCGTTTGATGGTTTGAAGCACATGTCTATTTTTTGATGTTAGCTTGTGTTTCTTGATGGATTTGGTATGTTAAGAATGGTATACTATAATGACCATGACAAATGCATATTATTAAAATATACACACAAGCAAAAAATCAAGTATGCAAAAGGATAAAAATACAAACATTGTCACAACCCTCTTCCTAGTACATTTGAAAATGAAACTCTTTATTATTAAATTAAGTTGGTTTGACAATAATTATTATTTTATTTTATTGTGGAATTAAAACACAAGAAAAAAAAATATTAAAATATTAAAATCAAATAGATACTTTAAAATAAATAAAAAAATTATGATGCTAAAATTTAATTATGGAAATAAGCATATTTTTCAAATTATGTATGAAAGAATAAATAAATTTTATTTTTATTTAAAAGTTGCCATATTTTTCTATTTTAACTTCTATTCTTCTCTCTAGTCAACACCTTGCTTTTTATTAGTTAACTTCATCTTGTTTTAGAATTTAAATATTTCCTTTATCAGTTAACTACTTTTATTTTAGTAACTTCATGTGTAAACTACTCATAAAAAGGGAAACTTGTGTGCACCATTATCCATCTTTTGAAATTAAAAATTCAATATTATCCTCTCAAGGGACAAAATGGAAACTTTATTTTCCGCTTCCCCGATGTCAACCATTGATTTTTACCATTAAATCTTGATCGTTGAACCAACATACATTATCTATAAATATGACCCTTCAGTCTCTTTTAAGGGGAGGAAAAACTCAAAATATCTTCGTATTTGTTATTTTCTTGGTAGTTCTTATTTTCTTTTCATCTTGTTGAGATCTTCCTTTCTTGCATACAAATTCTAGGATAGCAATCTCTTAAGATAGAAAAAAAAAAGTTTAGAATCCTTGTTGAGATCTTCTTTTCTTGCATACAAATGCTAGGATAGCAATCTAGAGAAAAAGTTTAGAATCCTTGTTTATCATCTTGATTTTTTCTTGCATTTGAAAAGTAGTAATTTCTTAAAAAATGATAGGGAGTAGGGAAGGTGTTTTTTTTTCTAACTTGTTGTAGAAGAGCAAAGGCTTGAGATAATTGAAGATCTTGGTTCAATAGAGAGGGATTTTTTATTATTGTGCTACAAGTAAGTTTATTTCTTTTCATAGGACCTTAATTGTGTAGAAGGAATTTTATTTTTAAATGCTAGTTTAAAGAAAATTTTATCAAAAATTAGTTAGAAAATTTATTTAAGATTGAGAATTCTTTTCTTTTCAAAGGAAAAATCAATGAAATTTGTAATGTTATAAACTTATTGAAATTTATATTTCACGTAAATTTATCCATTCACTTTTCCCAAATTCTAACTAAAAACTACTTAGTTCTTTTTAAGAAGGAAATTAGTGAGTTCTTTTTAAGAAGGAAATTAGTGAGTTCTTTTAAGAAAAAAAAATTATAAAGAAAAATTATTAAAATTATAAACTTTATGTAAGAAAAAAACTTTTAAATTAAATATTTAGACGGCCAATAAATAAAGTTGATTAATTTTATTTTTTTAATTTTTTAAATTGTTTTAGTTATTAATTATAAAATTTATTTATTCATTTATTTTTTGATTTATTAATAAGTTATGATAAATATTAAATTTTAGTTATTGAATATATATATTGATATATATATATATATAATTTAAGTTTTATTGTTATTTAAATTTCCATTAATAATTAAATCTTAATCAAAAAGAATAAAATAAAATTATAATTGTATGAATATTTGTAAGTTAATAAATAAATTAATATAAATTTAATTCTTTGCAAAGATTATTATTTTTATTTAATAATAGTAGCTTATTAAATACATGATTTATTATTTTAATAATGGTTTATCAAATATAAGTTTAAATCTCTAGTAAATTATTTTGAAAAAAAAGGAAAAATCTACTAAGAATAATGTTAGATATACATATAGATTTCCTTTTAGATTTAAAATGATTTTGTTAGCTTTTTGGATTAAAAAAATCCTCCTATAAAATCTATACTATTTTATTTTATTTTATAAATTTTGTAATAAAGTTTAAAATTTATGATTTATTTTATAATTCTACCAATCAAAAATTTTAATCTAAATTATTGATGTATCTATATAATTTAATTAAAATAATGTTTAAGTATTTTCTATTTTGCAACAGTGCATAATATAATAATATTAGATATTTAGACAACTAAACATGTATGGAAAATATTAGAACACTTTAAAAATACATATCTAATAGAGTTATTTCCTTTATTTTTACTTTACTTATATCAAATTTATTTCACAAGCAAATGAGCATATAATAATAATTTAAGGTTATATTAATTTAAGAATGTGAATTATTTGAAAATAGATGTAATTAAATAGATATCAATTAAGTTCTCAAGTTACACATCTTAAAAACAATAAATCAAATATCTCATTTAATCAATTGATTTATTATTATCTTATGCAAAAAGGAAAATATATTCAAAATAGAAATTAATATAGATACATGCAAAAACAATTTTCCAAAATATAAAAGTTTAATTGTTACATGCAATCATTAAAAATGATTAATTAAATTGACATTTAATGGATGTTTCCAAAATTTACGTTATATTCTAAAATCTGATTGGAAGTTGAAACAAATCCTAAATTAGAAGTTTCTAATTATTATTTAGGTCTTAAAACACATAAACAACTATGACGGTTTAAAATGTCTCTCATAAAATAACTTAATTAGATTTGAATATTGCATGGTTCTTTTAAATTAGTATTTAATCTCAAAGCAATTTTTTTAGTGTTCATTTTCAAACTTAGTGTTGATTAAAAATAATGTTATAGAAGAAATTAATATTAGTTGATTAAATAATGTTATAAAAGAAATTAATATTAGTTGTACATGTAATGATTAATTTAAAATTAGTATTTAATTTCAAATTAAAATATTATTGTTTACTTTCAACTTAAAAATTGTGTTAATTTTTAAGACCTCACAAATAATAATATACTCCAAAATTATTTAGTTTTAATTACATTGTTGCCTTAATTTATTTTGCAAAAAAAATATGATAATAATTTGAGTTAGTTTGATTTTCAAAGCAATTAGTGTTAGTAAATACTTCTAAAGGAAATTCATTTTACAAAGGGTATTTGTTATTATTTTAGATACATGGTAATGTTTTTCTTAATAATTCAGCCAGCAAAGAAAAAGTATTATTTTAAAACAATAATTTAGATTAGAATTAAGATTAGAGGGTAAATAATAATTGCATAAGGTATTTAGTATTAATATTCTTATAGTAATTGGTAGTAAATACTTCAACAAAATGATTATAAGGTAACGTGCATTAATTTATTTCCAAAAGTAAATAAAGGTTGTAATTAGTAAAGAATCACTCGAGATAAGTTGTCACTAAGAAATTAGAATTAGTGTTAATTTATTTCTAAGAGAAACCAAAATAGTTAGAATTATTAATTACATCAATTGATTAATTCGATTTATGTTACAAGACTAGTTAGTAATAGAGTTTATTCAATATCCAAAGGTGAATATAAATTACAAGTAAGAAATTAGGGTAAGATTAATTTTATTTTCAAGGGAAATCAAAATAGTTAAAATGTTATAGAGTAATTAATATTAGGAGTATTAAGTAATTAAGTTATTAAGAACTTTTAAGCATTTTTACAATTCAATATATTTTGAAAGAAGTTAGTGTTAGTGGATTCGATATTGCAAGTAGGTTTTAAAAAATATAGTTAGAAACTTAGTCAATATATTTTAATATGTTTGTTTACTTAAAGAAATTGCCTTAATTTATTAAGGAAGTAAATTAGTATAATAAATTTATTAATGTTGCTTAATTGTTAATGCCAAGGAAAGTAATTTAGTTACCATCTTCTCAATAATTAATATGATTTTAGCTTATTGTCCATAATAGATTTATTAATGTAAATACTTGTATTTATGAGGATCACCTTAAATTATTTCCTTTGCCAAGATAAATTAGTAATTTAGTTTTCTTTATTTCTAGTATAATAATGTCTTAATTTAATTATTAAACAATGTTAGTCAATTTTCTTCAATAGGGAAATTATCAAATTATTAGTATGTGTTAAATCTCTTGTCTTCCAAGTTAGTAAATTTTCCTAATTAATTCATCTTTGTGTAATTAGAGTTTTCATAGTTTAATCGCAAAATATAGAGTAGTATCTTGTGGTGGGATTTACTTTCTAAACGAATATCGACTAATTAATGTTGTAACACCTGTACACCGTATGTTCTCACCTCGCCTATACTAGGATCTTAGTGATCAAAAGGTGGAAAGGAAGTTGTTATTACAAAGTAGATTAGTATCTCTATTTACATCTTTTAATTCAATATTGTCTTAATATCTTAAATACAATTGCAATGGAAAAATTAAGTGTTAGATTAAAGTAGCATTTATTCTTTTCCATAAAAGTATTTTATTTCATGTAGTAGCTAGATGTTATTCTCTTTCTTAGTTAGGTAAACTTTAATCAAGATTTGAAACGAAAAACCAACAGCATTCGGTATCAGCGGTGCCTCTGGCTCACGTTTACGAGTAATGTTGTCATACTTGAGCTACTGCATCCATAGCCTAACACTTGCAACAACGGCGTCTGTGGCTCTGTCCCTTTAAATCATCAGGGAGAAATAAGGAACACTGAAGGTGTTAAAATCCAAGAGACGGGTAATCTCTCTTGGATCGATAATCTAATAAGATAATTTCAAATGAACAAAAATCCGCTAGTCAAACCTAGTTAACCCCATTATAGGATTCGATGGAATTTATGTAATATTGTTATGTTAATTAAAAGGTAAGTGAATTGTAGAATGGGTTCAAGGGAGACATTATTTAGGAACTAGGATTTAGATGTTTACGAAACAAGTAATAGTCATGGAGTCTATTTACTTATATTTTTATTGCTTCCCTTCATGGGTAGCAATCGCAGAGGAACTATCTAGGGAAAAGGGGCCCTAGAAAGGGTTGTGTACCCACAAAACAGTTCACATCAAACATAGATTAGAAAACAGAACTACGTATTTTATGCCTTGATCCCGTTTGGAAGCAAGGTATGTAGGCAGTTTGGGAAATGAAGGATGCTCCCAATACCTCAGGCATTCGGGGATGGGGCTTAGGAAAATTTAAGGATAATGGTAAATTAAAATATGAATTAATAATTCAAGAGAATTTCTTGGTCAAAAGGGGCTAGAAATATCAAACATAAAGATAAGATAAAATGTGTTCCTTGTATACTCGGAAGGAATCCCGGATGGATTCGCTTGACTCCTCGAGGCCTTAGGCCGAATTCTGAGGCAATACTCAAGCTACATATTTATTTTTACATACTCCTAAATACGTCAACCTCGGTGCACTTCCAAGGGGGAGTGTAATCTTTAGTGAGTGACTCAGGACCCGGATGGTCCCGATGAGTCTAAGTCTCTAGCTAGAGCACATTCCTATCCTTTATGGATAGTTGCCTATCCTGAATGGATAGATAAATTCTTATCCTGTATGGACAAATTCCTAACCTGTATGGTTGGATGTCTGTCACAGATGGATGGATGCCTATCCCATATGGATAGAAATACCTGAGTATGCAAGTGAATGAATACATAATAATATATTAATAAAGAAAAAAAAAATTAGTGGTAATTTTTGGGTTATTAGTTTGGGTTATTACAAACATGATCTTGCCCCTAGTCTAGTTGAAAACCAATTGATTGGTGATGATGATGATGATGATGATGATGATGACGTTGTTGATATGGGAAGGACACATCCCGAAAGCAACATGAGGACTAGGAAAGACATATCCAGATAATGATAATGTGACTAAAGTGGATCAAGGTTTGTAGCTAGGATGAGAACAAAACCATGGGATGTTTTGGATAATGTGCTAGATTGCATATCAATATTGTATAGATTATGATTATTGCATTTGGATGGAATAATCTTAGGACTATATGGGACCATGGAGGGATGTTAACTAGGTGGATTGGAATCTCAAAACCAATGACAAGGGAAAACCAAAACTTGTGATAAGTATGAAAGGATAAAGGATTTATTTGGTAGAGGATAGGGGACATGAGGATTATTAGATGGGGGATTTAGGATATGATCTCCAAGGACTATGTTGCATAAGAATTTTATTTTCTCCAAGGTATAAGGTTTGATAATACTATATAGGAAATGGCATGATATTTATGGTGCATGGAAAAAGGATGGACATGTAAATATTTTTCCAAAGCATGTTTTAATTTTGTACCCCAATCCTTATCAAGATAAAGGTATGTAAAGGTATGTAGGGAAGATGGGTGGAAATGATGTGGATTGGATGGATAGATGGAAATGTCATGAAAAAAGGTGATACAGATGAGACAATTCCCCCCCAAGTGTAACAGTCCACGTAGATAATTGGTCTTACACATGAAGCCTATTTGTCAGGTTTTCATCATGGTACTTATCCAAAGTGCCATAAGAATGGTTTTCACTATTGGATGAATTTTTCTCTTTACTATTTTTTTAGTTTTGTTTTTTTTCTTTTTTCTTTTGTTTTGGTATTTTCTATATGGACTTGATGTTTTAGATGATCATTGGTTTTTTGGAATCCTTCAATGTTATTGAATTAGATGTTGGTGTCATGATATGCCAATAGTGACCTCTATGGAGGAATTAACTTGTCAGGATCGTGGCACTTGTATATAACCCATGGATGCCATCGTGATCCTTTTTGATACTAGGGTTGGCCTTATTTGAATATGCACATCATGATAGAGTTCCATGAGATTCCTTAAGATAAAGTGTTGCTACCAAGATGCGACAAATTTGTGAAGGAATTTTTGAATTTAGGTGAGATGTTGGATTATGATGGGTGATGGTAGATGTGGATGGATTATTTAGAATTTTAAATGGAGGATTTTTTTTTCCAAACTTGGGATGGTGGATGATGGAATTTAAAATTTGGATTGTAAAATTATTTGGAACCAACACTTTTATACACCTTACATGGTGGGATTGATAACCATTTTGAAGGAGGTGGATACTTACTATATGTAGGATACCTCTTTTCTTATGGCTCCACCTTTTGATTGGATATTAGATTTGAACTCTTTTCTTTACTTGATCTCATTTTATTTGAGATCCATTTTAACTTTATTTTTCCACTTGGATTTTTGCTTGATTCAATGGCTTTTGACATTTGATTTTGGACTTTGGATTGGTAAGAAATTTTTTTTTGTTGGTTGCAATTGGTAGGTTTATGGAACTAGGAATGATAGTTTATGGTGTGTATGGAAGTAGTGTTGGCAGCAACCTTATGGTAAGGACTACACATGACCCCTATTTTGATGTTTGCATTAGATAAAATTACCTCCAATATCATGGAGGTATCACTAACATCACTATATTTTTCGATTGAAGAATATCCTAGACCTTGATGTCTAGGATTTTCATGAAATTATATTTCTTCTAGAACTCCTTGCTCATGTAGGCCTAATCCTCTTCCTTGATACTACATGCTCTAACATATTCTATTTTTTATAGTGTATTTGTTGTTTTGGAAACAAGATGTTAACCCATCATTATGTAGTTGAAAACCATTAATGTTTGGTACTTTCTCTTCTTCAAGAAAACCCAATTTGAGAAAAGTAGATGATCCTAGTTTATTAGATACTAGAGCTTTATCATTCATCATGCTTGTTGCTTCTTGATCATTTTGGATTTTGATGTGATCTATGGTAGATTGTGTATCTTCTTTTCTGCTATGATCCATGTCATTTGTTTGACTATCTATGTGTCCAAGGGAGGCAAGTATCTCATCTTTGGAAATGGAGGTGATTGGACCATGGATAGGATCATCGACTATAATTTTATGATCATGAATAGTACAAAGGTGCATGAGGGGATCATCTTGGACTTATTCGTCATAGGTGGGTCTTGATCAAATAGCAGAACATCTTGGATGTCATGATTAGAGATGGGATCTTGAACAAATATTGGATTAACTTGGATATCATGATCATCTAGAGGGGATTCTTAGATGGATTCAAAGATAGGATCATGATCAAGGATTGGATTACCATGGATAATATAAATAGGATCTTGATCAAGGCTCAAATTAGCTTGTATATCATGACCATCTATAGGGAATTTTTGGGTAACTTGATCTTAACTTATCTTGGAGTTTATTTCATCATGCTTTGGACTTTTCTCTTGGTGTAGATTTAATGGTTTAGACAATATAATGTGATTTTGGACAATGATAGGATTTCTTTGATGGAATTAGGATTTTGGCATAAAAATGATAGTTTGGATACAAATATCTTTTGTGAGATTGGTAGGTGATGGAGTGCATGATGGTGGAATATGTTTGGATAGTGTAGGATTAGAATATGATGGGATTGCCTAACTTTATTTTCATATTGAAGTTGAAGATACTTTAATATTAGACCTCATAGAATATTGCTAAAGGTTTTTTTATTAGATGGATTTCTGGATCAAGATGGAGTGGATTTCAATGGTTTAGTGGATGAAGGATTGAGATAGGAGGTGGAGGCTATAAGGCTCTCTTGGTTTGGTAGTGAGGATGATGATTTGGGATATGCATGGGATATAGGGATTTGTGATATAGTTTAGTGTTAAGGAAGGCTTTGGATGGAAGATTGATTTCCTTTGTCAAGGTTAGGATGAGGATGACTAATGGAGTTTTAGTTGGGGATTAATGGTATAGATTGTGCTAACTAGTTATAGATATTGAGGGTAGATGGATGGATGACTAGAGCTTATGGGTTGTTGGCAAGTAGGTTGGAATGTTGGGGGTTGTTGGTATGGATGATAAATGAATGGGTTACTAGGGATTGTGGATTGTTAGAAAGGATGGTAGATGGATGATTGACTAGGGATTGTGACTTGTTGGTCTTGAGGATAGATGGATGGATTACTAGAGTTGGTAGGTTTTTGGTATTGAGGATTAATGGATGGGTTACTAGAGCTTGTAGGTTGTTGGTATTGAGGACAGATGGATGGATGGATGAATAGGGATTGTGGGTCATTGGTATTGATGAAACATGGATGGATGACACTTGTTTAAGAAAATAAAATCTAAGGTTTGATCATCATAAGGTTCATACTCTAGTTGATCAACAAGACTCTCACTATCATCATAGGGGTCATACTCTAGTTGATCAACAAGGCTCTCACCATCATCAGAGAAAGGGTTTTCAATTTGATTAAGGAGGTTTTCAAGGTAATATGAAGGCATGGTTGTGAATTTGGATTAGGATGGATAGGATGGTTCAGTTGGTGGAGTTTGGGTTTGGATGCAAAGGATGGTTGAGTTAGCAGATAATAATTGGATTCTAAACACTAATGCAAGGTAAAGACAAGTAATCAAAGACTTTTTTGGCTTTTGGTTTTTCTATTTTTTTTGGATTTTTGTATTTTCAAATGTTTTTGGGTTTTTGAAGTTTTTAATTCTTTTTGGATTATGGGATTTTTTAAATATTTTTGGGTTTTTGAAATTTGAAAAATTATACAAATAAAAAGACAAAAGATTAAAAATCTAAGACTTAAAAAGGATAAGTTCCTCATTTGGTTTCAAATTGGTAGGTTTTTCTCTAACAATAATAAACATATAAAACACATGAACAATCCTAAATTAATCAAGTGGGAGTGTTAACTTAGTGTAGGCCCACCTGCCAAATGCGTAATACTTTAAATGAATTGGTAACTAGGGTATGCAAAGGTCATGTACCACCTCTACACCCCTTACCTTGGAAGGAAAAGGCCCTACCAAGGAATAATTGTCACCTCAACAAGAGAAAGTACATGGTGAGTAACTTTGGGCATGATACTATACCCTACACCACACTAAGCAATGGTCAAAAGGTTTTAAACTAGGCTATATAGGTTTTCTAGGGGAATCCTCTATAAAGTAAAAGGGCGCATGAGGCCTAATATATGAATTTGAAAATGAAAGAAAGTCAAGCAGCTAGGAGAAGAGGGTAACCCACCCTTCTCCTTAACTTCCCCAAGGTATAAAGTTCTTGGGGACTTAGCCCGAATAACAAACTCACAACTTCCAAGAGGAATGTCTTTCAATTCACCCTCTATATTTATACTTTGTTGGATCATTGAAGTTGAAATCATCCTCTAGGGTGATGAAATCCCTAGATAGACCCCTTAAATAAAAGAAAAATATAGTGCTTCTAATTCTCAAGATCATGCAAAGTGTGTGAAAGAAGAGCATACACACACACTCTTTTAGGATTAAAATACACTTGTTATTTAATTGGCCAAATCAAATTGTGTATGGTTCATTTTAATTGTTCATAGAAATGGTTTGAAAACACACACAAAACAAGTAATTCAAACAAAAAATAAACTGGTCTATAAAATTTTCTTCTTAATTTCATCCTACAAAACCAATTTTGTTAGAAGTTTTAATTTTTCTCTTTGGCTTGTGAAAAAGGATTGCTTACGTGTTTTTCTCTTTCACGGTGAAAAAGTGATGCATTCAATGATTTTTTAAAAACATGTAAAATATTATTTCAAACTAAAAAAATAACTCCACCATTAGGCTCTTTGTGCATTTTTGATAATTTTTTTGAAAAAAAATTAAAAAGCAAGTTTGCATGTGTGCTTGTTTGAAGTTTGAAACTAAAACACTCACCTTGACTGATTATATCTTATTTGTGGCTACTAATTTGAATAAATAACCTGATTCAAAGAATCCACATCAGAATTTTCTTTCCAACGCCTACAAAAAGTTAAAAATATGATTAGCAGTTTGAAAGTTATGCTTGTTTTACCGTAGGTTGATATTTTCAAAAATTTGCAAAGAGGAAGAACAAACATTTTGGCCAAGTGATTAAACCTTTGTTAATTAATTTTTTAATCAACAAATGAAATAAAATTAATTATTAACAAAATTTTAAGATGTACAACAATAAATTAAAAGTCCAAAAGTACAAATTTGTACAAATATACGAATTAATAAATAAAGTGTTAAAAAAATGTGGTTTTTAGTTTGAAATATTATCTTGCACCAAAATTTGGACTATTATATATGGAAATTTATTTCTCAACCCTTCCAAACACATTTCTGATGTTTGTTTCTCCTCAAGAAGCTTCTAAAAAAGTTGATTTTCAAAACCTCTTGAAAGTACCTGCAACTTGCAAGACAAAGAAAACCCCAAATACTCATAGACAACAAGGTTAGTAAAAAAGATTAGTGTTCACGTCAGGTTCACCAAAATGTATGCATTGAAATTAAAATATATATAAATTAAATAAAATTGAAAGCATAACCGAAATCAAATTAAACCTCTACTTTATCGATCCCGCTGCAAAACTCAAAAATCAATGATATGATGTTGCTTTGCCATGTTTGGATGTTGATGTTAAACCTCAACAACATAGAAATAAACTTGATTGATGATTGATTGATTTTGATTGAGTATATATTTCGACAGAGTTGTTTTGCATAAGATGCGAGATATGAATTTAGTATAATGGATTTGTATAAAGATGAGATATAAATTTGGCATAATGGATTTGCATAAAGATGTGAGATATCAAAATGATGAAGAAAAGACTATATTTATAGACTTTCCAAGGAATTTTTAAATCAAATGGAAGATGAGGATAAGAACAAAGCCTTTAGTTAATTGAACTAATAATGGAGTCAACTCAACTAATAAATAGAAAATTTATATTTCAAGACCAAGAGAGGATAATAATGAATTATTCATTTATTTGATGGATAAATTTATAGATAAAGTTTCTATTTGAAAATTGAGTTGACTAGTTGATGAAGAAGAAGATTTTAAAATGAAGTGGAGTTAACTAAGGATTAAAATTTGAGATGCTAAAATGAGATTGAGTTAATTGATGAGAGAAGACATATTTGATTCAAGAGATGAAAATGGAGTTTGTTTGAATATGGATAATTAGTTCTCATTTAATTAAATAATAAAATATTATTTAATTAAATGGATAAATAGAGATTACATCATATTTAATTAAATAATAAAATATTATTTAATTAAATGGATAAATAGAGATTAGATCATATTCAATTAAATAATAAAATATTATTTAACTAAATGAATAAATGGGAATTATTAATTAATAAATGATTTTTGATGTGATAAATGGATAATAAGTAAATGATGATTAATGATAGGTGCATTATATGATGATGGTTATGGTTAGGTGGAATAATTTAGGTGTCTACAAAAACCATTACCAAAGGGGCCACTATTTAAAAGTTTAATCTTGGAGAATGATGAAATAAAATGAAAATTTCAATAATTAATTCAAAAGGGACACATTCACCCAAGTGCCTCACCATGTGGAAGTTGGATTATTCTTATTAGGAATAAGGATGGAACATGACAACTCTAGATTGATCATCAATCTCTAAATAAGATCTCTATAAAGAACAAACATTTAATTCCTTGCATTGGTAATCTCTTAGACCATCTCAAGGAGGTGAATTTTTTCACTAAAATTGACATGAAGTTTGAATAACGCCAAGCTTTGATTGAGCCATCAAATGTGTAGAATTATACTTTAAAATTGCAAGAGGGCTTGTTCAAGTGGGTAGTCATGCCTTTTAGTTTGACTAATGCACCTACCTTCATGAAAATGATGACAGGTGTACTTGATCCATTCACTAATTCCTTTATTTTTATCTATTTGGATGACATACTCATTTTTAAAAATGTATAGGAGGACCATCTACATGTTCAAAATTTACCATCAACTTTGCAAAATAGATTCTATGCTAATGGAGAGAAGTGTTATTTTGGTATGGAGAGAATTTGGTACTTGTGATACATTATGGAAATTGAGGGTGTTTAAGTTGACCCTAAAAAGATACAAGTCATCAAATATTGGCCATCTTTAAAAAATATCATAGAGATTCCTATTTTTTGGGTTGGCTTATCTATATCAAACATTTGTGCTTGGGTTTCCACACTTGGCATGGCCTATGAATAAAATGTTAGAGTAATCATGCATTGGCTAATGATTAATTAGTCTTTAATTAATTATTAGTCTAATTTATTCTCATGTACTTAAGCTAAACTTAGGAGTTCTTTATTAAGTTAACTAAGTGTTTTTCTATGTTAACTGAAGTGAGAAATTTTAGGGTTGCTCCTATATAGCAACCAACCCTCATTGTATTATCAATCTGGAGATTTACTCTCGAACTCTCAACCTTTGAGGACTTTTTTTTTCCTTGAAGATTCTTGATGTTCATTCTATAGTTTTTTTTGTTGAAGAATATTGCATATATTGTTTGCAGATCTCTTGTGTGGAAGGTGTCTTTGTTCATTCTTTGATCCTATGGCTCGTGGTTTTGTGGTTTTTCACAATTCTAACATAAAACACTTAGAGAAGGATTAAAATCAAATTTTATTTAGAAAAATACACAAAAGAAGAATTCATATAATTGAAAAGGAAGTTATGCTTAGCACTAGTACTGGCTCTTGCAAATTTGTAGTAGTCTTTTGAAATTGAGATAGATTCCTTTAAATATGGATTTGGAGTAGTGCTCATGCAATATAGACATCAAGTTCCATACCATTGTGATACCTTTTTCGATACAATATGTACCTGTATCCTACATATCATATGGAGTTGCATGTCATTGTTTAGGCATGTAAATAGTGGGTACTTTATATCTTAGGGAAGGAGACTATCATTCGCATAGATCAAAAGCCTCTCCAATTTATGTATCTACATAAGTAAATTTGTAGGATGATAGGCATAAAAAATGGTACACCTACCTACAACAATTTCACCTCAACACTCATCACAAGAAGGGAAACGATAACAAAGTTGCAAACTATTTGAGATAACCTCTAGTTATAGCCATAATAATAGTGGTAAAATATTTTGGATGCAAAATAGTAGATTTTCCTCAACTATATGGTACAAATTTTGATTTTATTGATATCTAACAAAGATTGGCATAAGGGAAACAAGCCCCTGATTTCCACTTGTAGGATGGAATTCTTTCACATGGGACGCATATGTGTTTCTATTGGAGAATGAGAGAAGATTATATGGGAAACACACTACAATTATGTTGCAAGACACTTTCAAATGGAGAAGACCACTGTTGTATTTTATTAGTATTTATATTGACCAAAAATGCATCATGATTTCATCTTCTACATTCAAGCTTTTGTATATTATGCCATTTTAAAGCTTGCAAATCAAAAGAAAGGATTATACATACCTCTTCTTGTTCATGTTAACCCCTGGCACTCTATTTTCATGGATTTCATGTTAGGCCTTCCTACTAACAAATATGATCATGAATGTGTTTACATGGTGGTAGATAGATTCTCAAAAATTAACATCATGGTAGCTTGCAAAAAGCAGTCTCCGCAAAAGAAATTGCCACCATTTTCTTCAAGAATGTTTGGATCCTTTTTGGTTTTCCATTGAGTATCATCTTCGATAGGTATAACAAGTTAACAAATTCTAGTCATCACTATGGGAGATTATTGATATTATGTTTACAAATTCTATTGCATTCCACCTATAAATATATGGGAAAATCAAGTGGTGAATTGTGTTATCATTCACATTATATTTATGTATCATTCAAAGCATACAACATAGCTACAATTATACACTGAATAGTTCCACTAGGCATAGTCCATTCCAAGTTTGCATTGGGTATCAACCATTGAATCCCATTAAAATATCCTTGTATATGATGTTCGATGAGGTAGCATTGCATGTTAAGGAGCTTGATAAAGCATCTAATTTTTTTTATAAGATTACCATATCCAACAAGGTTCATGAGACCCTATCGCATGCCTACCATCGAGTATCACCACTAAATAAATTCAACACATACATTTGTGGATCATCTATTATTGACATCTCCTACCTAATATATATGCATGAATATCCATTGAGTGTTTGTACTTTATATAATCACCATGATAATAAATAGTGTACTTGAAGGTACCTCACAAATATTTGAAGACCCTCTTCACTATGTCCTAATAACCTTGTCCAAATTAGCCATAAATCAGCTAAGGAGTCTTACTACTTGGGAAATGTTTGGTCTTGTATCAATCATAGAATACATCAAAATTCCAATTGGACTAGCATAAAACACTAAATCCATGTCCTCCATCTCATTACATGTAGATTGACATGTAGATTGAAAATGCTCTACAAATAATTTAGCCCCCACTAAAATAAGAACACTAAATAGTTTATAAATTGACATGTCAAATCTCTAACATAGAGTTCACATACTTAAAAGTTGGCACAACCAAAGATTGATATTTTCTCTATTTATTCTAACATCCATATTCATAATATATATGGTAGCCCCAAGTCCTTCATATCAAACTTGATTGGAAGTTGAGATTTCAAATCATAAATCGCATCCTTATTGTTACCAAAAATAGCATATCATTGACATGCAATGTGATAACAAGGAATCAATTACCATCCATGTTTTATAAAAATATAATGGTCTAATTTAAATCTCAAAAATCACAAGCCCAACACAAACTAATCATTTTTTGGTACCACATCCTAGGAGACTGTTTGAGACCATACATATATTTTTTTAATTTATAAACCAACATTTATTTATCTCTCCAAGTATTTCCCCAGTTATGTCATTTATATTTATTTCTCCAAGTAACATGTAGGAATGTTGTCTTCACATCAATTTTTTCTATCTCTAAATCAATTTTTTTTGCTACAAAGAATAGGAATTTAATAGATGTCAACTTCACAAAAGGAAAAAAATCTCACCAAATTCTATTCGAGATCAACTTGGGAACAAATTTGTGCAACCAATCTCACCTTGTAATTTTTAATACTACCATTTGATCTTTTTGAACACACATTTCTATTCAATAAGATTTCTTCCTTTTGAAAATGGTACTAAGCCTCATGTGTCATTCTTCTTCAAAATAGACATCTCTTCATCCATATCCGCTCTCCATGATTCAAAATCACCCACATCCATCATCTCCTTCACAATTCAAGGTTCATTACTATTAGTAATCAAAGCAAAAATACATCTCCAATCAGCAGGAGTAGACAAGTTTAATTATTCTAAACTAATTGAGGCAATAGAAAGTAGGAATCTAATAGGAGTTAGTTTTACAATAGGAGAAAAAATTATCAAAAAAATCCCTTCACTTGAGAACACATTTTGCTACTATTCTTGCCTTGTATCATTCCAACTATCTATCTACTGCAAACTTCTTTTTAAATACCTACTTGTAACCAATGGGTTCCCTTTTCTCATATAGCTTATTAATTAAATCCCATCTCACTTTAGGGCTATCATCTCATCACGCATTGCATTCCTCAATACTTTTTCTTCTTCAAAGAAAGAGCTTCATTCATAGATATAGGTTCATCATCAACAAGATAAAGAAAATACAAAACAAAAATATAGCAAGCTATACCTATCAACTAGTTTTCATTGCCTTGTGGACTTGTGTGAGAATGGAGTAAGAGATTCTTCATGTTCTTCCTCCAAACTCTCTAAATTTGAACCTTCTTCCTCATCTACATCATCCCATCCAAGTCATTGTTCTCACATTTGTGCTTCTTTCTCAATTTTGGTTTCAAAATACTTTTTTTTTTCTTTTAATTGTACCTAACCAAACTTAACTCTAAATTCCCTAAAAATTACATCTCTAGAATAATCATTTTCAAGGTTAAAGAGGATTCAAAAACTCATAAGCCTTAACAATATCACCATAACCAACAAAAATATATTTGTTAGTATTGAAAACCTTAGATTATTTTTCTTTAGGCATGTGAACAAAAGTATTGTAGTCAAATACTCTAATGTACGAAATTGAGGGGTTCATATATATGTCCACACTTTATATGGTATTTATGTTGGAACATGTTTGTTATTGCTCCAAAAGATCGACATGTTAATGCCTAATACAAACACCAAAGATAAATGGATCCACGAGAGGTGATTAGTCCATGTCCTAAATCCAAAGGGAGATGTTAGCGATTAGTTCAACAATCACCCCCCTCACCGTCACATGAGTGGATTTGAACCCACGACCATGACTCTAATACCATTTGTTGAAACACGTTTGTCGTTGCACCAAAAGATCGACTAGTTAACACCCGATACAAACACTAGAGATAAACGGATCCGTGGGAGGTGGTTAGTCCATGTCTCGAATCCGACGGGAGACGTTGGTGATTAGTCCAATAGTTTAATCAACCAAATCCAAACAAAATAATCTATTGATTAAAAAAAACATTAATTATAGCTTGAGCCCAAAGACATTGATCCAAGTGAGCTCTACTTAATATATTTTTGGCTTTGTCCATTAATGTTATGTTCATCCTTTTTATGGTGCCTATTTTGTTGTGACATATATAGAGTTATTTTTTTCCTTACAATACCTAAATGTTTACAAAATTCATCAAATTCTCAAGAACAATATTTTTCTCCTTTATCTAACCTTAATTTTATTTTTCAATCCATCTAGTTTCTAAATAGAACTTTAAAGTCCTTAAACTTGCTAAAACTTAGCATTTGTGCCTTCTAAAATAAACCTATGAGTATTCGGTGAAAGAAACATAATACTAAGATTTCCATATAAATAACATCCACAAAATTGAATAGATTACTATGAACTACTCTCATTAATCATTTTCATCTACTACCACAAAAATAAAAATCCATAAATTATCTAGAAAAACCATGTGCCATATCTTTATTAACAAAAGTATTAAGCCTTGTTTCACCAACTTGACCCATTTTGTGGTGCCACAACATTCGTGAATCTGAGTATTCAAATTATATAGGTAGAGTTATAATAAATAGATGCATCAAGATTAAACAAAGTCTCACATTAATATCCTTTAGCTATCACCAAATTCCCTCTCATTCACTTGCAACCACTCTTATCAAATGTGACATGCACTCCAACATCATTCATTTTGGAAATCAAAAGTAAATTTTGTGTTAATCCTAGAATTTGTAACACATTTATGAGAGATCTAACTTTCTTAATATCAAACACAAGTTTTACCTTCCCTTTGCCAACAATCTAATGTGAACTATTGTCACCACTAAACACCTCATCACTACCATATGCTATGTATGAAGAGAACTGCTCCTTGTAAATTAATAAGCCACAAGTCATCACTAGAAATGTTAGCATAAATTCAAAGCATCAATTTCATCATCAAAGGACTTGTCAATAGAGGTACCTTCAAAAGGATTCTTTTTTCTACATTCCTTTTTTACATGTCCTCATTTACCATAGTTCCAACATTTTACTCTACTCTTACCAAGGGTTTTAGACTATCTTTTGACCTGGACCTCTCATTGTCCCCTTTTTTCTTAGCACATATTTCCTTAAGTCTAACTTGTACATGTGTAGTGCAAACTTGGAGTCCTTATCTATGAATTTATACCTCATTTATTTACTAAACAAAGTAGCAACAAGACCATTCATCTTACGCTCTACAATACCACTAGTAATTGCAAATATTACATTATCCTAAGAATTAAATAAAGAGCATAATAGTAAAATATATTTATCCTTCTCATCTAACTTAACATCAAAGTTTCCTAGTTGATTCAAAATAAAAGTAAATGCATTTAAATGTGCAATTACAAAATCTCCTTCATTTTTAAGTAATACATTTTTTTGTAAATAAAGCTTGTTCACCAAACTCTTTGTTTGATAAATCTCACTAGTACTTCCTCATGGACTATTTGTATTTGCCATGGCTTCTCTAGCCACACTTAGATCTACAATACCACTAGAATAATACTCTCACTACAACCACAAAAAACCCAACACTACAAGAAATGTATCCCCTTCTACTCATTGTACTATTTTTGTTTGTTTTGTATGTTCTCATGGAGAGCACATAGTGAACGACACACTTGCATGATGACACCTTTCATGAACCCCTTGTGTATCCTTTAATTCCTAATTATTTATTTTACACGCATGTCTATGAGTGGTACATACTTAGATATGCATGGAAATGTCTTAATACATGTATATATAAACAAATGGCACAATCTCCATTTGCTATCATCAGTGAGTCCTAGCCTCCTACTCAAGTTGTTGTGCCTTTGACTTCGTATTTGCCTTGGCCTACCCATGTGGAGGTCATTCATCATTTACCTATTCCATCTTGGCATTCCACTATTCCCTTTGTGCACTTAGTTGGGCCCTCTATGGAGGAATCCATTTGCTATCATCAGTGAGTCCTAGCCTCCTACTCAAGTTGTCATGCCTTCAAATTTATATTTTCCTTGGCCTACCCATGTGGAGATCATTCATCATTTGGCTATTCTATCTTGACATTCCAATATTCCCTTTGTGCACTTAGTTTAGGTTTGTCCTTGAGGAATCATATTGTCTTCTTTGTGGTTGTTGTGCTACACAACTTGGTTGTAGTTGTGTCTCACCCTTATTTGTTTTGGTGGGTTGTTTAGTTTGTCCCATATCTCATGATACTTTTTTTGCTTGCCATTTTAACCAATATAAAAAACAAATGACACAAATTTGGACAAAGTTAAGCTCCTTCTAGCCTTTATCCATCCATATACATAGATATCCCTATGCATTTAACTCTTGCCTTGTCCCTATATCCACATATTCCAAAACATGCACATGTATTACCTTTATCCATGCATCTACCTCCATGTAGCCCTTAGCCACCATTATTCACCCTAAGTTGGTTTGGTGGCCACAATGTCAACCTAGTACCTTGCAAACTTCACTCTTCCCTTTTTTAAATTCAAAATTGACTAGTTCACCCCCTTTATTTTCTCACTTTAAACCAACAAAGTACACAATTTGCAAAATTTGATGTCATATGCTAATATTTAAATATTCAATGCCTTAATTCTAACCTTCAAAGAAGCTCTAAATTTGCATGCATTCTAGAGCATGAAATGAACAACCAATAGCAACACACTTCAATTTGGTGTTTTAGGAGTAAGAAATATGAATACATCATTTTAGGACCCTTGAATGTTATCTTTGAATTTTTGTACACATTTTCAAAAGTTGACCTATGATAAGTTATCTCCTTTGAAGGTATTTCTAAACACCAACTCTCAAATACCAACAAGGAACAAGGAAAAAATAAAATGCTCAAATGCAATAGAATAGAGTTTTATGTTGCACAAAGAAAAGTCCAAGCTCAAAGAACAAATCAACTACCCAAACTTACTCAAGCCTAGAAATTCAACAATTGACAAAGCACAAATTCAACATATATTATGAGACATTCACTGATAGAGAGAAACCATCTTTTCTAAATAGATCAAATATTCCTTATTGGCACACTATCTTCTATCATTGAGCTAATAACCAAAAATAACATGTTCAAATATCAAATTTAACAATTCTAGCGATAAGTAGTTAATCTAGGTTGAATTGTGCTTTATTTGATTACATTTGTTTAATTTGGTTAGAAAGTTCAATTTTTTAAAATTATATAAAGACAAAAAGATTAGTTGTGATTTTTATATATTTTTTTTTAAATAATAATTTTTTTTATTTATTTATTTGTGATCTACACACACATACACTTTTTTGTATATTTAAAAATGTTTAAAACAATGTGTGAATTTTTTTAATAATTCATTTTTTGTAGTATTTTCTTAATTTTATAACCTCAAACTAGATAAAACTTTTGTTGGCATGACACCACATTTGAAAATCTCAACATACAACTAATTATATATATATATATATATAGTTTTAAATGTATATCTAAAAATGTTTATAATTATGGTTGAAAACATGAAAGCCAAAATTTTGGCAAACCCAAAAATTTTAAAAACTCAAAATTTTGAAAAAAACTCAAGGAACATTTGAAAATATATAAATTTATAATAATAATCTTCAAAAACACATATTATTGAATTTATAGAACATTACGAAAAGGAAAAACAATAAAGATGGCTCCGTGCGACGGCTGGGTGCGAGCTAGGGCCCGCGTGCCCTAGCTCTTCCAAGCTCCATTCTACCTGCGGCTACTGGCCGTGACTGTGCTGTGATCTCAGGGGGGGTTTTTTACTTGTGCTCAGGGGTGCGTGGGTTGGCTTGGGGGTCCGATCTTTGTCTGGTTGTGGGAGAACGTTTTTCTTGCGTTTTTTGTTGCGCTCGACGTTTCTTGGCGGATGGTGTTTTGTGATCTGAGACTGTGGGTCTCTTGTTCCGTCTCTCTTTGTTGGTGTGGTTGTGTTATTTGGTCTATGGAGAATCGGGGTTTTGTTTTGTCTCATATTTCCTCTGAGGATTTGGAGATGGCAGAGCCGTCTTCTTCATTGCATGCCAATGTTAAAGATCATATGGGTAAACCCCTATCTGGAGATGGGGTCTCCTCACAAGGGATGTTTCGAATTAAAAAAGTAAACGGTTGTTTGGAGAGATCTGAGGATCGACCAGTTTTGGTTATTCAACCTAAGCAAGTTTCAGAGGATGTTGAATACTGGTGTAATCATGCCCTTATTTGCAAATTTTTGGGCCTTCGTCTTTCTCTTCCGGTGTTGGACTCCTGGGCACGTCGGGTTTGGAATCCTGAAGGTGATATGGAGATTATTTTGGCAGCTAATAACTATTTTCTGGTCATCTTTTCAAGCATGTCAGATAGGAATAGGGCTTTTGAAGGAGGCCCTTATTTCTTTAACCAGGTGGGGCTTTTCGTCAAGCCTTGGCACATGGGCTTCAACTTTGCTGAAGAGATCCCCTCGCGGGTACCTGTGTGGGTTCGTTTGCCAAGGCTTCCTTTGGAATTCTAGAGGGAAGATATTCTTCACTCAATTTCATTGCTTCTTGGAAAACCTGTGGGATCGGCTACACAAACTCAAGATCGTAAGGTAATTTTTGCTCATATTTGTGTAGAAGTTGATTTAAATAATCCATTACCAGACTCTATGGAAATTCGCATGGGATCTTCGTCTTGGATCCAGCAGCTGGATTACGAGACCCTCCCTTTTAGATGTCGAATTTGTCATGAATATGGTCATTTACACTGCAAATGTCCCAGATTTAAACCCTTCCCCTTGGCTGCCTCTAGACCTCCTAGGGGGGACAAGGGGAAGGCTCCTTTGTCTAATGAACCTGTAGATAATGAGGGCTTTACTCAGGTTAAGTCCCGTAACAAAGGCAAAGGAAAGAAGAGAACCTGGTTGGATAGACAGAATGATGGCACTTTCAACAGATTTGATGTTCTTGAAGAGTTGATCCAAGAGGAAGGTATTCCAATTGAGTTCTCTTCTGGGGCTAGGGGTCTGCATGAGGTTCAGGATGAGGAGGCAAAGAAGGAGGATCAGATTTTATCTCCAGGGGACCTTCAGGTTAAACAGATAGCTCTGGATCTGCCTTCTCATGTTCAGGATATCAGGGCTCTCCAAGGGTCACAGGCTCCAAAGGGATCTATTGTGGTGGCTCCTGACCCCCCTTCTCCTAAGGGAGCCTCAAACTCTCTGAAGGGTAACAAACCTCCTCCTGTTCTAGGCTTACAGCAGAAATCCTTTAAAAAGGGGCCTCTTGATAAACCGTCAAGGAGTGGCAGGAAGACTGATCAAGAGAAGGTCAAGATTATGGGGGATACTTTGGTTGAGTCTGGGTATGTGAAACCCATTGATTCCCACTTCTCCCACCCCCATAAATGATTGTTTTATCATGGAATGTAAGGGGGTTGAACAGCATCCCTAGACAATCTAGATAAAACTTTTGTTGGCATGACACCACATTTGAAAATCTCAACATACAACTAATTTTATATATATATATATAGTTTTAAATGTATATCTAAAAATGTTTATAATTATGGTTGAAAACATGAAAGCCAAAATTTTGGCAAACCCAAAAATTTTAAAAACTCAAAATTTTGAAAAAAACTCAAGGAACATTTGAAAATATATAAATTTATAATAATAATCTTCAAAAACACATATTATTGAATTTATAGAACATTACAAAAAGGAAAAACAATAAAGATGGCTCCGTGCGACGGCTGGGTGCGAGCTAGGGCTCGCGTGCCCTAGCTCTTCCAAGCTCCATTCTACCTGCGGCTACTGGCCGTGACTGTGCTGTGATCTCAGGGGGGGTTTTTTACTTGTGCTCAGGGGTGCGTGGGTTGGCTTGGGGGTCCGATCTTTGTCTGGTTGTGGGAGAACGTTTTTCTTGCATTTTTTGTTGCGCTCGACGTTTCTTGGCGGGTGGTGTTTTGTGATCTGAGACTGTGGGTCTCTTGTTTCGTCTCTCTTTGTTGGTGTGGTTGTGTTATTTGGTCTATGGAGAATCGGGGTTTTGTTTTGTCTCATATTTCCTCTGAGGATTTGGAGATGGCAGAGCCGTCTTCTTCATTGCATGCCAATGTTAAAGATCATATGGGTAAACCCCTATCTGGAGATGGGGTCTCCTCACAAGGGATGTTTCGAATTAAAAAAGTAAACGGTTGTTTGGAGAGATCTGAGGATCGACCAGTTTTGGTTATTCAACCTAAGCAAGTTTCAGAGGATGTTGAATACTGGTGTAATCATGCCCTTATTTGCAAATTTTTGGGCCTTCGTCTTTCTCTTCCGGTGTTGGACTCCTGGGCACGTCGGGTTTGGAATCCTGAAGGTGATATGGAGATTATTTTGGCAGCTAATAACTATTTTCTGGTCATCTTTTCAAGCATGTCAGATAGGAATAGGGCTTTTGAAGGAGGCCCTTATTTCTTTAACCAGGTGGGGCTTTTTGTCAAGCCTTGGCACATGGGCTTCAACTTTGCTGAAGAGATCCCCTCGCGGGTACCTGTGTGGGTTCGTTTGCCAAGGCTTCCTTTGGAATTCTAGAGGGAAGATATTCTTCACTCAATTTCATTGCTTCTTGGAAAACCTGTGGGATCGGCTACACAAACTCAAGATCGTAAGGTAATTTTTGCTCATATTTGTGTAGAAGTTGATTTAAATAATCCATTACCAGACTCTATGGAAATTCGCATGGGATCTTCGTCTTGGATCCAGCAGCTGGATTACGAGACCCTCCCTTTTAGATGTCGAATTTGTCATGAATATGGTCATTTACACTGCAAATGTCCCAGATTTAAACCCTTCCCCTTGGCTGCCTCTAGACCTCCTAGGGGGGACAAGGGGAAGGCTCCTTTGTCTAATGAACCTGTAGATAATGAGGGCTTTACTCAGGTTAAGTCCCGTAACAAAGGCAAGGGAAAGAAGAGAACCTGGTTGGATAGACAGAATGATGGCACTTTCAACAGATTTGATGTTCTTGAAGAGTTGATCCAAGAGGAAGGTATTCCAGTTGAGTTCTCTTCTGGGGCTAAGGGTCTGCATGAGGTTCAGGATGAGGAGACAAAGAAGGAGGATCGGATTTTATCTCTAGGGGACCTTCAGGTTGAACAGATAGCTCTGGATCTGCCTTCTCAGGTTCAGGATATCAGGGCTCTCCAAGGGTCACAGGCTCCAAAGGGATCTGTTGTGGTGGCTCCTGACCCCCCTTCTCCTAAGGGAGCCTCAAACTCTCTGAAGGGTAACAAACCTCCTCCTGTTCTAGGCTTACAGCAGAAATCCTTTAAAAAGGGGCCTCTTGATAAACCGTCAAGGAGTGGTAGGAAGACTGATCAAGAGAAGGTCAAGATTATGGGGGATACTTTGGTTGAGTCTGGGTCTATGAAACCCATTGATTCCCACTTCTCCCACCCCCATAAATGATTGTTTTATCATGGAATGTAAGGGGGTTGAACAGCATCCCTAGACAAAAGGTTGTTCACAGATTAATTGATTCTTAGTCACCCGATGTGGTTTTTATTTAGGAAACTAAGCTTACTGTGGATGGTTTGGCTAATTGTGCTTCGTGCATCTGTCCCCAGGGAAATTGGCAGGGGGTGGGTGCTTTGAACAGTTCAAGGGGGTTGGCTTGCTTCTGGAACTCGAGGAAAGTGCTCCCTTTATGGTGGATTTCTAGTCGGTCTTCCATCTCTCTGGTAGCCTCTTGTTTTGCGACTGGAGAAAGGTGATTTTTATCCAATATTTATGCTCCTACTGATCTTTCAGGAAAGTCAAATCTCTGGGCTCACATTAGTTTCACCCGGGCCTTGGACCCGTTTCTCCCTTGGATTTTGGCTGGTGATTTTAATGTCGTTACTTGCCTGGATGAAAAACATGGTGGGATAGCCAGGCTGGACCCTTCTGCAACTCTACTCATGGATATGATTGGTTCCTTGAATCTCATTGATGTGAAGCCAACCAATGGGGTCTTTACATGGAATAATAGGAGATGTGGTGTTGAGGCTATCTCAGAAAGGCTTGACAGATTTCTTGTTTCCTGCTATTGGATGAACAATAAATTGATCACCAGTTCAGAAATTCTTGATTGGAGGGGCTATGATCACTGGCCTATCAGGCTCTCTGTCACCACTTATGGAGTCACCAAAAATCCCTCTTTCAAATTTCAGTTGATGTGGTTAAGAGATCAGTCTTTGCATGATCTTATGGTGGATTGGTGGCATGAGGGGATGCTTGCCCATGGGACGGCCATGTTTACTTTTAGTAAGAGGCTTCAACATGTGAAGTTCAGGCTTAAGAGATGGAATAAACAATATTTTGGGAACCTGCATTCTCAAAATATGGCTTTTCATTCCAAGTTGGACACCATCACTCGTCAGATTCGGGACCAAGGGTTGACCTCTAATCTAAGTAAAGCCGAGTCCTTGGCTCTTAAGGGATTGGAAGAGTGGGAGCTTCGGGAGGAGATCTTCTAGAAGCAGAAATCTTGTGTTGATTGGCTTCAGGAGGGGGATAGGAACACTGCATTCTTTCATAATTCGGTTAAGGCTCGAAGACAAGGGAATTCTATCTCCTCTCTTGTTTCGCCTGATGGGGCTCAGCTCTCTTCCTATGCTGATATTTCTAGGGAAGCTGTTAATTATTTTTCAAACCTATTTTCTAGGGAGGATCTTGCTATTAGGGCTGAGGAGAGGGCCATCTTGGATTGTATTCCTCACCTGGTCTCTGCTGAGATGAATGGGGCTCTCTTAGGTCCTATCTTGTTACCTGAATTGGAGAAAGTGGTGTTTAATATGTAAAAAGGTAAGGCTCCTGACCGGATGGGTTTTCGATTGAGTTCTTTCAGGAGTTCTGGGAAATAATAAAGTTTGATCTCCTCGAGGTGGTTTAGGAATCACATAGGAGTAAATAGATGCTCAAGTCCATGAACTCTACTTTCTTAGCTCTCATTCCTAAGAAGGAGGGAGCTAATTGGCTGGTTCAATTCAGGCCTATTGCTTTATGTAATGTTGTTTACAAGATCATCACCAAATTGATTGTTGAGAGACTCAAACCACTCCTCGGTACTCTGATCTCTATTGAGCAGGGTGGTTTTGTTGAAGGGAGACAAATCTTGGATGGTGTTGTGATAGCTATGGAAGCTATTTGTTCTATGGCTAACTCAAAGGAGAAGGCTGTGTTTATTAAACTTGACATGTCTAAAGCTTATGATCGGGTGAGCTGGGAGTTCTTACAGAAAATTCTCTTGGCTTTTGGCTTTGATGAGGAGTGGGTGAATTGGGTTCTTAGTTGTGTGACCTCGTCCTCCTTCTCGGTTCTCATTAATGGGGAACCTTCAGATTTGTTTAGTGCTTCTCAGGGACTCTGGCAAGGGGACCCTTTATCTCCTTATTTATTCATTATCATGGCGGAGGGTCTTGGAAGATTTATTAAATCTAAGGTGAGGCAGGGGCTTATCCATGGTTGGAGCTGGAGCAATTATCTCCCTTCCTACTCTCATCTTTAGTTTGTGGATGATACTAGGCTGATGGGCAGGGCTAGAATTAGTGAGGTAGTGAACTTCAGGAGAGCTTTAGACATCTATTTGAAGGCTTCAGGTCAGTGTATTAATGATGACAAGTCCTCCATTTATTTCTTTAATACTCCTCGGCTTATTCAGAGCAGGATTGCTAGGATCCTTAGATTTCAGATTGGTTCTCTTCCCTTGATGTACCTTGGGATCCCGTTGGCTTTGGGATCTCAGCGTAGAGATTACTGGCAGGGAATTTTGGATAAATTCCGGAGTAAGGTTAGTCATTGGACTTTCAAATGGTTATCTTCTGTTGGGAGAGTGGTTCTTCTAAAGACGGTAGTGCAGTCTCTCCCCATTTATAGGTGTTGTGTGCAGGTTCCCCCGTCAACCTTTGTGCGGGAATTTGATGCTCTGTCTCGGCAATTTCTTTGGTCAGGCAACCTTCTCTCCTCGAAGTGGATTTTAGTCAAGTGGGAGTATATCTACAGGCCGAAGCATGCTGGAGGCCTTGGTCTTAGGTCTATGGCTCTTGCTATCACGACCTTGGCTGCCAAGCTATACTGGAGGTGGTGCAACAATCAAGATCAGGATTGGGCCAAGATTCTTGCCCACAAGTATCTTCCTGGTGCTGATAGCCTTGATGTGTCGCGGCTTGCTTTGCTGGGTAAAGGTTCTTGTATTAGGGATACCCTGAAGAAGGGAGTTCAGCTGATTAAGGAGGGTCTCTTCTGGATCTGTAATAGAGGCTCTGATGCTCTATTTTGGCAAGACTCTTGGGATGGCCACCCTCCCATTCTTTCTAGCTTTCCTCAGCTTCAGCCTCTTTGCCATATATTTTATGATGCTGGATGGATTAAGGTGGAGCATTTTAAAACTGTCAAGCGTATTGGGCAAGTGATGGTGGCTTGCTGGAAGGACCCGCAAGAGTGGCCCATGGGAGGTTCTGATGAGGATTGTGTTATGCTTACTAGAGTTTTGGAGGGCAAGCTCTGCAACTTCCTTAATGTGAGGGACATTTTGGCTTGGATTCCTAGTCCAAAAGGTAAATTTACTGTTGCTCAAGGCTATGCTATGCTTGACAGGAACTTACATGGTCCAGCTGAGGTGCATTGGTGGAAGAAGGTTTGGGACAACTTCTCTTGGCCCAAATGCAATTTTTTCTTATGGTTGGTTGCTTAGAAGAAGTGTCTCACTTGGGAAAATCTTCGCAAGCGAGCTTTTGGGGGACCCTTTATTTGCCTTCTTTGTTCGCACAGTGAGGAGTGTACTTCCCACTTGTTCTTTCTTTGCCCTTATTCTAGAGAGATATGGCATAGATGGTGGGAGGCTTGGCATCATGGTTGTATTCATGCTACCTCCCTTATTGATTTTTGGGAGAGTTTGGGCAGGCCTCCTGTGAAGACTTCTTTTCTGCAGGTGGCCTGGTCTGTTGGGCCTATTTTCATTCTCTGGAACCTTTGGCTGGAGAGGAACCGTAGAGTTTTTTGTGGCTCCAATTTGGGAAGTTTTCAATTGTGGAAGAAGATTCTTAGCAGGCTTCAGGAGACTATTTCTGCTAAGTGTGATATATCTGAAAATACTGATCCTAGTGATCTTGCTATTGTGCGGAATTTGAACTTGGGGGATAGTAGAAGGGAATGCTTTGCTGGAAGAAGGCCCCATCAGGTCAGGCAACGGGTCTGTCGGGATGGGAGGTGGACGCCTCCCCCGGTAGGGGTCCTAAAGATTATTACTGATGGTTCTTCTCATGGGAACCCTGGTCATGCTGGTGTTGGGGGTATTGGCAGAGTAATGATGGTGGTGCGGTTTTTGTTTTCTCTATTTACAAAGGTCAGCACTCTAATAATCTATTGGAGGCCCTTTCTATTAAGATTGCAGTTGAGCGTGGATGCTCTTTAGGCTGGAGGAGGATCATCTGTGAGTCAGATTCTCAGATTGTTGTGGAGATGTTGAACAACCAGAGGTTGGATGATGTTAGTTGGCAATTAGCCTCTGTGGTTAGACAGATTCGGAGTCTATGCAGTTTCGTGGATTCTTTCTCCTTTTGTCATATCCCTAGAGAGTGGAATAGAGTGGCTGATTGTTTGGCGAAGTGGGCCTCTGAGAATGCGGATGGCTGGGATATTAGTGGAAGGGATGAGTTACCTTCTGATTATCTTGGGACCCTGGAGAGGTTATTAGTGGAAGACAGGAATATGTAGTGTTATTGTTGGTTGTTCCGGTGGTGGTCTTGATTTGGTGGGCCTTTGGCCTTTGCCTTGTACTTTGGTTTTGATTGAATAAAAAATTTACCCCTTCTTTTTTCTTTTTCTTTTTTTTAAATTATAGAACATTACTAATTTTTATTATATAAAAATCAGAAGGCAAAAATGTGGTGAATCCAAATTGTTTAAAACTCAAAATTTTGAAGTGGGAGGTAGGGGGCATCCCTCCACACCAAAGGTTGTGGAGAGTCCGCAACTATCAACGATAAAGGTGTCGAAAGTTAAAACGAGGTCCAAGGTGGCAGGGTGGAAAAGTCATCTGCACTGAGTGCATGGCTGAGGCATTTGCCATGTTGACGAACATAACACATGCCAAGTATAGACGTCAGGTCGAGTGATTGGGAGAGCGTTTTATTGGCTAGTAGTGAGTAATCAAGATCCGATCTTGTTATCATTGGTTTAGTGCCACATGGGACGCAGGTAACGCGAGTGGCATAGTTATGTTGGTGTGGTGTAGGGTGAGGAGGGCATTGTCTATAGCGGTGACAATTTGCACTGATGGGAATGATGGGCATGCATGGGTGCATGGATACCCTTCATCATTTCTCTCGCCCTATACCAACACTGTCCGTCCAGCACTGCCAACTCTGTTCGTGCCAAGAGTGGAGTACAAGATAACATAATACTCTTATCTTTATTTTTTTATTAAATATTTTTATATTTATTTTATGTTTTTCATTCAAAACTTTCAATATTTAACTATAATTTTAAAATTATAAAAAATATTTAAAATATTAATAAAATTGTATTTTAAAGTAATATATATATATATATAAATACATAGTATAAAAAGTATTTAAATTTTCAAAAAAAAATTATTAAATTAATTTAAATATTAAATTTTGATATTTTTAATATAAATTAATACTATAAATTTTAATAAAAAATAAGTTTTTATTTTTAATTTTTATATTTTATTATGAAATATTTAAGATAAAATAAGATAGAAAGTAAAAATATTAAAATTTAATATAAAATATTAAAATCTTGTATATACTATTTCTATTAATTTAATTTAAATATTCAGATGTTAATGTGTTTAATATAATTTGATATTTTAAATTTTGATTTAAAAAAATTAATTTCTAAATTTTTAATTTGAAAGAGAATAAATCAACAAAGAATGTATTTAACAATGTCATAATTAATTAACTCATTGCAATAATATTAATAATGTAAACACTTGAATAAATATAATAGTTTAATATTGTCATCTCTTTAGATGGATGTGTTTAGGATAGCCATAATAATAAATTTTGAGATGTTGGTGTATTTAAAATAACTATAATATATTATTAAGAGCTTGTGAAATAAACTAGCATACATATATTAATTAATAATATATATAAAATACACAGAGAGTTATCACAAATTATTTCTTTTTACTTTTTTATGTTAGAATGCTATTTAAATTAGTACATGTATAGATATATGTTATAAAATAATTCCTTATTTCAATTATTTTCAAATTTATAACCCAAAACCTAATTGAACCCTAAAGCTTCACCTTCATTCTAATCACAAGTTCTATCTTAGAATCCTAATTCTAACCCTTACCCTAGTTGAGTTGTAACCCTAACCTTAATTTAATTCTAACCCCAAGCTTTATCTAAGAACCATAACCCTTTGGGGTTTTAGGACTTAAGTTGTTAGATGAAATTATTATTTCATCTAAATAATAATAACTTATAAATTTATTAACTCCAAAATTTGTAAATAATAACATGTTAATTTTATTTTCAATAAATAAATTTAAATGAATTTGATTAATATATAAAATAAAGTTGCTATTTTAATTTTACTAATACAAGAAGATTTCATCATGTTAATTTTATTTGTATTAGATATATGTTTCATTTAAATAAATTAAACAAACTTTTATTTATGTAAAATATGATGTGTGTGGCATGTTTACCTATGTGTAATTTATTGTTTATCTATGTGCAATTTAATATTTGTGCATCGCAGTGACCATTTAGGAAGTAGGTGTTGGGAGTGACTAAGTCAAAGTGGTATTTTTTTTATTGGTAATATTGATAGAACAAGAAGATATTCTAAAGATCTTTCTTGAGGCCACTTGTCAATTGGAATTATCTTCTACTATTGTTAAAAAAATCAAAGTGACTAAGTCAAAGTGATTTTTGGGTGACTAAGTTCTATGTCCAATTAGGGTTAGGGTTCAATTAGGGACAACTATAGTTAGGGTTAGGCTTATGGTGTTCAAATATGGGGTTAAGGTTATAATTATGATTAGAGTTTGAAATAGTGTTACAGTTAGGGTTAGAATTCAATTAGGATTGGGGTTAGGGTGTTCAACTAAGGTTAGGATTATAATTATGATTAGTGTTAAAATTAGTATTATAGTTAGGATTGAACTTTTAATTAGGATTGGGGTTAGGGTTTACTTAGGTTTAGGGTTAGAGTTAGAGTTAGAATTCTAGGACAAAGTTTCGGGTTAGAATTAAATTAAGGTTAGGGTTATCTCAGATAAAGCTTGGGATTAAAATAAGAGTTTATTCTAGCTTACAAGGTATTGATATTTAAATTGAGTTTGACTCTCAACAAAGTTATAACTTATAAAATTAAATGACTTGAAATTGAACTTTCACAGTTTATTAAATTATATAATAAACTGTGAAAATCCTACCTATTTAAATTTTAATAAGCAATAAAAATTCAAGCTTGTCGATTGTTTATTTTTAATTTGAGTATTATGCATGCAAGTAATTTAGTTTATATTGAATATTATGAGTATTATTAATACTCAATATAAAAATAAATGATGTGCAAGCTTGAATTTTCATTGTTTATTAAAATTTAAGATATAAAATACAATATAAATAAAATTTCAAAAATTCATATAATTTCCACAAACATTCTATTGATCTTTGAATCAACACTTTCAACATAGAAAGAATTTATCCAACTTATAATAAACTACGAAAATCCAAGCCTACATATCATTTATATTTATATTGAGTACAATTATAAATATAAATTTTAATAAACTATAAAATTTCATGCTTGCAAATCATTTATATTTATTTAATATATTAAATATTATTAATACTCAATGCAAATTAAAATGGCCTGCAAGGGCCCTCCCTCAATCTATCTACAAGGAAAGACAAAAACTAGGACAAAAATATATTATGCTTTTTAACTTCGAAATGAATTATGTTGTCAATCTTGTGCCCCAAATGGTCACATTCTATCTATTCACTCACCCACAAATTACAAAGATCCTATAAAAATTCAACATTAGGTTAAAAGATATTATACTTGTTTGGACAAGTTTTTTATTAAAAATTGCAAGGTTTTGACAATTAAATGGCAAGTTTTTATTGAATTTTATGAAAAACTAAGCCTACATATCATTATATTTATATTGAATACAATTATAAAAATATTTTTTTTAAACTATAAAAATTCATGCTTGCAAATTATTTATATTGAATATTATTAATACTCAATATAAAATAAAATGTCCTCCAAGGAGTCTCCCTCAATCAATCTATAAGGAAAGACAATAACTAAGAAGACGTAAGAACATCACTCTTTTTTTTCTTCAAAATGAATTATGTTGTCAATCTTGTGTCCCAAATGTCACACACTATCTATTCATTCACCCACAAAATGCAAAGATAGTATAAAATTTATAACATTAGGTTAAAAAACTTATATTCATTTGGACAAGTCTTTTATTACAAATTGGAAGTTTTTGACTATTTAATGGCAAGCTTTTATGAAAATTGCTCAAGTTTTTATAAAAATACTACCAATTTTTATAAAAAATCACCCACAAAATGCAAACATCGTATAAAATTTGTGACATTATGTTAAAAAAAATCTATTCATTTGGATGAGTTTTTTATTAAAAATTGGAAGGTTTTGATAATTTAATGGCAAGCTTTTATGAAACTCACTGCCAGTTTTTATAAAAAATATTGCACATTTTTATAAAAAATCACCCACCAAATGCAAAGTTCATACAAAATTTGTAACATTAGATTAAAAAATATATATTCATTTCGACACGTTTTTTTTTATTAAAAATTGGAAGGTTTTGCCAATTTAATGGTGAACTTTTATGAAAATCCCTGCAAGTTTTTATTAAAAATACTGCACATTTTTATAAAAGATCACCCACAAAATGCAAAGATTGTATAAAATTTGTAATATTAGGTTAAAAAAATTCTGTTCATTTGGATGTGTTTTTTATTAAAAATTGGAATGTTTTGACAATTTAATGGCAAGCTTTTATGAAAATTGCTGCAATTTTTTATTAAAAATCGATGGCAAGTTTTACGGCAACTCACTCGCTGCTAGTTTTTTACTAGCAAGTACTGCGTGTTTTTCATCTATTTAGAACAACGTGTGCGTGCGCGCAGAGAAAACTAACCTGTCATAGGGCCTTATAAGATCCTCACAAGAGTGTAGAGGATTATGTTCTTGAAAGAGCCAGCAGGATCACAATTGAATTGCAACATTCATATGTCGTTCTTAAAGAAAGTGGTTAGGACATTCCACATGGTTGACATGTTCGTCTAATTCTAGGCTGCATTTTGGTAGCTCAAAAGAAGAATTTGGGGGCTGCATTGCTGCTAAAGTAGTACATTCCAATAAAGAAATTTGCTATTGGAGAATGCCACCCGTGAAACCTTTATATACTGCTACATCCAGCACTTCAATTGCTACAGAGCAATAATTGAAGGTGGGATCTGTTAACCACGTCCGCAGATAAAACTCAATTCAGTACCACAGCTATGGTCAAAAATTTACTTGCCAAATTTCTTTTTGTTAGCAAGTTTAATGTTTATTAATGAAGACGCAAAAGTAGACATTTTAGGTCTAGCCCCAGATGACGGTCAAGTGGTGGAAGAGTATACAACTGCCTCTCCTGTCATTAGCCAAAAAGTTAAAGGAACGAACAAGAATGCTAAAATCAGATCCAAAAAGGCTTCTGAGAACACAGATGCTCGCAAGCAATCCACCTTGGATTCAAAAGGAAAAAGTAATCTGAAAACCAATGATGGTCAAACTTAGAAACTCCTTAACGGACAAATTTATTTGCTGACATGGTTCTCTCTTTGTACACCTATCTTTCTGCGATGTATTCTCTGTAACTTAGGTACTTTATATCAATAAATCTCTTATTTTTATTAAAAAGGTTAATGTTAATTAATGTCAAATCAGTTTTGTTAATGAACAGAGCATTACTTGAAGTCTAGTTATCCCAAATGCAAAAGATAAATGAGCCAAAGTAGAGATTTATGTAAAGACTAAAGACTAATTGTCTTATACGTAAAAGCTGAAGAGACAAAAGAGCCGAGGTAGAAACATTTGCTGTAAATAGACTCTAGGACGTTACAATGGAGATGCTTCTTAGGGTTGATCATTGTAGACCAGAAGCTCATGAGAGATTGCTTATCTTTCCAATTAACATCTTCGTACCGCTCTCAGCATCAATTGAGTTAGCATCCACACCATTTCAGTTAAAAATATTTCCTTCTTTATTGTTTAGCTAGACGTAGTTTTTGGCCACATTTGTGATATTTTTATTTCCAAAAACAGAGCACCGGCTGATTTTTATTTCAAACACTCCATGTAAGTAAATTGTTGTTACAATAAATATGGCTGCAGTAAACATATTCTAGAGCAACAAATATTTTGTTTTCCGGCATCTAATCTTTTGCTTCACAGGGTTACGATACTTATTTTGCTATTCTAAAATCTACTGAAAAGAGCCATACCCTGCAAGTTCTCGAACCCATAATAGTTGTATCCATAACATATTACTTGCAAAGACAGCTAACCACCATAAGAAAATGAAGAATATTCCCAGTAATCTTATAATGAAATTGAGGAAGAACAAGAAATACAAGAGCAAATATAAACATTACACAAGAGAGAGAAAGGACCAAACAAAAACAGAATATAACAAGCAGAGAATAGGTCTAAAGCCAAATCACACTCCACAAATTGTATTCTTTTAAGATGCAAAAGAGAAGGGAGACATTCAATATGGGCCTTATGTGGCCCAAAGTGCATCATACCAATGACATAATAAATAAGTTACAATGTCAAGGAAAAGCATTTTCAGGAAGAAGTCAAGATAAGGTAGAATATGCCTTCTGTTAAATACAAAATCCTGGCAACAAAACACCCAACAAACTTTGAGCACAAAATAAAAAGTACATTGCATAAGAAAACCCAACATAATGGTCTAGGTCTGTTTGGGATAACTCAATATTAAAAGAGGAACCTAATATGTCCAGAATATCACACAAGTAAATGGTTTCCCAGCAGGTGTACAATAGAATATAGCCTCAGGCTTTGATGAAAATAATATCTTGCATTTTGCAGAAAGCGTGCCTTAATGTATCCTTGTAAAATTGGCAAAAAGAAATTCAGAAGTAGTTGTCCAAACAGGCAAACAAATTTTATAAAATAATATAGCCTCAAGCTACCCTGTAAAGCCTGCTTCGATGAAAATAATATCTTGCATTTGGAAGAAAGTGCCATTATGTATCCTTCTAAAATTGGCAAAAGAAGAAAAAAATGATGACCAACCAGGCATACAAAATTTACTAGCATCAGCTACTAAAAGATACACACATAGAGATGAAGCATGCAAACCTGGCTAAATCTTAACTGTATAGAGTTAAAAGCTTCAGTTCATATATCATGTCCAAAAAATATATGATCAAATAATTGGAAAAGTCAAACGATCAATGCCACTCAAGAATATCATACAAGGTGAACCAAGTGATAGGTGGTAGTTGAGATGTTAAAACAGCCCGTTGCTTCCTTCGACCTTTTTGTGCTACTCAACTCCCTCTTTCTTAATAGGCCTCCTGGCCAATAAATAAAATAGAAGAAAAATCTCAATCAAGGCAAGAGTAAAGCTAATCTTCAATTTCCATAGTCCAGCTCAGTTAGTAAGCTAAAAGAGACAACTGATCTGAATAGATGTCATGCCCGTTTTTCTGGATTAAAATGATTAATAGTATTATTTTTAGGTCTGATAATTTCTAATTTTGTAGGCAACTGAATAATATTATTATACTTAAAATAAAAGGTGTTTTTAAACACTAGTATTAAAATTAAAAGTATTTTTGGATATTTTTTAATAAAAATCAAATAAAGGTCTAATAGAACGAAAACCCTCTTGGATTCCATTTGTGGTTTTGACAACAAAAACCCTCTTATCCATTAGGGATGATTGCATCGGGGGGTCACAATTGTTGTGATTTGTCACACAGATTAATAGAGAAATTGGAGTCATTTTCATTTGTTACAGTGCCCCTACAGTGTCAAGCTTGGATTTGCTTTGGGAGGGTTTGTTGCTAGAATTCCAGAGTTACTGAGTTGTCAGTGTTTGATGGGATGGACCAGCTAGTGACAGCGCCATAGCCTTACCACACCATATTGTGAGTGGCAATCCATTGAAGAAGAGATTGCAGCATACCTACCACCACTTATTGGGGGGTTTCGTGGATGCTAGGAGTTGATCGCAAGCAGATTGCGTGATTCCAGGGTTACTTACAGGTTTGCCCAGCATCATATAGTTTGACTCAAGGCAGGTCCATTGATCATCCATCGGACAGGGAAGGAGTTTGCGATACCAGAAGATCTGCCTGCAGATCCAGTCATCAATCTAATATTCCAGATCTTCTGTAGGATATTCAGTTATTGGTATCTATCCTATATAATTCTGAATTTGCATTTCCAGATCAGTATAGAGTATCCAATGCTGTGGGTGAATAAAAAATAAGTTGAGTTTCCTATATTGTTAGTTCCATTTCGATTGCTGCTGTTCAAGGTCATCATAAGTAGCTGTAGCTTTCTATATCTATACTATTTCGATTTGCACAATTTCAAAAGGAAAAAAATTAAAAAAAAATTATCGTGTACATTACAAAAGATGTGTATAAATTTCAAGAAATTGCAGAGAGACAATTCCTAGTCACAGCAAGTACGGCTTACAATTCAAAAAGAAACAGAAACATTACTACCTACCAAGGTTGTCATATACTACTGAACAAGGGCAACTTTTCTGTGCTTTGGCGTTTTTTCAACCAACCGCAAAAAAATGTAAATTAAACCTTGATTATTCAATTGGCCACTCAACAATTATCTTCAGTCTGCACCTTCAGTTTTTTCAGGATAAAATAAAAAGTGGCTAAAATTTTTGAAATTTGTAAAAAGCAAACGTTACACAAGCAATACCGAACACACTTCATGGATGTTTTGCAGTCTATGTTTGATCAAGAAATCGCAGAATAATAGCCTGGTAACGCGAGAGCAAAAATGAAAGAGGTGTATATTAAGATAAAGAGTAGCATCAGCGGGCGTTGGAGAATGAGGTTGGATTGAGACCAAGCAACATGTTGTTCCCACCTGGAAGATAGACAACATTGGGGCTCTTTGAGAGAGTGTTGGCGATCTCCCGCGAAGCTTCGATTCGTCGGAGCTCAATGAGGCCCGTGCCGGCACTGGCGGTGGCATCAGAGATAAGCTTGGCAGCATCACTCTCGCCCTCGGCGCGAATGATGGCGGCCCTGCGCTCCTGCTCCGCCTTGACCACCACGAACTTCGAGCGCTCCGCTTCCTGCTGCGCCACCTGCTTCTGCTCCACCGCCTTGGAGAACTCGGCTCCGTAAGAAAGGTGAGTGATAGCCACATCATCCAGCACGATATTAAAGTCCCGGGCCCGGCGCACCAGGCTGTCCCTGACGAGGGCTGAGACGCGGGGCCGCTCCGTGAGCAGCTGATCGGCGTTGAACTGCGCCACCACCGCCTTGAGCACCTCGTTGCCAATGGAAGGTAGCACCTTTTCGTCGTACTCGAGGCCAAGCATCTGGAATATGCGCGGCAGATGCTGCTCCTCGGGGCGTGAGAGGACCCTTAGAGTGAGATGCACCATCTGAAGATCCTTAGTGCCCGACACGGAGGAGAAGGTGTGTGGGCGGGTGCGGATGTCGAATATATAGGGTCGCTGCAACCATGGCACCAGAAAGTGCGTCCCCTCCCCCACACTCTCCTCCTTGACGCCGGCAAACCTGTCGAAAAGCACCGCCCTCTCGCCTCCGTCCACCGTGTACAGCGACGCATTCACCACGCTCGCCCCCAACCCCAACCCCAACGCCGTCCGCGCCACATTCGTCAGAAACGACACCGCCCTCTGATTGCTCATCCTTTCTTCCTGCTCTTATTTTTCTCAACACTAGCCCCACTCCTTTATTCCTCTACGCTCTTGCTCTCCTTATTCTCTGCTCTCTGCACCCACTGTCTCTCTCCTGCTCTTTTGCCACAACTCCCCCCGACTCTCTCCCTCTGTTGTGCATTCCAAAACCCTAGCTTCTACTTTTCCAATTTCATTTCTGTAAGCGAAAATAGACCACCTGCATAAATAATCTAGCCGAATTAAACAAATAAATTTATTTAAAAGCTCTTTAGAGGTATTAATTAAAATTACCTTATTATATGATTGTATTGAATTCTTACTATTTTAATTGAAAAAGAACAGAAAATGATAATTTTGAGTTGGGAAATTAATATATGGAGTAGGTAAGTAGGAATAAAGGTGTAATAATGATGAGTAAACAAGGAAGGCCTAAAAAAAATGAGAAAATGGTACAATCAAAAGTAAAAGGGGTGTAAATAGAAATGTGACCACAAGCCAAGCTTAACATGAGATCTGTCATTTATTATTAAGACATCCCCATCAAAGAGGGCACAAAACTAAATGGGAAATGGCATGGGTATGTTAAATATCGTAATATTTTTCTCAACCTTAACACTATGCAAATAATATTTGTGTTTGGCATAAATTAAAACAATTGCTCTTAACTCATTATATTTTTTTACATATTCTTGCAATTGTAATCCTAAATGGTTCACTATGCATTCCTAGTATTTTCTTTAATACCAAGTAAATTGTGTTAATATCCACAAACACGAAATGTGAAATGATATTATGTTCAACTCTTACCACTCTTTTTCATTATGTACCAAGAATTCTCAAGTTCTTCAAACCATGAATTCTAGTTAATATCTACATAAAGGAAATGCAATACATTTATTTCATTCAAGTTTACATCAATGCATTCAAAGTAGTTTTCATTCACACATATAGCTAGTTTAATTCAATTTACTAGGAACTTTGATTATTTGGTTGTATAAGATTTATTTCGTTGATTGCATATGTTCTATGTAAATTCTTTCCTCTAATGTCAAGTATCATAAAAAAATTGATCTATTCATTTGAGCGGGTCATTAGAGGATCTAGGGACATTAAGCTTATAAAATATGGAAACACCCTTTTGAAATGTGTCTTCTACTATATGCACTATACATTGCTTGTGTAAGGTTTGTCCCAATGAGCACTAGCAAACAACTAGTATAATATGAAAAATATCTAGTGGTTATGAGCTTGTGACATATGAGAGACTAGCTTTGTGTATTCTTAATGTTGATAACATAGCTTTATTAATTTAATGGTACATGGCATATTGAACAATTACTAGACAATGGAATATAGATTTCTTTATATTGAAGTATAATACTACTCATAACTTTTTGAAGAAAATGAACCAAATCAACCATTGAAATATTGGAGAGAATTAAAGCAAATATCTAGAAAATATACTACAAATCAGAAGTACAAAAATGTGAAATGTTTTACAAAAGTTGGATATGTACAAAAATAGTAGCTAGGTGAACAACATCAAGACTTATAGACAAGCATTCACACATGTATCTACAAATACATTAACAATTCATGATAGCCATAGTTGCAATATTGTTATGATTATCCTATCCATGATTGGTTCTTTTTTATTGGAGGATCATAATATGACATGTCTATCACTATTAATTTATAAGCAATAACTAACATTAAACTTTGCAATATCAATGTATTTGAATGTATGAGCTATAGTATGGCAAAACATAAACATGCATTGCTAATGTAGACAATCTTTTATTTCTTAAAAAAAATACATAGAACTTACAATTGAATCAATCATTAGCAAGGTAATAAAGTATTAGGTAAACTAATTATTGACTAATTAGACTTGTTGATTAGTGATTGAATGTAGACTATAAATTTTCATGGCCCTTGTTTCCTTTCAAATGGCCAATCTTCAAAGAGACATCCTTCTCTTTTTTTTCTTTGCAACTTAATCATTGCTAATTTTTCCCATAAAATCTCTTTTGATGATCTTCTCTAAATTGATTGTGCAATAAAGAGACCAAACCTAAAGCTAAAAATTTGAAATGCATATCAAACGACATTCACAAAAGAAAAAAATTAAGGAAATCTATGAAAACAACACAATTAATGTTCCAAGAATTTTTCCTTCTTGATTGAGAGGTCCTTCTAAATAATTGGGAATCTTGTCAACATGATAGTGCAATGGAATAAGGTCTATCAACTTCAAAGCAAGAGAATGCAAGGGATTCTAAATATTTGAGGGGAAATTAAAAATCCCTTGAACAAAAATTACGTTACTTTCCTATCATTTGACCACAAAAGGAGAATTGAAGTGAACAAAAAAAATGTGTCTTGGGTAAGACCCAACCACAAGCAACTTACACATAGATCACATGGTTTGAAGAAATCAACACATAATCAATTTCCCACTGATTCTCAAGGCAAAATATTAGAAATAATCTAGACCAATTGAAGACTCTCAATGGTGAGTATTGTTCATCTTTGGAGCTTCAAAGTATGGGGTTTGACAAAAGGCTTAGAAAGGAAAATCTATCATGTCCTCTTTGAAAGGAGAGAAGCCTTCAATAGCACTATGTAGCCCTTCAATTCAAGGGAGAGGAAGAAGATGTAGTTGTGGAAAGTAGTGTATCTCAAAGCCTAACTATAGATAACCCTTATTGTCTTTTGTGTGAGTATATGCATGTTATTTCCCTCACAAGCATACTCTAGAAATAAATGCTCCTAGGGAATGTTCACAATGCAAAAAATATGGCAAATATCCCAAAAGTGACGAAATTTCAGGGATCAAATGTAACACCCTAGAAAAATGATAGCAAAAAGCCCAACTAGAGAACTCATGATAAAAATCAACAACTCCACAATATTCTCCAAATAAATCACATGTGTAGCAATGATGAAATCAAAGGGATGCTTGTGTACCTAATTTTCTTCTCATTATTTTAGTGGAGATGTGAATCTTGATCTCTCTATCTTGGATTCTAGCAAAAAAATAATTTGATGGGAAAAAGATAAGAAAAGAAATGTAATCTGCAATGATAAATTTGAAACATAATGCTAGTTTAATAAAGTGCTCATTAAAGGATCTCAAATTCCTAAACCTATATGGTGTGCATTTATTCTGGTGAGTTTGCAAACATGTAAGGCACAAATTCTTTTAAGGAAGTTTGAAAGGCACTTAAGAGAGCATTTTTTCAAACTATTTTTGGTATTTAATTATTTTTTTCCAACATGACACAAATTCTTAGGACTAAACTATTGATGGCCATTAGCCCACACAAGAATTTTTGCAAGCTTGTTGTAGGTGTTGTAATTGATGTCAACAGAACGGAGATTGTTGCAGGTGTTGTCTTGTTAAAGGTGTTATCTCTGATGTCAACATAGTGGTAGTGTGTGATGCAATCAATGTGTTTATCAAAAGTGTTGTAGAACATTGCATAAAGATATGAAAGCAAGCATGAAAGAGTTTCATGCAATTAGTGGCTCAGGAAGTTGTACTAAAGAAGCTCGGGAGAATACTTCACATTCCTTTGCTTTTGAAGATATGGTCTTTTGGTTTGTAAGTTAGACAAAGGCAAGTGTGAAGTTTGCATGTTCCTATTTTTAGATAGAATAAAGAAGTTACCACAAAATTTTCCAAAGCTAGCAGTGTGAAGATTGTGATGTTACAGTCAAAAAGTTTCAAAGGAATGCTCTACATTTCTCTGTTGTTGATGTTGTGGTCTTGCAGTTTGGAGGATGAGTTCAAATTGCCTATATGTTCTCTCATTTCAAGTTTTAAGTGTTGAGGTGCATTGCAAGTATGGTTTGTAATGATCTATCTCAAGACTGTGTTTTTTGGGTTTGCAAGAGATGTCGGGTCCAGTGTTTGTTTGCTTATGCCAGCATAATATTGTCTAAAGTTGTAAAAGGGGTGCATGTGAATGTTGTTGAATATCATATAATGCTTGTAATGTGATTTTCATGGTGTTATACTGTCTATCCAGTACCGCTTGTGGTCTGGAGTAAATTCATGGAAGGTTAAGTGTTTGTTGGGTTGATTTGGTATATTGAGTTGTTTGCGCCAAGTTTTTGTGGTTTGTACCAACATGGGAACGTGTGCTAAAATAAAATAGGTCCTACTTACCTCTTGACTTGGATTGTATTTGATTTCCTCTTCCTACAAATGTTTTTGAGTTGACTTATTATGCCCATTACACATTTCATCTTGGCCGACAAGGAGAAACTTTTTGAATCTTACAAAAGATATAAATGGAAGATCAAGTGTGTGATCAATGAGAGTGGTGTATGTTCAATGCATTCGAAGTGAAATGTGTTGAAAGTAGTGAGTTGGAGGCAACAAAGTGTGTGTGAATGTGCAAAGAAGTATATGAAATGTAATGAAGGTAGTCAGCCGAAGGAAGAAGTGTATAAGTGCTAGTGATGAAGGTAGTGAGCCAAAGGCAACAGTGTGTGGTGTGAGTAAGAAAGTGTATGTGCTGAGAAAGAGTGTTGGAAGTAGTGAGCTGAAGGAAACAAAGGTGTTGAGTGTTGTGGTGGTGGTTGATCGCCATAATTAATCAAGTGTTTTTGTGTTGAGGCTATAGCCTCCTTATGTAAGTGTTGTAATTTGTAGGGAGTTATAAACTTCCTTTGGTTAAAGCCATAAAACTATGTTTTAGGGATTTGTAGCTTCCTTTGGGTTGCAACCCATAAAACTTGTTATAAATCTTGTTTCTTTTTGTGATGCTAGATTTGGACAGTACCTCCAAGTAGCTTTCTCACCGTGGTTTTCCCTTGTAGGGTTTTCCACATAAATATGATGTTGTGGTTGGTGTTTGTGCCTTGAATGCTTTATTTCTTTGAAGCAGTAAGAATTTTTGTTTAAGAAAGTTGAATTAGATAAGTTTGTAGGATATACTGATTCACCCCCCTCTCAATATATCACTGTGTTCTAACAAGAAGCCTAATAGCTAATTTAATCTATATTAATTAAATAAATTTAACTATCAAAGCATATGTAAGAAATTAAATGTGAATAAGGTTAATGATACTTAGCTCTAGGTTCATATGTGAATATGTAAGGCTCACATACATATTGTACCATTATCTCGGCTATGTAGTTATGTATTTAATTATATCTATGATATTTTTTGTACTTATTTATGATCATTTTTGGAAACCTACATGTTTATATTAGACATGTGTTATCATTTTATGATCGATTCAATATGATCTTTTACCTTCATTATTTCATTACAATTATGAGATGTTAGTGTTTTAAATTCAATGGTCAATATCATTGATTATTTAATGATTAAATATGGTTTAAACATTCTTCCATTAAATATTATTCTAATTATGTTATAACTTGGTGATCATTATGGGATGTTAGTTGCTTTAATTTCAATATTATTATAAATGTATGTGCCTTGCACGTGAATGTATGCATGCATTGGTTATTTATTATGGTGTGCTTCAATATTTAGGGTTACGTATGTTTCAAGTGTACTTAGGTGTGTAAAACATAGGGAAAACCAATGGTGGTTAATTTCAAAGTGTACCCATCTTGCTCCATGATAAGGTAATGAGATGTGATATTTTATTAACTTTCAAAATTCATATATCCTTATCACAAGTGATTATGGAAACTCCTCTATGAGAAGACCAATAATATGTATTTCTTTTGTACACTTTAATTTATTTCTTTAGTGTGCATAAAATATTGTTGTGTAAGATTTGGTTAAATGCTCTAAAAATATTAGAATGCACTTGAAAAATTAAAGGTTGGATAGATTTAGAATAGTACTTTTTTTATTATGAAACAATTTTAAAAATATTTATAGTATGTTTTATGTATATATAAATAAATATACGTATACACATATTATATATGTATGTATGTATGTATGTATGTATATGTGTAAATATTCATTTGCATGTATATTATGTACATATATGTGTACAAGAGGGGATTTGCTACTCCCAAGTCTCTACGACACGGAAGAGCCTAAAGGGAGTGAAGTGCCCTCAACTACCTCAGACTACCTAATAAGCTAAAAAGGAAGGACAAACTGGACTCTAGTTTCTTTATGTTTTATGACAAAGGTTTTCTAGAAACAGGTGAGTAGACCATAGAGGTCTTAGATTGCAGACCAGCTGGCTCCTGACTAGAGGATGCTAATGCGTGGGTTGGACTACAACGAGTCGCACTATAGTCTTAGAGGCACACTAGCATCTCGTATGGACAGAGAGTCAGGTTTGCAGAATGAAACTCGCAAGGTGTGCTAACAACCCAAGAGTTCTAGTTTGAAAGTTTAATGGGGAAATGTGAAAATGCAGAAAACAACAAGAAGAATACTATAACTTATAAATATAATTATAATAATGAAATGATGAAGAAAGGGGAAGAAGAAGACCAACTCACAAAAGCTCTAGTTCTCCAACTAGCTCCTCATGAACATATTGTACCTACACACAAAGCAATGAGAAAATGTTGTGGTTGTGTTTTGGAGTTTACCTTAGTCAAACCCTCATTTTGGTGTTTCCACCTCCACAAACAACCAATAGACCACGAGATATAAAAAGGATAAATAAATAAAGAGAGCAGACACAAAACATAGAGTGCAAAGACAATCTAGATGCTACTCTACAAACAAGATAATGCAAATACGTAAATAGATGGATATTACCCTCCTTTCTACATGCTTGAGCAACCGAGAGAGGAAGGCGAGAGCAAGACAACCATGCCAATGGAGTAAAGCTTCGACAACCTGCAATAACAATGGCGTAGGAGCAACAAAATGGTGTAGAAGTGAAGTGAAGTGAAGAGAGCAAGAGAGTGAATAGAAGTGAAGTGTGAAGTGGTAGAAGCTAGAGAGAATGAAGAAATGGAGTTCAAAAGGATAATTTAGAGGTAAAGGGTCGTTTCTAGGTGGTCAATATTCGCAGGGACGTTACAATTCACAGGTTGACAAGGAATCATAATGCCTCAACGTCCACTAAACGAGAATCTTGTCAAGATAGAAGCATGGTGTGCAGGCATCCCCGATAGAGATTCCATCACTGATAGAAAACGACAAGGACATGCATGAAAATCAAAGCAAAGGTAGCAGGTTTTTGCATTATTGAGTTTGTAAGGCTAAAATGAGGTAATATAATGGGAATTTTTAGTAGGTGCAAATATACGCCATTATATTTTTCCCCACTTTAGCAAGCATATGTGTCAATGCATATGTGAGCTAAAGTAAAAAGAGATTGAAGAGAATATATCAAAAATGTAGAGGAAGCGGTTCTTCACTCTAGCATACCCTGACATGAAAGAGAATGAGCTCCGCCAAGATGTGAAGAGGATAGACGCAAGTCTTCAATCCTACAAATCCAGCTATAATCTCACCATAAACATGTCATCTACATACAAATATGTTAGGTGAAAAAGCGAATCATAATAGATAATATTATAAGACATAATCTGATCGAATAAGATAGAATAAGACACAATCTAATCAGATATAAGATAGGCATGTGGCTACTGCAAACTGTGTTGCAGGATAGTCATAGAAAAGACAAGTCTAGTCAAGGTGCCCCCAAGCTAGACACCAAGATATAAGATATTAGACACCAAGACACAAGATATCAGATATCAAATATCAAATAGAAGACACAAATTGCAAGACACCAAAGAATTATTTTGAAAAGGAGGCTTTCAAGAAGGGGTTCTTTCGATAGGGGACCCTTTTCTCAAGACATCAAGACACCAAGGGACTCTTTTGAAATGATGCTCCTTTTAAAAGATAAATTATTCGCACGTGATTCTGTCATCAAGGAATCCTTTCAAAAGATCTTTCATCAAGGATGTTGAGAAAGATGTCTCAAACTTACTAGCATAAAAGGATTAAGGCTTCGGGTTTATCAAGCCAACAAGTGAATTTCGACGGGACAAAATAGTCAGTCTCTTCATCACGTCAAAAAGGTTTCAAGGTTTGGGCTTTAGCTTCATCGAGCTGACAGGCATGTGTCAATGGGATCGGGTAGCAAGTCTCCTCGACATCCCAATAAGTTTCAGGCTTCGGGTTTCTAGTTCGTCGAGTTGACATTACAATGTCGGGAGGAGTTGGTCTATAGTCCCCTCAACATACTAATGAACTGTAAGGAGTGTTTTGTGAGAGGGACAAGTTAATGTCAGAGGGAGTCACTTGGCAGTCCCTTCGACATTCTGATGGACTTTCAGTGTCTCTTTGTAAGAGGGAATGGTGGATTTCATTGAGACATTGATGATGATCTCTTCAAAATACCGATAAGGTGGGACCGAATGACGTAAAGGATAATGTCAGTTGTACGATGGTGACATGGTTGACACGTAGGCAGTGGGGACCACCCAATCAAGGCTACAAGGTTCATCAATGAGACTTTGTGGTATCAAATGGAGTCATCACAGAGTCTCTTTGATATCCTGGTGGAGGGTGTTGGTAATAGTGAACACCTGTGAAGGACTCTTATCAAAGTAACAATGAGAAATCAAAGAGACATGGTTTGAAGTCTCTTTGATGTTCCGATGAGACTTCGATAGAGGCAGAAGGTAATGACGATTACGTCATTTGTGACCATTCGTCTGTTATGGAAGTTGGAACGATGGTTTCCTGGAATACCTAAGATATATGTATGAATGCCATAATGCATTATAATAGTGAGAGAAGAGATAAGACGAGATTTAATCCATAAGGGTTATGCTGGCAAACTTTCTCCAGATGGAACAGGATGTAAATCTCCATGTAAAGGCTTGGAGCCTGCATTGTATTGTAACTATTTATTTTGTTGTTGAATAATACAATAGATATATGCTTTTGGAGTGTGAGGTTTTTTACTCGAAAGATTTTTCCCCATGTAAATCTTTGTGTTCATGTTTTATGTTTCATCTTACATGTTTAATGATTTTGTTAGTATAATTTGTTTAAAGCTTGTTGTTGAAACTAGTTGATCTTGAAAGACCTTAAATTGCATGAACTTTCCTCTAAGGGTTAATGGTGGGAAATAAACTATGTTTGATTCCGCTTTATGGCATAGTAGTACGTGTTTTTGAGGTAATCTGAAGAAATGAATGTTACTGAAGACACCTACTAATCTTAGATGCTCATTCTGGGATGAATCAAATTTCCCTTCAAATGGTATCAGATCCTTCTTATGGGATTTGATTATTCCTAGTGTTTTTGGTTCTGGGTATTCCTTCTGTGAAGATTTATTAGTCTAGCAAGCTTGAGGAAATCTGAAGAAATCAACTGAAGATTGATCCTTTGGTGAGTGGAAGTTGTTTGCTCCTTTTTGTTTTAGTTTCATGAGACAACACGCAACTTGAAGGATGGTGAAGATAGAGAAAATGGAGGTGGTCATATTGAAATGTTGTGATCTAAAGCTCATAGTTGATAGCAAAATAATCTTGATGCATGGGGTGGGATTTTTCACTTTGTGGTTGTGTTGCAGTAAAGCTTTCATATTGGGTGTCTGTGTGAGAGGCTCCCTGATGATATGGAGAAGCTTGGGTTGTTACTCGGTCATGGAGTAATGTGCTTATGCTGGTAATTTCTCCTGGTATTGGAAGGCATTATTTTTGTTACCTTGATTGCATGTACATTGTGGAATTGATCATTAGATGATCTAGAAGCTTCTGCAATAGCTTATCTCCCTCGATGCATGTGCATGTTGGTGGTTGTAGAGTTGGCCTAAAATGGACCTAGAGTTCTTGAACTAGTTTTTCCTTTTATGGATGCTTTGTACTTGCATGCCTCGAATTCATGTTTCTTGGATCTGAGGGTTTTATAGATTTTCCTAAAAAAAATCTATGGTTATGCTTATCTATGATAATCCACTATTTTTTTTAACCAATATGGCATTTTCTGTTTTAGACTTTGAGTCTTCGAGAGTGGGTGTGGATGCATATGGGTGTTTTCAAGCACAGTGGTTTTGCAGGTTTTACACGGTCAAGAAAAAAACCTGTGGTTTGTGGAGCTACAGTTAAGCTATTTTCTAGACCATGGCTCTTGGGGTGTTACTAGATGAGATAGTTGTAGTTTTGCATGCATGCTTCATGCATGGTATGAGAAGGTGAGATGCTTCCTCTGCATGGGAGTGTTGGTACGTGATTAGTCACTCAACATTTTTGTGGTGATGCTTGATGGATTTTGACAGTCTAGATAATGGCTTATTTTTTGTTGTTTTTATATATGTCTTAGATACTTTTGAACATATTCTCTAGACAATGATCCTACAATATGCTATCCTTTTATTCATTATGCAGACTTAAACCTTAATTATTATGATGGAATTGTGATTATAATATATTAGTGTTATATGGTTCATATGAATTAAATGTATGGAATGTTGATGGAATGCTAATGGTTAATTATGATAGTTATCCTTGTATACATGTTTTACAAGATTAACTTGTTTTGCAGCTAAAAAGAACCATGGCGTGACAGTTGCGTGATGAACCCGTAGCAACAGGAATGACTAGATGTTGAAACAGGGGCAGCTCCAGATTAAGCCGAATGTGGTGGTCATTGAACACATGCACTTAATGAAGGTTGGACATGCGTTATTATAACTAGTTTAATAAACGTTGAAGAAGAGGTCACCTTCAATCGTGGAATTTTGACAAGTGGTTGTATGTCTTACATACAATTTTGTTTTGACAGAGTTCTTGTTCTGATAGGATTCTCTTTCCTTTTCAGTTATAGATTGAATAATTCAAGTCTTAATTTCACGCTTAGTTATCTAGAAGCATAATTAATGATTTATGTTAAGTTGTTGATTTCAATAAAGATTCCCTCAAGCTATATAAAGTTGTTGGTTGAATCCATATAGGTTAGTTAGTTGGTTTTTCTCAATTTATGTTATCAACTATTTCAGTTTTCAATATGAGAGATATTTCGATGATTGAGTCCAATATGTGGAAAGATATTTTGTAATCATTTACAGTATGCAATGAATGTAGATAATATTATGAGATGTGCAAAATCTATTAGTTATATTTGAGTTCAGTTTAAGTGGGAATAGTTACTTGAGCAAACCACTCAAGATATTGTTCTTCACTTCATCTTTCAATTATTTATTTTTGTTAAGTAGTTAGTTTATTACTGTTTATGAATCACATGTAATGATTATTAGTAGCACTCTGGAGTATAGATTAGTTGATTCATTAATTCTTAACAAGTTTTTCAGTTAGCACAATACTATTTTATTAAGCAACAGTCTAATTACAGTCTTTGTTGTAGGTACTCGTAGCAACTAGTTTGATTTATGTTTTTACTGTTTTGCAGTTTTATGAATTTCTAACAAGTAGAATAGCTTAAGTAGGACAATTTAGGTAGGTTTAGGGCCATGAAGGCGTATACAATGCTACACCATCATAAGCTTACAAGCCTTGGGTTGACAATTTAATGTGGTTTTAAGCAATGTAAAGTGGACTATTCAGATAGTTTAACCTCTGAATTGGGTAGATTATACCAAGTTTACAATACATTAGCTTGGACTCCATAGATTCCTTGACTATGATGCTCGTTGTGGACATGATTGGAAAATCATATTTGAGCTTGATCTGGTGTTTGAGTCATGTTGTCTACATGGTAATTCTCTTTGAGATCTCAATTTTGCAGTTTCTAGTGCTATAGTGGGTTTGTATGTTATATTGATTGGATCTACGAGTTATGCAGTTTTGTAGGTGTGTACAGCCTATTGGTTGCAGTGGGATAACTCAGAAGCGGACTGTCTATATCCACAAGGTTGATTTAGTGTTGATGCAGACTTGTTAGTTGGCCTTGTCTCTGGTCACTTATGCATTTGTGTAGTTGCTTTGAGATGAGAGAATGGATGATGTTGATTACCTGGATAGTCAATTATGGGGACCTGTAGCATGTGTATCATGATGTCATGAATAACTTGGATACACAACTTGGTGTAAGCTCTTGATATTGATGGTATTTTTGCTTGGTTTGGAGATCTTGGTGCCACTTAGTATTGTTGTCAGATGAACATGTTGATGTGTAGACCTAGAGGATTTTTAGATTAGGAGATGTTTGGTCATGATGCTTGGAGAGCTTGGTTTTCATAGTTCAATGGGATCTTTAGTAGTGACTGTGGATGAATGAACTTCTTTAGTGTTGTAGATGTTACTAGAAGGAGCCCCTAGATCCTGTTACTGCAGAAGGGTTCTTTCACATTTGCCTGGACACTACTTGAAGATGTGTAGCATCTTGGAGTCATGGAGGACTCTTGTGTTCTTTGGGTTGAGGTTTTGGTACTTGACAGATGATGTTGGTTTAGAGTTTGCTTTGTTTTATGTCATGATATACTCTTGATTGCGATCATAATTTTGGCATGATGCATTACTCTTGTGACCATTATATGTTCACTTTTAACATGGGATCTCCTAAGGGGGATGGTAAGATCATGATGTCATGACAAGTTCTTGATTTAGAAGATTGGAGCTTTAATAGTGGTAAGTGATTCTTTGTGTTTTAGGTGCATTGATCATATGCTTGAGAACTTCATGATAGTGTAGTGATGCATTTGGAGTTTAGCATGAGATGATTTTTTGTCAGTTCTCATGGATACATGGAGAATGAGGTGAGACTGAGTTTGTCTTGAGATGACAGAAGTGTTGTTGATATGGTTACTCTTAATGAGATTTCAATAGAAAGTCTGAGAAGCCTACACCTTGATTGGACGTGAGTTCAATAGACCTATGAGGAGATTACTCTTGGAGAAGTCATGAAGGCTTGCATATCTTGGAGAAGAATTCTCATTCCCCACTCTTGGTCTACTTAGTGGCTTATCACTTGAGAGGTATTGCCCATTATTTCTCTCAAGTGTTTTATCCTTTCTTTCATAAACATGGATCTTGAGCTACTATTAGATGATTTTGGAGGAATCATTGTGAGAGATGCATAACATGGTTATATCCTTGGGATTGCATTTTCATTTATGATGATCATAGGGGATGGTAGTGGGCTAATTTCTTGAGATGGGAAATGGATTAGTTTGATCATCTTAAAGAAGCCTACTTCCATGTAGTCACATGATACATATGTTATGTTTGATCTCTCGAGGTTAAATGGGGTTGGATGTTGTTATGGATTTTATATTGGGGTTGTGAAGGAGATATCACTTGACACATTTGGCATTTAGATGTGTATGTAGAAGGGCATGCTACACGTTTATGATTTGCATTTTTTTTCTCTTTAGTTTGGTTCTTCTTAATGTATGTTCAGATTCATATGACTTTAGATGTGATATTTCTATGTGGAGCTATGGTGATCACTAGTTTGTGGTCACGTGTTGTCACTTGGGTGATGACATGGAGGTTCTTGTATTTCTTTCTTTTGTCGAATATGGATAAAATGGGAGACCTATGGAAGATTTTTAAGAGAGATGTTTCTTACAGTAGTTGGTTACAGGATTAGCAGATCTTTGTGGATTATCCTTGGTACTACATGGCTATAATTTCTATGTGCTATGATTAGTAGACTCGGTATGCCTTTGATATTTTTAGATTCAACATTACCCATGTAGTGGGAGTTCTTGGATGTGTTTGGTCTTCTTTGACTGTTGGTACATGGAGCTTGTATTTGCAGTTGATGGGTTGGCTATGTAGGTGGCATGAGTTTTTTTAGGTGGATACCTTTGAGGTATGGACGATTGGATGCATTAGCACTTTCTACATGTGTTATTTTCAATCACATGGGTTAATCAGTTGGATGGGAGCAATCAGTTTCTTAGTTATTGTTCTAGCTGATGTTCTATCTTGTTTTCTGGAGGATGACTTCACAGTTTTGTTCAAGTTGCAGGCTTTGAAGTTGATGTTGTTGATGCATTTGTATAGCTTGTGAGCACAATGGAGTGGTGGCAGTATTTTGTAGTCTTTTCTATTAGTCGAATATGATACTTGTGTTCTTTAGACTGGTGCATATACACCATGGCTCGTTCCTTTCCTTTGTAGGATGGTTGGAACTAGTACTTAAGATGGTGGACATCTTAGATGTTGTTGCAGGTGTCTAGAGTGATTCAGTGACTTCAAGCATTGGAAGGAGACAATAATTTCTTCATCAAGTGGTAGAATGTTGAGAAATATGTCTCAAACTTACTATTGTAAAAGGATTAAGGCTCTGGGTTTATCAGGCTGAGAGGTGAAGTTTGGCAGGATGAAATAGCTAGCCTCTTCGTCATGTTGAAAATATTTTAGAGTTAAGGCTTTAGCTTCATCGGGCTAACAGGCATGTGTCGATGAGATAGGATAGCGAACTTCTCCTCAACATCTTGATAAGTTTCAGGCTTCGGGTTTCCAATTCATTAGGTTGACATTACAATGTCGAAGGGAGTTGGCTTGTAATCCCCTCGACATACCAATGAATTGCAAGGAGTGTTTCGTTGAAGGGACAAGTTATGTTGAAGGGAGTCACTTGGCAATCACTTCGACATTTTGATGGACTGCCAATGTCTCTTCATTGGAGGGAATGGTGGATTTCACTAGGACGTTGATGATGGTCTCTTTGAAATGTCAATGAGGTGGGACCAAATGACATGAAGGATAATGTCAGCTGTATGGTGGTGACATGGTTGACACATAGGCGGCAGGGACCATTTGATCAAGGCTACAAGGTTTGTCGGTGAGACTCTGTGGTATTGGAGGGAGTTATCATAAAGTCTCTTTGATATCCCTATGGAGGGTGCTGGCAGTGGTGAATGCCTACGAAGGACTCTTATCAGATTAACAATGAGAAATCAGAGAGGCATGGTTTCAAGTCTCTTCAATGTTTCGATGAGACTTCGATAGAGGCAAAAGGTAATGACAGTTATGTCGTCTATGACAATTCGTATGTTATGGAAGTTGGAATGATGGTTTCCTATAATGCCTAAGATGTATGTACGAATGCCATAGTACATTGTAACAGTGAGAGAAGAGATGAGATGGGATTAAATCCAAAAGGGTTATGCTGGCAGAATTTCTCCAAATGGAACAAGATGTAAATCTCCATGTAAAGGCTTGGAGCTTGCATTATATTGTAACTGTTTATTTTGTTGCTGAATAATACAATAGATCTATGCTTTTGGAGTGTGGGGTTTTTTACCCGAAAGGGTTTTCCCTACGTAAATCTTTGTGCTCATGTCTTATGTTTCATCTTACATGTTTAATGATTTTGTTAGTAGAATCTATTTAAATCTTGTTGTTGAAGTTGGTTGATCTTGAAAGACCTTAAATTGCATGGACTTTCCTCTAAGGGTTAATGGTGGGAAATAAACTATGTTTGATTTCACTCTATGGCGTAGTAGTACGTGTTTTTGAGGCAATCTAAAGAAATGAATGTTATCAAAGACACCTACAAATCTTAGATGCTCATTCTAGGATGAATCAAATTTCCCTTCAAAGGAATCCATTGGAAAGAGTGCTCCTTCTTTAAAGGAAAGTTTTTGGATTCTTTATTTTTAGAAAGAATACTCCTTTTTTGAAAGGAAAGTTCAAAATCTTTCACCAAGGGATCCTTTTGAAAGAACCTTTTTTCAAGGAGTTCTTTTTGAGAGAATACACCATTTTAGAAAATGATGGTTTTCAACAAGGAATTCTTTTGTCAAAGAATTCATTGTAAATAAATTTTACACCAATGAATCATTTTGAAAGAATTATCCTTGTTTAAAATTAGACAAGCATGATAGCCCCCCTTAGGATGGTGTGAGCTATGCAGAGGAGCACATGACATCCTAAGGAGAAAAGTAAGATAAGAGATGTGGCACAAGATACAAGATGATATGTATTAATGGTATGTTGTTAGACACGCGAGAGACAACACATTAGAACCACAACATCACGAAACAGATAAGAAGAGACCAAGAAATCAAGAGATAGGGGGATCTAATAATTCAAGGTCAAAATTGTCCATAGATATAGATAGATAGATATAATAATATATATGAATTGTCATCAATCCCCAAATTCCTCATAATGTGAAGGACACATGAAGACAAAGCAAAATAAAATCAAGTCAACATGGAAGAAGGCCTAAATACCCCCAACACTTTACATCGTCCCCAATATCAAAAAGCAATATTATGACACATAGAAGAATGATGACACAAATATAATAAGTTTACAACAAATTTTCGTGCCTATATCCAAGTACCTATAAGGATATCAAGGATTCTCTAGGAAAGATCACAAAACATCAAAAGAAAAGCACTAAGGAACACGAACAAACAAACAAAACTAATCTACAAATGTAGAAGGAGGCACCACCCTAGTCCTCATCGACCAACAAATCATCCTACTCCCAATCTAGATCAATATAGGGGAAAGGAGGATGAGTCTGCAAGGAAGGGATGGTAAGTACCCTCCAACTCTCTTGCGAAAAGAGCTAAGGAAGAAGGCCCCTCGAGGTCTTCTTTGTCGAGCTCCTATGAGGTGAAGGTCATTGATTTTGCAAAAATTGAGGACAAAGTTGGGACATCATGCAGTGAGTTGAACATGCACTTCTCAGGAGTGCCCTGTGTCAACTTAGCAAGGAAAAGACAATGCACTCGAGAGTCACTGTCGAACTCAGAAAGAGGAGCAGTGATCAAATCCAGGGAAGAAGGGATTGCCTCCATCATGACGATGACACAAGCCAAAACAAAACTAGACTCCACAAAAGGCGAGCCTTTTTTATGACCATCACTTGAGGTGAGGTCATCCTCTGAATTACACTTCAACAAAGGATGTGGGATCTCTACAAAGGGAGAAGAAGTAGAGGAGGAACTAGAGGGACCCATAAAGGACACCACCTTTGTATTAGGCATGTCAACAAGCTATGAAAAAGGAGAAATGTCCAAAAGGGACATGAGAAGCGAAGGCTTTACTGAGGGAGTGATGAGATCTACACCCTTTTGGGGCAAGGAACATTAGGACCCATAGGAGGAGGCTAAAGAAAGATGAAAGCAATGGGAACTAAAGCAAAGGACACAAAAATAGGTAAATCAACAAAAGAAATAGGAGTAGAGACTACAGGCTCCTCCTTGCTCTTCTACTAGGTAGCACGCTCCTAAGCTAGAGCCTTTCATTGGTGCTTATGCTTGTGAGCAAGCCAGTTATGTTTACTCTGAGCATTAGAGAATGCGGCCTAAGAAGAGGATAGAGGTTTCTACTCCACTACTGGAGAATCCTTCACGATCATTGTTGATGGAAGGGTGGTCTCCTGAGTGGTAGCAAGAGGAGGAGTCACGAGAGTAGAAATGGCAATAAACGAAGAAATAGAGACAAGCACTTCGACAACAAGCCTCTTCCCATTTACTACTTGAGGAGATAGTGGAGGAATAGTAGGAGGTCACAGAGGCCGAGATGCAACAACCACCCCATGGGAATGATTCCCCTTGTTATACAGGGTGGGTTGGGGAACCATGGGTAGAACACAAAACTAGAAAGCCTGACGCTTTGAATTCTGCCACATAGGAACCATTCCACTTCCCATGCGAGGTACAAAAGTAGGAACTGAGGATGCCACCAAGGGTCAGGAAAAAGAAGCAGATGGTGCAAAATATGTAGAAGGGGAAGGCTCTAAGGCAAGAGCAAGCTCCTCCTTCCCTTTTGATGGGGCAAAAGAGATAGCTTCTTATTGTGCTAGCATAGAAGCCTTCACATAAGCAACATAGGGAGACACAAGAAAACTAGCTTGCAACATAGAGCCCCCAATCTTATATTTAATATAAGCTTGATACAAAAAATCTCCCCTGGGAGGGACGGATCTGACTGGGGTAGGCCAAAAGTGATACAAGGAAAAGGCCCCACACAACACAAGCGATTTATAACCAGTATAATGAACAACATGCATTGTGCCCTTGTGGGGGAATTTTAGACACTTATGGACTACAAAGGTGACTACATTTATGGATGCTAGCCTTGAACAAGTAATACTCTGGAATCATTACAAATGAAACATATATAGCCTTAGGCCCAACTAGGACCGACAAAGAAATGGTGCCCATAGGGGCAATAGAAATCCCATCATGAGTACATAGAGTGGCCTGTGACTCATCGTACTTCTCTTTATGAAGAGAGTTAATGAATAAGGTTTCCTCTTTTATCACATTCACTTGGCTCGTCAGATCAACCATAACACCAGTCACAATGTTACCATTAATCCAGGTGAGAACATACAATGGAGAGGGCTCCTTGTTTAATGGAAGATCATGCGAGGTAAAAGTTATGTTAGGAATAGCACTCGTATTTTCTATAGGAGGCATACATATGAATGAGACCATGTTCACATACTCAGACGGGACAAGATCAAAAGACACAAAGGACTGTGTGACCAAATTGGAAAAATGGGAAGGAAATGGATCTATCAAATATGCAGCTTGTTGTTAGGCTTAGCCACATATTTATTAGTTTTGCTTCCTCCCATTGAGATGGATAGTCCCATCATCGATGAGATCCTGAATTTTATGATGCAAGCAGAAGCATCACTCGGTATCATGTTGTGCACTTGATGAAATTAACAAAATTATTGTGCATTGTACCACTCCAGATAAGGCTTGGAGAGAGGTCAAATCTCTAGTAATGTTAAAATTTTATCTTTTAATAGTTTTTTCCAAAAATTTGGTATAGGATTCAGATAACTTTGTGAATGTTCTATTGCATCCTATACTTTTGTCTTTAGGAGCAGAGACCATGTTTGTGATGGCCTTATTCTTCTTGCTTCACTAGAAACCAACATTGATCAGTTATCCTAATAGGAATGCGAGGATGAACCCCTATTCTGAGTGATTGTTTGTTATTACACACATGGAATTGCACACAAATGCGCAAAGGAAGTATACTTCATCAGGACAAACTTCTCTTACAATAATTTTTGCAAGTTCCTAATGAAAACCTTCTAGACATCAGAGTTTGGCAAGGGATATAAAATATGAAAAAAGAGTGCTTGATAATGAGTGACGAAGTTAGTAACCTATGGTCCCCCTACTTACATTGGATAAGATTAACGAATGCCATCTTCAACCCAATGTTAGTCTGGAACTGTCTAAGGAACTTATTCACCAGCTGATCAAATGAGAAGACAAAATTATCCGACAAAGAACAATACCACTCAAGGGAAACATCCTTAAGAGAACGTGGAATTTTTTTTTCCATTAGAGCATCATGGTGGAAGAAGTTAGTGCACATGGCATTGAAATCCGATACATGCATATGAGCATCTCCATGACCACTATACTTCTCAAACTTAGGAATCTCCATCCCCCGAGGGATAGGAGTGTTTAAGATGGCAATAGACAAAGGTCTATGATGAAAGAAAGGATGGAACATGGGTTGAGCTGAAAAAAAGTTGGTCAGGTTCGTTAACTGGTTTTGCATTCATCCCATGTTTTACAATAGAGAATTCAAGATAGGATTAGAGGATGAGGTAGGACCAAAGGAACTACCACCAGAGCCACCAGCCCCCACACCAGGACCAATAGGGATTCTAGTATTACCACCAAAAGCAAAAGCATTAGGGGTGGAAGAATTAAAGCCTAAAGGTACCTTGTTTACTTTGAAAGTGTGGGTCTACTCAAGCACAAAGATGGTATTGACAATAGGACTACTCTCAACCATATATACTGACACTTCGAGCATCAAGACTTCCAAATGCGGTGCAATGGTCTCGAAACTAATATCACGGGTAACACCCAAGTTAGGATTACAGGCTGGGACATGGGTATCCACAATGTCTGTGAGACCTCAAAGAATTTATACACCTCTCTAATCCTTATCCAACATGGTTCGTAGTTTATTGACAATGGTAGCCCCTTGGGTAAGACTACTATCTTTTGCCAAGTACCACTCAAACTTTCCAATCCTTCTATCTAGGGAAAGAGGTTGCTCTACAAGAACCTCAAGAGCATCATTTTCTTCCACAAAAGAAGCAAAAGGAGAAGCAAGGGGTGTAGGGATACGAGTAGTAGCTTTCCCAAAGGGGCTGAAAAATCTAGTAGACATCCCTGAAACCATTTCTTCAAAAGAGGGACCACTTTGACCGGAGGTGACCTTCCTAGGTTCCATCCTTGTGTGATGAAGACTTCTCCTGAATTTTTTTTTGAAGGTTTATATTGGTTCGTGAAGCTCATGAAATATTCACAACACACTAATCTATGATGTGCACCCAAGACCCGAGGGAAAAAATTTGACACAAAGAAATGAAAAGGAGAAACTTCACATTAGGTTCACCAAAATGTAGAGGAGGGGATTCACTAATCCCAAGTATTTAGGAGACATAAGATCCTAAAGGGAGTGAATTTCCCTCAACTACCTCAAACTACCTAATAAGCTGAAAAGGAAGGGAAAAATGGACTATGGATTCTTTATGTTTTATGATAGAGGTTTTCTAGAAACGGGTGAGCAGAACATAGAGGTCTCACACTGTAGACCAATTGACTCCCGACTAGAGGATGCTAGTGCATGGGTCGAACTATAGTGTGCCACACTATAGCCTCATAGGCATGTTGGCATCTTGTACGAATAGAGAGTTTGGTTTGTAGAATGAAACTCACAGGGTGTGTTAACAACCTAAGAGTTCTAGTTTGACAATTTAATGGGGAAATGCAAAATTGCAAAAAACAACAAGAATACTATAACTTATAAATATAAACTATTCTAATAACAAAATGATGAAGAAAAGAGAAGCAGAAGACCAAATCACTGAAGGTCCAGTTCTTTAGCAAGCTCCAAAAAAATAGATTGTACCTACACACAAAGCAACTAGAAAATGTTGTGGTTGTATTTTAGAGTCTTCCTCAGTCAAACCCCCATTTTAGTGTTTCCACCTCCATGGAAAGCCAATAGACCACAAGATATAGAAATGATAAAGAAATAAAGAGAGTAGACACAAAACATAGAGTGCAAAGACAATCTAGATGCTACTCTACAAACAATATAATGCAAATAAGTAAATAGACAGATTTTATCCTCCTTTCTATGTGCTTGAGTAGTCGAGAGAGGAAGGCAAAGAGCAAGACAACCACACCAATGGAGTAAATCTTTAACAACCTACAATAACAATGGTGTAGGAGCAACAAAATGGTGTAGAAGTAAAGTGAATAGAGAAAGAGAGTGAATAGAAGTGAAGTATGAAGTGGTAGAAGCTAGAGAAAATGAAGGAATGGAGTTCAAAAGGTTAACTCAGAGGTAAAGGTTATTTCTAGGTATTCAATATTCGTAGGGATGTTACAATTTGTAGGTTGGCAAGGAATCATAACGCCTCAATGTCTACTGACCTGAGAATCTTGTCAAGATGTAAGCACAATGCACAGAAATCTGTATGACGTGTGGATGTCCCTGACAGAGATTCCATCACCAATTGAAAATGACAAGGACACGTGTGAAAATCAAGGCAAAGGTGGCAAGTTTTTGCATTATCGAGTTTATAAGGCTAAAATGAGGTAATATAATGGGAATTTGCACTAGGTGAAAATTTATGCCATTACAATATGTATGTATATTATATAAACATATGTAGTATGCATGCAATCTATTTATATGTGTATATATAATATTATATATATATATATAATATGATATATGTATGTGTATGTTATATAAAATTGTATATATACATGTATTTGTATACGTATATACAAGTGTAATAGCTGTATATACCCACACAAATATAATATTATATATTATATATGTGTATAACATTATATGTATGTGTATAACATTATATAGGCTGGTGACTGGAATGTGGAGGGGAGGTCTATGGATGAGGATGTTGCTCAGTTCAAGCCTACTCCAACTACTATTAAGGAGAGCCCTAGACCTAAAATTAAAATTCTCGGCGAGGTTTATGGCAAAGAAAAAGGTAAGGTTGTTATGCTTGATGACACTTAGCAAGGGATCTCGAATGATCCCTCAATTGACCTGTCAAATGATATCAACATTTTCAATTGCAACAGAGAAGAACTTGATAATGTTCTTGGTATGGCTAAGGATTGCATTCTTATTTTTTTTCAGACTATTTAAATGGTTTTTCATTGAGGTTAATCAAATCAATGTAAAAGTTCGCTCCATGATCCATAAAGTTGATAAGAACATCAATAAAGAGGACGATGCTAGAGACTATGAACAGTATAATAGAATTTCAAGTATTCTCAAGGATGTAGCAAATGATGTCTTGATTATGAAGGACTTTATATTTCCAGAATCTCTATTTTGGAGGAAAAGACTTGTAAAGTGTATGATAATCTTGAGAAAGTGGTCAAAGTTAGTCAGACTACGCTTCACAATAATGTTCAAGGTCTTAACTTTGTCAATGAAAAGGCGAGGAACTGGAAAGGGTAGTTGTATGGTCAACTGAAGGAGGCTACTAATGCTAAGGTGGACTTGAATAAGGGCAATCAAGGCATTACTATAGGTATAGGTCTGAGTATTTGTACTTGGAGTAAGACCAAAAAACCTTTGGAGATCCCGACTAAAGAGTTGGTCGAGGTAGTGGATATGCATGAGCACATTATCTCCCAAGATCTAGAAGTTGTGAAGATCCTGAAGAATTTACAGTAGTTTGCTATTTTTTGTGGTTTTCTCTGTTGATGTTTTATTGATGGTTGACTGCTTGTTTTTTCTTACTTATTTTATAACAACTTTCTTTTTGTAAAGGGTTTCAGGTCCCTTCAAAACCCACTTTACCTTCAATCAAAAACATTATATGTATGTGTAAATTATATTATATAACATACACATACATATATACATATGTGAATAAACTATGCACACATATATATGTATATGTATGCATAAATACATATATCTATGTACATATACATGTGTGTGTATGCATATATGCACATGTATATGTGTACATATATTATATATGCATGTACATATTTGTATATGTGTAGGTATACATACATACATACATACATATTGAAAGGAATTTGATAGTGAAATAACTTCCTACATTAATCAATATGGCGAGAAATGCATGCAAAATATGATTTAGAAGTTTTAAAAGAAAATACACACAAAAATCATACCTCAATGAAATAATGTTTATCTTGGAAAATCGCTTTTAGAAAAAAAACTCAATCTCTAAATATTAAACCTATGTATTAATAGTACCAATTTGGTTACATAAATCAATAGGCTCAAGACTTCATAGGAAAATATTCAATACAAATCTCGAGAAGTTTTCACAATATAACCCCCTACAAAAATTATATCATGCACTACGTCTACATCCTAGCCATGAATATATAGAAGATACAAAATAGGAAACCATACAAATGGTAAGCCATAAACCATGGGAGAATACTACCCACAAAAATGGCACCCAAATTCTCATGAGGAATTCCAATGCCCAACTTCCATGATGAGTCAACATACTAACATTAGAATATCCTCTTACATTGTCATAATTTATTATAGCCAACTCACTAATTTGGGCACTCCATTTTGGATCCATTATTTTCATTTAAGGATACCTTATAATGCATCATAACATGTGGCATGATGTTGGTCATTATTCTAATCTAACTCCCCTATAATCATGCTCTTACACATCGTAGAATCCATCATAAATAACTCTCATCTTGCAATGTCATAAGATGCTCTTAAACATTGTAATTCCCACACTTTCATTACCTTGAGATGTCTATTATTAGCATTATATTTTGCCTATGTATCATGGGATGCATAGGTTGAATTCTTACATATGTTATAATAATTATGTATTGGTGTTTCGACTACACCAATTTATTTAATAGATATCAAATTATGATTGTTGATTAAACATTTGATGTCATATATGATTTACAAGAGATGTGATGATTTGTTATCAAGTTGAGATATTTTATGCATTAACTGGCGTGTTTTCCAAATGAGTTATTGTATGCATAATTTGACATGTGTTTAGACCACTTCTATGTATGTATATGGTGCTCTCTACATGTCGATTCTTGGTATTACTTATTTTGTGATGTGTGTACGGTGCTACAACAAGATCCTTGTGAGGACTTATTGTATTTTGTGATGTGTTGTGAGTATGCATTGAATATGTGAGTCTTAAGCACAAATGATGTGAATATAATTTGGATTATGTTGTATATTTTGAGATGCATATATGTTATGTTTTTATTACTAGATTATCACAATGTTTTATCCCATTGACATCTCTATAGATATGTGGTTTATATATTTAATCATTATAATGACCTTGACATCTTATATTTTACTTTTCTAGACATGTATATGTTTACATATATTGTTGTTATTATTATTGTGTTAGCATTTTAGATGATTATGGTTTATTACATTTTCATGATTGGATGATGTGCATCGATATTGAGTTATTCTATACATGATGGTTATATGATGTATACAAAAATTTACCCCATTAGATGATTTTGTATTGCTTTGGATATTATGTATGGTGCATGTATGCTTAATGTGTGACTTGAGTGCGTAGTTATTGGGTTATTTCCCGTTATTCTATACATGATGTATATGAAATTTTACCACATTAGATGATTTTGTATTGCTTTGGATATTATGTATGGTGCATGTACGCTTAACGTGTGACTTGAGTGTGTAGTTATTGGGCTATTCCCCACCTAAGTTTGTAGGTGTAAGTAATGAAATTAAAAAAAAACTAGAAACAATAAAGACTTGAAAACGTAAACATGAAAATCAAATCTAATTCTTGTTTATTGATCCCACTACTAGCCTCAAAATTGTTGATTCACCTATTTGGATGTGGATGCAACTTAGTAGCATAATGTTGGATTGATGATAGATTTTGATTGATGGTAGATTTTGATAGAGTTAATTCATATAAGATGTGAGATATGATTAATATGATGAAGAAATTATCATATTTATAAACTTTCAAGAGGAAAAATCTGCTAGGAGATGACGAGGATGATGACCTTAGTTAACTAGAGAATATGTGGAGTCAACTCAACTACACATTGGAAAATTACTATTTTAAATAATGGAGAGGATATATTGAATTACTTAATTCAATTGATGGATAATTATGCACAATACATTTTCATTCAAAGATTGAGCTGATTGAAGAAGGAAGATTAAGTTTCTAAATAGAGACTAAGCTAACTAATCAGTGAAGATTGAGTTGCTAAATGGAGACTAAATTAATTGATCAATGAAGATTGAGTTTATTGATGGAGCAAAAAATGGAAATTAGTTCCTATTTAATTAAATAATAAAATATTATTTAATTAAATGGATAAATGGGAATAGTTAATAATTAATAAATGATATGTGATGATTAATTAATACTGTGGAAAATAGATGTAATTAATGATATGAAATAGTGTGATTAGGGTTAGGTGGAATAATTTTATTGTCTACATTTTCCCATTTATTTTTTATCGATAAAAGTCTAATTTTATTGAAAAGATCAAGTAGTTACAATGAGATCAGAGAAAGGCAGTATCCCCAAACTGCCACGCCAACAAAAAACATCCAAAACAAATTACAAAAGCTGTCAATCTTAAAAGCAATGACATGGCCTATAGAGAACCACCATCCCCCCCAAAAGGCTGTGAAGGCGTCATAACAGAAAAGCAAACACATAAGGGATTAAATCCCTGCGCTGCTTCATGGAAGGCAAAAGACTGACCACAAACGCCTGAAAGGCCAAACACACACATCCGAAGATAAACAAATAGTAAAGGCTGGAGTACAGGGGCGTCAAGGAAATAGGACAACACCAGTTTTATCCATGCTCACAGCCATAACCCACACCTGTCCACAGCACGTTCCACAACAAGCAATGTCTGGAACAACATCCTGGAAATTATCGGTCTTACAGGGCCCTTGTATCCCCTGTCCCAACAAAATTGATTAACCGTGTGTGTGAAAAAACATCTATAGGCCATCTAACCACTTCATCATTCCCCTTCCACCACTTTGTAACAAAGAGGTCCAACTCAGCACCCTTATTGGACATCAAATCTGCAAGAGCATTACCACCTCTCTGGATATGGGATATTCGAAAATCTTGGAACAATCACAATTTATCACTGATAATTGATATGTATTTATTTATCCTCCAGCATGGAGTAAAGCCCTTCATGAGAGCATTCACCACCACCTGTGAATCTCCTTCAATGTGTACTCATGTGGCATTCATATTAGATGCTAGCTCAATAGCCAACAAAGTAGCTTGTGCCTCTGCTTTGTTGTTAGATCCATCATGCAGCCTGCATGCCCCTTTGAACATCACCTGCCCTTCCTCATCTCGCGCCACACAACCCACTCCAAAGATTCCTGGATTTCCCCGTGAGGCTCCGTCGAAGTTGACCTTGATCCACCCCTGGTCCGGCACTTTCCAGACCACATCTTCTTGCACTTTGCTACTGAACAAGGGATTAATCCCACAAGACCCATTGGTAGGTCTATAATGCAGCAAAGGCCACCGTGACTGAAAAGATTTATCTAACAAACAAAAAGGATGCTTAGAGACATTGTGTTGCATTTTCCCCGAAGAAACTACTTCAAAAATAGCCCTTTCAACCCTTGAGCACAAGCTTTCATTGGACTCTACTTTGTCCTGAAAAATTCTTTTATTTCGCTCCTTCTAGAGCTCCCACACCACCAATGAGGGTGAGACAATCTAGATATTAGAGAAAACTGATTTCCTGCTAGCAACAGACTAGCTCTTAAGTAAATCCACCACCTTGTTCGGAAGGGGGATTTCCCATCCTAGCTTCCCTAGTAGAAATTTCCAAACAAATTGGGCCACATCATAGTTAAGGAGCAAGTGGTCTAAAGTTTCAGCTTCAGCTTTGCACAGGGTGCACTGAAAAGGTCCACAAAACCCAGTCTACTAAGTCTATCCCCAGTTAAGATCCTTTGTTTCAAAGCAATCCAGGTAAAGACTCCAGCTTTTGGAAGGCAGCAGGAACTCCAGCACAATTTGGTCGGCCATTCCTCATCAGCCTCCATATTCTCAAGAAATTTGTATCCAATTTTAACTGAATACTCTCCCGTCTTGGACCCACACCATTTAAGATAGTCCGCCTGGTTAGATAGGTATGGTCTATACTCATGCAAAATATCAGCCAATACGGTGCGTGCCTCGAGATTAAGTGGGAGATCCCCCACATCCTTCCAAGTCCATTCCTCTACACCATTATTCATTGACTTGGCAATGAAGTCACTTACTTTAGGACCCCAATGCTACTCAATCACTTGCCTCAATTCATCAGTACCTGGCCTACTAGACAGAGCAGGTCTTCCTTCCCATGAATCTGACCAGAAGTTTTCCTTTTTACCATCTCCTACCATCCAAGTAAGGTGACCTGTGATAACTTTCCTACAAGAAGTGAGAAAGTTCCAAATGGCAGAGCCTCACGGCAAAACGCGCATTGTGAAGATCCTTTCCCTACAAGTAGAATCCAAATATTTATGCTTCAAAATCTGCACCCATTTTTGCTCTGGTTTTGTGTAAATCTGCCAAATTAGTTTAGCTCCCATCACTTCATTAAGCAATCCCCAATTCCTCAACCCTACACCACCTGAATGTTTGGGTTGACAAACCTTCTCCCAAGCCAACAAAGGTATTTTGTCCTATTTGTTCTTACCATTCCAAAAAAACTTATGCATTCCTTGATTGATGCACCTAACAATCTTCTCTGGGATTTTCAAACACATCATAGAGTATAGAGGAATAGTGGAAAGGACCGATTTCAAAAGTAAAAGACTGCCTGCCGAAGTGAGCCATCTGCTTTTCCAACCCTCCAGTCTACTAATGCAGCAGTCCAACAATTTATGCCACATCCCTATCCTATTCAGACCTCCAAACAAGGGGGTGCCCAAAAACCTTCCTGGAAGGGTCCCCAGTTTTACACCCAAAATTTTGAGGATTTCTCGTTGTCTCTCTAGAGTAGTGTTGAAAAAGAAGACATCTGACTTGGCCCAGTTCACTTGTTGCCTCGTAGTTGCACAAAAAGAGTCAATCATTCTCCTAAACACCCTTGCTTCCCTCAATGATGCAACACTAAACAAAATGATGTCATCCGCAAACTGTTGGTGCGACACTAGTACCATACCTGAAGCAATTCAAATTCCCTTCCATTACCCCAGGTCACACTGTTGTTTGATTAATCTCCCCAACACCTCAGCTATAATGATAAATAAAAAGGGAGAAAGGGGGTCACCTTGGCGAAGGCCCCTTGAAGTTCGAAAAAAATCTTGTGGGCTGCCATTGACCAAGACAAACATCCACATCCCATCGATGCAAGCTTTAATCCAGTTTCTCTAGTGCTCGGAGAAACCAAATTTTTCCAAGACCTTCAATAGAAAATCCCGGTCAACCATGTCATAGGCTTTCCTAATATCGAGTTTGACCATCATTCTGTCCACTTTAGCTTTTCTCACAGTATGGATAGCCTCATGAGCAATAATAATACCTTCAACTATTGAATGGCCTGGGACAAACCCGCTTTGCTCTGCAGATATGATTGACTGAAGGAGAGGTTTCAGCCTATTCATTATAACCTTAGCTACCACTTTGTAAAGAGTGTTACATAATGAGATCAGCCTAAAGTCACCAAAAGAGGAGGGTTTTTCAACTTTTGGGATTAAAGCAAGCATAGTGCAATTGATTTCCTTGGCTATCCATGCTCTCAACCTGGCCTCTTCAACCACTTCCCACACTTCGTGTCCCACCACATCCCAAAATTTCTGATAAAAAAGGGCAGGAAAACCATCCAGCCTCGGGGCTTTATCCCCAGCCAACGAGAAGACAGCACGCCAGACTTCATCCAAGAGAATAGGCTTGCATAACATCTGGTTTTGTGTTTCATAAATTACACAGGGAATAACCCTTAGGACATTATTTTGTTGGTCCTCATTTAGAGCTTCATTCTTCTTCAGAAGTTTACTAAAGAAACCCACTGCTTCACTGTTAATCTCCTCGACCTTGTCCAAAAAGACATTGTCACTACTTCTAATCGATGTGATCTTGTTCCAAGATCTTCTTGCCTTTACTGAATTATGGAAAAACTTCATATTCTTGTCCCCCTCCTTCAACCAGCACTCTCTAGATTTCTGACACCAAAAAACTTCCTCTCTAGCTAGAATTTCGTTATATCTAAACTTCAGGTCCTTTTCCTTTCTAAAGGTCTCAGCAGTCATGCCTTGTTCCATTATGACTTTTTGTAATTCTGTCAGATTTGCTTCAAGAGTTGCTTTATCAGCGAAAATGTTGCCAAACTTGAGTCTATTCCATTCCTTTAGCTTTTCTTTGATAAATTACAGTTTTTTGAAAAATCTGAAAGCAAGAGTTCCTCTCGACTCAGGAGCATCTGTCCACCATGAAGTGATGAGGCTTTGTAAACTCTCCTCTCGCAGCCACATTTTCTCGAACTTAAAAGGACATCTAATCGGAGGGCCATCACTAGCTACAACCAGTTCCATAGGAAAATGGTCAGAAGCCACCATAGGTCTGATGTTAGATTAAAAAAGGAGTGGTTTCTCTGCCCAGTCCCCCGCTAGGAAAAATCTGTCAAGTTTCTCAGCAATGTGTTCCCTTGCCACTCTCTGATTAGACCACGAGAAAGCTCCATTGTTTGTTTTAACTTCTCTCAAGCCATTTGAAACTAAAAAATGTTGGAAAACCAATTGAGAAGTCAATATACCCATCTTTCCACCTTTCTTATCTGCCAATTCTAAGGTGGCATTAAAATCACCACCTAGAACCACTAACTCCTTTGACAGGTTTTGCATGATAACTAAAAGTTGTTCCCAGATTATAGATTGACGACACAATTTGGACGGGCCATACACGTTAATGAGAAAAAAGTCACTATTTAGGCGAAAGGAATGAACCTTACACACCTGCCAAGATTGGGAACAAACTATCTCTTCGATGGTGTGGCTACCCGAATTCTAGAGAATCCCCAAACCCCCCTGACGCTCCTCTTGCACTTGAAAAAATCCCTGACCATGACCTCCACAGCTTCAGTAAGGACTCTGCTTCCTCCAAGCTCATTTTTGTTTCCTGCAAACACACAACATCCGGTTTCAATTGATCAAGCGCCTCTTGTCAGGGGCATTACATCCCTTGACATTCCAATTGATGATTTTCATTGGCCTTCAGGAAGGGTGCTCCCCTTCCCTACTTTGAGTTTGCTCTGCCCTTTCGCATTACCAACTATTGCAATCTTGACACTATTCGGTTTCCTACCTCTTGACTTATTTTCCCCAATATGTGCCACAACATCTGTGTGTCTGATTGGTCGATGGTTCTGGTAGCTATTATGTCTTCATCATCTAAAAAACCCCACTCATCCTCCTCACCCGAGTTGACTGTCTCCTCCTCAACGACCAGTTTCTCACCCCCTTCGTTGCGCTGATATCCAAGCCTATCATCAGTTATTCCATCCTTCCCAGAGGCCGACAGAGATTTGTTTACCCCCTCAAAAGTCTCTATGACTTTTTCCATCTTGTCAATAGCCACTTCCATTAGATTTGTAACAACAATTTGGCTGTTGACCTGAAGGTTTGCATCACTATCAGCGATTCTTATAGATGCATTTGGTTTTACCTTCTCCAAATGATTCAGATACATTGTCAAAGAAGGTGAAGCCTCATCAGTCATATCCTTTTGTTCTTGGGTTATCCTCTCGCTTTCCCTGAAACTAGCCGCAGCGTCCTCCAGGGAAAATTCCACCCTTTTTCCTTTGGGGCCAATGATACAATCTTCGGCTGAATGACCATCCTTATTACAGGCTTTGAAATGTTCAACAAAATCCTCCATTTCTAGCTGTTGAACCTAGCATCCAACATTTGAAATGATTTCAATGCTAGCTGGTAGTGTGAAGTGCGGCTTCCAGTTGATGCAAATTCTGGCATAGGTGCTAGAGTCCTTTTTCTCAATAGCTTCATTCGATTTGATGTAGAAACCTAGCTTGTTACCGATGGTGCGAAAGGTTTCTTCATTCCAATATTCTCTCAGCAGGTTGTAAAGTCTAAGCCATATGGGAACTAGCTCCAAATGAACCTTGAGAGGGTTAAAATTTGGCTCCCAGTCTCTTGCATACAGTCCTCTTCCCCCCATGAAAAAAGGCCCATTATTAAGGAACCAGTTCTTATTTTTATTGTCTTCCACAATAGCCAGAAAAAAACCATTAGGCATCATCTTCAAATCCACTTTAAAGGGCCAGTCCTCTTCGCACTAGTTCCTTACATGGCTGACTGCAGGCCAGTCACCAATCCACTTCAAGAACAAGCCTTTGTCCCTCAGGAAAGACATCGAATCGTTCCAACTTTTGTTATCAAGGAAGAAAGAGATCTTCGCAACCATCGGGTGAGAGCTGTTAGTCTTGGCTGGTTCATCTCCTCGAGGGATTTTCTTCGATCGCCATTCCTTTTCCCGGACGCGTTGCCAATCCGATTTGGGGCTCTGGGAGGCGTTGCTGCGACTTGCTTTAGGCCCTTTCGCCACCGATCTGGGTTTCCCAAAGCCCTTGTTCCTCCAACCAAAGTACCTTCTGGGAAAACCTGCAAAAGCCGCCCTATTCTAATCCTCCCAAACCCATTTCAATTTGCTACATGACCTCTGAAATAGCTGGGCGTTATATCTGTTCTGCTCCCTTGGCCAAAAATCCTGAAACTCCCTTGGTTGCAGACCCAAGTGCCTCCTCCTTGCCGACACCATTTTTTGTATATAGGAATTACATTTTCCCATTTTTTGAAGTAATGTTTGAAGTGACATTGTTTCAAAGAAAATAAAAGTAGCTAAAAAATTAGAGAAGATGAAGAAAATAATAAAATGCCCCAATTAGGTAAGAAATAGAAATGGAAAATTAAAAAATATGAGATGATTGATGCCACCTTGAGAGATTATTTGTGCACAAACTACATGGGTGATCTCTCAAAGGAAGAGAATGTGAAAAAATAAATGTCAAATAAAATATGGAAAATGAAGAAAATGGTGGAAGAAAAAGATTTAAAAGATGGATGCAAGAAACATGAAATGAAAGGAACATGATTATGGATGAAAAGATGGGGATGTGTTATGTTGACTTTGAGATTAGCAACCTTTATTTAATATAGAAATGGATGCTATGCATTGGGATATATAAGATAGAGGTGACAATGTATCCAATGCATGGGATAACTCTCAAGAAAACAACAAAAAAGAGATTGCCCCAATATTCACAAGGTGTCTAATGCTCTTGGTGGATTTGCGATGAGACAACTAGCAAACATGGCACACAAAAACAATAGAACTTTGAAAGGAAGTTGGGTATGTGCAAGCAACCTCTCGCACCAATCTAAGTGGGGGAGAGTGCAAAAAATTCTTACGAACCCTTAACAATTATAATTATTAGATGCACATATAGATAAAAAAACAAACATGTAATAAAGAAATATACCATAACGCCATATATATATGGGGGAAACCCTTTCAGGAGAAAAAACCCACACTCCAAAAGAACAACTCTTTGTATTATCAGTAATCTAAAAGAGGTTACAATACAATCATAGAGCTAAGATCATTTAGGATTTTTCATCTAGAATAGGATTTCAAGAGTGATTTTAGTAGCATAACAGTATCTCTGAAATATTTAAACATGTACTACAAACCACTCCAAAATGTCATATATTTATAGACATCTGAAGTGTACACCTAGGATTGCCACATGACACCACATAGTTCGCATACATGTAAAATCCAACTCTTGACATGCATTCACCCTCACTACATGCAATGGATCCACTTGACATGCAAGGAATGTGCATGCATACAAAAGGTCCCACATGAAATGCAAATAACCTACCTACATGCAAGGGTCCCACCTATCATAATTTTCAATAGAGACTTACAACATGACACATGTCATAAAATTAACTAATGATGGGGTCCACCAAGTGGGAGACCTACTTCCATAATTTGTGCTTCCATTTCATGCACATCATCTCCATGTAGGATGCAACCTCACTCAATAGGCCCCACACAGGGATACAACATAGTAGGCATGAAATATTAGTGTGAAATGAATAATTAAAGAAATAATAAATGCTATGACTTGCAAAGTTTGATACACCCTAATCCCAATAACCTTGCTCCAATATATACCATCCAAAGTGAACCATGACATGAAATGATTGATATGACCTTGAGTAAGAATAGTATGGGTCAAAAGATAAATCAAAACAAAAGCTCAAAGGATCAAAAAGATAAGCCAAATAAAAAGACAAGCAATTTCCAACTAACACACTCAGTAACATTTCATTCCAAAGTGTGGAAATGACTAAAGGATAGATTTGGATCATATCTAGTCTTGGGAAGGAAACATCCCATATAAGACAAACATTTGGTTTAGGGAAGGAAACACCCCATTTAAGACAAGTAACTGGTCATAGGGAAAGTTTAATGATGACAAAGGATTATTTTGATTGTATGTTATTGAGGTTGATGTTAATTTATGAGGTTTTCATTGAAAGCTCATGTTTTTAGTGTGTTGTTTGAAGTTTTGAAAGTACACGTTGATGTTTAATGTTTATCTAAAATGTAGACACTAAAATTATTCCACCTAACCCTTATCATCACATGTCATTTCCTAATTATTAACTACATCCATCTGTCATAACATTAATTAATCATCACATATTATCATATTTATTAATTAATAATTATTCTGATTTATCCATTTAATTAAATGATATTTTATTATTTAATTAAATAAAAAATAATTCCTATTTTTCAATCAAAATTTATATTTTTGATCCATCAATCAACTCAATCTTCATTAATCAATCAACTGTGTCTCCATTAAGCAACTCAATTTTCACTAATAGTTAACTCGGTCTTTGTTTAGAAACCTAATCTTCATTATTCAATCAACTCAATTTTTGAATGGAAACTTAATGTGCATAATTATCCATCAACTAAATTAAATAATTTAATATTATCCTCTCCATGATTCAAAATAGTAATTTTTCAATTTGTGGTTGAGTTGAATCCATAGATTCTCTAGTTAACTCAGGCCATCATCCTCATCCTCATCTCCTCACATATTTTTACTCTAATAAATCTATAAATTAGATCATTTCTTCATCATCTTGATCATATCTCGTGTCTTATGCAAATCAACTCTGTCAAAATATGTTGAATCAATCAAAATCTATCATCAATATGTTACACCTTGAGAAATATTACCTATTTACTATTACCTTGTTTGGTTAAATTACTTGAATAAATGAATGTGTTTTATGGATCTTTACATGAGTGTGTTTTATGAATCTTTATATGAATATGTTTAATGAATCTTGAATGGAAATATGATGAATGAGTGATTGATGCAATTTGATATTTTATAATGATTCTAACTATGAAATGTATGATACATATGATTATGTTGTGTTTGGCTAACTACTATTGTGATGTGCCAAGTTAAGTGCAAGAATAGGTTCAAACCTCCAAAAGAGAGGGGAAGTATCACTCAGGAGAAGAACTTGGTTTGTTAACCCGTAATGAGCCTAACTGAGCATTCACACACTCATGCCCTAGTTGGTCTTACTGAAGAGTCAGTTTTGGGAAAAGGTAAGTAATCTATGGTTTAGATGTGAATGTTGTGATTGAGGAATGTGAATAAGTCTTGATGTCATGTGAAAGTCTTTCCTTGTGTGCGTATTGTGGATCGATGTGATATATGCATAAAATGTATATATATGTATATGTGTACATGTCTATGGTAGACTCATACATGAGTGTGAGTATACGTAGATAGACGTACCTACACATGCTCATGGACGGATTACCCATATCCATGGGAATCGATGGTTATGATTATGTGTTTTTATAAGGGTATTGTAAATGGTATTATGTATATATATGTGTGTGTGTGTGTGTGTGTGTGTGTGTGTGTGTGTAAAGTAATATAGTCACACATATATTAATATATATATATAAAATTGTATATATATACACGTAATAAATATTATTTATATATATTTATAAATAGGATTATTGTTCAACAATTAAATGTATTTGATAAACTTTATGAGTTATATATCTTTTAGAATATATATACATATATATATATATATATATACACATATACATATATATATATACACATACATATATATATATATATACATATATTCTAAAAGATATATATATAAATATAAATATAAATATACATATATAATATATATATTGAAAACATATGTGATAATGCTAAGTGTAGTAAATAGCGTTGTTTTAAAGTGAAGCACATATATGATAAAGCAGGTGCAACCTTTGGTAATATCTCTTCCAGCGCATAAAGTGATTTAAAGACTAAGTCAACCAAAACAAAAGCATGTATGAGTATACCGCTATGTAAAGCATTTAAAGGAGAAGTTAAAATAGTTTGTAAGTTGTTTGACGAAGTCAAGCCAGTGCTAGAATATGTGGCACCAACTTGAGAAGGTGACACCAACCTTTAGAGTATGAAATGCTTAAGAAGTTTGTTGAATTCACATAAGCTTGACATTAGTTTGTGAGACTAAGTCAAGTGGAAACTTAGCATCAATATGTAAAGGAATTCAAATTAGGAAACTTGTTTTGAGCTTGATATCCCATATATCAAGTTGACTCAACCATTTAAATGGGGAGGACCGTGATGTGTTGCAAACTTGTGAGTTAGCTTGGTGAGTCGTTGCATTAGCTTAGAAAGGTGGCATAAATATTAACTTGTTTGTAGCCTTTGATTGCTCACAAATTAGTATAAATAGAGGTTCTAATTCTACCAATTGCTACACTTATCATTCTGATTATCTTGATGTTATTTTGTTGTGATTTATGAGTTAGTAAGTTGAGAGCTTGTGAGTTGAGAATTGTTTTGCTATTTCATACTAGTTTTTGTTGAGAGAGTTAGTGAGAAGTTAGAAGAGGGAAATCAAGTTGATCTTGAAGGAGGTATCAAGTGAGCTTGAGGATTCAATCTAGGGAGGAGTTTAATCAATTAGAGCATTATACAGGCATGCTAGTTTCTATACCTTTGTCATTATGTTGGAAAGGTTAAATTAGTTTTATTACTATGTTGGAAAAGAATGCTTTTGAATATGTCATGGTATTTTTTGTGATTGCATGTTTCTTGGTTGTGCATTATGATGTAGAACCTATCTTAATAGTTATGTTTGTATGTAACCTATATATGGGAGTTATATGAGTGCAACGTATTTATACTATACATAGTTGTGATCGCTATATGTAGGATGTCTAAACTAGATGTATGTAGCAAGAGTAAGAAGTTGCTAGAATCACTTTGGTAGTAAGTCACTTTGTTTATAAGATGTTATGTGGGTTATTCCTGGGATTTGTTTGATCCATGGGAAAGGGGGTAACCTAGGTATAGAGTATGAATGGTCATTATTCCAAATTGAGTTAGGAAGGTGTGTGAATAAGAGACGTCCACTCTAAGTTATGGGTGATGAATACTTTGGCCAAAGTAGTGTAAAGAGGCTCCTGTTTACACTATTAGTTTCACTATGATCTATGATTATGTACTACGTTGGGATGTACATACATTTAGGGGGTAGCCACTATATGTTAGTTCTAGAAATGTATAGAACACAACACCAAGCTAAAAAAAGGTAATTGTTATGAGGTTACCAAACCAATATCTTCGTTGAAGGGTAGGGCCATCTTACTAGTTAGGTAGATGTGTGAGGGACCGCGGTAAATCAGTGTTTGGTGGAAGAGCGCTTGAGTGGTGCTTCTCCTCATTAGTTGGCCACCAAGATTTGAGGGGGACTTCCTGGACCATTTATACTTTATATATTTTGTAAGCTTATTTAAGATATTTGTAACTTGTATCCATCTCAATGAGAATTTTTAAATATGATATGTCATTTGGAAATTGTGTATCACCATTATTTGAATTAATGAAAGGAATTATTTTGTATGCAATGGAAAAGTTTGAAATGTGCATTTATTATTCAAAGGAAAAGAAAAAATTTATTGCTCTTAAGGGTTAGATGCATACACTATTCACTTGTGGGTAAAACATAGGAAAAATTACTATGTAGAACAATGGGCATGTTACACATGGTATCAAAGCTACTAGGTTCAGCTCTGGAACCTATGTGCTCGCTATGTTTCCCATCCAACATTATATGAGTCTAATGTTTAAAAATTATCATGCTAGGATGGAGTGTCTCAAGATGACTACAAGAAAGTCAGTGATCGGAAATGAGTGCTACCTATGGGCCAAGAAGGAAAAAGAAGCCCTTATTTGAACCATTAAGGGAACCAATCATGACAACGCCATTTGGCTAAGTGATACTAAGACTTTCAACCATGCCCTTTCATGAATTAGTCAAGAGAAAAGAAGGATGAGAGAGGTTTCCAACTTCAACCATCTACCTTATGTTTCCCCAGCTAAGTCAAACTCTTTATCACTTTCTAGGGATATTCCCTTAGAATGTAGTGTAAGTCCAGTAATGATATTTAGGGACCCTCGTGTTATACCTATGGCTAAAATTATTGTAATAGCCTTAAGTGGCGAATCAAATGAATATGTTCCCCAAAATTATGTGTAAGAGGATAGGTCTGAGGGATATTATCCTTATTATGATGGGAATGAGCAAAAATCTCAGGGGCATACCCCACATAGTTATGTATCGAAAAGTGAATACGATGAATATTCTCCCTTAGACTATCTAAATAGTCATTCTATATAAACTCAAGGATATTGAAATCCTTATCAATTTGAAATAAAAACATGTTTTTGGAAAAACTTAGGTATAAGTTCTTTATGATACTCTTTATATGAATGGTTGTTATTTTAATGATTGTTGAATGTCAAGTAAATTTCTTAGATCTAATTAAATGAAACCTCTAGGTATAACAATTCTTGGAAAAAATGGTTAGGACATTAACTAACACTGGGGGAAGTCAAGAAGTAGGACAAGGTATTGAAAATGTTGAAGCTAAGTTGGACTGCATCTTGTCTATAATGGATGAAACAAGAGCAAGGATAGGAAACATCGAACAAGAAGTAATGGGTAAAGAAAGATGGGAACAAGGAGCCCTAAAAAATGTTATGGAAGTTCCTAACAATAAAGAGGAAGGAGAATTCTCATGATCACACCCATTCTAGTGAACAAGAGGATGAGGAGTCATAGTCAAAGTCAAATGGAACTAAAAGGAAACGACTGGCCAATGAGCTATCCCGAGACATGAAGAAGATCACACCTCCTAAGTTTGAGGGTAGTGCTATTGGGGATGTGGATGAAGCATGGATTATGGATATGGAAAACTACTTTGAGATCAAAAATTACTCTGAAGTCACTAAATTCGTATGGGGAGCTTTCTAGTTGGAAAGTGAAGCATCCAACTAGTGGATGAATTAGAAAATGGAATTAGAACTCAGTTCCTTGAGACTAATATGGAGTGTATTTGTAGAGATTTTTTGGAAATTGTGGTTACCACAACTCTTCTACGATCAAAAGCTCATTGATTTCCAGAATATGAAACAAGGAGATTCTTCAGTGAATAAATATTGGGAAAAGTTGTTGGTATTGGCATGGTGTGATGGTTTATAGGTGGCATTGTTGTTCTTGCCACCAAGGTTCAAACCCCGTTGGGGTGGTATTGTTGAATGGTTGTATCTGGTTCATAGCTCCGGTCAAAAGCGTTTACCCCTTGATTTAAAAAAAAATATTGGGAAAAGTTCACTCGCCTCTTGAGGTACATACCTATGTACCAAAAGGATGAACGATTCTAAATAAGGAAGTTTATTGTGGGTCTTAATGCCCAAATAGGTGGTGAAGTAGATGTGCACGGTCCTACAACCATGGACTTGGTGTATGAAAAGGCTATGAAGCAGGAACAAAAGCTCAAGTCAATTTCAATCTACTGAGAAAGGAATAGAAATAAATTTAACTTGGTGCAAGCTAATCAAGCTCCAAAGAGGCCTAATGAAGGGAAAAAATTTCAAGAGCAAGGGGACAAGGGACCCCAAAAAAATTGGAATGAACCAATAAGAGATCGAAGAGGAAGCAACAACAACTATAACAATGACTTCAACAACAATGCTAGTGGAAATGCTAGTAACTCTGGAATACCTGCGAAAAAGAGGGGACCATTGAGAGGATGTTATACATGTGGTGGAGATCAATTTTCTAATTGGTTTCCTAACAGGTCTACAAAATCTCAACCACGTGGGAATCCTCTTCCTCCACAACAAGTTGCATTCTAGCAAAGGATACATGTTGTAGTAGACAACTGATAAGCTAAGTACCAAATTACTCTAATAGAAGTCTTAGATACTTTGTCTGGAATTACTATATCAATTTTAATAGATACTGGTGCCATAGAAAATTTCATTTCTCCTAAAATAGCAAGTCAAATGTCTAGAAAGGTTGGTTTTATGGAAAAATCCTAGGTTGTTGAGTATGCAAACCAGACAAGAGTTATGGTTAGTCAATGCCTATTTGAAGCAAGGTTAGAACTTCCAAGTTTCTCTACAGAGGTAATTTTTTACAAAGCCCCCTTACGTTCTTATGATGTCATCTTAGGAATGAAATGGCTATGGAAGCATAGAGCTAAAGTGGATTTCCATGCTAAAACCATAGAATGCTTAGATGATCTAGGTAACCAAGTATCTTTGCAAGGAACACCTAGAGAAGTGAAATTGTGACAGATTTCAACTATGCAAATGCATAGGATGAAAAAGAAAGGTTGTCAACTATTTGCAGTAAAGATGGATAAACTTAAGGAATACAAAGAATTCATCCTTCAATATGATGTCATGTATTGTGAACCTCAATATTCTCAAGAAGTCAAAGAAGGAGAAGTGTTGGAAATACAAAAATTAGATATGGTGGGAAGAGGCCCCTTAAATCCTAGGTTCTCTGGATTTAGGACCTACGAGCCCTTTTTCTCACCATTTCAATGTTAATATGGTGGGAGATTGGAATTCCCTTGATATTTTTGGTTATGTGGATTTAGACTAGGCAGGTGATGTTGATAGTAGAAGATCCACCAATCTTTATGTGTTTACTTTATTTGGTGGAGCAATCAGTTGGATGAGTAAGCGATGGGTTGTAGTTGCTTTGTCCACTATTGAAGTTAAGTATATAGCAACTGCTCATGCTTGTAAAGAAGCCATTTGTCTTAAGAGACTATCTTCAAATATTGGATTTAAACAAGGTATAATGACAATTTATTGTAATAGTTAGAGTGCAATTTGCCTAGCTAAGAAACTGACATTTCATGCCAGAACCAAGAACATTGATGTACATTATCATTTTGTTAGAGATATGGTTGAGGATGGCAGGGTAAAGCTGGTTAAAGTAAAGAATTTGATAAATTTTACAAATTCTTTAAGTAATCTTGTGAGCACAGGGAAGTTCAGATGGTGTTTGGAGTCTTTGGGCCTCTTGGTCCTTAGTAATTAAATTATAGCATTGATACTCCCTTTTCTCTTGCAAGGTGTTTGACAAGTGGGAGAATGCTAGGAAAATGGTGTCTCAACCTTGCAATTACATGAATTTAATATTTATAGTAAGTTTACATTTGAGCATAGTTGATGCAAATTTTTCCCCAAAGCTTCAGATTGGCTAAATAAGCATGCTCGCAAATTTTCATCACAAGATCACCTCTAGATTTGAAGATATTAAAGTTTTCATTTTTCAAAGTTTCAAAGAACATTGTGAAGGTCTTCGAGGATTTTTTGGGATTGAAAGTGGTCATAAATGATGTAACTAGTATACCTTGACAAAGCACTTCACGAGATTTTTGACGGTTCAAACGGTTTATCAATTAGACACCTAAATCAAAATTTATGACCTTCGAAAGTTGGGTCTCTTGAAATGGGAGATATAAAAACATGTTGGACACATAAATGTGTTGTAAAGGGGGAGTTACATGTGGTGGTGTGTGTTTAGACACATCATAGGCATTTGTTATTAGAGATAAGAATGGGCGTCACTTTTTAGGTGGTTTTAGCTCATGGTTTTGTAATATCATTTGATAGTTTCAATGTATTGTATCTCCTATATATTTGGTGCATGAGATGGAGGTTGTGTGTAAGATTCTTATAGTTGTTAAGTTTCCTTTGAATCTTTGGTCAGTCATACTCTTATGAGAAAGCTTGCTCTACAAGTATATTGTAATCTTGTTAATTTCTTAATAATATATTGGGCAGCTTTTGGAGTTTGGGGTTTTTCTCTCGAAAGGGTTTTCCCCACATAAATCACTATGTTGTGGTGTGAATATTATTTATGCTTGTTTATGTTTAAGTTTTTGTAACTGTTCAGATCTGATTTTTTTTTTGTATAACAATCCTCTTGAAAGATTAGTGTAGGAAGTTGTTCTGCTACCTTAGATTCCTTACAATTATATCATGATGTATAACATCTAGGTAAAATCAAAATGGTTGCTTAAACGCATTGGAATCTCTTATAGATTCACAACATCTACCTATGATCAAGGTACTCTAAAAAGATCTCATGCTCCCTCATTTTCACTTCTAACATCATCATCTAATAATTTCATTATCCCAACCTAATTTGCACCTATTCATCCCTTTACTAATTTTAGTTTTATCCATCTAAAGAGCACATATATGTTCTTCAAACCCACTTGTCCTCTTAAGGGGCATCTATTCATCCATTCAATCCCAAATCCATCTCATCCCAAATTTGAATCCTCTCCAAGAATCCTTAAAATTATATCTCAACCAATCCTCACACTTTAAGGATGTATACTTCCCACATCAACAACGTTGTCAAATCTATCAATCCTTAATTGTTGATGCTTGGGGCATCTTCCATATCCAAGTGCCTTATATCAACTTTATTTGAAATAACATTGATTTTATATTCAAATTGCTATTTCAAAGAGGGGCAAGATGTAGACACTTAAATTTTGATAATATCATCCTAACATTAAACAAGCATCTATTTATCATTAATTTTTTTTTTAATTTGGACCAGTGGGCCTAGCTTGATTGGCTAAAGCATTCTATTGCAAGAAAGAGGTCATGAGGTCTAGTCTCCCCATTGTCCCCATGGTACCGGAAGGCATGTCGCACCAGCGCCACTGATCACGTGAAAAAAAGTTTACCAGGCGCAACTATAGTTTATAGGGGGCTAGATACTCGACTAATTCTTGCAGTCTAAAAAAATAATTATTTAATTTAAATAATTAATAAATCATTAATCAATTCATCCACTTAACCAAATTAAATTAATTTTATTGTTTAATATTTCCATTATCCATAATTTCCAAAATAAAATAAATAAATCAAATAATTCATCATTATTCACAAATTAATGTAATTAAATTATAAATCAAATCAAATATCCACAATTAATTAACTAATTGCTTTTCTTATGCACGGGTTTGTGTTGAAATTGATCTGAGTCACCCATTAATAGATTCAATTGATATGACTATTGGTTCATGCTCTTGGATTCAGTCGTTGGATTACGAGATGTTACCTTTCAAGTGTCGGCTTTGTCATGAATATGGTCATCTACAGCGGAGGTGTCCTCGTGATTCTAGTGCTGTTGGCACAAGTATTGCTCCTTCTCAGCCCATTTCAAAATTAGACAAGGGTAAGGTCCCCATGCAGTAGGAGACAGTTGACATAGAAGGGTTTACTTCGGTTAAGCCCCGTAATTGAGGAAGAGGTTAGAAGAGATCCATGAAGGATAGGCAAGAGGAGGAAACCTTCAATAGGTTTGAGGTGTTGGAGGATTTGGTGTAGGAGGAAGGGTTCCATGTGGACTTGCAGATGACTATTGGTTCTTTTGTTGAGGATGCTCCTAGAGATCATCCTGCGGGGGTTCTTTGTTTTATTTAGCTTGGTGAGAAGGGTTCTTAGATGGATATTGAGGTGTCTCCTCTGACCCCTGCTCAAAGTGCTTTAGGTTTGACACTGGATGCTTCTGGGGATTCCCCTAGTGCTGGTGGTGTTCTCCCTAAGGTGCATGATGCTCCTATTTTTGGTAAATATAAGTCTTCTTCCCTAGCCTTGGGTTTGCTTCAAAAACACCCTCCAATAAAAGGGTCTCTTGAGAAACCTTCCAAGGTGGGTAGAGAGAAAGATTAAGAAAAGTTCAAGTTAATGGGTGAGACTTTGGTGGATTTGGGTGCAGTGAAGACGATTGATGCTCACTTATCCCAACCTCAATGATGATAGTGCTCTCTTGGAATGTGAGGGGTATGAATAGCATCCCTAAACAAAAGGTTATTCAAGATTTGATTCGTACGCATTCTCCTAATGTGGTATTTCTTTAAGAAACTAAGTTATCTATGGATAGTATGTTGAGTGTGGCAGTGAAGATTTGGGGTTGTGGATAGTGTCAGTGCATTGGGGCTCTTGGTAGCTCAGGTGGGGTGGCTTGTTTATGGGATCCACAAAAAGTTAGTCTGCTTTGGTGGTTCTCTTGTAGGGGTTTGATTTCTTGTGTTGCTTCTCATCTTGAGTCAGGGGAGAGAGTTCTCTTGTGTAACATGTATGCTCTGAATGACTTTCAGGGTAAATTTTTGTTGTGGGGCAAGGTGAGATATGTGAGTTCTTTGGACCCTTATCTTCCTTGGATCTTGGTTGGAGATTTTAATGCTATTTCTTCAATGGAGGAGAAAAGGGGGGGTAGTGCTCGCGTAGAACTGTCTTTGATGCTTTTGTAGGATAATATAGCTCCCTGAATTTGATTGATATTAAGCCTATTAATGGGGTCTTTACTTGGAATAATAGGAGAAGTGGAGAAGTTGTTATTTCAGAAAGGCTTGATAGGTTCCTGATGTCCACTTTTTGGATGGGAGATAGGTGGCTGACTAGCTCTGAAATTCTAGATGGGAGGGGATTTGATCATTGGTAGATCAAACTCTTTGTTGAGTTTTCTAGGAGGTGTATAAAGCAATCTTTTAAGTTCCAACTCATGTGGCTCAAGGATGACAACTCACTTCATGACTTACTGCCTAGATGGTGGTATCTTGGGAAGTCAGCTTTTGGTACTGCAATGTATTATTTCTCCAAGAGGCTTTAATATGTGAAGTATAGGTTGAAACATTGGAAGTGGCAACACTTTGGTAATTTTTTTCATGCTAAGTAGTCTACTCAAGCTCATTTGGACTAAATTAATAGGTATATTAGTGATTCGGGCCTCATAGAGGAGCCTGGTTTGCTGGAAGTGGTTGTTGTGAAGGAGGTTGAGGAATGGGAATTAAGGGAAGAAATTTTATGGAAACAAAAGTCCTGAATTGAGTGGCTCCAAGCAGGTGATCGAAATACTTCTTTCTTTCACAACTCCGTTAAGGATAAAAGACAAGGTAATGTTATTTCCTCTCTTCTACTGTTGACTGGGGAGATTTTTTCTTCTTCTGCTTCTATTTCTACTGAATTTGTTTGATTCATTTATGCTTTATTCTCTGAGGACTCGCTCCCTACGGAGAGGGATGAAGCTATGATTTTGAATTGTATTATGGCTTTGGTCACTGATGAAATGAATGATTCTCTATTAAAACCTATTTCCTTGTAAGAGCTAGAGAATGTTGTGTTCCAGATGAAAAAAGGAAAAGCTCCTGGGCCTGATGGGTTTCCAGTTGAGTTCTTTTAGGAGTTATGGGAGGTTATTAAGATGGACCTTCTAAAGGTGGTTCAAGAATCCCTTGTGGTAAACAAATGCTAAAATATATGAATGCTACCTTTCTTGCTCTCATTCCTAAGAAATATGGGGCTAATTCTCTGGATCTTTTTAGGCCAATTGCTTTATGTAATGTTGTGTACAAGATTATTACTAAATTGATTGCAGAGCGGTTGAAGCCATGGCTAAGCAAGATCATCTTTGAAGAGCAAGGGGGCTTTGTGGCTGGTAGGCAAATTATGGATGGTGTAATCATTGCAGCCAAGACCATTCATTCATTCCATGGTGAGTTCTAAGGAAAAAGCTATGTTTATCAAGCTGGATATGGCCAAAGCATATGATCATATTAAATGGGCTTTCTTATTCAAGATTTTAGATGCCTTTGGTTTTGCTAAGGATTGGATTGATTGGGTTAAGATTTGTGTCACCTCTTCCTCCTTCTTAGTGTTGATTAATGGAGAGCCTTAATAGTTGTTTGGTGCATCTAGGGGACATAGACAAGGGGATCCTTTGTCCCCCTATTTGTTCATTTTACTTGTTGAGGTATTGGGGAGGTTTATCAGATCTCAAGTGGAGAATGGCTTGATTCAGGGCTGGAGTTGGGAAAACAATATTCCCCCTCAATCCCATATTCAGTTTGTGGATGATATGACTTTGATGGGCAGGGCCAAAGCTAAGGAGGCTTCGAGTTGGTGCAAAGTTTTGGATTGCTATTTGGCTGCTTCTGGCCAACACATTAATGAGGGGAATTCTTTTATCTACTTCTTCAACACTCCTAAGGATGTCCAAAGGTGAATAGCGGGCATTCTTCGGTTCCAAATTGGCTCTCTTCCCTTTGTTTACCTTGGCATTTTGCTTTCTTTTCATTCTCTTCCTAAGCTATTTTGGCAGGGGATCATTGATAAGTTTCATAATCTGGTCAGTCATTGGACTTATAGGTGGCTTTCTTCTACGGGCAAAGTGACACTTTTTAAGTCTGTGGTTTAGTCTCTTCCTTTGTATAGATTTTTTGTTCTTTTGTCTCCTTCTAGATTTATCAAGGACTTTGAACGGTTGTCTCGCCAGTTCCTCTGGTCTGGCAATCTTTTGCTTAGGAAGTAGAGCTTGGTTAAGTGGGATGTCATTTTTAGACTGAAGCAGGAAGGTGGGTTGGGATTACGTCAGACTGATTTGAATGGATAGGCTTTAGCTACCAAATTGTATTGGCGTTGGTGTTTGCAACAACATTAGTTGTGGGATAGAATCAATACGTCAAAATATTTGGGAAGGGTTGAGAGTGTTGAGGTTGCCCGCTTTAGCTTGGAGGGGAAAGGATTTGTGATTTGGGGTACCCTCAAAAGAGGTGCCAATTTGGTGAAACAAGGGTTGTTCTGGTTTTGCAATGGTGGCCAGGATGCTCTCTTCTAGTCTAATTCTTGGGATGGGCATCCTCTTATTTTGTCTTCCCATCCTCATCTACAGAATTTGGGCCAATTATTTATGGATGTTGGTTGGTGTCATGTGGTTTATTTTAAAACTCATTAGGTTCTTGGATAGGTCAATGTGTTTAGATGGAAGGATCCAATTGAGTGGCCTCCTGGTGGTATGATTGAGGATAGACAGGAGCTTGCTTTGCTATTATCAGATCATGTTTGTAATTCCCTTCCTGGGAGAGATGTGTTGGCTTGGGGGCCTGATCCTAAAGGTAAATTTTTTGTTGCCTCTGGCTATCAAGTTTTGGATAAACAACTATTTAGGAGTTTGGAGGTCTCTTGGTGAAAACAAGTTTGGAACAAGTTCGCCTGGCCTAAGTGTAATTTCTTCACCTGGTTAGTGGTGCAAAGAAAGTGTCTCACTTGGGAGAATCTCTGGAAGTGTGGGTTTCAGGGCCCTTCCAGGTGTGTTATGTGTGTTGGGCATGAAGAGTGTATTCCTCATCTTTCCTTCCAGTTTTCCTTTGTGAAGGTTATGTGGCACTTCTGGTGGAATCTTTGGTGTCAGTCGTGTATGCATATTTATTCTTTAGAGGATTTGTGGAGTAGCTAGGGTCCCCCTCCTATTAAGATTTATTTTCTTTCTATAGCTTGGACCATTGGCCCCAGTCTAATTCTTTGTCATATTTGGTTGGAGTGTAATCACAAGATTTTTTTGGATAGGAAGTTGCTTGTTGGTTAGCTTTGGATGCAAATTTTGGGGGTCTTGTAGGAAACTGTGATGGCTAAGTGTGATTTGTCTATTCCTATTGATCCTAGTGATCTTGGAGTGGTTAGTGCTTTGGGTCTTTCTGTCCCGGGAAAGAAAAGTTTGAGGCTCATTCATCATGGCCGTGGGTGAGAGAGGGTTGCTCGTGTTGGTCATTGGTGTCCTCCTACTTTGGGGGAGTTAAAAATTAATACCAATGGCTCTTCTCGTGGTAATCCAAGGCATGTTGGAGTTGGTGGGATTGACAAAGATATTTTAGGAGTGGCGGTGTTCTTCTCTACTTATCGGGGTCAACAATCTAATAAACTCATGGAGGCTATAGCTATTCTTCTGGCAATTGAGCGTGCTTATGCTCTTGCTTGGAGGAAAATTATCTGCGAGTCTAACTCTCAGGTTGTTATTGACATGCTGAATAAAAGAAATATGGAGGATGTGAATTGGCAATTAGCGGGGGTGGTTAAGAAAATTGTTTCTCTATGTTCTACTTTGGAGTCTATTGTTTTTTGTCATATCCCTCAGGAGTGGAATAAAGTGGTTGATGGTTTGGCTAGGTGGGCATCTAAGCAGATGTGCACTTGGGATGTGGATGGTTGGGGCACCCTTTCAGGTGATTTAGCCCTTATTCTGGAAGATTGGGTTACAGAGGATATGAGATGTTTCTTGGGTGTGACTTAATTCTGGGTTTTGTTGATGGTTAGGGTGGTTGGCTGATTTTTCTTTGTAATGCTCTTCTGATTTAATAAAGTTTTTATCCCTTTTTAAAAAAAAAAAAACTAATTGCTCAAATGAACAAAAAATCTTTGGAAAGTAAAAATGAAAAAATAAACCAATTAATGGATTGAGAAAATAAATAAAAGCATTAAAATTGACAATGACTAATAATGTCCATCCCATTCTTATTAACTCCATCTCATCCTCTTTCACATCTACAAAATCTATAAATTTAGATTAACCTCCATCTTTCACAATCTTGAATTTGGTTGAGCAAGTGGATGTTGTCACAATGAGTAACACACACTCAATCATAGAGATTAGCAAGAATGCTTTATTTAAGGTTTACGAGCATGTTAAAATATTTGGTGTTGAATTTAGTTTTAATCTTCATTTGTTTTATTTCAACTTGCATGCTCACAAATTCCTTCCACAAATCCCATAGAGATCAAAATCATTCTCATACCAAAATGATTAGTAAATCAAATTAAAATAGAATAATGAGTCATTACTTTATTAAATACAATTCTACCTAATTTATAAAATGGCAACTTTAAAGAGAGATTAATGCTATTGAAAATAATGAAAACAACATGGTGGAAATGATTGAACTCAATTTTTTTATGTGAAATCCATCAATGAGGGACACACTAGCTTTAGAAGTTGCAAGTGTATTTCCACAACATTAAAGGTTGCTTGGTACAATGTGTTGTTATAGATATAATTTTCCCCATTATCCACTAATTGCACACACAATTGTCTAGACCTCTAATTACACCTCTAAACTAACTATCAACTAGGAAAATCATAGGAAAGGCATGAATCATCGATAGCAATCACAAAACTAGCTAAATTCGAGCTATAAAGACCCTAATCTAACAATGAAGTACAAGATGACAATAAAAATCAAATAATGAACAAATAATACCTCAATTCCTATGCCAAAGTTGATTCTTCTCTGTTGCTCTTCTCGATTTTGCTTGTTTTCTCTTAGATATGTAGTGTGCATAATTCATAAAAAAGCTCAAAGTAGATGTAAGATAGGAAAATATCAAGATAAATGGTATGAGTGATATGATAAAAAAATATCAAAGATTGTAGTTCTTCATGATGAATGATACGAGTGATAGCAAAATATTGAATATTGTGGTTAACTTTGAAATGAAAATTAGATGGATAGTGAGGATTGAGTGATGAGGTATGACAATCAATGGATGAGATTGGTTGAGAAGAAAATAGATAAGGATGGGAAGAATGGACCACGATCCAATAAATTTGGTGAGAAATAGGGCTTGGATAGGAATAAATAAATTAAACAATTGCAACAATTATTTAATTTAGGAGAAGAAAATAAATAATTAAATAATTAAAAATAATTATTTAATTATAGAAGTGTATAGTCGTAAAATTGCACCCCTTGCAATTTCACATACATTCTTGCATCCACTCTAGTGTCCACTCCCTTAGCACTTGTGTAGGCTCATTTTAGCCCTTGCATCAGCCTTTTCCCTTCTCAGGATGCTCAACACCTCTTTTCATCAGCTATCCTTGTGTGTCCACTTTGCATCAAACCTTGTGCTTTTCTTGTTCTTGTCGCTTTGTAGCGTGACAAATCCAGACACTAGTGTGTTGCGCAGATGTCCACGCACCATGCTAGCATCCTGTGACGTTTCAACGCTCAAACAGTTGTCTCTGAGCATGCTTTCCACTTATCTCCTCCTTTTGTCAGTGGTAACGGCTCGAGACACCTTGTAACAGATGAAGAAGCTTCCTTTCTCTCCTTAAAAGTAGTCTTTTTACTCCATTTGCATCTTCTAACTTTCTCTAACTTCTTCTAGCTCCATTATTTTGCTTCTAGCTTCTCTCTTGATTTGGCTTCATCCTTCTACTATCCAAATTTTTCTTGCACATAGTTTTCCATAGCAGATTCAAGCACTTCCAAGCTCTCTTAGCTTCACTCTTGCAGCTCCATCTCCCTTGCCTCATGCTTGTGAGCATCTCAGAGTTCCATATCTCTTATCCACTGCATCTTTACTTTGTGATACGAGTTCTCCTCCTTGAGCGGGGATTGCTTTTATCACTCCTACTTGGTAGTGCGGGTTCTACTCCTGAGCAGGTTTTGCTTTAACTGCACGCTTTTTTCTGGTTTATCTCTCTCTTTCTCTATCTTCTTAGCTGTCCATGGAAGTGGGAACACCAAAACGGGGGTTTGACTGAGGAAAACCCCTATACAGCCCCAACAATTTCTCTATTTATCATGCATGTAGGTTTTGAAGACATTCACTTATTGGAGGATTCATCACTTGCATGGTTGTAAGCATTTCCTTTCTTCTTCTTGTCCTTATATTTATCATTTATTCTTTACTTTACTTCAGTTTTGTTACATTGTGTTATTTCCCTAAATTTTGCAAGTTCTTAGCAATTAGAGTAGTAGTCATTTAGCTATTTTATATTACATTCTCGCTTTCTAGTCTGTATGAGATGCAAGTGTGTTGCGCTATCATCCGCATTCTGCGTTGACGTCCTTTGGCCGAGAGCTTGTCAGTTTGTCCAAAAAATCTTTGTGATCTGCTCTTCCCCATTCTAGAACTCTCGTTGTTGTTCCTAAGGAAGTTTAGGGCAGTTCACCCCGTGAGGCTCTCTGAATGAAGAGAACTCATGAGTAGCGAATCCCCCTTCTCTACAAGAAGAGAAGAGGTTAATGAATTATTAAATATTTAAAACAATTATTTAATAATAGATGGAGGGAAATGGTAAATAATTAAATAAATAAGAATTTATTTAATTATAGAAGAAAAGGGGTGAAGAATAATTAAAAATAATTATTTAATTATAAAAGAAAGGAGAGAAAATGAAAATGAATGATATAGATGAGCAAAGAGATTAATTAGTGACGTAATTAAATAAATAAGATTTATTTAATTAATCAAAAGAAGAATAAAGATAAAGTGAATTAATTAATTAATTAAAAACTATTTAATTAATAGAAGAAAGTGTTATGACATTAGGAAATAATTAAATGATTAAAAATGATTTAATTATGTAGGAAAGGTTGAAATTAGTGAAAAATGTTGCTTGCAGGTTTGGGACATTTTTCAGTGTCTACATTTTGCCCCTTTTTGATGCAATGTGATTTTGAGTGTTGTGTCAAAGAATAATCAAGAAAATTAGACTTAGGACCTACCCTAGTATGCCCTGGTTAAGGGGGGATAGCGTGGTGCTCCCTCAAGAAATTTGACAAATTTTCAATAAATTCCAAAAAAAATGGCAAAGTTACTGACAAGTTAATTTGATGTGTGTGTTGGCCTCCTCTAATGGTTTAATAACTAAGCCCTTAGAATTGTAACTTACAGATTAGACATCTGCATTAAGTAGCTATCTAACTCATTATGAAGGTGCATTTCATTGTAAACCCAAGGACATAAACTTGAAATGGGTCAACACTATATGTGCACTAGGACTCCATTGTAGTCATCCATAAGCTAGGAAAGAAACAATATTGGAAATGAAATGCTAGAAAGAAATCAACTTAAGCACTGAGCATGAATCAACAACTACACTAAGCACCAATAACTGGATTGAAAATGAATGATAGGAATGGAAATCTCAACAAACATACAAGAAACTACTTTGTCTACCTTGGTTGCAGGAACAGGCACATAACAAAATTTCAGTAGCTGCAGGAATAGACAGTTGTTGAAACTGAAACTAATTACTGAACAAAAAATAAATTTTAAACTAAATAGGTGGAATTCTCACCAAGTGGGCCCCCTTGAGTGAGTCTCCCTTAATCTAACTCAAATGCAGCAACTCAGAATATCATATTATTTCTTGAAAACATGATTACAACATCTCAACAATATGATTCTATTACTAAAATTGGAAAATGTAAGTACAATCTCAGAACTTCCAACTTATGAAAAGGGGCATTTGACCATTATTTATAGAGGATAAAACTACTAATTAACCCTAACTACCTAGGCAGTCGACTCCATCAAAATAGGAGGATGCCATTTATTGAAAGCATAGAAAAAGAGGGAGGAAGTTATGCATGCGCCAAATTTGGTCAAAGCAGACTTGCCCCAATCAAGAATCTAGCATAACACACTCCCTAGATTTGCTCAACAAAAAAATATGACCATTAAAATGTAGTTACAATCTTTTATTCGAATTAGGAATTCCCTCCATTGGAATTTTTCCCTCCTTTGACCTCTTAATGATCAACTTCTTAACTTTCTTGACAATTGACTAGCTGGCAGGAATTTCTTCCACTTGGTAGGCTTTGTTGAAATCAACATCTTAATGTAACCTGCATAATGACATTAACACACACAAACAATTGCATATCAATAATTACCTTAAAGTAACATCCATTCAAACACATGCAAAATTAACATAGATAATCCACATAACATGTTAATGTCATTAAAAGTCACAAGGATAAACTTATCCCCAAGGTTTATGGTTTTAAGGAAATAACAAGGAAAATGTCAACAACCAAGTGCCAAAGTCAATGGTAACAACAACAAATATATAATAAACCCTATCAAAATTGAGTCATTAATTGGACTCATCAGTTGCAGTGATTCTGGTTGTTCATCCTGCTCTGGCTGCAGGGGTTCTTGATTCTCATCTTGCTCTTGATTCTCAACCTGTTCTACAATAGCAACAAGCTTTGCTAATCTTATATTTGCTTGTTCTTCAAAAATATCTTTTTCTTCAACATTTACTTGCCCCATAGGGGCTTTTGTCTCTTCCCTAGATGCTCTCCTTAGTCTAGAGTTTCTCTTTGGAGGTATATTAGCGGTTGGCCCAGCTGGCTTTGATTTCTAAAGAGGGCTTTTGGCTTTGATTTCTAGCTGAGGAAGAACAGTGTCACCAACCTTCCATTTCCTAGGGCTCACCACTTTCCGTTTGCTTCTAAGCCTTCCCCTTTCTCAACTCTCTCTCTCATTTGTGCCTCCTCTCTCCTAAGAGCGGCCCTAGTTCAAATTGGGGTTTTGGGAAGAGCATTAACATCAGGATCTGAGGATGAACTTTCCTCATCTGAATATTCTGACTCGAAAGAACCAATTTCTATAGCTTGTTCAGCTACAGGAAGGTTTGAACTAGGGTTTGCACCAGAGGTTGAAGCTCCAGGAATGGTTTCAGCAACCCTCTCTTCCCTACTAACCCTACGAGGTTGAGGTTGACCTCTAGGTCGCACATTTTCTGGTCTAAATTGATCAATGTTTACAAATTCCTCCCATGTCATATCAGACATCTCTTGCAAAGATTTCTCTACTAACAATTTTATTAAACAATGGTGAGAGACAAAATTATCCCTACCTTTTTTTGTTTCGGCCGCCATGATTGCGAGGAGATGATACAACACAATAGGCATGCTCATCCTTCTTCCATGCCTCATATGGTTCAAGAGCTTGAAATGCATAGAGTGGAGGCATGACTGGTGGCCCTCACAAGTAATATACTTGAAAATGTGGATGGCTACTTGTTTCCATGGCTCTGGCAAAGAAGTTCTCTTTGTACCTTGCTTATCTACAACCAATGGAGGGTCACTGGGTTTAGTAAATTCAGCCCTGGCTGACCTTGCATCTCTGGTAGCAGGGTATGGCTCTCCATCGGAAGGTAAACCCATTACCTCTGCAATTCTCTCCTCAGTAGTGATCACCTCTAACCCTTTTACCATTTCCTTCCCCTCAGAGAGTGTCTGTGCAAATTCTAGTTCAATGTCCTCATTGTAGCTATTAAGTTTCAGGAAATAATTCAGCCATTCACAATTCTTGAACTCAGCTAGAGAAAGTGCATATTACCACATCATGATCAGTGGGTTCATTGCTAATCAACTAACCTCCCATTATTTTAGCTGCTTTTTTACGAAATTTAATTTCTTGCATTCTTTCTCTGAAAACCCAATTTCTTCTTCTTCCTGTAGCTCCTTTGTAGTACTAGCACCAATGTCATTTAGCTCTCCAATTTACCTTTTTGGTGACTAAGGACTAAGGAAATAAAGAAACATAAATGAAGGGTATCATCAAGAAAAAATGGTGGTGGTTCAATGTCCTTTCACACATGCAAGCCATCATTTCACTCTATCATTCAAATTGGCTTATTTCAAATTTGTTGACATGGATGACATGTGGACTTGTGAGTTGAAACTCCCCCCCAACCTAAATTAGAGCATGTGTCCACACAAGCTGGGTGGTAATTATGATTTGATAGGGCAAGGTACAATTATATGCCATGTGAAATATCAACATTAATTTATAGTAATTAAATAAACGCACTAAAGATAATTAAGATATAACAAATTGTCACACACGTACCTAAAAACTTCAAGTATCTTTTGCAAGGAATGTGGAGGAAGTACCGGTTACCTTTTAAAAGTATAGTTGAGCAATTAATGCAGTGGTGATGGAATGGAATGATGGCGAAGTGAAGTGATAGTGGAGTTATGGAAGAGAGAGAAGATGGAGATGGATGGGTAGATGAATTTATTGATGAAGAAGTGGATTCCCACAAAAGTGGAAATTTTTATTATGAAGTGATTGCATGCATACCTAGATTAGTCAGAAGGAAGGACACTAGGTCTACTTCCTTCGGTTGTCGGAAGTTCAGAGGTTGGGTGCTAAATAAATTGTTGCATGAATTGTTCCTTGCACGCTATTTTATGATATAATCGTAGACGGTGATCGTTGACCAACAGTTTGAATCTAACAGTGTCAATGGTTGAGTTGAACAACACCATTGGAGAAGACTTCTGCAACTTCATACAGTCCCAACCATCTGGTCTGCAGTTTTCCTGCATTATCTGGATACCTGGAGTCATAAAGGAGTGCTCAGTCACCTAGCTGGAACTTCTTTTCCTTTATGTATCTATCATGCCATTTGACCCTTTGATTTTGCACTACCTCAGTATGATGCAGGGCTATCTTTCTCATTTTGTCCAAAGCATTCAGGTACATGATTCTATCCTTTTGTGCCTCAGATATGTTTATCCCAAAATCTAGTGCAGTCCTAAGAGTTGTATGCTCAAACTCAATAGGCATCATAGCTATTTTCCCATATAGTAATTCAAAAGGAGTGAAACCTGTGGTTGTCTTCCAAGTGGTCCTATAGGCCCAGATAGCTTCTGGCAGCCTATTTGCCCAATTTTTCTTGTGAATAGCCACTGTTTTGGTCAGAATTGCCTCAATTTCCCTATTGGTCACCTCATACTGGCCATTGGCCTGAGGGTGATAGGGGGTAGATTTCTTGTGCCTCACATTATATTCGTTGACTAGTGTTGTGACAAGGGTTGATGTAAACTGAGCCCCTTGATCTGTCACTAGCTCCCTTGGAACCCCATAACGAGTGAAGATTTCCTCGTAGAGGAATTCTGCAACCTTATTATCTTTGGCATACTTCATAGCTTTAACCTCAACCCACTTGGTCACATAATCAGTGCAAACCAATATGTAGGATTTGTCATTTGATGGAGGATCAATGGGACCTACAAAATCAAGTCCCCATCTATCAAATGGAGTGATGACTACCTGAGGGTAAAGAGGCATCTCATCAGATTTAGTTGGTTGGCCCATCCTCTGACATCTATCAAACTTCCTAGTATACTTGTCTACATCCTTATGAAGTGTGGGCCAGTAATATTTTGTATTAAGAATTTTCATTGTTGTCCTCTTAGTAGTAATTCCCTCCACAGGGTTCATTATGACATGCATGCAGTATATCATATGTCTCATCTTCCCTTACACATCTCCTCATGACATGATATGGTCTAGTGTAGAATAAACAACCTGTAATCCATGAGAAACAAATTTTTTTCTCAATGAGCACCCTTCTCTCTTTTGGAGAGAAATGAGGAGGAACTCTCCTTGAAACTAGATAATTGGCTATATCAGCATACCAAGGTGTGTGCACACTGATGGAAAATAGATGTTTATCAGGGAAAGAGTCATCAATGACTTGAGTGTCCTCTGATGTAGTCAATCTGGAGAGAAAGTCTGCTACAACATTTGCCTTTTCTGGTTTGTCAACAATGGTGATATCAAATTCCTACATCAACAACAACCACCTTGCTAGCCTCCTTGAAACCAAGGGCTTGTTCATGAGGTATCTTATAGCTGCATGGTCTATATGAATAAATATTTGATATCCTATTATGTAGTGCTTGAACTTGTTAAGGGTATAGATGACTGCTAACATCTCCTTCTCTGTCACTATGTAATTAAATTTAGGTCCTTGTAGGTTTTTGCTGACAAAGTAGATTGCATTCTTAATTACTCCTTCTTTTTGTCCCAATACAACTCCTATAGCATAATTAGATGCATTCGTATGAATATGAAAAATAAGCTCCCAATTAGGGCCTTTGAGTACAGGAGCATGGGTTAAAGCTACTTTCAAATCAGAGAATGCTTTGTCACAGTTCTTTGTCCACTGGAACTCAACATCTCTAGTTAGAAGATTGTACAGCGGTGCTACCATTTTACTAAAATCTTTGATGAAATGCCTATAGTATCCTGCATGTCCCAGGAAACTTCTAACATTTTTTTTCTTTGCAGGAATAGGCAAATTAGTAATCACCTCAATCTTGGTTGGGTCCACTTGAATTCATTTTTGAGAGATGTAGTGGCCAAGGGCTACTCTTTCCTGCATCATCATGAAACATTTCTCACTTGTTCAAGGACAGATTGTGGTCTTTACATCTCTGTAAAACCTTCCTTAGATTTTCTAATGCTTCTGTAAAATCAACACCATAGGTAGTAAAATCATCCATATAGATCTCCATACAATCATGTGAGATATCTAAAAATATACTAATGAATGGCCTTTGAAAAGTTGCAGGTACATTACACAAACCAAATGGAAGTATTGAGTATGCATAAGTCTCCCATGGACAGTTAAAGGTGGTCTTTTGTTGATCCTCAGGTGCAATTTGTATATGATTATAACCATTGAATCCATCTAGAAAAGAAAAATATTGCTTGTTTGCAAGTGAATCTAGTACTTGGTCTATGAAAGGAAGGGGAAAATCATCCTTTTTGGTGGAAAATTTGAGTTATCTGTAGTCAACACAAACTCTCCATTTACCTCCCTTTTTAGGCACAATTACCAATGGGGACACCCACTGGCTGTTTGAGATAGGGTAGATAAATCCTGCATCCAATAATTTCTATAGTTCCCCTTTTACAATTTCACTCAATGCAGGGTTGATTCTCCTTTGTGGTTTCCTTACTAGTGTACAGTCATCTTTGATATATATCCTATGAGTAAAGAGCTTGGGATCCAATCCTTTCATGTCATGGTAGTCCCATGCAAATGCATGTTGACGGGTCTTCAACAGGTTTGCTAGGGACAACTACTGCTCTTGGCTCAACTTGTTGTTAATATTCGATGTTTCCCTTCTGAAACTTGCACTTGTGTGGTTAACTCAATCATAGTTGTTTCACTAATACGTGGCATTTTTAGTTCATGTGGCAGCAATGTATGAAGCATATCAGTTGCTGCAAGAAGTTCAGCTACAGGAAGAGGGCAGAAGTGCCTTCACTGGGCCTACAGAACTAGATTCACGAGTGGATGACTCTTCATACACCTCACAATGGTTCTGAATTATGTGGGACAACACTTCATCTTCTTTCTGAAGCTGCGTGAAAGGACTTTTTCCTATCATCATGAGTTGTGCCATTGAATTGACTTCCTCGACCTCTTCTCCAACATGTGGCCATACTTGGTTATCCATATCATGGGAGGGTTGAGCAGGAGGGTAGAGAACAAGATTTTTGGTGCTTTTCCCATCAGAAATAGTCATGTCCCCTGACCGACATCCAATGTAAGCATCTATTGTGGCTAACCACGACCTCCCTAGAGTAATGGGATACCCTCCTAGTGTAGCTTTAGGAGAATGAATCATAAAATATGTTGGGTTCTCCCAAGAGTCTAGAGTTACCACAAGGTCTTCTACTATACCATCAAGTTTGACAATGGAACTATCAGCAAGCTACAGGATAGTAGGAGTGGGTCTCATGTTTGCAACATTCAGTTGTTGTTGGATATCCTTAGTCATCACATTTATTGTTGCTCCCAAATCAATTAGAGCATTCTTTATTTGGATTACATTTATAATAACTCCTACCATAGGACTACCTGGGTCAGTGTACTTAGGAACTATAAATTTCATAAGCATGATATCTGCCAATTGGCCCATCACATGAACTGTAATGGGGTCTTTCTTTTTCCTCCCTTGCTTTTTGAGGCATGCTTCCTTGATTATTTTTCCATATATGGGGACATCTTTTATGGCCTGAAACAAAGGTATCTTAACACATATGTGTTTCAACTGATCTAATATGTCAAAGGTTGTTTCCTCCTCTTCCTTTTGTTTAACAACTTCTAACCTTTGAGGAAATGGTGGATCTTGATCAATCTGATGAACTGGTTCAAGATTTTTAGGCACACTTAGCTGAATGGGGACATTATGAGGCTCCTATTCTTCCACAGGAAGCTCAGTGATGATAGGAGTGGAAGGAGCTGGCAGAGTGGTTCCTAAACGTAGATGAATATCACTCACACTCACAACATATGCAGGGAATTGATTAGGATTTCCAGAGTAGACTGGTTGTTGCTGTGGTTTATTATTTGGGTTAGGTGTGGGCTAAGCTGGTAATTGAGTAGGTCTAGGTGTGCTTGAACTTGAGCTAGTAGGAGGAGGCATTATGGTAGGATGTTGAGGCTGTAGAGGTGGTTGCATGTAACTAGTTGTCTAGTTTGGCCATTGCTATCCTCCCCTCCATTGAGATGTCTACTACCAGTTTCCTAGAGGTGGCTACCAATTCCCTTGGAACTGCTGCCAATTCCCCTAATATTTTTGCCACTAGGGTGGAGAGTTTTGGTGATTAGGCCAGGTATTTGGAGGGTTATTCCAAGGTTGAGGCGGATATCCTCCATAGTTGGATGGGTATGGGGGTTTCCATTGATTACCAGATGCAAAAGAATTGAAATAAGGCCCAACAAAAGATAACGGATCTGGTGGCATACCTTGTCTTGGGGCCCATGATCTCCTTTGTGCAATGTAGTAGACTTGATCATCATCTCCCTGGATTGGCTTGAACTCAGGTGGAATCTGCTTACTATCAATGTTGGCTACCATTTTGCATTTGTAGTCCTTTTTTCTTTTGTTTGCAATGAAGGCAATATTTTGCCAACATTGCCTCTGCCTCCTCATGTTTCTTCTTTGCTTGAAGTGTATCCAACTAAGTAGCCAAATTGTTTATGATGTCTTGCTTGAAATCTGCCAACAAGTGAGTAATCTCCATCCTTGAAACTCCATTGGTGGATGATTTACCCATAGAGGATTGGTAACCTCTTCCTTTCTTTGAAGCTTCCCTGGAATAGTTCTGACATATCTTCTTAATATCATCCCAAGGAACTTGGGTGATATCTCCTCCTCCCATCAGGTCCAAAGCATCAATGCAACTATGATTGATTCCTCTAAGGAAGAGTAGCTTTTGAGACTCTTCATTAAGTGTATGATGTGGAGATTTCTATAGGCAAAACAAAAACCTTGAAATGTAGTCCTCCAAACTCTCATCTTCCTGCTACTGCATCCTAAAGATATCATCTCCTCTCATATCATTGCCCCTACAATATTCTTTGTACTTCTCAAGAAACTTTGTTTTCATATCATCCCAAGTCTCTAAAATATTCCTACCTAAGCTCATAAACCATCTTAATGCAACTTCTTTCAAGGTGGTAGGAAATAACTTAAGCCTATGAGCATTAGTGGTGTAGTCATAACTTCTGCAAAGGATATCAAACTCAAACAAGAAAGTGTCAGGGTCTTCTGTGACAAGCCCATAGAACTTAGGAAGGACCGTAGCAGGGATGTTTTTGAGGTTATCAACTTCATTTTGATGAGTGATAGGAAATGGAAAAGATGGCTGGTTGGGTTTGTTTCTATTTGTATCAACCATGCCTGCTTGATGGAGTTCCAAAGCAAATGGATTTTCAATTAGATTTTGGTCTTCAGAGGAAGTGTCAGAATTGGTCAAATTAGGAAATGCATTAGCAAAAGGGTGTGCCTCTTCTTCTTCTTCGTCCCTTGGCAGATTTTGAAGCTCAACTAGTTGAAATGGGTTAGGGTCATTAGGAAGGAATCTCCCATAAGCATCTCTTCTCTTTCCTCTATGCATGCGATATCAACTCAGTATCAACCAGCTCACACAAAGAATTGATGAAAGAATAGCCGGTCATTACTTTTCTAAATGAGGGGTACGCTAAGAACAAACTTCATAAATACTACAACAAGAAAGAAACTATGAATGACTCCAAAGAACTTCCTAGTTTGACACCATCCCCAACAACGACACCAAAAATGTTGGCCTCCTCTAATGGTTTAATAACTAAGCCCTTAGAGTTGTAACTTACAGATTGGACATCTGCATTAAGTAGCTATCTGACTCATTATGAAGGTGCATTTCATTGTCAACCCAAGGACGCAAACTTGAAATGGGTCAGCACTATATGTGCACTAAGACTCCATTGTAGTCATCCATAAGCTAGGAAAGAAACAATACTGGAAATGAAATGCTGGAAAGAAATCAACTTAAGCACTGAGCATGAATCAACAACTACACTGAGCATCAATAACTGAATTGAAAATGAATGATAGGAATGGAAATCTCAACAAATAGACAAGAAACTACTCTGTCTGCCTCGGTTGGAGGAATAGTCATAGAACAAAATTTTAGTGGCTGTAGGAACAGACAGTTGCTGAAATTGAAATTAATTATTGAACAAAAAATAACTTTTAAACTAAATAGGTGGAATTCTCACCAAGTGGCCCCCCTTGAGTGAGTCTCCCTTAATCTAACTCAAATGAAACAACTCATAATATCATATTATTTCTTGAAAATATGATTACAACATCTCAACGATATGACTATATTACTAAAACTGGAAAATGCAAGTACAATCTCAGAACATCCAACCTTATGAAAAGGGGCATTTGACCATTATTTATAGAGGATAAAACTACTAATTAACCCTAACTACTTAGGAAGTCGACTCCATCAAAATAGGAGGATGCCATTTATTGAAAGCATAGAAAAAGAGGGAGGAAGTTATGCATGTGCCAAATTTGGTCAAAGCAGACTTGCCCCAATCGAGAATCTAGCATAACACACTCCCTCAATTTTCTCAACAAAAAAATGATCATTAAAAGGTAGTTACAATCTTTTATTCAAATTAGGAATTTCCCTCCATTGGAAGATTTCCCTCCTTTGACCTCTTAATGATCATCTTCTTAACTTTCTTGGCAATCGACTAGCTGGCAGGAGTTTCTTCCACTTGGTAGACTTCGTTGACATCAACATCTTAATGTAACCTGCATAACGACATTAGCACGCACAAAAAATTGCATATCTATAATTACCTTAAAGTAACATCCATTCAACCACATGTGAAATTAACATAGATAATTCACATAGTATGTTAATGTCATTAAAAGTCACAAGGATAAACTGATGCCCAAGGTTTATGGTTTTAAGGAAATAACAAAGAAAATGTCAACAACCAAGTGCCAAAGTCTATGGTAACAACAAAAAATATATAATAAACCCTGTCAAAATTGAGCCATTAATTGGACTCATTAGTGTGCAAGTGTGAGGATCGATGGAAGAAATGTGAGCGAGAAGAAAATGTTAGTAAGAAGTGAAGAATAGTTAGATGTTGGAATGGGATGGATGAAACGAAATGGATTGATATGAGATCTTGCTGATAGATTTTGAGCTTTAATTCTAATGCATGATTATCATCATAGATCGTTTTATTATGGCACTGAATAACATACACCAAGGTATGACATAGACCAAGGTGCAAGATATCATCTTTTTGCATAAATAGACACATTGCAGACAAGGAATGCCATGCCACATACTAGTGACAATAGAACCTTATCGGAATATGTGAGGAAGTAACCACAAAGCATACTAATCCTAATGCAAGAAAGTGTTAGATGAACTTTTAACTTGCAAATGATATTTTGATTATGCCAAATGGAACCCCAACAATACACAAGGAACTTAGTTGCCCTAGTCATATTGCCAAGACAAACCGTAAAAAAAAATCAAAGAGAAAAAGGTCATGATCCATCATCGCTCGTCTCATCGCTTGTGGACTTCCTCTAGGTGCATAGGAACATGACCAAAGATGAATCAAATAAAAAGATAAGACTAACTAGACCAAATGAGTCAACAACTATTTAAATCTTCTTGCCAACCAATGAGTGTTTGTATGATAGGATTCTGGATAATGTCTAGTTTTAGAAGACGAAGCATGTCATATAAGACGTTGAGTCTAGTTTCAACAATGCAACATCCTATATAAGACAGATGATAGGATTGAGTTTGGTTTCAAGAATGATACAACTTGTATAAGATGTCAAGTCTGGTTTTGAGGGTGCAACAACCTGTATAAGATGAAATGATAGGATTGAGTCTAGTTTCGGGAATGATACACCTTATATAAGACACCAAGTCTGGTTTCGAGGGTGCAACAACATGTATAAGAAAAAATGATATTTGATAAGGATAACTTATGTTGATAGGGAAATTTATCAGTGACAATTAGAGACTAGTTGGATAGTTCGTTTGTTGCTTTGAGATTTTTTAAGCTCTGTTATTTATAGGATATCCTAGTTGTGTTTCATCAAAATGTCAAGCTTAGCAAGGGACAATTTATTATGAGACGTGGTTAATCCCTAAGGGATATACCTAAGCCTCGAGGGCTCACTAATGATGGCCTTACCTACGTAAAGTCACAGAGGCAATGTAGTTCGATTGACCTTGACAATGGACGGCTTATTATGGAATGTGGATTGTGATGGATGGAAAGTGTATTATGACAGAACCTAAAGGATTGACTTAGGCTCCAGGGGTGCATCCATGATGGCCTTGCCTACATGATGTCATAGAGGCAATGTAGTTCGACAACTTGGACTGGCACATACTATTTTTTGAAGCTTTTGACATTTTCTTATTTTTTTGAAGTTTTTGAATTTTTTGAATTATTTGATTTTTTTGGATTTTTGGAATGTTTTGATTTTTTTTAAATTTTCAAGGGATATTTGAATGTTTTTGGATTATTCGAGGATTATATAATTTTTTTTGGATTTTTGAAATGTTTTGAATGATGTCCTTTGATACCATGTCTAAGATCCCATATGAAAACCTAAGTCACGAATTTCCCCCCATTCACATATAGAACCAATTATTATAGGTGAAATTGGATGGGCAATGTGCATTATGAATGGATATGGAAAGCAAGAGACATTAAACGTCAACTATTCTTAGGCCATGAGAAGGGGTACTAAGATTTATTATGGATTGGTGGGAAAGCAAGAGTTTTATTATGGAAGAGCATATAAGGACCATGATAAATGCATGTGAAAGATACCCGCAAGCAAGCGAGCAAGCATGCACAAGGATCCAAGGAAAAACATGATCTTGCCCCTAGTCAAGTTGAAAACTAATTGATTGGTGATGATGATGTTGACATTGTTGATATGGGAAGGACACATCTCGAAAATAATGTGAGGATTAAGAAAGACATATCTTGTTGATGATAATGTAACTAAATGATCAAGGTTTGCAACAAGTCTATAAACAAAGCCAAGGAATGTTTTGGATGATGCGCTAGGTTGCATAGCAATATTGTATGGATTGGGCTTGTTGCATTTGGAATGACATCTATTTAGGTTTGAATGGGATTATGGAGGGATGTTGGATAAGTGGACTAGAATCCTTAAACCAGTGATGAGGGAAAACCAATTCTAGTGATAGGTATGAAAGGATTAATAGATTGCTTTTGTAAAGGATAGGAGACATGAGGATTATTGGATGGAAGAATTAGCATATGATCTCCAAGGACTATGTCGCATAGGAATAATTTGTTTTCTCTAAGATATGGGTTTGGATAATGCTATGAAGGCAATGCCATGATGTATTCTATGGATAGTGTATGACCAAAGGATTTAACATGTCAAGAGTTTTCCCAAAGCATGATTTATGTTTGTGCCCCATTCCTTATCAAGATCAAGGTAGGTAGGGAAGATGGATGGAAACGATATGGGTTAGATAGATAGGTGGAAATGTCATGGGAAAGGTATGGTTCATATGAGACAACTCGCCCCCAAGTGTAATGGTCTGCATAGATAGTTTCTCTTACACATGATGCTTGTTTGCCAGGTTTTCATCATGGTACTTATCCAAAGCACAATTGAAGTGGTTTTCACTATTGGATAAATTTTTTCTCCTTAGTATTTTTTTCAACATGTTTTTAAATGACACGCAAGATGCCTAGTTGCCAGGATTTCATCAAGGTGACATTTTTTTTTGCTTTTTTAATTTTTTTTATATGGACTCGATGCTTTAGATAATCATTGATTGTTTTGAACTCTTTGATGGTGCTGATATAAATGCTAGTGTCATGATATGCCAATAGTGATCTTTATGGAGAAGTTGCATTGTCGGGATTATAACACCTGTATACAACTGATGGGTGTCATTGTGATCCTTTCTGATAGTAGGGTTGGCCTTATCAGAATACACACATTGTGATAGAGTTCCATGGGAGTCCTTACGATAAATAGTTGCTGCCAAGATGCGATGGATTTGTGAAGTAGGATTTTAGAATGTAGACGAGATATTAGATTATGATTTATGAGGGTAGATGTGGATGAATTATTTGGACATTTGGATGTACCAATTTTTTATTTTCCAAACCTAATATGGTGGATGATGGAGATTGGAATTTTGATTGGGATAGTGTTTGGAACCAACACTTTTATATGCCCTGCATGATGACCATTTTGAAGGAGGTGGGCATTTATTATATGTGGGAGGCATCTTTTCTTGTGGCTCCACTTTTTGATTGGATATTGCATTTGAAATCTCTTCTTTACTTGATCCATTTTAACTTCATTTGTCCACTTGGATTTTTGTTTGATCCATTGGCCTTTAACATTTGATTTTGGCCTTTGGATTTGCAAGACTTGTTTTTATTGGTTCCACGTGATGGGTTTAACTAGGTTGGGATGATGGTTTATGGTGTGGATGGAAGGAGTGTTAACAACAACCTTATGATAAGGATTACTGATGGCCCCTATTTTGATGTTTGTATTCGATAAATTTGCCTCCAATATCATGGAGGTATCACTAAAATCATTTGATTTGATGATTGAAGAATAACCAAGACCTTGATGTCTAGGATTTGCCTGAAATTGTACTAGTTCTAGAATGCCTTGCTCATTTAGGTCTAGTCCTCTTCCTTGATACTACATGATCTAAAATATTATATTTGCAATGGGGTATTTGTTACTTGAAAGCAAGATAAGAACCCATCATTGTGTATTTTGAAATTGTTGCTTGGAATTTTCTCCTCTGTGAGAAAACTTGATTTGAAAAAAGTAGATGATCCTAGTTGATAGGATATTTTGGCTTTATCATTCACCATTCTTGTTCCTTCTTAATCATTTACAATGTCAATTTGATCCATGGTAGCTTTTGTATCTTCTTGTTTGATTTGATCAATAGTAGCTTTTGTATGTTCTTCTTTGACTTGATCCATAGTAGCCTTTATATCTTCTTGTTTGATTTGATCTATAGTAGCTTCTTTATGTTCTTCTTTGATGTTATCCATGTCATTTATTTGATTATCTATGTTTCCAAGGGAGGCAAGTGTCTCATCTTGGGAAATTGAGGTGTTTGGAGTTTAGATAGAATCAAGCACAAGTTTTTGATCACAAATGTTATAAAGGTCGATGGGAGGAACATTTTAGATTTCTTGATCAATGCTAGAATCTTAATCAAAGATAGGTTTATCTTGGATGACATGATAGGGAATATGATCTTGATCAAATATTAGATTAACTTGGATGTCATGATCATCTATAGGTGATTTTTGGGTAGACTCAAGATTGGATCATGATCAAGGATTGGATTATCATAGATGATATGAATAGGGTATTGATCAAGGATTGTTTTAACTTGTATATCACAATGATCTATATGGTCCTTTTGGGTGACTTGATCTTGATTTATCTTGGAGTTTATTTCATCATGCTTTAGACTTTTCTCTTGACATGTACCTAGTGGTTTAGGTAATGGAATATAATCTTGGAAAATGATATGATTCTCTTCGATGGACTCAAAATTTTGGCATGACAATAATGAAGTTTCAATAGCAAGATATTTTTTTCAGATTGGTAGGTAATGGAGGGCATGATGGTGAAAGATGGTTGGATGGTGTAGGATTAACAATGTGATGGGATTTCCTAACTTTATTTTCACGTTGGAGTTGAGCATTATTTTTTATGCTTCCTAGAAGATCATCGAAAAATGTATTTTTCTTGAATGGATTTGTGGATTGGGATGGAGTTGATGGTAGTGGCTTAGTGGGTGAAGGACTAGAATATGATGCACAGGCTATAAGAATTTATTAGTTTGGTGATGGGGACAAAAATTTAGGATATGCATGGGAGATATGGATTTGTGATATGGTTTGGGGTTGTGGAATGATTTGTATAGAAGACTGGTTTCCCTTGTCAAGGTTAGGATAAGGATGACTAATAGATGTTTGTTGGGGATTAATGGTATGGAATGTGTTAACTAGTTCTTGATGGAGAGGTTAGATGGATGGATGACTAGAGCTTATGGATGGTTAGTAAGAGGGGTAGATGAGTGGTTGACTTGGGACTGTGGGTGATCAGTATTGATGATTGAGGATTGATTTGTATTTAGCTTGACTACGAAGAAGATCAAGGTAAAATGAAGACATGATTGTGAGTTTGGATTAGGATGGATAATGGGATGGTTTGGATGGATAAGTTAGTGGAGTTTTGATTCATATGCAAACACTAATGCAAGGTAAAACTAAGCAGTCAAAGACCCTTTTTTGTTTTGGATTTTATGATTTTTTCTATTTTTTTTAGATTTTGAGATTTTTGGGATGGATGCAAGCTAAGAATGAGGATACAAAATGACAATGAGGCTATGTTATGTTTTTGGGATTTTTGGATATTTAACTTTGAACCTTGAAAAAGGATGCTCAGAAAATAATGATGGCCCAAGGTAAATAAATTAGAATGTTAAGACCTCTAAAAGGACAAGAGCCTGGCAGATAATGGTGATGATTGGATAAAAGCAAACATAAACAAGACTCATGAGTTTAAGGCTCAACTTGAGGATAAGATAGATGAAATATGATAAGGTCAAGACACCCAAATACATGACTATGGTTTGATCAATGGTTTGATAAGTTTCTTAATTTCAAAACTCAAAGATGACTATGAATGATCTAAGATGGAAAATGTAAAACTAGGAGATGCAAGCTAAGCTAAGGAAATGGTAAATGTGTTGAAAGCAAAAGGTATACTAAACACTTGTCTTAGGTTTGAATGTATGGTGAATGTATGAGATGGGATTGAAAGTTGGATGCACAAGAATTGACCCAAAATTTTGACTTCTGACAAATGTAGTGGACAACCAAATAGATGCGGGGCTAAAAGGCACAGATGTAGTTTCAAGATTGAACAAATGTGGTGTAGAACTAACTAGTTGTGGTGTACAAACATATGTGGGATTCTGGATTTTCTAGGGCTTTCTGACAAATGTGGTGTTATATCTGACAAATGCAATTTAGTTTTCAACAAATGAGATTCAATGTCTGATAAATGTGGTGGATTGGATTCTGACCTAAAATCAATGATTTTTAAGTGATTTTTCATTTTGGGCAGTTTGTAAATGTGATAAAAAAACACAACAAACACTCAAAATATAAATTTGGCTAATTTGACTCTTTGAATCTTGGATGATAAAGTATTTTGAAAGTTTTCTCCAATAAAACTTGTTAAGCCTTGGTTCAAAAACACTTCAAACAAGCACAACTTAGCTAGTAGTAATGAATTATCTACTATCATGGGATTACCACACTAGTGTGTAACTAGTGTTAATATGAATCCAAGGAGTGGGTAACTAGGGTATGCCAAGGTCATGACGTAGGAGCATCCAAGGTGTAAGAGCAATCTTGCATCCCTAAAAAAATGTTGTTTATTTTTATTTCAGTTAGGTTTAGTGAATAATTTTTTAGGGCTAAAAATGTTAGGATTACTTACTATTTTTAGTAAGTTGGAAGGGCTGAAAAAAAGCAAGTTTCTATTTTTAGTAAGATTGGATGAGCTAAAAAATGCATGTTTTTATTTTTAGTAAGTTAGCATGTGTGCATGTATGGGCATGAAATCTTACAGAGAGCTCTAGAATGGTGAAATGAAGCTAACGGCAAAGAAATCACTTCAATACCATTTGTCACTAGTAATATATTAATGTTTTGTTTTCAAAATCACTTTAAAATTATTCTAAGTCAATTTTGAGGCACCTAGAGGTTCGTAATCGGCCTAAAAAGTGGTTGAAAATCAAAAGGCCAATAAATCGACCCTTTGCGGCCTTACTGCTCATCAAGATCTATCCAACAACGTGAACAATTTGTTAAACTAATGCCTGAGTCAAAAGTTATGACTTAGAATTTTGACTAAAATTTAGGAATTTTCTAAATTCAGAAAAAAGGTAACTAAATCTGTTGGGCACCAAAAATAGAAATGATAGTTCATTGGAAAGTGAAAAAGTCTTATAAAGTGGTGCCTTTAAGAATGAAAAGGGATTGGTCCTGGATGAGAAGATAGACAAAATTCTGGCTTTTAGCACAAAATAAAAAGGTTGGGGTTTCAGTGGCCATTATTAGCATTTGTAAACTTGGATGTCTGATTTTCTAAATGTATTTACAACCCAAATTTTTGTAACAGTGGTCTTGTGACTAGATTGTTGTAATGCATTTGATTGTATGTATGTAGATGATTTCTGAGAATATAATAACGTTGCATATTTGTTGTTCTTGAATGTTATTTTATGTGTAAGGTGTGTTCGAGGGAGAGTCTCCCTTCATCAAGTGGTATTAGAGCTAGAGTTCCTGAGAGTGTAAACAGATCATTGAACGTGAGGTAGTTTGCACTAGGACTTGTGGTTGTGGGTTTGTAAACTAAGTGATCAGAATGCCTCCATGAAGAAATCATGGTGGTGGAGGAAATATTGGAGTACATGATGAGGGTTTTAGAGCCCTACAAAGGAAAGTTCAAGCACTTCAAGAGGAGTTGTGTAGAGGAATTGATCGTAGAAGAGTAGATGAAAGTGAAGATGAAGCTGAACAAGAAGAACAATATGAAGAAGCACAATATGAACTAGAAGACCATGATCAAGTCAGATTATTTAAGGTCCTCTCCAAGATTGGGAAAAGGGCAAGGATTAAAGTTTTTGCATACTTTAGAAATCCCAATCCAGTAGAATTGATTGATTGGATCAATGACATGGAAGAGTAATTTGAGTACGAAGAGATAGAATATCCTAAGAGGGTCATATTTGTAAAGACCACATTGAAAGGTCATGCTAAAATTTGGTGGAAATAAGTACACCTAGAAAGGAATATAAGAGGTAAAGAGAAAATCACAAGATGGGACCAAATGGTGGAGAAGTTAAAGAGACAGTTTATTCCAATTGATTATGAGTTAGATCTATTGAAAAAGATGCAAGGTTTGAGGCAAGTTGATAAGTTTGTCAAGGAGTACATAGAAGAGTTCTACAAGGTCATAATCAAAACAAGACATTCAAAGGTCAACAAGGAAAAGGTAGCTCATTATATAAATGGGTTGAAACCAAGTATTCAAGAAGAGTTGAGTTTAGTCATAATGGCTACAATAGAAGATGCTTATTGTTAGAGTAATCATGCATTAGCTAATGATTAATTAATCTTTAATTACTTATTCGTCTAATTTATTCTCATGCACTTAAGCTAAACTTAAGAGTTCTTTGTTAAGTTAACTAAGTGTTTTTCTATGTTAACTGGAGTGAGCTATTATTAGATAATTTTGTCTCATAACATGTGATGTTGACACTTGTCCCGATCTAATCCCTTTATCATTTAGGGTTTCTCCTACATAACACTCAATCCTTATTGTACTATCATTCCAGAGATTTCTCTTATGATCTTTCGAGCTCTCGACCTTTGAGGACTTTTATTTTCCTTGAAGATTATTGAGGTTCATTGTTGTAGCTTTTTCTTGTTGAGGAATATATAAATTATTTGTTTGTAGATCTCTTGCATGGAAGGTGTCTTTGTTCGTTGTTTGATCCTGTGGCTCATGTTTTTCACAATGCATGATTACTCCAACACCCCCCTTAAGATGAACTCAGGGAGTAGCTAAAAACCATAAAAAGAATGCATGATGGGTCCCAACAAACAAGGCCTGGTTAGATACCCATGTACACACAATCGATCTCTCAAAATTGGAGAAAAAAGAGAAAACCATAGTAGGAGAAAACCACAGTGGGAAAAGTCCTCTCCAAAAGAGAGAAAGGTGAATAAAGGATTGAAAAACCTCCAAATCAAGGTGTGAAGGACTAAGAAGCCTCCAACCAAAACAATGTCCTAAAAAAGAGGAACATGTAGAACATCGCTAAAGCATGAAGCTATAGACTGCTGTCAAAAGATGACTGATTGGTGTTGAAATGAAGAAACTATTAAAACAAGAATGCAAGAGTGTTCATATGGTAAATGATCCATCTCACTGAAATGCATGTAACTAGTCACTAATGTGTGCTACATCTGAAAGTACATAGGAACAAGAGTAGATCACTCCAACGTGAAACCAAGGAAGCATTAGCACCAATAGTAGAAACTCAACATGATGTGTGTTTTTCACAATTCTAACACATCAATTTTCCCTAAAGGTAGAAGAGAAGCTAAATAGAAGATTTGAAAGAAACCAGAGAGGAAGAGGTCGTGGTGGAAGGACTAGTGAAAGATCCTATGGAGGAAGAAATGAAGATCAAAAGAAGAATGAAGAAGTTGGTTCCAGTCAAAACCAAAGAGGAGATAATTATTATCGACCTCATAACCAAAACAATGGTGAACAAAGAGGAAGGGGAGGACCTGGATGAGGCCCTGGGAGAGGAGGCTTCAAAGGAACCTGTTTCCAATGTGGAGAAGGACATCGAGCCTACGAGTGTCCACAATGTCAAGAAAGGACAAATAGGAGACCTGAAGCTAATGCACTAGATGAGGAAGTTGAATATGAGCATTCTGAAGATGCAAAAAGAGGAGATAATTTGGTCATTAGGAGAGCATTGTTGAATGAAGAAAAGGAACCAGTTCAAAGGAAGAGTTTATTCTACACAAGGTGCAAAGCTAGAGGTAGATGTTGTGTTGTTATCATTGATAGTGGTAGCACAGATAATCTAATTTCATAAGAGATGGTTAACAAGTTGTAGTTGGAAAGGAAGAGGCAATTGCATCCATATCAGATTGCATGGTTGCAAAAATACCATAGAGCTTTGGTCAATGAACAATGTTTAGTGAAGTTTAATATTGATAATGACCATGATGAGGTACTGTGTGACATCATGCCTATGGATGCATGCCATTTATTACTGGGGAGGCCATGGAAGTTTGATCAATGTGTTGTCCATGATGGGCATGCTAACACATGTTCCTTGACAAAGGATGGAGTTTGTCATAAGTTGAAGCCCCTAAAAAAGGTAGGAGAAAATGTATGTAGTAATGCAAGAGTTTGTTTGGTATATGGTAGGAATTTTTTAGATGGTATGAAGCACAAGGATATGTGCTTTGTGTTGATTTTTAGAGTCAACAAAGAAGAAGATGTATTAGTAGAAGTTTCAGATCCGCTGGGAGAACAAGATATTGTGTCAGATAATGTACCTGAAGGTTTGCCACGAATGAGGAAAATTAGTCACTAGATGGATTTGATACCAAGATCCAATTTTCCAAATAAGGCAACCCATAAAATGAATCCTATAGAGAATGATGAATTGAATAGACAGGTCCAAGAGCTGTTGAGAAAAGGATTGATTTGTGAGAGCCTAAGTCCATGTACAGTACCTGTAGTACTAGCACCAAAGAAGGATGGAGAGTGAAGAATGTGTACAAACTCTCAAGCCATTAACAAATTTATAATCAAGTACAAATTTCCCTTGTCGAGGATGGATGACATTATGGATTGCTTGAGTGGATTTGAGTACTTCACAAGGATTGAATTGAAGAGTGGCTATCATCAAATCCATATTAGAGAGGGAGATGAATGGAAGACAACCTTCAAAACCAAGGAAGGATTGTATGAGTTAGTTATGCCATTTGGGCTAACCAATGCATTGAGCACATTAATGCGGCTCATGAAAGAGGTATTAAAAGAATTTTTGGGTAAATTTGTCATTGTTTACTTGGATGTTATTTTAATTTTTATTAAGACATTGGAGGAACACTTGCTGCATATTCATAGAGTTTTTGAGAAGCTGAGGGAAGATAAATTATTGATTAATCTCGAGAAATACAATTTTGTAAAGAATGAGTTGATATATTTGGATTTGTAATCTCAACCAAAGGTCTTAAGATGGATCCAGAGAAAGTAAAGGCTATTGTCGAGTGGCCTACACCAAGGAGTGTTACAAAGGTACTTGATCATTTCATGGTTTGGCAAGTTTTTATAGAAATTTTATTAAGAGTTTTAGTAGTATATGTGCACCCCTAACAGAGACAATGAGAGGGGATAGAAAAGAGTTCAAATGGATTGTAGGAGCAGCTAAGAGTTTTGAATTGTTAAAGAAGAAAGTTACAGAGCAACCTTTTTTGGCACTTCCAAATTTCAATAAGGTGTTTCAGGTACATTGTGATGCTAGTGGCAGTGCCATATGAGCTATTTTGAGTCAAGAAGGTAAGTCTATTGCCTATTTTAGTGAGAAATTGAATGATTCCAAGAGAAAATATTTTGTTTATGATCAAGAATTTTATGCAATAGTTCAAGCTTTAAAGAAACAAAGGCACTATTTGTTGCCAAAATAATTTGTTTTATATATTGATCATCGGGCCTTAAAATACCTTAGTAGTCAAGGAAAATTGAACCAAAGGCACTTAAAATGGGTTGAGTTTTTATAGAGATACATTTGTTTTGAAACATAGAAGTGGGAAATCAAATAGAGTTGTAGATGCCTTAAGAAGAAGGCAAAATTTGTTGATAGAGATGAGGATAGAAGTTGTCGGGTTCAATAAACTCAAGAGTTTGGATCTTGAAGATCCAGACTTTGCAGAGCCTAGGAAGGCTTGTTTGGATTCTATTTCTTCGGATAGGACAAGATGGTTGGATTTTATTATCCAAGATAATATGTTGTTTAGAGGAAGCCAGTTGTGCATTCCATAAAGTTCTATGAGAGAGAACTTGATTAACGAGAAGCATAGTGGAGGATTGGTAGGACACTTTGGTCGAGATAAGACCACTGCTCTTGTAAATGAGAATTATTATTGGCCACAATTGTACCAATATGTGAATAAGTTTATGTAGAGTTATAGAGTATGCCAAATGGCTAAAGGGGTAAGTCAAAATACAAGGTTGTATAAGCCATTACTTGTACTAGAGAAGCCATGAGACCTAATATTAACATGGAATTTGTTCTTGGTTTACTGAGAACACAAAGAGGACATGACTCAACATTTGTGGTGATGGATAGATTTTCAAAGACAAAAAATTTCATTTTGTGTCATAAGACTAGTGACATGTTCACATTGTAGAGTTATTTTTCAAAGAAGTGGTTATACTACATGGTCTACCAAAGAGTATAGTCTTAGATCATGATACCAAATTTGTTGGGTATTTCTAAAGAACATTGTAGAAGAAATTGAAGTCTATTTTGAAGTTTAGTTTTGTACAGCATCCACAAACTAATGGGCAGACAAAGGTGGCAAATAGGAGTTTGGGAAACCTATTGAGATGCTTAGTAGGGGATAAACCCAAGGGATGGGATTTTTTTTTGCACAGGGATGGGATTTTTTTTTCCATAGGCAAAGTTTGCATATAAAAATTATATCAATATGAGTATTGGTAAATCTCCATTCTAGATTGTATATGGGAGTATTCCAAGAAATGCTTTTGAGTTAAGAAATATTGATAAAGTAGACAAAGTAGTGCTGAGGCTGAAGATTTTGCGGAGCATTTGAAAAGCTTGCATGAAGAGGTAAGAAATCATATCCTTAAGATGAATTCCTAGTACAAGGCTAAGGCATATTAGAAGCATAGATATAAGGAATTTCAGGTTGGAGATGAAGTCATGGTTCACCCGAGGAAAGAAAGGTTCCCAATGGGAATGCATATTAAATTGAAAATGAAGAAATTTGGACCATGTAAGATCTTGAAGAAGTATGATTTAGGAAATGCCTGTGGGGTAGAGTTGTCGAGTGGGATAACATCTCTCTTGTTTTCAACATTGTTGATTTAACAAAATATCATGAAGGAGATATAGAGGATGGACCAATAAAAGAATAGTGGAAAATTTTGACACCTATTTTAGAGAAGGAGATAAAAGAGATCTTGGATGGTTGTGTGGGTAGAAATACAAGAGATAGACAATATGAAGAATACTTGGTTAAGTGGAAAGGAAGGCCCGTCGAAGATTCATCCTGAAAATCTAAGGTAGAGGTTGACCGTCTTGGTTTTCTTCAGAATACCTAAGATGTGACAAGGTCACTTCTCAAATTACCCCGGGTGTAAGAGCAATCTTGCATCTAAAAAAAATGTTATTTATTTTGATTTTAGTTAGGTTTAGTGAATATTTTTTTAGGGCTAAAAATGATAGGATTACTTACTATTTTTAGTAATTTGGAAGGACTAAAAATAATAGGTGTCTATTTTTAGTAAGAGTGCTACCCTTTCTAGCAGTGATTTGCTGAAAAAAAAAGATTGGATGAGCTAAAAATAGCGTTTCTATTTTTAGTGTTCGCATGTGTGCACATATGGGCATGAAACCTTACAAAGAGCTCCAGAATGGTGAAATGAAGCTAACGGTGAAGAAATCACTTTAATACCATTTTCCATTAGTGAGATATTAATGTTTTGTTTTCAAAATCACTTTAAAACTATTCAAAGTCAATTTTGAGGCACCTAGAGGTTCCAAATCAGCCTGAAAAGTGGTTGAAGTTCAAAAGGCTAATTTATCAGCCTTTTGCGACCTTACTGCTCATTAAGATCTATCCAATAGCATGAACAATTTGTTAATTTGATGCCCGTGTCAAAAGTTATGACTCTTGAAAGTTGGACTAAAATTTAGGAATTTTCCAAATTCAAAAGAAAAGGTAACTAAATTTGTTGGGCGTTAGAAATAGAAGTGACAGTTCATTGGAAAGTGAAAAAATCTTATAAAGTGGTGACAAATAAAAAGGGATTGGTTCTAGATGAGAAGATAAACAAGCTTTTGGCTTTTAGCACATAACAAAGGCTGGGGTTTAAGTGGCCTTTATTGGCATTTGTAGACTTGCATGTTTGATTTTCTAAATGTATTTGTAGCCCAAATTTCTATAATAGTGGTCTTGCGACCAGATAGTTGTAATGCATTTGATTGCATGTATATAGATGATTTCTGAGAATATAATAAAGCTGCATGTTTGTTGTTCTTGAATGTTATTTTTTTGTGTAAGGTGTGTTCGAGGGAGAGTCTACCTTCATTAGGTCATGTACCACCTTAACACCCTCGCCTTGAAAGGATGAAGTCCAAGCAAGGAACCAAATCACCTCAACCAAGAATTGTACATGATGAGTAACTTCTCGTGACAATGCTATCATAATTTACCACAAATAGCATATGACCAAAAGGTGTTAGGATTCTAAAAATAATAGTTCATAGTGGAGGTACTCCTAAGAACACCACAACATAGTAGTGATGGGAGACCAAAATCTCTAACCCACGTCCGGAGTCACCTGGGACCGCAAAGCCCACCCCCTATGGCACAAGTGGATTGAGCTCACCCTTTTGGCTTTTTCCCCTTTATATAGCCCTTTGGGGATACAAGCTTGAGGTCGAACCCTAGGGTGAACTCCCAAGTAGGCCCCCTACAAAAAGAAAAAGGGAAAGCTTGCGTTGCTATTTCTCATCACCCAGAAATGACATGTAGTGCAAGGGGAGATGATACTTTAGACAATAGTGCTGCTATTTCTCATCACTTAGGATTTGCACGTAGTGTAAGGGGAGAGGATACTTTAGACAACATGCTTTCAGTAATTGACTCACATGCATGCAAGTGCAGAAGAAATAGAAGACAATTGTTATTTTTAAGCACCAATTCCAAATGTTCCTAAATTAAAAATCACAAACACACAATGGAACCTGCAAGAAATTGGATTAGTGGTTTTGTTCAAAGTCTTCTCCCAACGATCGCCACACAGCTAGAAATCAGATATCGGTAACAAAAAAATTTGCATGCTATCAACATGATTCTAAGATTTGATATTTTGCTATATTTTTACCCCAAAAAAAAAAATTCAAAGAAGATACCCCTGATAAAATTTTGAGAACTTTCCCAAAATGTAAAAATTTCAGAAAAATTCCTTAATTTGAGCCCTAGGGAGCATATTTACAAATAAATATTAATTTTCAAATATCAGATTTTATATTAATTATTTGAGGTCAAAATAAAAATTATAAAGAACAAACCCCCTTAGAATTTTGAGAGCTTTTCAAATCTGTAATTTTTATTTGAAAAATTCGTTGATTTGTGACCAAAAATTAAGATTTATGAAAATCATAAAAAATTCATAACTTGCTCAAAAATGTCAACTTTAAGCTAATTTTTGGACTGTAGGCTTCTGATATGATCCTTGGCCTCTAGTAAAATATAAGAAAAAAATTCGTAGCTGTTTAGGAGATATGATGAAATCTTTGGAAAATCCTAGGGTTTTGTCTTCAACTTTATATACACAAGGTTAGTCTTGAAATTTTTGAACAAAACAACAAGATAATGTTAATAAAACCTCAAAAAATAAAGATACAATAGGGATGTGAGTTAGGTTCACTAATTTGTTGACTAGGAAAATTAGGGGAAGGACTTGAATCATCAATAGCAACCACAAAACTATCTAAATTCAAGCCATAAAAACCCTAATCTAACAATGAAGCACAAGATGACAATAAAATCAAATAATGAACCAATAATACCTCAATTCCTATGCCAAAGTTGATTCTTCTCGATTACTGTTCTCAATTTTACTTGTTTGCTCTTAGATATGTACTGTCCATAATTCACAATAAGCTCAATGTAGATGTAAGATAACAAAATCTCAAGATAAATGGTATGAGTGATATGATAACAATATTGAAGTGTGCATAATTCACAATAAGCTCAATGTAGATGTAAGATAACAAAATATCAAGATAAATGGTATGAGTGATATGATAACAATATTGAAGAGTGCAGTTCTTCAAGATGAATGATATGAGTGATAGAAAATTATTGAAGATTGTGGTTAACCTTGAAATGAAATTAATAGCTTGCTTTTATAGAAATCCAAATTAGATGGACGGTGAGGAATAAGTGATGAGGCAAGGCGATCAATGGACGAGATTAGTTGAGAAGAAAATAAATAAGGATTGGAAGAATGGACTATGATCTAAGAAATTAGGTGAAAAATAAGGCTTGTATAGGAATAAATAAATTAAATAATTGCAATAATTATTTAATTTAGGAGAGGAAAAATGAATAATTAAATAATTAAAAATAATTATTTAATTATAGAAGAAAAGAGGGAAATGAAATATTAAATAATTGAAAACAATTATTTAATAATAGATGGAGGGAAATGGTAAATAATTAAATAATTAGAAACAATTATTTAATTATAGTGGAGAAGAAATGATAAATAATTAAATAAATAAGAATTTATTTAATTATAGAAGAAAAGAGGTGAAGAATAATTAAATAATTAAAAATAATTATTTAATTATAGAAGAAAGGAGGGAAAATGAAAATGAAAAATTAAATAAATAATAATTTATTTAATTATAGATGAGCAAAGAGATTAATTAGTGACATAAATAAACAATATTTATTTAATTAATAAGTGAATTAATTAAATAATTAAAAACTATTTAATTAATAGAAGAAAGTGTTATGACATTAGGAAATAAATACAAATTATTTAATTATATAAGAAAGGCTAAAATTAGTGAGAAATGTTGCTTGTAAGGGACATTTTTCAGTGTCTACACTAACTAAATTCTCCTTATTTTTGATCAAATACAAAATTATAATTTTTCTTCCATCCCTAATAACATTTTTCCCATCAATCTCTTATAATTGATGATTACAATGGATTATCCTTCTTGGGCCTTACAAGCATCACATAGAAGTTGGAAGTGAAAAATCCATCTTTTCATTTTGAATTTTATTTTACGTAGTTGGGAGTCAAAACTACATACACAAATTCAACACCCTATAGTTATGGGTTGGTCCCATATAATCAAACTCAACCTTACAAATTCAACACTCTATGTTCATCGTTGATCTTTTCACAAATTTATTTTATCATTGGAAAGGAAAATACATCCATCTCCTAAAATGTAAGAGAGAATAAAATGACTTTTATATAAATCTAGGGTATATTCATAAATTAAACAATCATTCAAAAGCTACTCTAGATTAAATGTTGCAATGCGTAATAAATATTAATAAATAAAATGATTTGAAAATAAGAGAATAAATAATTCTTAACTTGGAAACTATTGTAAATGTTGAATGGTAATTTGTTCAAAATGTAAAAATATTAGTGAAGTTTAGATGAATGAATGAATAAAATGATTTGAAAATAAGAGAATAAATAATTCTTAACTTGGAAACTATTGTAAATGTTGAATGGTAATTTGTTCAAAATGTAAAAATATTAGTGAAGTTTAGATGAATGACTGAGAATTTGTGAATGATCTGTTTGTCACTCTCAATCACTTCCATGATTGTGGATTTGCTCTCATAAGTGTCAATTTACTTAAAGAGGCAAATCTAATCCATGCCTATATATGTGGTCTCTCTAATATTTAGATTGTTAGTTTTAACTTGTCTTGGTGATCTTAGTCTAACTAGACTTTAAAATTCTGGAAAGCTCTTAAAATCGAGGATAATACTTTAAAACATGCAAGATGTCTTAGATGCTTGTGCAATGCATATTCCATAACAAATGCTCCTAATAATACATGCAAATAATAATGATAGTTCTATGATGCAAGAGATCTAACTTATATCAAATGTCTAAAATGAACCAAGACGACTCTTTTATTTAAACACCAAGATTCATAAAAGAAATATTTCTTATCTTGAGTCACATATTATAGTCATAAAGATAAGTCAAATCAACCCTAAATTAGAATTTAAATTTTAAAATAAAAAGATCATTTTTGTGAGAGTGGAAATTATTGTGATCACTTTTATGATTGTAAATTTAACCTAAAATAAATAAAAACAAAATTAAAGATTACAATGAATTTCAAAAAAATATAAATTAAAAATATTAAGACTACCCATTTACTTAAAAAAGATATCATTTAAATACTAACAAATAATATATAATGATCACTCAAATCAAAGTGAAAGAACATGGGCATACAATTTTCACATTCTTATATTTTCAAAGATTCTTATAAACGAGCCGAGGGGATTGGAATTTGGAAACAATAATAAGACTCAACAAACTCTTAAAGTATGCGGGTAAAATTGGGAAAACATGGGGTCATGACTGGTGAGTCCTTGGGTGTTCAGTTGGACGGACAAGCAGAGTCTTTAAGTGGTAATAGAGAAGAAGCCGGCTGAATGGATGGTCCGCGGGTCCACCGGTCCGTTCGTCGTTGTCTTGCTTCCACCCACCACGTGGGCACATCACATGCATGGTTTGGCTTGTGCTGCTGCTTCTCTTCTCCAGTGAGGACTGAGGACTGAGGTGGTCTGAGCACTCCATCATCCCTTCATTATTGATGACACTACTACTCACGTACACCAATGCCATCAATCGCAAGTCACGAGTCAGAACACCCATTTTATTCGGCACCTACCCATGTAGATAGGCAGTTTCCATCTTTCCGCTGCCAGCCTGCCTCCACACTCCACTCTCTACTCTCTGCAGTCCCCTAAAATTCTAAACAACACTTCTCGAGGCGCAACACGTCAGAGCAGATAGCTTTTTCGAAAACAACGGAGAAGAGTAAAATAATGACATTTTGTCGCTGCATGCATTAGGTAAAAGAGAATTGAAGAAGGGTTGAAAGGGGTTGGGTTTTGGGTTGCAACTTGCAAGTATCGGAAGGGAGGGATTTGGAGGGCTCTGGCTTGCATGGTATTTCCCGGCATTGGGCGGAGGAAGGATTCCCTTGTCAGATCAGGCAAGCAAAATCTTCACTCTCTCTTCTCAGTGCTTCTACTTGTCCCATTTCGCTCTTTCATTTTATAAAACCATATATGTTAGCGGTGACACAATGGAAGACAAAATCCGTTGAGATCTTTTGAGTTCGTCTGTTTTTGTTGAATGGCAGGAGAAGCGAAATAACATTATCAGGGTTTAGAATTACAGTCCCGAAAAATCGGTCTGTGCATTTGTAAGAGGAGTATTCGGTGTTTATATGATAGGGGCAGAGGTGTTGGGGAAGAAGGCGAGTGTAGTAATCAGTGAAGTGAAGCAAGGTTAGTAAAGCAGATCCTCAATATTTGGGATAGTATAATGAATGAATGATGTTAGCTTTAGGAAGCCTTGCAGTCGCTGATAGATCGGCACTTGTAATGTCTGCCTCCTGAGATTTTAGTGTTTTTGTGTTTATTTTTAGGACAAGAGAGTATTTAATGTGATCGCGTTTATGTCAAGTTAGTGATCTTATGTGATTTGGTGTAGAGAGCAAATAATAATGACGGAAATGCAGAATCCACTGATAGTGGATGGAAAAAGCTGCGGCTCCCTACTGCAGGAACTACAGGTGAGTTTGAATTTGAGTTCGATTTTAAAAGTTTAAGGTATGAGGATGGAACCTCACGGTTGAAAAACCAGGCTGCAACAATGTACTAACTTTCCTGCAGTTCTGCAAACTCCTTAATATAGTTGCTTTGCTATTTCTATTTAAGCAGTTTAAAATTGCAAAACTGTCGTAACATCATGTGGTTGGTCGATTTGTTGTTGATACACATGTTTGCACTTTTTAATTTATTCTGAAACAGACGTTAGGCAAAGCATTTTTTGAACTGATTTTGAATGATTGGGGAAACAGCAAATATGGGACGAAGTGGGAGAAAGTGACGCAGAACGAGATATGATGTTGCTTCAACTGGAGCAAGATTGCTTAGATGTGTACAAGCGTAAGGTGGACGAAGCTAGCCAGTCAAGAGCTCAATTGCTTCAAACCCTTGAGGATTCCAGAGCTGAACTCACAAATCTTCTGTCTGCACTTGGAGAACATTCTTTTCCTGGCCTTGTAAGTGTTTTCTCTCAAAACTACTTTTGGTAGACTAGCTTGGTTCCCCATACTTTTAGTGTGGCTTGTCCGGTTAACTGCTTTGCCAACTGATCCCACAGAGAGTTCACGGGTTTTGACCCTAACTTATTCCAAATATGTTTCATTCTGTTTGATTTGCACCTGTTCAGTCAAATTTCATTATTAATTTAGGTAATCCTTTTGGCACTGTCTTTTCAGCCTGAAAAGCCTACAGGGACCCTGAAGGAACAACTTTCAGCAATTACACCTGTTTTGGAAAAACTTTGGCAGCAAAAGGAAGAGAGGATCAAACAATTTCTGGATATTCAAGTCCAAATCCAGAGAATTTGTGGTGAAATTGCTGGAAAGTTGCAGCTGAATGAACCCACATCAACTCCCAAAGTTGATGATCAGGACCTGTCCATGAAAAGGCTTGATGAGTTTCACTTTCGGTTTCAAGAGCTTCAAAGGGAAAAAGTAATGCACTTTTCTCCATGTCTTTACACTTAATGTAGCAAAGATTTAGTTTTGCAATTAATGCTCTTTGTTCGTCATAAGCCACCTCTGCGGCTGGATGGGTTGAGAGCACCTTTTACATTCTGGGGATTGTTCTTGGCCAATTGAAATTAAGCCGCCGTTGGCCATTTCAATATTAAATGACTTGAGTTGAATAATTTATATGTTTCATTAGAAATTTCTTAATAAGTAATGTACCACTCTATATTAGATTAACTGTACTACTGTATTTTTTGACATTAAAACTGGGAAAATTGATTCTTGTCAGAATGATCGACTCCACAAAGTTCTTGACTATGTGAGCACTGTACATGATCTTTGTGCTGTCCTGGGGATAGATTTCTTTAGCATTGTTATGGAAGTTCATCCTACCTTAAGTGATTCAGTGAGTATTCAGTCAAAAAGTATCAGCAATGACACTTTGGCCAAGCTAGCTAATACAGTGCAGTCTTTAAAAGAGGAAAAGAAACAGAGGCTACAAAAGGTAATAAATGTTACATTTAGACATTTTTTCTTTAATTTCTTTTTTTATGGATGATCTACTTACTATGAATCTAGATTAGATATGAAATGTGAATGGATAAATATGATCATTATTGTTGGTCCACTTCAAGGTTCCAGAGGTAGAATTTGACTTCGCAATATTATCCTAGCTTATATGCCTTATGTTTGTAAACAATTCAACAAACTGCTTAATGAATGCCTCAAAACTGGATGTAATTATAATTTCAGATGATGATTCAGTTATTTGAATGAGCAATAAAAAAATATATGCTTAGGAAGTATGGAATAAGGTTTACTTGGTAGTAAATATTTTTTGATGCATGAGCTTTGACATTATATTTTGCTGAAGTCTTGAACAAGGTTATCCAGCCTGAGTTTCCTATAACTTATAGGTGAGTTGACTACAAGAGAATGAAAAATATGGCTGCAACATGCACGCCTCAGATGCCCATATTTTCAATATAGCATTGTTCCTACAGAGTGAATTTGTTATAATGAGTTGGAATGTACAGTAGGTAAGACATCTTTGAAAGGACAGTGTGCTTTATATGGTAAACTGCTTTGAATGCATTTAAAGTGAAAAGACAAGATGTTTCTTCTCAAGAATTGGACAAAAGTGAAGTTGTGCACTAGTATTTAACTTTAATTAGAAGCATCACCTACCTATCCAATTTGTTCAATCATATGGGATGCACATAGGCCGACAACTGTATAAAAGTCAACAAAATTTCAATAAGCGGTCATCTCTAACAAACTTTGGCCATATTTTTAATCACACCCTAAAATAAGTCTTATGACTGTAATTTTCTCTTGGATGAGATTGAAATGGGACTGAATGAGTGCCAAATATAATTGAATATCCTACAGGTGAAACACAGCGGCCTCTCACAGAAAATACAAAACCCTTCAGAGCCATAGAAGAATGAATAATATATGATTATAATGCCCCAAAAGTGGTTGTTCTACCTTTTGCATCTACATAAGCTTTTCAATAAATAATTATTCAGCTTAGCTCACTGTATGAGGAAGGTCATTTTTCATTAACCTTAAAAGGCCAAATGGATCATCAGATCCTTTTTTTAATTTTTATGGGTCACTTGGGGTTTATTTTGTTCAGCTATAATCCCCCCAGGAGAAGTTGTTACACCCCTAACTTTAACTATGTTTTACTTGTTACTTTTGAATTAATTAGTAGATGATTACGCACAATTCAATGATTTGATGTTTAGTAAAAATGTCTGGAAAAATCAATGTTTTCCTGAATTATGTTTATTTGACTCAAAATTGACATGTGTTTAAAAGTCGTCAAGATGTGATGATTTCATAAGGATTATGAAATGATTAATGATACATTAACCTCGAGTTGGTGTTTGTGAGTTGCATTCAATAGGTTTCTGCCCTCCGAGAAAGGGAGGGAGAGCATCATTGGAGAGAAGGGTATAGATACAAGGAAAAGAACAGGTTGTTGCCATCTTAGGTCTAGTGTTTATGCAAAATGGTGAACCTAGTTGAGTTGGGTAAGAGATACTCAACCCTTTTAGTATTAATACATATGTTTTTAGATGGTTATTATGTAAATATCCTTGAGCTAAGAGAAGCTTAATCCTTCTGGAGTGGTCTTTAATGACCGGTAACTCCATTTATGCTTGCAAGTCGCTGAGCAAGAGCTTTTATAGGCTCATTGACGGAGGTTAAGATGGGAATGATTGTGAAGTTAACCCTTGGGTCATGGTAATCGTTTTGTTTAAAAATGACTGTTTTAGGGTCCTTTGTCCCTCTTGTTTCTGTATATATACATATATTTGTGCAGAGATACTTATGAATATTTATCTTGTGAGGAAAATCAGCATATGCTTACCATGTCTATTTTTGCATCATTATATACACGTCTTGGTGTGATAATGAAAATGGCTAAGTTTCAAATATTGAACTTGTTTAAGTATCTTTAGTGAACTATTATAAGCCATGATATAATTCTTGGAAGTGGAAAAACAAGGATAAGTAAATGTATTGTGGAGCCAAATTCGCCATGGCACAACATATGGGAGTGGCAAGGTTTTATTATGTTTATTTATTGTTTAAAATGCTAGGAAATTTGTTTAAGGCAGCAGGTATTCCACCAAAGCAGACACGATATTAAGTGTGGAGTTAAATGTGGATATCCATGATGGAAAACGTGGCTATCATTACGAATGCCATGAGCTATTTGTAACTTCTTTTAAACTGTTTCTTGCCAATTTATATGAGAAATTTTAGTATCGACAGGGAGTGAATGATAACAAAATACTTGTAACTGAATTGTTAAAAAAAAAAAAAAATCTGTTTCATCGTATTCTAGCATGCAAAACCTCGCGGGGGAGAGGAAGATAACTACAGGGAACAATTGAATAGCGGGGGGGGCTCTCACTACGCTAGAGAGGAGATACAGGGCAAGGAAGAACGATGGAGGAACACCCATGGTTTCATGGAGAACACAAGTATTCCCCGCCGACAACCAAGATTTCACCTTGGTTGTTTTCTTTCACCACCTGCCAGCCACCTCCTCTTCTCTGGCTTGGAAACGCATGCACATTCAAGGAAGACGGTGGACCGGAAGTATCCTCAATACAGGTCCTTCATTCGAATCCTATTTATTATCTCATGAATACCTAGGTTGAGATAGGTTGTTCCAGTTCGGTACCCAACTATTTGTGCAAGATCTTGTGTGGGTAAGAGAAAAGAAAGAAGCTGACACGAGAGATCTAAAGATTGGTTGCACCAAGATTATCTGTTTAGTATATACGAGTCTTGAAAGAAAAGTATAAAAAACGTGGAGTAAGTAATGAGCGACCCATACAATAAAGATGCCACATATCCAAGAGTTGAGACTCTAGTGGGAGAAAGAAGTGTGGACATTCAATTCTAGCGAATGGAGAAAGAACCATAATCTGTGGCTAAGTGCATATCGCTGCCAACCTTATTTACCCGACAATCAAATAAAGGTATGTGAACTTTTCGTTCTTGATATTGGAGATTGGCCATTCCTAGTTTATATATATACATATATATTTTGGATGCTTTTGATGCATTAAATTCAATAAGGGATAGTTTTGTCTAAAATCCATCCCATGCTAGAATCTTTATTTGTTCTTTGAAATACCCTTGCTGAGATAGATCATCTCTTGATTTGTTACCGGAAAGAATAGGTTCCATGAAAACTTCCTTTGATTGATATAAGACTCTTCATTCTTGGAGGATATATCAAACTTTACTTCCTTCGTGATATTGAACCAAGCTCGAATAATTCAAAAATAAAGAAGTGGAAGAATTGACTAAAGCACAACTAAGTGCTAGTTTTTTTGTCAAGAATGCTTACTCAGGTAACGTGTAACTACTCTTGAGTTCTTTTAATAAATACTTGTTGAGAGACCTTGCAATAATAATCAGGCCCTTGGAAAGGAAAACCTCTTTCCTTCCTCAATATGTTCCTTACTGAAAACACCCAGGTGGGGTAATTGTAAAGGATGCTTATATACTATTATATAACCTTATGCACGTCTTGATGTCGACATAGTGTCGTCCATATGGTTAAAGACACGTGAAAGTGGGTGAGAAGATAAAACCCTTTTGAATCGTGTTGGGGCTAGAATTGGAGGCAGTAGCCTAGACCCTAGTTGCTGTAGATACGCAACAAAGGGGTTCAACGCCCAAGTAATTTGACCAAACATGTTAAATGATAACTTGGTGAGTAAGCATTATGCTAAGCAAATTTATTGGAGATGGGATCAGTAGGTCTACACATGTGGTTACCTTTGGTTAACATGATTTCACCGTATTGCAAGGAGGAATAAGACCTAAAGGAAGTTATATTACTATTATTGGAGATCTAACCCTTACGATGTAGACTAGCCTATATTCATACTACATTAATGATTGGGAAGGTCAAGAAGATATAATTTTGTGACAAGAAATGCTTAAAGTATTATCACGAGAGTTGTCTATCTCAAGGGTTTGGGTTAAGACTCGAGCAAGTGGTTGTAGCCAAGACCTAGGAAGTTACATGGAAGTAACTCAGGTGTTCGAGTCAGAAATAGCCAACAACCCAAAAGAATTAATCACCATGTGAATCTCTGCTTTCTAAGGAAGGATTCTATAATGAAGCTAAAACATTGTACATTCGAGACTATATCTAGAAGAAAAGATCTTCAACTTAAGACTAATATCTATTAGTAGTTAAGTTTAAACATTTTGTCAGTAAATAAAGAAAGTGAGTAAAGATGGGGTAATGAGTTAAAGAGCACATTAGGTGCCATAGTTGCAAGATTGCCTAAACAATAAAAGGATAAAATCCTTGTTCCTTTGATAAATGAATTGTGGTTTGAATTATTTCCTTGAAATGTAAAACTGTTTCATTGTAAGTGCCCCAAACCCTTCTAGGGTTTTGAATTGAATCAAATGCCACTCGGTAGAGGATTTTATGTAAAGGAAGTTTCCTTGTCAGTATATGACCAGTTAGGTCAAGTTAGTTGTTCATATTGGCAAGGAAATGTCAGGTAAACTATATTGGGGAGGAATCCCTTTTGTATTTCATTTGTCTTGAACTAGTGGCAGTTGCCAAGACCCAGTAGTTATGCCAAGTAATCTGGGGATTTGAGAAAGATCTAACATCTTATCAACTCAGTTGAGTTATGTCTTAGTGAGAAAAGTTATGTAGAGTTATAAGTTCTTGGTGAATGTTTTTGGGTGGAACAGTTAGTTCCAGGACACCTTAAAAGATTCCTTTATATTGTTGAAACTTTGTTTAATGCATCAAAGATTTTTGGTATTGAATCTTGTGTGTTCAAAGACAAGAAGTCATAAACCCTAGATATTGCAAGAATGCAATAAGGGACTTTTTAAAAGGTTTGAAATACCTAAAATCTTTACATTACATGTATATCCTGGATTAAGGTTTAGTTCTAAGTCAGATTGGCTAGAGTGGATTTTCTATACAAACTAGTTGTGTCCAATGTACCAAATAAAGTGAGTAAAACTATAGGATGAGACAGTTTCTAAGACGAGTCAGAGGTGTGTGTCTAGACATCATGACCAATCAGAATAATCATACTTAGCTAGAAGGGATCTAGAGTTGTATGGTCGATTGAGTCTTGTAGGACACATCACTAGGACTCAGATGGATCTAGAGTTGTATGGTCGATTGAGTTTTGTTAGACTCATCATTAGGACTTAGATGGTGAAACTTGACAAGTTCCTTATATCTATGCCCTTCGTGAAGGGTCGGGGCGCTTCCAGAGAGGAATTGTGCGGAGGACCACTTGAGTCCGTGGTTGGAGGAAAAACACTCGGATGATGCTCTCCCTCTATAGTAGAAGACTCACCGAGTCTCGTGAAGATCAACATCAACATTTGAGATGCAGTGAACTCCATGTTATGGTTTATGACATTCCACCTATGAGGTAAAACTATTCTTTATGCTAAGTGTATCTTATGTGATATAAATGAATATTGTAAGGAATTATCTTGATTCTAGTTATGATTACATGTGAATTCAAGTTTGAATTTATCTGGAAAAGTTATACTTTATTCTTGTGCTTATGCAAATGATTAAAAAGAAAAAATTCTCTCTCATGTTTACTAAGTTTATTTACCTTCTAGTAAATTCTTGAGTTTACTTGTGTATTAAGAGGATGGATGTTACAGAAGTCTTTCACAAGAAAATTTTAGTGTTTACTGACAGAGGCAGGCAAAAATTTGGAATTACCCTGGACTTATTTATAGTAAAAATCTAATATGGAGATTTGTCAAATGAGATGAGCTCGAGTGGTTAGTTATCAGGGCTTCCATACTAGACAATAGACACCCGTGTTCAAATCCCCTGGGTGAATTTGATAGATGATGTACCCCTTGGTTATGGCATCAAAGCTAAAGGACATTCCACAAGGGGAGTTTACTAATTAAAATAACATACTATGTAGATAAGTTTACTTTTCAAAATCTGCAGTTATTATCAAGTAAAAATGTATGCATTTTAGATAAGTTCATAGATATTTTTTGAGTCACCTAATCCTGTCAAAATCTGCAGTTATAAGGAAAAATACGTCCTCTATAATGTAAAAGTTTACAGATACTTTTAGGTTCCTTTTTTAAGTCAACTATGTAAGATGTTTAGGTTTAGGAGATGATTTTATTTCAGATATTAAACAGAATCTGATAAAATATATATCAAGAAACAAATATGTAGTACGTACTTTTTTTTAATAGGTTAAGGGTAATTGGGAACATCATTGGGCCGAGACAGGTTCTAAGGATGAACAGGTCCTAGTCTTGAATGTGATATTACGTGTGTATGTCTGCTGAGCTGTGGGTTGTCTCATTGCAATGTGGGTATTTGAACTTGAGTAGTTCTCTTTTCAAATGTACCTCTTTAGTCTTTATCATTGCACCACAACCATTTAGACAAACAAATGTAGTGCATGCTAAATTTGCATTGTTGATAAGATATGTTTATGATCTGAATGTGCATTATTCTCCAGAGAGATATCTACTGTGCCTTTCTTATGCTTGTCACGAGGACATCCATATCAATTTTAAAATGTTTACTGGTTTGTAATCTTTGAGATGGTTATGTCAATGTTGTTTGAGGCTTTGTTCAATGATTTCATTTTTCAATTTCTTCATAGTTCTCAAGCTTCAGTCTTAGGAGATGATTTCTATTTGAATAAGCTCTGCTAAATATGTATCTCCTCCTAGAGTGTAATATAGAATACAGATGCGTGTCAACAACCTTTAATGCCTTATATATGGCTTTCACATGTTTTCTTTGTTTCACAAGTACATATACAAGTCCAAACCAAAATTCTTATGCAAAGCAATGTTAATAATTTTCTGGATGGCGACTGTTAAACAATCTAAATTTTGTATAATAAAGATGTTTGTTGGCTATAGAAGTGGTTGGTTATGTAAAGCTTTAACATATTGACAGGCAAGTTCGTCTAAATTTGTGAAGGGCAAGGTGCAAGGTAATTTTTAAGCTGAACAATCCCCTCTCATTTTAGTGCAGTAGAGATTCTTCAAGAAGCATATAGCTCTTCTTGTGAAAACCAGGGAACTAGTTTGAGTTAGGATGTTCAAGTCTTTGTGGCCTTGGGGTACAGGCCAAGATGCCAATCTTTTCTTTAGGGTAGAATTTTCCTTTTCACCATGTTGCTAAGCTGAAGTAATAATTTTGTTGTCAGGTGCAGTATTAATTACCTTTCTTCCAAAAAATTATATTGATGGCATCATGATTACACAGATAGACTGAATGGTATTTTTCAGATATTAAATTTTTTTATCCCATTTGTGTCTTAGCCTTAGTGTTAGCAGAAATACAGATAAATTGTAGACAAATTAAGACTCATGTACAAGGTAAATGTTGTATTTCCAAAATCTGTACATATCAAGCAGAGTAGCTGGTTGATGAAAGCCAATCATTGGTTTGGATAAGATGACATGATTAATGTTGGAGATAAAGTGCCAATTTCCTCACTCAAGCACATCCGCATTGTGATTCTGTGAGAAAATTATTGCGTGTGTAGTCTCCATATATAGCCAACAAAATTTTATGTTCCATTTTGCTACATCAAACCTAACCTGCTTTATCTTAAGATTTAGATTTGTAGGGACCATATTGCGGCACTTGTGCTGCAACAACAGAAATGTGTGAGGGTGTTTGACCATGGCAAGTATGTTTTTTCTGAATTCAAAAGTGCCAGTTACAAGTTGTTCATCAGAAATGTGTGAGGGTGTTTGACCATGGCAAGTATGTTTTTTCTGAATTCAAAAGTGCCAGTTACAAGTTCATGAAACAAATACTATTAAATTATTAATGATTAATTTACATTATTTTTCCTTTTTGACTATTTAACGACTTGCATAAATCATTGAGCAAGCAAGCCTTCTATTCACTTCTCCAATTTACCACACATTTAAGCAATCAAGCAAAGTAGAAGCTGTCCAATATGTTCTTTTAACATTTGAAATGTTTATGCATTCAATTTAAAATAAGAGAGTGTATAAGAGTGAATTTGCACCCCTGATGCAAATTCCCCTTTTGCCCTTCTCCACTTTAGAAAACCAAGTTCGGAGGCTTAATTACACCTAAGCCTGCTGCTTTCATCCCACTTGGTGCCTGTTTTGCGCGTCGGTAGAGGAATTTCTGTTGGGGACGCCTGCGCGGTGCACAAACGTCCGCGTGGCGCGTTTTTGCCCTTGGCAGATTCCTGCGGTTGAACTTGCAGAGGCGTTACACTTCTCATTGGGAGTCAAGTTGTAACGCCCTCTTCGGCCGACCGACTTGAATATGACCGTTTTCTTCATCTCCTCTTCAAATTCTGCCCTTCTACATGCATTCTAACTTCTTCCAAGCATTCAGTTCAGTCTCTTCACTCTTTTCTTGCACTTCCAAGCATTCTAGCAGCACTCTTGCACTCCATTGCAGCAACAACTTCACTCCATCACTTCAGTAGAGCAAGTTGGGGACAACACCATTGCAGCAGAGGCTCAAGTACTCTCATTTTCTCCCCCAAGCAGCCTTGAGTGCTCTTGGCGGAGGTGGTAAGCTTCCCTTTCCGCTTCTCTATTACTTGGTTGAGTAAGCACATTTATTGTTTTGTAGTATTTTGGTGTTCTCTATTATAGTACTTTCTTTATCATACTCGCTTTCTTGGCTGTTCGTGGAGTTGGAAACACCAAAGCAAGGTCTGACTGAGGCAGGCTCTTATACAGCCACCCAACATTCTCCTCCTCTTTGTGTGTAGGTGAACGTGTTCTCAAGGAGCTAGCTGGCGAATGAGTTTCTTTGTGAGATCCTTCTTGCTACTTTAACTCTTGTATTTTTGCTTTATCACATTAGAGAGTATTTTGTTTACTTAATCACGTTATTTTGGCCTTTTAGTAATAGTTAGCCTACCGTTAGTTTGTTTTCTTAGGTTTGACCTTGTCTTTGTAGTTGTCTGGTTGTATGGATGCCAACGCACTTGAGAGACGCCAACACGCCATGCTGTCGTCCTAGGACCATGTTTTCGTCCTCGGGTAGAGAGCTTCTTGAGGTGTAGTGTTGAACTTGAAACTGGCTCGCCTAGCCCCGTTTTGTATTTCAGGTCTGTAGAGTGATTGAAGGACCTTATAGTCCTCATCATTCTCGTCCCACATATCCTAACACTTTGTTAAGTTGAGGTAAGTTAGGGCAGCCTTCCGCATCTTGGCCCTCCGTGACCTGGGGCCTTGCACGTGGTGGTCCCCCTCTCTTACAGCAAGAAGAGGTTAAGTCTCTTGAAAATTGCTCAAATTGGTGTTGGAAAATCAAATGGAAGGTTTGGATTCACCTCCCAATTGTAGAGAGTGACATTGGTGCATCACCCTTGAACTAAGTGGGGTGCTTGACCTAAGCTAGGATAATTTTTTGTTATATTGAGCTTGTTAAATAAATGTGTACATCCGGTACACAGCTCAAACCTTTTATGTGCTTCTGTCCTTTCTTCATTGCATTCTAGAGTAATTGCTTTTAATTGTAATGTGTCTATACTCAAAATTTTCTCATACTATAAATTAACTTGGCAAGAAGGGACTGACACAATATGTAAACTTTTACAATTTTCCTATGTCTACCACTCTTCCTCTATAATCCCCAATCTTTGTCTCTTCAAGATGTTGCTTAAAGACTTAAAAGTGATTTCAGCTGCCTTAAGTGTAGCAGCAAATGCTTTCATTGCAAGAAAAACATGCTTCCTTAGTTACTGGGTTTTCAAGTTTCGGTCGTGTTGCCATATCAGATGAGATGGGTTTGATTAGGGCATGGCCTTGCCATCATGGGCACCTTGTGGGGACGTCCCATAGGGTACATGTTACGATAGGGCTGTGCCTTGGCCAATCCCATAACATACTTGGCTGTTTTAGAAAAATCCTGCATGTAGGTTAAAAAAAGGCTTGAAATTATAAAGAATGGTTTTTTAAAATGATTTTTTTTTTTTCACAAAGTAAACCTAAAATCTCTTTTTAAACCCTAAGTGTGGATAAAATGGCCATTTTTCATTCTTGAAGCTTGCTGTTTTTCTTTCAAAGGCAAAGGATTGAAAAGGCATAGAGTGTGTTTGCTAAGTGCTACAATAGGGAACAAGCTTGCACGAAGGAGATTTATTGATCAAAGGTAAAAGACATTTTGAATTTTTTTTCAAATTTTTTCAGAAATTTTCAAGTTATTTAGAAACATTTTGAATATTTTTAATTGTTAATCATTCTTATTATTTTTGAATGTATTGTGGGTACATTTTTGTTTATTGTTTTTTCTTAGTTAACATACTAATTAGGGTTACATTTTCATTTTTTAAAATTTTCTTAACAACAAGAATCCATATAGATTAGCTGCTAGTTGTATTTTAGTGGTCCTAGGGACAGCTAGGACATTCAAATTTGATCAATCATTTCAATGGAAATATATTATGATGATTTAACAACTTGTTGGAGGTGGGGCTTTTCTTTGGCATTGTAGTAATTGTGAGATCAATTATAAGAGCTCACACATTTGAGTGAAAGCTCATCTATGTGCTATGAGCAGCCAAAGATTGGAGTCTGCCAAAGGCCGAATAAAAGGGGTTGCCAAAAGAGCAAATTCTCTCATATATCAAAGAACAAGATGAAGTTAATAGTGTAAGTGAGAGCAAAATTAAAATCTCATCCTTTCTTGAAGAAAGGGCCACTTACGCCATTGACAGGGTCAACTCTTATAGTCGTTGTCCCACATACTTTCTTTGCAACATCACTTTACAAGAAGAGGATTACTCTCTCTCCCACAAAGGACACATTGGATAATGCATTTTAAAATAAGGTGAGGGATATTGTAGATGAACACATTGCATTTTTATGTTAATGGGCATCTTTTCAGTTAAGCGAGATCATCATGTTGATGGGAAATGGTGTATGCAATCAATCAAACACCCTAGGGTATGAGAAGGCACACTTTGCTTTATTGGCAAAAGAAAAATGTTTTGTAGAGGAATCATTAAAACCAATTAGGAATTCATGGGTTGAAACAAGAGTCTCCATCATTTTTGATGGATGGAAAGATTGGAAAAATCGACCTTAAATAATGTCATTGTAGTGTCTTCTAAAGGGGCAATGTTTTTGAAGGTGGTTGATTATGAGGGGCAAGTGAGCGATGCAAATTTCATTTCTAAAATCCTCAGTGAGTTGATAGAGATGATGGATGTTGAAAATATTGTCCAAGTCATAACAAACATTGCTAAAAATTGTAGGGCAATATGTTTATTTGTTGAGGAAAGATATACACATTTTTTTCGACACCATGTACCATCCCCTCCCTTATTATGATGATCAAGATTGACACAAAGATAGATTGGGTGAAAGAAATATACATTGAGGGTGTCAAAATTTACATGTTCATAAGAAACCATCATATGTTACAAAGCATCTTAAGGAGCTTCTCCAAATTGAGGTTGTTGAAGGTAAGTTTATGAAATTTCAATAATTATTTTATATTACCTTACTTTTGGAATAAAAATTTAATTATAAATTTTTATGACATCTATTTTTTAATTTTTTTTTACACTGTGTTAGGTTGTTGAGATTTGATTCACATTGCACAATTGTTTTGAAACAACTTGTGAAGGCATGAGGCATTGAGTGTCATGGTAATTAGCAACCATTGAGGCAGATGAATTCATAGAGGGCCTAGAAGGTCAAATCATTGATCTTGGATGATGATTAGTGGGATAATATGGATTACATCTCAAGTTTCATTGTCCATCATGAGTATGATTAGGATGCTAATATTGATTGGTTGTGTTTGTGAGAAATGTATGATGGCATGAACTCTATGATAAAAATAAAGGTCATATTTGTAGTGAAGCAGAATGACCCTACAAAAGCATTTTTCAAAAGGGTGAAAAGAATAATCGTTGAGCGTTGGAACAAGATGACCACTCCCTTGCATCTCCTTGTGTTTGCATTGTACCCCAAATATTACAGCACAAAGATACTTTCTTTGTTTAGGAGAGTGGCAACATTAAAGCTGTTGAAGGATACAAGGTTACATTTTGAAGAATCTTCTTAGATTTAAGATGTGGAGGATATTGTTATGCGAGAGTTTGACAACTTTATCTTGTCAAAGAATCATAGTCTTAGCACTCTTCAATACAAGTACAAGAAGGATGCCCTACATGGTTGCTCCAGGGTGAGTCTCTATTTTCATCCAATGTCTTACAATCAAAGTTCAATTACAAGAAAGCATTTTAAATTTTTTCAACATTCTTACTATTCTTTCACATCTTCTATTATGCTTTATAGTTACAAATGTTGTATTGACTTTGTCTTCAATTTTAATAGGTTGCAATTTCTTTGGTTGATAAAATTGGAGTGCATACTCCTTTATCCACTTAGTTAAGTGTAATCGATTGGTTGTTAAACAAATAGAAGATTTGGTCTATGTGCATTCCAAGTTGTGCTTCATGTTACATAAGGAAGCTGACTACAAGTAAGGCACAACAAACAATTGAGACGTAATTTCAGAGTGCATCAACTTGGATGCATATGTTGCATGGCTTGCCATAGTTAGTTTAAAGGATGAGGAGGCTCCTACACAATATGTAGTTAGTGGGAGTGGCACTTTAGTTGCTTGTTGTTCAAATCAACCAAGGGATGACTTTGATGAAGAGCAAGATGGATTATTGATTGTATAGTTGTATTTACCATAGATGGAGAACTCGACGAGCATTCGCTTGATTCGTTGCAACTCACAAGTTTTTTTTAGCTTGTGTTAAGTCAATGTGATTCGTGCACCGAGTTAGGGAGAGTTAGGTTGAGTACTTGATTGAGTTTTCCTTGTGATTTGATTGAGTTTTCAAGTGAGACTTGTGAGTTATTGGTACAAATTCGCTTGATGATGTGTCAAAACGAAATCCATGCAATTTTCACCATTTCACTTCATTTTTGACATTTTGTGGTCCTTTTTTCCTAGCAAAAGATGCCTTCAACATTCATGTGACAAAAACATGTTGAGAGAAGGGATTGGAAGAGTGAAGATTTGGTAAAAAATAGTGAGGACTTGGTGTTGGAGAAATGTTAAAAATATAGTGATAAAATTATGAAAGATAGCGCTGCCCCTCAAATCCATTGGGGGTACTATCCCAAACCCCCATTTGTTGCTGTCCTCGTGTCCCCAAATCCAAGCTCTTGGTCTCCTAGTTTCCAAGACTTCATGGGACTATGCCATTTATTGATTTTAGGGTCATATGACAAATATTTGAATTATGACAAATTGATGATTATAATAGACTTATGTGTTCTCTAAATGCATTAGTTTCTATTTTTGTGTGTAGATATGTTATTTTTTGTCAAGTCTTTGTTGAGTCTCGAGTCCAAGTCAAAATTTTGGGTTGTTGAGTCCATTGTGTCCAAGTTTTTGAACTATGGTAATTACTATTTTGTAGTGATTTGACATATATGATATAACATTGAATTAATAGAATATAAATTATCTTTATTTCTACTAATTGTATTTTCAATTCTATATATATATATATATATATATATTTAGGTGCAAATAATGAGTATTTTTATATATTTTTAATATTATAAATTGTATGGCTATACCTAGCGGCATTGTATGTAAAAGAAAATGCCATAAAGGTGTATCCGTACTTATACACAAGTTGACAAATTGGCATGGCTTTTGATGCCATGTTAGAAGAGGTGGGAATCCACAATTACAACAACATGCTTATAAATAATGAAACAACTAGGTTTATATCTATTGCAAAGATTTCATAATAAACACAAACCATAACCAAGAATGTGAATTCAAAAGATAGAAATTAGTACGAAGAGAATACCAATCTCAATTTTGGTAGAACAACATTACTGTATTCATTCTCATCTCATAAGCTCCTTAATATAAGGTTTTTTCATGGAGTTTATTACATAGCATGTCTCATTATTTCTCTCTTCTCTTCACTTCTTATGTAAGAGAGAAATCTCTAACTTATAGGATTTCTATGATTACCCTAACATGATCCTATTGCCATATTCGTTGTTGATTTTGACTGGCTAGTTTACATGCTTAATTCTTAAGGGCTTGCTTACACAACAACCATTTTAAATAATCTTCTAATAATTTAAAATGGGTAACTACAATTTCTAACTTAGGGATATAAACTAACTACCTTAGTAAACTCAAGTATCATGGTGTGTACATTACTATATTAACATCCTCTCTTAAGAGAAATATAAGGAGTGCATACTAAAAGGAGGCTAAAACCGTTGAAATGGGTATTGACCATAGTTGGCAGACTCGCAGAAAACTCACCGAGTTTTTAAAAACTTGCGAGTTTTTTTTAAAAACGAGTTTTTTTGAGTTTAATTCGCGAGTTTTTCTCGGACGAGTTTTTTCGAGCGAGTTTTTGCCGAGTTTTTCGAAGAACTCAGCTATGCAGAACTTAAAGCTGAAAACATCTTTTTTGATGTTCATTTCATTTCAAAAACACTTGAGAGTTAGCACAAAAGCGCCTCAATGACCTTGTCTTTGTGCAATACAACCTTCGGTTGCACACAAAGAGAGTAGAAGAAAAATCACCGGATCCTATTGATTTAGATAAGATAGATCCTTATAGTGATTGGACAGGGCGAGATGAGCAGCCTCCATTGTTTACTGCGGATGAGATCCTTGACTTCGAGAGACAAGCAATGGAGGATATGGGTGCATCAGGAGATGTAGGGTTGGAGGACATTCCTGAGGATGTGGATGAGAGTTTTCCAGAGCCAGATACTCAGCTTTCCATGCTAGCCGAGGAGCCAGCAGTAGTAGCACCGCCACCACCACCACGCACACGCGGCAGGCCTAGAGGATCCACCCCTTCCCTAGCTACTGCTAGACTAGGGAAGAGGAAAGCCTAGCATGTTGTATTTGGTTACTTTTTAGTACTTTCTTCTAGTTCTAGTTTTACTGTTTTCATGTATCAGACTTTCAGGCTTTTAGCCATCGAGATTCCACATGAGAATGCTATTTTGTAATCAATTTGCATTAAATTCAATCAAAATGAATAGAAAACACTTTTGTACTCATTTGATTCATCTTGTCATTGATTTTTGCAAAAAAAAAGTGTTTCTAATGAAATTTAAGCAATTTTTTAAGTTCCCGAGTTTTAAAAAACTCTCCAATTTTTGGCTTGATGAGTTTTTTTTTGGGGCGAGTTTTTCAACTATGGTATTGACAACTAGGCTTGGTTAGGCACCTGTGTACGTTAAACTCAATGGAGGAGGTTGGAGAAATTAGAATATCCACTCCCAAGGACAACTTCCTCCACCCTTAACAATACTTGAAGATGAACATATCAAGGGTTTGTAAAGAGGTTTGAAACAAGTGTTGTTGCTCCTTTGGAAGTTTGAAAAGGTGGAGTGACACTCACACACCAAACAATCGAAAGTTGACGAAGATAGACAAGAATTGAATACTAAAGTATAGGTCCATTTTCCACAAATAATGTTTTTTTTTTTTTGCTTAGGAAGAGATATAGATGAAGGTGTATACTAAAATTCTTTCCATTTCAAAATACAGTACGAAAAGCAACAAAAAAGTATTTGAAATTGGTCCAATTTCCTTTGCATGTGGTGGTGAAGACATCTTGGAAACAAGTTTCGGAAATATTGACATCAAAGAGGAACCAAAAAATGAAGGTGGCTTATCCAAGAGGAATGTTTGTCACAATGGGAGGATCTATAATATGTACTTACACTGCATCCATAGATGGAGGATCCACAAGATAAGGTGGACAACTAAATGGAAGAGTTGGAGTTACATGAACATCCATATTAGAATTCTCATCAAATCGAATAACAATATCCTCCAAGAAATAAAGATATTCAAGATGAGATTCTACAAAAAGAAGACCATTGTTACGCAAGTAGGAATTGGAAAGAGGTGGCTCAATAATGACTAGTGTTGCATAAACATGAATCCGAAATTGGTGGCTCTTTGATGTGTGTAAGCCTCTATAAGGAAGTATTAGAAATTGCATCACAAGCTAACAAATTTGATAAAGTTGCGTGTAGGTCCTCATGCTTTGCATTGCCATTCATCAAAATCATTACTAGTATTAGATTTGAAAGGTGTGTCATCCATGGAAACATTAGGCAATAATAAGTTGCCACCAAATAACTATTGAAGGATTGTCTAAGCAATAGGACACCTAGTGTCTTACATGTGACGTTTAAGGTCCATGGAAAGTGACAAATAGATGTGATCATAGGCAACGTTACAAATATTGAGCTGCTTAGCATGCTTTCCCAATCTTTGTTGGTTTAGAGACTTGTCCCAAAAGATAGGGATATAGAGTATTTCTTGAGTCAAAAAAATTCTTCATATACACTCTCCATGAGTGGTAATTTGTTCCATCCAAGGTGATCATAGGAAAGGATTGTGCCATTACCCTAAAAAACTTACCCAAGTGTTCCTCATGTTGTGCATGAAAAGATAAAGACTCTCTAGAATGGTCTTATAAAGATGCACCTACCAAAATATTTGACACTTCATACAATAACACATGTACAAAAGATTTGCCCTCCAAATTACTTATAATTATGTAGTTTAACAACAAATTTTACATGTTTTCAAATTTTTATAAAATCTTTGTTAAGTTTCTATTATAGTAAAAAGGAAATCTAATAGCAATATGGAATCTTTATAGAAAAATACACACATTACAAAAGTGGCACCAAAACAACGTCATGAGTGAGAAGATATTATTGTTTTGAAGTTTGAAGTCATCATTGGGAAACTACAAAAACTTTGCAAGAAATAATTTCTCTATAGGGGGAGTGATTGCCTTTCACATCAAATCCACCCCCTATCTTCGACAATGTTTCCAAGAAGGCCAAAAATAATGTTATGGAAAATATTACTTGTTGGTAAGAAAGGAGCAACAAGGATAAGTTAGTTGGTGTCTGGGTGGGCATTGGAGGTTGGTGCCTTAGAATGGGCATCCGATTGAGGTTGGCACTGGCTAGGTGACAATGCATCCTAAAAGTGCTGATATGGTCAGTCCAACAGCCATTGTGCCCTTAAACGGCCAAGTGAGTTTGAGGCCTAGACAACCTAGGCTGTCCTAAATGAAACTAGGGTGGTTGGCCTTGAAATATGAGGTTGTCTGAGGCTTAAATATGTTTTTTCAAAAAGTGCACAATTTGCAAAATAATTCTATGCCCTAGCACTGAAATTGGGAGAAGAAGGCTTCTTTTTTAAGAACCAGAAATGGTGCACTCTTTGCACAAATAGATTTATTTTTTGAAAGGGAGGAAAACCCAACTAGAGTTATTTGAAAAGAAAATAGATTTTTGAATGTTTTTGGAAATCCCCTGCAGAAATGATGCACTCAATAATTTTTGCATACCCTAGAACCATTTTTTGTTTATATGAGAAGATTTTTACAAAATTGGAAAAGAGGAAGGGGAGAGATGGGGATATCAATTGGGTGCCTCAAGCACTCATTTCGTCACCCTTTAAGATTTGATTTTTGACAACATGAACTTTGCAAATAGTTGACTCTGATATCATGTGAGAAGAGGTGGGACTTAACAATTCCAACAGCCTGTTTATAAAACAGCCAATGATTATATCTACTGCAAAGAGTAATAATAAAACATAACCATAAGCAAAATTTTGAATTCAAAAGTTATAAATTAGCACAAAGAGAATACTAGATACAATTTTGTCATAATAATACTACTTTCTATTCATTCTCCTCTCAGAAGCTCCTCTCATGGAGTTTATCAAATAATGTGTTCTCATTATTTCTCATTTCTTCCCCTCTTCACTTCCTACGAGAGAGAAAGCTAAAATTTATAGGATATCTAAAGCCAACCCCAAAATGATCTTTTTGGCCAGTTATATTACTTTTGATTCTGATTGGCCAGGTTATATGGTTAATTCTTATTGAATTGCTTGTACAACAGTCTTTTTTCTTAATTTCCTAATAACTTAAAATAAGAAATTAAATAAGGTTTCTAAGATAGGGATAAACTAACTACCTAAGTAAACTTAAGTAACATGCTGTGTCCATGATGACCATTGACAACACTCAAGGTCTTTGCTAACATGCTTTGAAAATTCCCTCGCAAAATTCAAAATCCAAGACATAAGCAGCTATTCACAAAAGCTGAAGTGAGAATAAGAATTATAGTTCAAATTTTGTCAAAAAATCACAAATTGAATTGCCAATGCTGACTTGTCTACCTTGTCATGAATTTTTCAAAATCTCATGCTTTCCTAAAAACTATTTTAAATTTTTTCTCTCTTCTTGTGTTATCTTTCATTTACCATAGCCATTTTTGTCCATTGTGTGATTCATGTGAATCCCTTGTTCTGTTATTGTGACATTTTTTTCATTTTTCAGAATTTCTTTTTTTCTGTAATTTCCCTTATAGGCTTGTAGCTCTCAGCAAGTTTGCATTGCCAAAATATCCATAATCTGGAATAAACTGACAAGCAACTCTCTGAGCATTCTGGTGCTATCTATCATAGCCTTAAGTATGAAAAATAATGGATCTAATCAAACATTGATATCACCTGATTAAGAAACACTAGATAGACTATTCCCCCCTCACTCACAAGAATTGATTGTCACACCACTTCCCTTCTGTTCTATTCTATCATCAAACAGAAACATCAACACCTCGCTCTCGCACTTGGTCTCACAAAACTGTTAAAATTATCATGATAACAAAACTATGACGAAATAGGATGCCCATGAATCCAGTCATAATTTGGCCCACATCAAAATGTCACACCATCGAATCAAGTACAGTATGTGAAGTATTGAAGTCTAAAGTTTAAACAACTCATAATCCAATATAATAATGTCTAAAAGTGCAGCTTTGTGGGGCAGTACATATATGGTTTAAATTTAAAACATGGTATAGATTTTGTATCTATTTGTTTGAAAGAGGAGCAATATTCAATATCACAATTAGAAGTTTAATGGAATTGATGAGAGAAGCAATCTTTGTGATTTTTCATTTTTGAGTAATGTTTTGTTTAAATTTGTTCTCCATTAGGATTTAATTCCTTCTATTTAACTGTTGAGACTAAGAATATTTTCTTGTCTTAACTTTCCAAAATTTCTAAATGTATTCACATAATAGTGCTTGAAAGAGTCTTCAACATGTAAAATACATAATCTAAAGGTGTTGATAAATGCTATAAGAAAGAATGGATGTGCGAAGAATTTTTTTCAACTGGTTTTGCCTGACATAAAATCCTCTGGTTTATTTACAGCTCCAAGAACTAGGAACATCACTAACAGAATTATGGAATCTAATGGATACCCCTACGGATGAGCAAAGATTATTTGATCACGTGACTTGCAATATTGCAGCTTCTGTTGATGAGGTCACAGTACCTGGTGCACTTGCCATTGATATTATTGAACAGGTGAACATTTTTGTTTACTTCAATTTAGGAAGTTGGCTTTTTTCACAACATTTTAGTACTCACATACATACCTTGCATTTTAAAATGTTCATAACCACCATTTGGTTGCAGTGGATGCTAATATCATATGTCTTCCTGTTTGTATAGGCTGAGGTTGAAGTAGAGAGATTGGATCAGTTAAAATCTAGCAAAATGAAAGAGCTTGCACTTAAGAAGCAAGTAGAGCTTGAAGAGATATATAGACGGGCTCACATGGAAGTAGATTCTGAGTCTGCACAAGAGAAGCTAATGGCTTTGGTTGATTCTGGTTTGTTTGCCTTGGTCTGTGTGTTTGGATCCTTATTTCTTTTATTTGTTTATAACATCTGCTGATTCCCTTGGATCTTCTATAAAGGCAATATCGATCCTTCGGAGTTGCTTGCTAGCATGGAAGAGCAGATATCCAAGGCAAAAGAAGAGGCACTTAGTAGAAAGGAAATAATGGAGAAGGTAGAGAAGTGGATGTCAGCTTGCGAAGAGGAAAGCTGGCTTGAAGACTATAACAAGGTAATTTTGACATCCTTTGAGTTTTTATTTTAGTTTTCACCTGTTTCTGTCAGAAGTTAGTGGTTTAACGGAGTTATTGCTGTTCTTCCATTTTTTTTGGAATGTCTGAGTCTTTTGTATCTTTTTAATCATTTTCCTGTTTCTGTCAGATGTTTTACTTCTCAATGTGACTACAATTATGAACAATTACGGTTAAAAATAGGCTTTGAGGTTTGAACTTTAAACTACTTGCTCTACAGGATGATAATCGGTACAATTCCAGCAGAGGTGCTCATTTAAATCTAAAACGTGCAGAGCGAGCACGAGTGTTGGTTAACAAAATACCCGGTAGGTGCTAGTGCAAGATGATTATGTTTGAATTCTTTATCAGAGTCATAACTCCTTGCAAGAATCATATCTATGACAACTATAATGCTGTTCTGAATGTAGCTCTTGTGGATACATTGATTGCAAAAACAAGGTCTTGGGAAGATGAAAGGAAGACTACCTTTTTATATGATGGAGTAAGTAACCATTGTTTTGCCCCCGTATGATAGGGTTGTAGTATATTCATAAGTTAATAATCTCTGAAGGATTTTTACTACCAATCAGCAGATGCTATCACTGATCAGTTAAGTTTCCTTTTTCTTGTTGGAAAAATTGCACAGGTACCCCTCTTGGCAATGTTGGATGAATACACTGTGTTAAGGCAAGAGAGAGAAGAGGAGAAACGAAGATTCAGGGTATGCAACTTTGTAGTTGTCACCCGCTTAGTACTTTTGATTAGTCGTTGATCTATTGAATGCTAAGGCAAACTCTTGTTCTGTTCAGGATCAAAAACGCTTTCATGAACAACTGACGACTGAACAAGAAAGCATGTTTGGTTCAAGGCCAAGTCCAAGTAGGCCACTTTCTTCAAAGAAAGGTGCTGTCTCACGAGCCAATGGGAGTGGTGTAAATGGAACTCCTTTGAATCGACGTCTCTCACTCGGTGTGCAGCAAGTTGGAACAAATGGAGTTACTCCTGTTCGACAGGGCATGTCTGCAAGCAAGGAGGGAAAAAGGGAGCATTCTAGGCCAGGAGCCCTTGTCAATTATGTAGCTCTTGCAAAAGAAGATTCAATTTCACAAGTTTCTGAGAGTGAATCAGCTTTTTCCTCCCCATAATAGAAGAGTCTCTTTTGTTGCAGTCTACAGATTGAAAGGAAAAGAACTGTTGGGAAAGAGGTGATTGCTTTTGCTGAATTCACGAGTGTTACAATTACATCAGTCAATCAATGATATAGTTGAGGATGCTTACAGATAATCCATTCTGTTGAACATGACTGATATGAACTGCAGTTGTATGCACACAGACCTTACTCACATTCAGGTTGAATCCAGACCTTGTTCGCAATTAATGCAACTATTTGTAAACCATATTTTGTTAGTATCTATTTCAATAATGGTGCATGTCACTGGGTTAAGCTCATTCCTTTAATTCAAAAGACTACGGGAAGTCTATTTTAACTTAGGGTCTACTAACTCAAAATTAACATCACTTGTAAGTACAAACTGTCTTTTGTTTCATGTAATGGAATATTGTTCTCTGATTTAGTATTTTTCTCTTCATGTGGTACTTTGATTGAGAGGCTCCATGTTTGATATTATATCATTTTTTTATTGACTATTCATGATGGAGCTTTTCTTATCAGGCATTTGAGCAAATTTGATGAATGATCATATATAAGGTTTAATTTTTATCTACTTCTATCTTTACAGGATTTATAAGGAATGGGGAAAAGGTGTTTTATTTCTGTTTTGTGAGAAATGATTTTTAATACATATTTACCAGATTGTAAGTGTTCATAAAATTACATACCGTCTCATTTGGTGACCAGTGCTACAAATGTGATTGTCCCTTGCCTGCAACACATTGGAATTTTTTGATGATTATTTATTAAGCTTTGTTCTCATTTTAATCATTCTATTTTCTTCACACATTTGTTTCATCGATTTCAAGTATATCTGTGTATATTGCTTTGTTAATGGTTTGTGCCATGTGTACATGATTGTTGCATCTCGGGCCTGTTTTCTTGTCTATACTTTGATTACTATTCCTTATTTTCTGACTCTTCCTTTGACTATTGAGTAGGTGAAGGGCATGTGTTTTCTTCAGAAGACCTAATCCCCTAGCTTGCTTTGTTCATTACGCTCTTCAGATTTTTCTTTTGAGCTCACATACATTTCTTTCCTTAATCTTGGTTTCACATGCCTTGAACTAAGATTTATAGTTGTACTTATACAAGATAAGTTGTAAATCAAAACTTCATCTTTTGCACGGTTCCCATAGTTTCTAACTATCTATATTTAAGAACATCCAAGCCATCTGTAGGCATGGTACATAGATTTTTGCAACCTTATTTCTCATGTACCGAAACTTTTCTTGTACGGTTCCCATGGTTTCTAACTATGGATATTCAAGAACCCCCAAGCCATCTGTAGGCATGGTACAAAGTTTTGAATGTAAACACTCTGGCCACATTGACTTTAAATCTTCAAATGTTTAGTAATTTTTATCATAATACTAGTTTATTGATATTCCTTGACATTCAATTGCTCATAGAAGCCAATGATGAAGAAGTTATATTTGTTGCTAAGATAAGGGAGATTGACATTCTTCCTTCTGAATGCATCCTTGGCCTCCGATGTTTGAGTCTATTTGTTCGGAGAAACATCCTTGGACTTTGTTCTTGCTTTTCTTGATTCAAGGTCGTGGTTTCCTCTTATTTTTCATTATTTTGTTCGTCCTTTTCTTTGAGTTCAACGGGCCCTGAAGAAGCAGCATTTTGTGTACCTCGTTTCCACATTGTGCTTTAAAACATATTTTAATTTTGGCTGAAGCCTCCAACGACTTGCTGGTTTTGGCCATTTTATGCCTCAATTATTTTGAACAGAAGCCTCTCTCCCTAGCCTAGTTAGTGACTGTCCAAAAAATGTGAAGGTCATTAAACTTGAAAATTTATGTCTTAACGAGAAAAGATGTTTGATTTTCTTACTTGGGTTAAAAGATGAAGATTTTCGTCTAATGCGAGGGCTTCAATTGACAAGTTATGCCTTGCCCGTAACTTATAAACATTAATTGATAATATTAGTCATGCAAATCTGATTAACTATGTCGTTTAATTGTGTTTGTTTACAATAATTTACACTGCTATTTTGAAGTCGATGTTTTGAGTGATTATTATTTTTGATTAATGAGTTTGTTAATAGACCTCATTGATAATTATAAATGATGGAGACGTTTTAATTAGGAGACATTATGGTTATACAAGTCACATGTAAGTTGATTAATTGTGTATGGTGATTTGTAATGACAATATTTGCGTATTCATGCTATTTAGTTTTGTGTCTATTTTAAGAGAATGGGTTAGTACATTTATATATTGACAATTGATGTAATTTTATGTAAAATTGAGCTCTTTCTTTCATGTTATTCATCTATTTTCACATTCTTATATATTTATCCTTCACTTTATCTATATACACATTTTGATATGGTTACTCAGTTTATGCATTTATTATGGCTATCCATGCACCTATCCTTATACATTTATTTATTTTGTATTGGATTAAGAAGAAAAAAATTTACATAATGTCACACAGCAAATGCTGTTCAACAGCAAAAATTACGGAACAACAGACATAATGATCAAGAGTTTTCCAAAAAAATAGTCAGAGGGAAGTCTACGAAGTGCAGGCACTTACAACCAACCATAGCAACTGTACAAGGTAACCAAAATATACAACTGCTGCACAAAATTTGACAGCAAGAAGCTAACTGAAAAAAGATAAGTGGCTGCAAACAACAGCAGCAAATAAATAAGATGAGTGGCTGCAAACAACAGCAGCAAATAAATATCATAAGCACAGTTGGAAGTTGTGAAAGAGTCCAAAGATTTAATAATCCTGAGCATAATCGTGATATCAACCAAACTTTCATCTCCACTCGAGTAGCATTGAGAACAGCTCAAACCATCCATAGGGGAAGGATCTTCAGCTCAACGACACTGTCGGCACCATCAAAGATTAGCACCGCTGGAAAAAACACTCTCATCAAACCTGCGACCACCACCACCATTGATTTTGGCTTCAAAAACATCAAATTGCATTTGTATCTCTCCTAGCACAATGGACAAGTCTGGTTTGGATTGGAGACTGGATTGTAAAAGAAGCAGATGGGGTGAGAGATTCATGCAAATGATTAAAGCTTCCATTTGAATGGAATAAAAAGTGTGGGAAAAGGTAGCAAGACAACGAAATTTCCAAATGTTTTTCAAGATAATATGCCTGAAGGTTTGTGAAATGATGTTGAGGTGCGTGGAAAGGCCGAGAAGAGCTGTTTTCCAAGATCAGACTTGAGGAAAAAGCTCAAGGAGATTTAAAAAAGGATAATTCCATAGGCGTTGAGCGTGGGGACAAAACCAAAAAGTGTGTTTAATAGTCTCCTTTTTAGCATAAAAGGGTAGGATAGTGTTGGTGAGGAAGGAAAGACACTCACCAATGGGGACTTTAACATGCAGAATTTTCTAGGGAGCTAACTGAGCTTGGGCTTTAGCTTTGGATTTTCAAATGAGAGCGCTTAACTTGTTCCATTTGGCATGATTGAATCTACAATGCCATTTACAATTAAGACGAGCTGACAGAGGCATGATAGGCAGGATTTGTCTATAGACAATTTTAAGAGGGAATACACAAAAGTGTCTTTTGTTAGGCCATTTCCAATCTGTGAGGAAGTTGTCATGGCAAGGGATGGACAACAGCTAGTACAACTTAGGTTTGACAAATCTTTGAATTTGGAGAATAGGTGGTTTGTCTGAGGGGGACAGTTTGTATTAAGCCTTGAGCTGGTGCCATGTTTTCCAATTGAAAGCAACTAGATCCTAGAGGTCTCTAAAGTTTGGATACCTTTGTTGAAGAGATGTTTTCCTTTAAAGAGTTTGTTTAATGCAAGAGGGGCATAATCCAATTGAACAAGATGGTTCCACCATATAGAGGATGAGGCAAAGCTTAGACCATGTCTCAAAGAATGGGCATACTTGGAATTTTTTTTAACCATCTTGATTCCCATTTTCATGTTTATATTGTAAGGGTGAGATTAATCTTGCATTAATAGATTTGACCTTTGAAATTTCAATTTCAAATTCAAGTTTTGGTTAACATTTATCCATTTTTTTCTTGCCTAGAGCCAACAAAACACATGCATGTCTGTAGAATTAACCCCAAAAATTTTAAAATTCCAATTCAAAATTTGGTTGACTCTTGTCCATTTGTTTCTTTCCTCGAGCCAATTAAGCACACATTTAGGCAATTTAATGCAATGTCCTTTTATTATAAGGTATTTAATTGCATTCGTTAAATTGTCTTATCTTATTTGAACTTATCCAATCAATCATCCACAAAAGCATGCTAGGAACAATTTCATTGGAGCAATAAAAAAAGAATCTAGATTTGCATAATCATTTTAGAACATTTACACAATTGAAGCTTGTTGTCCTTAATCATTTGCATGATCATATAGCCGGTCTCTTCCTACGATTGACCTAGAAGAACATGTACCCTAGCAATTTGGCATCACTCTAAAAATACTTTTAAATATTTGCAATGCTTAGAGTAGAGCATACAATAATGAATAAAGGGAAATGCAAAATAGAATTGCACATTGTAGCAGATAAAATCCATGGCTAGAGATTAGATTTGTCCTAATGGAAGTGAACCAAACTTGTGCACTTGACCCCTCACAGAGTTGATTGTTTGTATAAATCTAGAGGCAATTTATGAATAAAGAACTTCGATTTCTAATCTCGAGACATCCATAATTTAGTGCATCAATAGACACATTCAACACTCATCTTTCCTATAACTAAGTGCCATTAACCTTCTTTACATTTTTACCTAAATTAATATTTAGTTTTCCAATTTTCTAATATTTATTCCTTATAGCCCTATTATTTAGATTAGTCTATGTATTTTTTGCATAGATTATTTGATTAACCTAGATAACATTTTTTATTCCTTATAGCCCTACTATTTAGATTAGTCTATGTATTTTTTGCATAGATTATTTGATTAACCTAGATAACATTTTAAGCTTAGAGATATGTTATTTTCCTTTACATTTTTGGTGAACCCATCTACTCTTACGCAACCTCGTTTCCTTTTAGGGTCTCTAATCACTTTTAGGATTTTCAAATATTATTGTATTTTTCATCTCTTTTTAGATTTACTAGGTTTGATTTTCATATGTTAATATTCTTTGCTTAGGGTTTGGGTATACACAATATTTTACCTCTCCTTCCATCCTCCCTCCCACCCTAGGATATCTTATTAGTATGACACATTTTAGATTCTACTCCTTGGTTGATTTGCATTTTACTTATTCTAGATTTTGACACGTTCCTATCTACTAGGTACAATTTTTTCACAGTCCATGAAGAATAGTATGAATGTAATAGTATAAATATTTCAAGATTCAATTGTGTATGCTATTTTTAGATCGATGTTTCAAATCACACTCAATGATCCATCATCAAGAAGATGAGTGATGAATTGGATTTCAAAATTGCCTTAAAATAAGTTGAGGAAGAGGGGGATAAGGGCCGAAAATAAAGCATGAACTAAAGAGATGGTTTGAAAAGATAGAAAAACAACTAGCGATAAATTACAATAAACAAATATAAAATGAAAAATGAAAAACATTAAAATAAATTATATGGACATATTAATTATATAATTAATTATAGAAGATTATTATTATTTTTTATTAAAAAACATATTTCTATTCTTAAAATTAATTATGATTTTAAGAATAGAAATATTATAATTAATATAAATAATGTATATAAATATTATAATTATACCTATGTTATATAATTACGTATGTTCTTTCATTATGAGAGTATATATTATAATCTAAATCTCCAAGTGATAAATAGAAAAACAACTATACTAGCACTTATATCTAAAGGAGGTTCAAAGATTATGTCGATAGAAAACTATATGTATGTTAATATTTTAGAGAGTATGTGTTTGTATATGGATGTGCTGCAAATTCTAGTTGCATGTGGTTGGATTAAACAATTAATAATAAGTGCTAAATAATAGAATGGAATAAACTTAGACAAATCTAGATTTTTTCTTTAATTTCTCTAATTATGAATTATTTGCATACACATTTAAAACATAAAGTAATGCAAATGAAAAAAGAAATTTGTCATCAAATTGACAAAAAACATTGCAAATGAGAATGCTCCCTTCCAATTGTCAAATCAATGTTTATTTGGATTTTATGTGATAAGTAAGATATGAGAGCTTTTACCTGTTATATTTTGGAGGCTTCTACCATTAAATGACAACTGAAACTTGTTTTCCCACGATTTAATAGTGGTTTGCAAGCTTGAGACTTGTTCCAAACTCAAATCTCACACTATATATAGTCTATTGACTAATTAAAGAAATATAGAATAAAAATTAAAAAATATTAAAAATTATAATACACATATTAATTATATAATTTAATATAAGAGATTATTAAAAATATCATAAATCAACTATAACTCTTTAATTATCATTATATGCAATGTTCCTTTTCTCATGCATGAATGCATAAATATTATAAATGCATAATTAAACAAAGGAGTTTAATATATATATTATATAATTAATATATGCATTATTAATTATATGCATTATATATATATATATATATTCTTTCATGAGTTAAATAACATATATTAGCTAAGAATATATATATTCTTTCATCAATTAAAGAACATATATTAGCTAAGAATATATATATATATATACTTTCATCAGTTAAAGAACATATATTAGCTAATAATATATAAAAATATAATATTACATATATAATAAAACAAAAAAGATTAGAAGAAAGGATTAGAGGACTTTTGAGAAATATTGTTTATTTGAAGAAGGGATTGGAGGGCTTTTGAGAAATATTTTTTAATATAAATTATATAATTACAATTATATGTCTTTTACTCTCCCAATCTATAATATAAATATATTCTCTTATAATCAAAGAACATATGTAATTATAATTATATAGGATAGGCATATTATAATTCTAATATCTATATAATATTTATATACATTATTTATATTAATTATAATATTTTTATTGGGGTGAGGGTCCTAGTTCAATTGGCTAAATCATCTTCTTGCAGGCAACAAGTCAAGAGGTTCAATCTCTTCTCGTCCTCATGGTATCAGAGGGCGTGTCGCCCTAATGTCATCGGTCACATGATAAAAATTTATGAGGTGCAATGCAATTTATAAGGGGCGCTACCTGATTCCTACATTAAAAAGAAATAATATTTTTATTCTTAAAATTATAATTAATTTTAGGAATAGAAATATGTTCTATTTTTTATTAAAAAAAATTCTCTTATAATTATATAATTAATATGTGCATTATAATTTATTTTAATATTTTTTATTTTTTCATTTTGTATTTGTTTATTGTAATTTATCATTAATTTTTTTTTTCTATTTTTCAAATCATCTCTCTAGCTTATGCTTCATTTTTCGGCCCTTACCCCCCTCTTCCCCGTTAACTCTTCTTAAGACCAATTCAGAATCCAATTCATCACTCTCCTCTTCTTGATGATGGATCACTAAGTGTGATTTGAAACATCAATCTAAAAATAACATACATAGTTGAATTCAGAAACATTCATTCTATATGTTCCTATCTTTCATATCACATGCCACAACTATCTTGGATATACTCACGACTTCCTATATCATTGATATGAATGTGTTTTCTATGAAGGTGCCACTTTATCACATGTTATCTTTCCCATCTTTCATCAAATTGTCTAGTGCTTATCCTCTCCTATTAGAGATGCTTATATCATTTAAAAATACATTTCATGACAATCCTACACTTGATAAAAATGATGAGCATGCACTAACAAACGATCTATCATGTGATTAACCTATACATGACATTAGTATGCCTTGTGATCACATCTTGTACATGTCATAATAGTCCTATGTCCATAGATTTAATTCCTTTGAACGAATCACCTTCTTCTACACATGATGGTGAGTATAGTAATGATCATTCTTATATATATCTCGTGTTGTATCTATGAATCATATGATAACATTTCAAATAATTCTACCCCACATGATAGCTTACACGTTGATGATAAATTATTAGTTTCTCACGTGTCTATTGCTACTTATTGTCTGATGTAGAGTAGGGAGGAGTTTTTCCAACAAACACAATTCAAACTATTCCAAACAATCCTTCAACCCTTAAAATCCTAACTTGGCAATGTTTCACAATTCCTTCCTATTCTTCTTGTAGCATATCAAACAATATTTTCTAACCACAATTCTCATAAGAAACTGTAAACCCACAAAAAAATCACCATTTCAAATACCCATTATGCTCTACTTTAACATATCCAAAAAGGAGATGGGGTTGTTTAAGAACAATACCCTCTAAAAATTGCTTCTATGCTGAAGTGAGGCTTAATTAGCCCTATTTTACAAAGCACCTACAAACCAGACACCTTCCCAATCAAAATTCTTCATTCCCTGACCTCAACTAGGTTGCCTAAGGTCCAAATTGTATCATTGAGTACTTTTCAGATTAGGTTAGCTCATTGAATTATAAATATTAAAAACCCAAAGAACTATAAAGCACAATGAAAGCTAAAAACAAATAAAACGATTATACCATATTGCCTTTGAAGCCTCCACGATTCACCTCCATAACACCTTCTAACTTGCTGCAAGTATGATTGTTGCCCTCAGATTTGAGTGTGTGAGCAATTTGATAACCATGTTAATGTCCTAAACAAACTTTGAAGGATTTGGAATGACTCTACTATACTATCATGAGAATGATAAGTATTAAAAACTATGCCTATGCCAAGAAATGCCTAAGACTCAATAAGTAATGAAAATATGCCGAATGCAAATATCAAGAAGTGTGCATAATAAGTTGTTAGTCCAAAATAATGAGCAAAATTGACATTTAAAAAATACAATTTTGGACGGATGGCCAAGATTAAAAGCTAATGAAAGCCTAAAATCAGAGGTCAAGATTGCATGTGACAACCCATAATTAGGGTTAGGGCAAAATTATTAAATGAGTGGCCAAGATGCATTTTAAGAAAATCACATCGACGGTTGAGAATAAATGTGACAAGAGGATAAAAATTAGCCAAAAAGATAAAGATTTTGAAAATCATGACGATAAGAATATAAGATTCGAAAAATCAAGAAGATAAAGACTCGACATAAAAGAAGATTTAGAAAATCAAGAATTTGATCACTTGATTTATGGAAGAATATTACCATTTCTGAATTAAAATTAATTAAAAAATGTGGATTTATTTGACAGTAAATAATTGATTTTGGATTATTTACTAAAAGAAGTGGTAGTTAACAATGTGAGATCATTTTAAATAATTAATTTTATTTAAAATGAGGGAAATGTCCAATAAAGCAATTAAATAATTAAAGATAATTATTTAATTTAGAGAATGTGATTAATAATTAAATAAATTAATAAATCTATTTAATTATAAGAAGGCTTGAGAATTAGCGACATATTAAATAAATAAATGAAATATATTTATTTAATAATCCATAGGAATTATTAGACGAAAATAATTAAATAAATTAAGAAATTTATTTAATTATAGGAAGACTTTAGAAAATTAGTGATGCCTTAAATAAATAAATAAAACCTATTTATTTAATAATCATGAAGAATAAAAAGACATGAATTAATTAAATAGTTATGAATTATTTAATTAATAGTCGAAAGTGGGCCAAGGACATAATTAAAATGTCATAATTATGCTAGGAAGAAGAAGATGAAAAATAGAGGTTGCAGGCCTAGGTCATTTTTATGTGTCCACAAATCAACAACTTTTAACAATTGAAACTCCTACAAATGCACCAAACCGCTAAACCCTTACTTAGGCTATTATAGGCTTGCCTATAAGAGCGTTTATTGAAACTATAAACTCCTAGCCTTGTTCCACCTTACCAACACCCTAAACACATCTCACAGGGTCTGTACATGCTCTCCAAACCAACTCCCACTCTTTACCAATACCTTTTCATCAAACTTCCATTCTTAGCCACCATTCTTGGCTCAAAACATGATTGAAAACCACAAGGGCATCACCTTAATTTCAACAAACTGCCTTCCATGCCCTTGCAAAACACATAAACACAAAACCTACATCTAAAGGAGCCATTCCACCAAGTTAGAACAAGTTTCACCAGGTGGAATGGCTTATTAGTCCATTTTATGCACTCAAACCCTCAAAACAAGGTTTCCTAGACCGTTCTCAGAAAAATGCTCACAAAATATTTCAAACTTGATGAAAACCAGCCAAATAAAAACCAAAATGTAGTTAACACATGCCTCTATCAAAATCAATGCACCTTTGATCAATATTCCTTAGTACAGAACCGTACAGAGGTCTGTAGCAGCAAGTTTACCAGTATTTGCAGAGAAAATAGTGTTTGATTATTGTTTCAACTTCAAAAACAAAGTTCCAACCTTGCCTCAAGCCTTTCTCAGGCATATTTAAACTACACACACCAAAAATCAACCAACTCAACCAACTCAAACAACCATTTAAACTTCCTGACCGTTGGACTTCCCATTTGCATTTTTTGCATTTTTGCAATTTTGCACCAACATGACAACTTTATCAAGATTTTACAATATTGGAAAGATTGTCCCTAAATGACTCTAATTACATTTCAAATTGTCTATTATGACCTTATTTCATGACATAAGACTAAAAAACACCAAAAACCAAACATAAGACCCTATTTACCAAAATTGACATGGTGCCCCTGCACCATTGTCTAATCTTGTATTGGATGAAAACATTATAATCCGTAGTGAATAACTTCTACATAATTATATGCGTCTTATAATTCTTTTTAACAAGTAAAATAATTCTTACTAATTATGAACACTGAGATGATGTCGTTTTGTTAATGACTAGTAAATTCCAATTGTACTTAGTGGTAGAGCTTTGAAATGGTTTCATTTATCTTGTTTTCTCTACCACTTCCTTGATTACTTTAGCCCATCCTTTCATCGGATATTTTCCTATGTTTGATTCACAAGGATAACATGCATTTAGAAATGATCTCTCATCATCTATCTTTCAATCCTAATTCTACAACATGGCTTATGTGCCCCTTGCACCAGAGTATACTCATCAAAGGTTAGGAAGAGGCCAATATGTTCATCTAATGCACTTAATCTATCTCCTGCACCTCAAATCACATCAATACCCAACGAGTTTGATATTTTGTATGTACACTACCTTCTTCTAGATATATGATGCAAAAAGCTTTAGATAAAATCCAAGTTGGTTCCAACAATACTCCTAAGTTTATTTGATCAAGTTTATTGGTCGTAAAGAACATCAAGCCATATCATTTGATAATAATGAGATCTCACTAATGTCCTAAAAGAAGCATACCTTTACAAATCATGGTGAGGTGTGGTAACACATCTATCCAATAATCTTTAGTTGACAATGGATCTAGGCTTAATAAATGAACTAAATATTATTTGAGGCAATTAGAAATAGACATGTCAAAGATACAACCAACTTACCCTACTATTATAAAATTTAATAATATGCTTAGATCTTGTATGGACACTATCATTCTTCCAATTCACATTCAAAAATTCAAGTTAGACATGTCTCATGTGATGCCCAACAAATTAACTTACAAAATTCTTCTTGGGCTTCTACAATTACATGCCATGAAAGCTATTCCCTCTACATTGCATCAATGTGTAAAGTTTTTGCATAAAGGAGAGATTTGTTACATTCCCATCAACCCTTTTCTATATAACAAGTGCAAACCAATGGATACATTTAATGATTATATTGCACAAACTTATCCCCTCAAATATGGTAATAACACTTTATAGGGTGATGACTAGGATTCATTAAAATTTATGCCTTTAGTGCTCATGAATATCAGGTTGATACAAAAGCCTATAGTTTCATCTCAATACATGGATCAATTTATCTACAATACACCTGGGGCATATATTGATACAAAGGAGACATGCACGAGTGAAATTGATCCTAAAAATGACACATATATGAATAAGTCACCACGCTTAAACCATTATTCAAACAAATCTAATGTTTTGGATACAAGCTTACGCATAAACTTGGATACAAAGGCACACAACTAGGTAATTAAATGAACAAGGAAAATATGGGTTTGTTAAACTACAAGAGACTAGAAGATAACATAGAGTAGAGTATCAACTTGAGTAAATTACATGATAATTAGAGAAACACAAATGAAAAGAAATTTTTTTTGATATTCAACTTAGTAAAGATACTAATAATACTTGTTGTCCATTTATTAAATATGATATTTTATTATTAAATTCCTTTTGAACTATTAATTACTCTATCTTTTAAGATTCCATTACATTATTAGAGCTCATTAATTGCCATGTTATATAAACCTTAAGTACATAGAAAACAAAATCATGTGCATAAACAATCTAAGCCATCACATAATAATCCAAATAAATAGAAACACATGTAGTTGTGTACATGAAATTTTGAGCATATTTGAACAAGCTAAAGTGATATTAACCTATTCTACCCAAAATAAATGCAACACTAATATTAAGCATAAATGTTAGCAAATATTGGTGAAAACATCAAAATAACACACCAAGACAAACCTTTTTACACCAAGGTATGGTGGTGTAAGAGAGGGGGACCACCACGTGCAAGGCCCCAGGTCATGGAGGGCTAAGATGCGGAAGGCTGCCCTAACTTACCTCAGCTTAATGCAGTATCAACAAATGCGGGACGAGAATGATGAGGACTACGATGTCCATCAATCACCCTACAAACCCGAAATACAGGATGGGGCTAGGCTAGTTGGTTTTCAGGTTCAACACTATGCCTCAAGAAGCTCTCTGCCTGAGGATGGAAGCATAGTCCTGGTGTTGAGGGTCAAAGCAGCACAACAACATTAAATAGAATATTACTATTATGTTTCTCCTGAAAGAGAAAGATAACACATGGTGACCTAACTCCCAAGGTCCTAGTAATTGGTTCTCAATTATGCTAATATCACTCAGTGGTTGATATAACTATAATGTTCAAGGGGCCTTTGCTGGTAACAAGGAACATGACTGCATAGCATCAATTAGTCTATGTTGGGGGAGGGGTTTAAATAAAAGAAAAAGATGAATCAGAGCTTCAAATCAAAGAAACATGAGTAAAATTATTACATATCCAGACATGCATACCAATAATGAGTGTTTATTCCACCTAACCACAATTATAACAAGATGCAATCCATAAAATAAACTATGCTATTGCATACATCCATAATGCTAATTCAAATACCATCAACATTCACTAAACTTGCTTCAAACAAATCACTCACTCATCATCTAAAACACATATCAAATGAATATGATAACAATGTCATCCATAGATAATCCAATGATATAATCTTGAATCTAGTTCCTTTTATTGAATTTCATCAAATAAGAAACACTTAAGCACAACAAAAATCACTGGCGTATGGATTGATCATGTACCATTAACCTTATCAAAATAAATCCAAACTTTAAAACCATAACATAAAAATGTATGAAAAACTATAAAATAACCAATTTTTCACTGCACTCTTAGAGTATCTCTTCTAAAACATAGAAATCCTAGATCTAATCTCTATTTTTTTATCATCAGGTGGCTGATCTTTTTTTTTTAGCTGACCTTTACAAAGTAGAACCTAATAATACATATAGTGTGCCACACGCACAAGTTTCTCAATATTATCAATCTAGATCCACAATCAATGGAACTAGAACTGAACACATAAGTGAACTCATGAACCCTTGTTCCAAGGCTAATTACTCTGTTGTGCCAACAAGAAATTTGATATTCCAAGAAGAAAGTGAAACCAACGGATCAAACTTAGAGTTGAGCTTATGTCAAAACCCACAAAAAGAGGAGAAACAATAAAAATATGGCGTATGATGACAAGAGTCGGTTCACTTCTGCACTGAATGCTCAATGATGTATTCGTCAAAGCTGGAGAACACTTGTTGAAGAGTACCCGAATCCGGCCATTCCAACCAATCACCTTCAAATTTGATCCTTTCAAATTCTGCATAAACCAATCTTTGTATCTTCTTTAACTTGATTAATTCCTTCTTGCAGTTCTTGTCTCCTCCTTAATATCCATAAACTGATCTAATAATAGATTCTCCGCATCGTCTCCCTTTTGCTTAATTTCCTCAAACCTACCCCTCCATCTCTGCCTTAGCTTATCCAAAGACAGGCCTTCTTTTCCTGAGGAATCTAGGTTAATTAAAATGGCCACAATTGCCTCTAATTCAACCATCTGTTGATTCAAATCTTTGCTCATTTCTCGAACTTCTTCTTGATGCCCATGAATAGTCTTAGACTTATACCTTATGATGCTCATAGTCTTTTCCACAAAATCTACATTATCATGCTCAAGAATTGAATATTCCAGCAAGGTGGACTTGGGAACTTTTCCAATATCTTCAAGCCATTTAACCCATTCCTTGTATTCATCATCCTGCTTATCTAGATCCTTGGCTTGCTGATCTAGATCCTCTGCCAATTCAGGAGCAGCCTTATGCATTTTAGAACCTTCAATGAGAACATCATGAACCTCCTGGTTGAGCTTATCCAACCATTTATCCATCATTCCTACCTTGCTTTTCATTTGAACCAAATCATACGCTTCCTTCTTTGTTAACAAAATTGGGGATTCAGGAAAAGCAGCTTGTTGGGAAATGGGACTTGAAACATCTTTCAAAAACCTATGGAGCTGATCCAATTGAGTCTTAAGCTTATCTTCCCTTTGTTTATCTTTGATCATCCAGGATTTAGTTGAAGAGGCCACAATATCAATCAAACTCATTTGCTGGTTTCTTGTAGGCTTTCCCAAATTTACCGCCCCTAACAGATAATCAGTGATTTTCATATCATCACGACTCTTCTCCATTATAGGTATGGCACATTCAGTAACAATCTCTCCAGCATCGGTGAGCCTAGTAGAGTGAAGTACCTGGGCCTTCTTTTTAGGTTTCTCCTTCTCAATTTCTTTCATCATTTCCTCCCAATTCAACGGTTGTGGTTGAACAACCTGTTTTCTTTCCAAGTTTAGTTTTAACAAAGTAGGAGCAACAAGAGTAGTGGCTACCTGGGCTGAAGAAGAAGCAACAGTAGTGGAAGAAAAAGGTTGTAACAATGTAACCCTCGGTTGAGAATCAACTTCCTACACATCTTGCTGATCACTTTGTTCCTTTTCTTGTGCTAACTTTTTTGCTTCCTCCTTATCCTTTTGCTCTTGCAACCTTTTAGCCTCCAGCTCCTGCTTTAAACATTCCTCTTCCACTTTCTTTTTCTCTAACATTTGATCTCATTGCTTCTTCAGCTCTTCAACATAGTCCCATGCCTCCTTGGACTTCTTTTCATATTCAACAATCTTAGTAGCCTCTTTTTCCCTTTTCAAATGTTCTTGTTCTTCCCTTTTCCTATAAACCTCTTCTTGTGCCTTGAGCTTAGCTTCAAGAGCTTCTCTTTCTCTTCTCTACTGGGCCTTTTCCTCTTCAAGGTTATGAATCTTCTGCTGCATCATCAACTTATCCCTCTCTTCCTGTATCTTGAGCTCCTGCTCCTTTTGTTGTTGTTGTTGAGCTAATTCATCAGCCTTAACCTTATCTTCCAACTCCTTCTGCTTGACCGCCAATTCAGATTGTTCCTTGGCCTCCTCCTCTTGTTGCTTAGCTGATGCCTCAGCTTGTGCCTTGGCATCGACTTTTCTTTTTGCATCCTTAAAGACTTTCCACTGATCTTCCTCAGTCAATATGTGTTCGGTCACTGCATCATCTGTCATATCAAGAGATGTTAATACATGATGCTCTTTATCAGATGGAGTCTTTTCTGAATCAGTTTCTACATTACGTATTTCAATTTCATCCTCCATTTTCTTTAAGACCTCTGCTTCATCATGGAGGGCTCCCTTTGGTGATTCTTGACCTAGTTTTTGTGTATCAGAGGGCTGAGTAGATACTTCCCCTATAACAGATGTAGAAGCCCCCACCTCCGCAATTTTTTCATCTTCCTACACCTCTGGGAGGTCTTGAGGGACCACCTCCTCTTGTGTATTAGAAGACATAAATTCTAAGGGTTCCTTAGGTGCCATCCTTCTCTTTTCCCTTTTATATCCTTGGGTGGTACCTGCAGCTTTCCTCTTCTTAGATGATTGAGGCTCGGTCTGATTAGCCCTCAAAATCACCCAGTGAATACTCCTAGCCATCACTAGTCTTGAAATCTGCTTTATATCAATTGTCTCCTCAACAGTCCAATCTACTGGATCAAGATCTTTAGTACCAATCTTATCTACATTATACCCAGGATCCAAAACTATCCCATCATCGGACAATGTTTCTGGAATGTATTCCTTTATCCCAAACTCAACCATAAGTGGGATAGGTATCCTTTCATAATTCATTTTGTGAAGGTCATATTCATCCTGCAAGTCCTCCCAAAAATCCTCCAACAGATTAAAGTTCTTATCAAAGACACTGGGAAGAAAATCCCTCAACTTGTGCTTGGGGTCATAATGCTTCCTTGCAGTGTACAAGCCCAACTTTAAATAAACTAATTCATCACAAATGACCATAGCTGCCTGAATGTGTGGACATCTAAAGACTCCCAGCCTCATTGGAAACTTATGGCAACCAGTCTTGTGTTTGTTGCCAAACTTGTAATTAACAACCAAGGCTTGATAAATAAACTCCATTAGAATGATCCTATCACAACAACATCTAGGTAGAAAATTGGGGTGACCATCAAAGCCTGCTAACCTGAAATAGGTGAATGTGGGGTACTAGATAAACCAATGCCCCCACTCATTCACAAAAGCCATTGCCTCCCTGCTAAGCTATATCCCGCATCACCATTAAGCTTGTTAATAATAACATAAAGAAAGGCATCATTTACCCTTCTATAATGTTGCTATGATGCCTGCAAGGTGAGCTGATTATAATACTCCCACACTCTTCTCTGTCCTTGGGCTTCCCCCAATATACCCACAGTTTGAAGTCCAAGAAAAATCCCCACTCGGGCAGCTGCATAAACTACATAGGAGGTCATAAAGAAACACTTGGTTTCTCTCACTTTTACCATTTGATTGTGAATGCTGTCTGATACTATCATTGACCAGTCAAATTGTTGCCTCCCATCCAAAATAGTTTGGATGAAAGGAAACATCCATTCCTTAAACAGTGAAGCATCCCTTTTTCCAAACACCCTAGAAAGGAACATGATTATATCTGCAATCTCTTTACTAAAGTCTACCGTCTTAGGCTGGTCTAGAAGCTTGGTCAAAGACTTCTTCTCCACCCTCATCCAAGTCTTATTCATATGAAATCTATTTTTTTCCCTTATTATCGCTGTAAAGCTTCAAAGCCTCTGCCTCATTCAACTGCCTAGGATTCCTAGGATTAGGCATATTAAACAAGAATTTGATCATTTGAGGCGTGAAGTCAATAATGACATTACCCTTTACATCCACACACTGCCTAGTAGCAGGATTATATGCACTAGCTACTGCAAGAATCAACTCCGGACATTGGATAGATAGGGGGAAGAGTGCAACATGTGCCAGCCCGGATTGAATAATCCTTTCTGTCCTTTGTGTGACCTGCTCCTCGGTGAAGGTCTCCTCATGAAATTCTTCATAGTTAAAGGGCCCAAATTGGTGTCAGTAATGTCAACCCAGTCGGAATCAATCTTGCTAGCTGTGGGGGAAAATTCCCTATGCTTACATCCCAAAGTATATGGAAGCTATTCCACCTTGATCTTCTTCATTCTAACTCCTTTCCATGAAGTTTCACTCGGTTGACTTCTCTGAGAAGCCTCATCTGATGCCCCCAACATTTCTTGATTCCTGCAGCAAATTTCTGCATTAGATGAACAAAACATCCAAGTTAGTCAATCATATAATCCCTTCTCTACCCTCCCAAGATGATATTTACTTAGTTAAAATATGCCTTTATCAGAGGCGGAACTGTAGAAGTATTAGGTTTAAAAGACATCCCTTATCATGTGGCGGGGCCAGGGTCGGAACTGGACAAGAATCAAAACGGGGTCAGAATCGGGACCGGATCGGGAACCGGACCAAAACTTAATTGTTAGTTCCCAAATTCAACTTCCACCTCGGCTTCGGTTCCGATCAAGAATAGGTATAAAGATACATCATAGATGGGAGCAGAATAATTTTAAGAAATGAAAAATATTTCAAACAAGGTACAGTCATATGAATTTTTAAACCCTGGGTCATATGGGCTTCAGAGGAAACCCGAAATAACGTACCTTGACCCTTCCAACAACTCCACCGTACAAAAGGCAATTAAAACCCTAGAAAATATCATTTTGCAAAGGTTGTCGAGCAAAACCCCAGTTCGTTTGACACACCGTTTCTAAAAACTAGGGCACAACGAAAATCCCACACGGACAACACAGATTCGACGTGGGAAGACCAAAAAAAGAGTTTCAAATTTTTTTTTCTCTATCTAAGCAAGGAAATTCCTCATAAATCGAAACCCTAGTTAAAACTAGGGCACGAAAAGATGGACCTTTCACGAAAGCGACATCAAAACAAAAATAAAATAAAATGACAAAGCAAAAACAAACCAAAAAAATGGAATGAAATAGAAAAAAAAGGACAAAAGAAACAAAACAAGAAAAGAAAAACAAAAACGAGCGAAGAAATTCACAGCACGAAAACCCCCCTACAAATACGCAAAAATGAGACACCCGAAAGAACAAACGGGAGACAGAAAAGCAAAGAAACCTACCTCAAAACGCTCCTCAGGACTGACCATAATTTAGCCAAGATTCACTCCGCAACTAGCCTCCGCGATCAAATCAATCCTCTTAAGACTTTCCTGGCCGTGGTTTGCTTAAACAATTGGAATAATAATGATAATGAGCCAGTTTAAACATGATTAAATCTTTAAAAATTAATTCGCGCATGCGAACAGGCTGCATTTAATGCCATAAATGTGGTAAATCGGGGACAGAGCCAACGATGTGAACAGATAGTTAAGTCAAGTCCACGGAATATGAAAAAAGGTAAGGTGGACATGGATCCGGGTCAGAGACAAGATAAAGAGACCCACACAAAGTTCCTTACTTAATTTCCAACCCCAAATCTGGTCCCGACGAAAGGACAACGACCAAAACATGACACAAGAGGATGGTGGTGGAGACAAAACCGAAATGGAACTATTACAAAGTTCGAGGTTTGATTTTGGATCCGAGTTCGATCCTGATAAAAAAGAAAAGAACAAAACACACAAGCACAAGGGAAATGGGACTAGAGCGAAAACCAAACCCAACCCAAACAACAAAGGAAACGAGCAGAGAAAGGAAACGAGTGGAGACGGAGTCGGAATGGGGACACAATATGGAAAATTGAAACTTCATACTTGCATTCCAATCCCGATTCCACTTCCGCGTGAGCAAACAAAAAAATAGAAGAAAGCGACCAACAAACAAGAGGTGAACCAAACCAAGCGTTGGTTGAAAACAACCAACATAACAAAGAAGGAGAAACAAAAGAAAAGACAGAGTCGAAGTCAAAACGATATTCGAACTAGAAACCTTGAAAGAGTTCCGTATTTAGATTTGGTTCCAGACCCACCTCTGAAAGAGTAAAAGAGAGACTTAGGAGCAAAACAAACAACTCCTAAGACCCAACCAAACAATCAAAGGCAGACAAAAAAAAGAAAAGGGGGACCCATTTTTTTCCAAAATAAAATGGGGTGGCTATGCAAGGCATAACACCTAGGACGACAACGTGGTGTGCTAGCATCTCTCAAATGCGCTGGTGTCCATACGACCAAACAACTATAGAGACAAGGTCAAACTTAAGAAGACAAGCTAACGACCCAGCTAAATACTACTAAAGGGCCAAAATAATGTGATTAAATAAACAAAATACTCTCTAATGTGATAAAGTAACAATGCAAGAGTTAGGGTGGCAAGAAGGATCTCACAAAGAAATTCATTTGCTAGCTAGCTCTCCAAAAGTATGTTCACCTACACACAAAGAGGACGTAAAATGTTGGGTGGCTGTATAGGGGCCTGCCTCAGTCAGACCCCCGTTTAGGTGTTTCCACCTCCACGGACAACCAAGAAAGAAAGTATGATAAAGAAAGTAATGTAATGTAGAACACTAAAACATTACAAAATAGTAAGTGTGCTTACTCAACCAAGTAATAGAGGAGAGGAATGGGAAGCTTACCACCTCCACCAAAATCACTCAAGGATAATGGAGGAGAGAATGAGAGTACTCGAGACTCTGCTGTAGTGGTGTGGTCCCAAACTTGCTCTACTGAAGTGATGGAGTGAAGTTGTTGCTACAATGGAGTGCAAGAGTGCTGCTAGAATGCTTGAGAATGCAAGAAGTGAGTGCAAGAGAGTGAAGAAGATTGCTTGAAGGTATGTGTTGATGAGTGTTTTGCCACCTTGTCAACATAGGCAACACACAAGTATGCTATCTCTCTTGAAAGGTAGAAATTTGCAAACAAGTTCCAGATTACTACCCCAAGGTCTCTCGGGTGTTAGGTCTTGTATCTTAGTTGGTTGATGTGTTTTGCTGGTAACATAGGGCAGTCTTACGTATGAGTTACAAAGCATGGGAAGTTGGGTCTGCAAATGCAATTTCAAAGTGTTGGAAGTGAATGAACAGTGGCTGCCATCTCAAAACAATAAGCTAAAACTCACCAAGTTCATCTGATTTAGCTTCATGGTGATGCTTGAGATCCTATTCTAACAAAGGACTAAAAGAAATAGCAAAAGCGAAAGGGTTAAGAAAGCTGTTCTATTCCTAAGCTATGAATGAACAGTAACAATGGTGGCTGCTACAGTAGAGAAGCTTCCTAAACTGAGTTTTGCTTGACCAAGAGAAACCTATAGCTACAAAACTAGTGCAATCTTCTAAGGTCTGCTGATTTTCAGATTGCACATACGCATCATGAACATGCAATTGAACTAAGTTGCAACATTGAAATAAAGAAGCTCAGGCTAACTTTACACAGCTGTTTGTCATCAACAAGTGCTAAAAGTATGGGCTGAAAGTTCATCAGATACCATAACAACAATTTCCATTATCACCTCCACTCAAGAAACTACAAACTAAATCTAACATGGAAGTAGAACCATGCATGCATAATGAAAAAACTCGAAAGAAACACCCATAAATCATGCAATGTTGCTTTCTATTTCTTCATGATGCCTTTACACTAGTTCTCCAACCATTTACAAATGAAGGGGAGACCCCTATTTATAGTTTTCCAAAGCCCAAATGAATGGCTAGGATTAATTTGCATTGTGTGGCTCAGATTTGCTTTACACTAGGGTTTCACCTACCCCACAATATTCAACAATTTAAAATATGGCTTTTGTCTTTTCCCTATTTTGTCTTTTAGTGTCCAGTCACTGTAGCAATTTTGTCTTCTAGCTGATTGCCCTTTTGCTGTAGCTGAAACTGTTAAAAAATTGCCTTCTTGTTGGTGCATCTGTAGTATCCTTCAACTAATTAAGGGCATCATTTTTACATATTGGCATTTCTGAGAAGTAGATATACTGCTCTTGATATGGATGGACAACTCTTGACCATCATCATCATTTAGTGGAAAATAAAACAACTCCTTGTTCCTTTGAAGGTCACCCTTTGCAGTTTTGTCACTAACTTCCTTGACATAGGCCTCCTTCTAATGCCAACTCTGTTGATGAGTGTTACGAGGAAAGGTGGGCATAAAATGAATGGTGACAGGAGCTATGTGCTTTTCCTTGTTTAGCTTTCTCAATGGGCTTCCCCTACGGACCCACGGTAGGTTCCATGAATCATGCATACATGAAGTGCAGTAAGTGATTTCATACGCAAATCAAGGAAAATGTTAATCAAATCCTGGAAACTCCTTAAATCCACCCATGCATCATTAAAAGATCATAATATTCATATTTGGAGCTCTTTTGGACCATAAACATAAATGCGAGCTCAAGGGTGTGGGTTTCCCCTAGGTCGGAAGGATGACGAACGATGGACGACAAGCGGACGACAGACAATGGGTGGATGGCAGATGGCAGACAACTAGGTGACGAACGATAGAGGGACGACGAACGACAGATGGCGGTGGAGGGATGGTGGCCCACAGGGAGAGTTCCCATAGACAACAATAGAGGGATGGTGACTCGCAAGGAAAGTTCCCATGGACGACAACAGAGGGACGACGACCCGCAAGAAAAGTTCCCACAGATGACAACCCGCAAGGAAAGTTCCCATGGACGGCAATGGAGGGACGGTGACCTACAAGGAAAGTTCCCACGGACGGCAATAGAGGGATGACGACCCGCAAGGAAAGTTCCCATAGACGACAATGAAGGGATGGTGGCCCGCAAGGAAAGTTCCCATGGATGAAAACGGAGGGACGGTGGCCTGCAAAGAAATTTCCCATGAATGGCAATGGAGGGATGGTGGCCCGCAAGGAGAGTTCTCACGGATGGCAATAGAGGGACGACGACCCGCAAGGAAAGTTCTAAAACGACCACAGAGGGATGACGACCCACAATGAAATTTCTACAGCTTCCCAAAACTTAACAAAACCTTGGTAGTTCACTTAGGCATCACAAAAAAATCCCAAATCCATAGGCAACTTGTGCTCAAAGTCAAAAAATGAAGGAAAAAGCGAATCAAGTGAGCAGGGACCAAGTTAGTGGGAACAAGGCAAAAGGCAGAAAAAGGAAGGGAGACTTTGTTTCTCTCTCAGATTTGAATGCCCAGGTAGAATGAAGGGTAGGGAGTAGCATTTATAGGCCAATTTCCATTAATGGCATGCATTGATTTCTTGGTACAGTGGACCCAAGTTAGGTGAGATGTGAAAACCCACACTCGTTTGGATGCTTAGTCAAGGCTTAGATGGAGAAACTAAGTGTGGATCCCACCATGCGGGCGGAAGTTGGGCGTTAGTCGCCACTTAGTAGCGAAACACGAGCAACAACCTGCATGAAGCGACCCGCCACTGCGGGTCCACGATGCTTGGAGGACGCTGGGGCAACTGACGAAGGGAAACTCATAGGTGCATTTCTGTGAAAGCAAAAAACTCAGTGAAATTCAGGTGCGCAAATGAATTTTTTGAAGGAGTGTTTGATCGTTTCAAGGCATGTGACCAACTTAGGCTCAGGGATAGGGGCACCCAAAACGAGGTAGGAGCAAAAATGACCCAATAGGACCAGGAACGAGCTGTCAGGAGCGAAAAAGAGGGGGGGTCCTTGCCTACGGTGGGGTGTGTGTGAAAAACATGCACAACAAATGGTGACTTGCTGGGGAAATGATCCAGAGAATTTCAATGAAAAAATAGAATCACGAACCCAAAATCTCTGGTTCCAATCTTCACGCTAGGGCAAACAAACTAGACGCTCAACGAAAGGATCAAAATCACTAGTCAACCTAACCTTAAGTATGCTGAAAATTCAAGTGTGTGCAATTGCGTTAATTCCCATCCTTCAGTTGCTATAGGAACCCAAGCTCCATCAAGTTAAGCTACGTAGTTTATTCTAACTCCAAAAGCATTCGGGATATTGCCTCGCTGCCAGTCAGGCGTCCATAGCCCCGACTAGGTTGTCACTGTGATTCTCCCGAATATTGCTCTACTGCCAGCCAAGTGTCCATAGCCCTGGTAGAGTTGCTCGGATCCTCCTGAAAGGTTGAATTTCTTCTTTCTTTTGATTTTCAATGTTTTTCTTTTCTTTCTTTTCTTTTGATTTTTCTCTTTTCAATTCCTTTCATTTCAACCTGCAAGTAATGAAGCTCGTGTTTAGGGCTGAGAATCACAGTGGCGTTGAAGTAGAATTTTAGATTTTTCACTTAACTAGACTTCACAAAGGACCTACAACGACCTCTAGATTCTTAAAATATGTGAGAGATATAAGATTTCAGAATACATCAGAGTTAGACCAACTAATGACTTATCCCCTTCAGACCAAACATCCAGATCACTTGGCACTAACAAAAGACCTTCACCATCCACTTTGAAAACTTGATTAGAGTTTAACAAAGGAATACGTAGAACAACCCCATGGAATAAGTATGGTTTTTGTGTGCACAGATGTGCCCATCTAAAAATTGAGGGACCCCGAGCAAAGCAACAGAAAAAAAAAATCAAAACATAAAACAAACGAAAAGCAACACCTACACTAACCCAAGCGAGAAAGGAAAATCAAATGACAAGGAGACTACCCTAAAGCAAACTAACCTACATCAAACCAACTACTCCAAGGAAAGTAGGAAAGTGAGACTATATACACGAACCCGAGGTATGTACATGAAACCTACACTACCCAAAACGAACTATGTACAAAGATATTTACAAAGAATGATGCCCAGGAAAGGAAAACTAATCCAAATGGATCTAGGAAACCTAAAAATTTCATAGTCTCAGAATCTCACGAAACTAGCATCATCACACAGAGCATGCCGAAATGGTCTTGACGCAACTTGAACGGGCTCAAAAGGAGTTCGTATGCAGAAGTTATGTGTAGTCAAAGGTCCGGTCAAACAGGTGAATTAGGCGTTGAAAAAGGAAAAAACATTGATCATGTCAAAATGAAACAAAAAAGACACCAAGTTTTAGAGCTTGTTGCACTGATGCTAAAACTATATTCAGTTTCGAAAACGGAGTCCATATGAGCAAAATAGAGTCGGTCAAAGTTTGTAGACAAAAGGAGTTGACCAGTCAAAATGATGACATTAGCATGTGACGTGGTAGGTGTTGACATGTCAGCATAGTCAACAGACATGGTGACATGGCACTATCATAGTTTGACACGTGGACCAATTATATGTTGACACGTGGCATAGTTCTGGCCAATTAAATTCTAACACGTGTCCTTAGCGGCGAACCAACATGTGCCATGTGGCACCCTTCTCCATCTCCCGGCGGTTTGGTCTATTTATTCATTCTACCAAAAAAATTCTATGTTTGGGAGTTGAACTCGTGACCCCACATACCCTACCTACTTACTTTACCACTACACCCCATATTATGCACTACCATATAAAAGAGGAAAATTTTATTTAAAGCCTATGTTTAAGCATTCAAGCCGAAAAAGGAGGCTGGTGGGTTTGACCCACCGGCCTCCCCAATGCTTAGCCACCTTAGCCGCTAGACCAACAACCTTCTAGGCATTTAAAAGGGGAGGTTTTATTGTTTTATTAAATGCTTTACAATTGAATGCATGAGATAAAGGCAAAGGGCCCTAAAAACAAGGTAAACCCATTTAAAAAAAGTCCGAAATAATACAACATAAATCTTGAAAGGATTATAAGGCTTGAATTAAAAGCCATTCATTTAAAAAGGGATTTTATTATTTGTAAGCCCCAAATTATAAGGGCCCATAATTAAAAGAGTTAGACTATTTTGGGAAGATTATTTTAAAAGTAAGGGGGATTTTGAAAGATTTATTGTTGTAAATAGGAGATATGGGTATATTTTCAAAATAATATGGTTTTAGCCCATATTAGCAAATAAATTTGTATAAAAGGGGGGTCTTATTTCCTTGTAAAGGGAGAATTCTCTTGGAGAGAAAAATAGAGATTAGAAATTATTGGAAAAGGTGGAGTTAGAATGCTAGAGGAGAGTTGAATTCTTTTTGAGAGGAAGAATTGCAAGGTGTTATTATACACCGAAATTGTAAAAGTGAGAGATTGTGAGGAATTTTGTGCAAGTTTTGAAGCTTGAATATTATAAGAAGGCATTTTCGGGTGCTTGGAAATATTAATGAAAGCAGTCCAACATTGAGAAGTGGACCCAGAGACCTAGTCCTTTGAAGGACAAACTCCATTATCAACCTACGTCTGATCTTTCTATCTTTTGTCTCATTCTTCTTCTATCTCCTATCTTACATTCTCTCTAATTTCGTTTCAGTTTATTTCTCAATTCAGTATTTGATTTCTAATTACAACATTTTAGTAATTAGTAATTTCATTAATTTATGTAAAAGTGAACCTAGTATGTAATTTCAACGGTTAAACAACATAGTCACACAATTTTGTCTGGATCGAGGAAAAAATGTAATTAGGATTAATTTGCAAGTTATTTTGTAAACCTCTAATTACAAATCAAAAATCGACATTCGCGCCCATTGGATTTTGTAATGCATACACAAGCAGTAGGGCAACTGTTACAGTTCTTAACCATGCAGATTCATCTTTATATTTAGAAAAATGAAGTTCAACACTACAACATTCAAACTCAATCACACATTCAGGAAAAATCAGCAATTGAGGCAGTTCATTAAACCCATGGTTAATCCATAAGCACGTACATCTACCCTCGTTCCCGTAATCAAAATAATAAACGTAGCTATAAGAATTCACAAAAGAAAGGAAAGATAGAACTTGGATATCGTCATGTGAAGGTGGGAGTGCTTGACAGTCAATAGTGAGCACTGCATCATCAGTCGTCATGTTGGAAACCTCGAATGGAGGGACTGGATGGCGCAACATTTTTGATCTTGGGCATGCATTGGGCAGGAGGACGAGGCAACAAGCACCTCTTCCAGGCTACCAATGGGACCCGCAACCCCTTTCAGCTGTTCCTCAAGAAAAAAACACTTCATCACGTGGGTCTTCCATAGTCCAGACCTCTACTTGATTGCTGCCTTCAAAAGGCAGCACACTGTCCCATTTTAGTTCTCTTGCATTGACCTTAATTTTATGATGTTCAATGTCATAGGAAGATGACATGCACGAATTTGTCCCATTCCATTCTTCCAGACATGAAAGAGAATCAGTAATAGTCAAGGCGATAGGACCCCTAGTTGCATCCTGTAATTGACCAGGTGTCATATTTGTTGGCAACCATCAAAACACCCCCACCTTTGTCTTCTTCTTCTTGCAGTTCATGTGGCTCATTGTGATGTTCACTAGTTTCCTCTTGCTCACTGTCACTGTAGATGGAGGAGTTCCTCTCCCAATCCGAAAAATCTAATGCTTTATTGTTTGGAGGTTCAGGTAGTAGGCCTTCATCACCCCCATCTTTTGAGATGTATTCTTCTTTAGTGTTGGCATACCTCCACAATACAACTCCCAATGGAAAGAAGTCATCAATGGATGGTACCTCATAAAGGGGGCCAAGATCTACTATGTGATTTCCCTCTAAGGACTCCCCATAAAGCCTATCATCCATGGTGTATAAATGATCTTCAAGAGGGAAGGGTTCTTGATGTCCGATGGACAACACCCCCGTTCCCTCTGCTTCATTGTTCGAAAGCTCTAAATGTTGTCCTCCTTCTCATGGTGCTGTCCTAATACCTTCTTGAGGAGTTCCTTCAACTGAGTTATCACTTGGTTCAGGCTCTTGGTCTTCTACTTCGATCCGAGAATCAAGTAGAGGAGGCCAGACACTTGGCTACTCCACTTCTCCTCTAACTTGTTTGATAGCCTCTTGGCATAGCTCACATGCGAAATCCGAATGTGGAAAGTCATGGAGCCTACACCACCCTGGCATCAACAACACCTCCAAACCCACTTGGTGTTTGAGTTCTGACCAGTCTCTTGAGAGTCTTGAGATGAGCTCGTGGTATCTTTCCACTATTGGGTCCTCATCATCATTTGGGAAGGAAATTGAATAGTGAAGAACTGCGAAATATGATTGTTCCCACCCCTCCAAATCTTCATTTTCAGGTGCTTGGTCATTGTCATTCACAAAGGAGAGATCTTCTAATCTGATTTCACTTATACTCTCATCATCATTTTCTGCTGCTCCAAAAATATCAACCTCTTCCTCTTTCTGATTTTCAACATCTTCATTGGCTGCCCCAACATACACTGTTGTAGACTTTGCTGATCCATCCTCAACTGCCAATAGTTCTCCTTCCTGAGTGGAGGGTTGCACTTTGCCGATAGTGGAAAGGATTTCTGATTCCTTTCTACCTGAACTTTCATCAAGACTTTTTTCTGCCCCAAGGAAATCAATTCCTTCCTCTTGACTTCCAACATTAGTGTCTGCTGTCCTAGCACTAACTTGTGTCAAATTCCTTGATCCAACTTGAATGTGCTAGCCTCCAAATGTTGACAACCTTCTTGTCTCATGGGATGACTCCCCTTCATTAGGATTTGGTTTCTCTGCCTTGCTTAAGCTGCCCTTGAGATGAGTGATAATGTCTTCACATGATGAACAAGTTAATTCTGAGTGAGGTGCATTGTGAAATCTGCACCAACTAGACATCAATATCTCCTCCAATATTGGTCCATCTTCGCTTCCCAAACATTCTTGGACCAACTCTTTGAATGCCTTGGCTACCATGTTAACCATTTCCTCTTCTGGGTTTGCAAGAGCCAAGGGTTGATAGATTTCCCAAAAGGGCATTTCTCCTTGCAAGACTCTTTCAATTCTGCTCAAGAAGGTTGGACACCCCAATTCATTATACCTGTGAGTGCAATGGATTCTACATTTATCTTCCAATCCAAATTTCTACAATGGTCTCCTCAATCTCCTATTTCAATCTGCATGTAGTTGAGTGATGTTGATCTGTACATGCTGCTCCATTTCAACTATACTTTTTTCTGCCTTCAAAATTTTTTGATTTTAACCTTCTAGCATGTAATGAGATATATTTATCTTAGATTTTTAACTGAAAGTGCTCTTTTCAACTTCCAATTTTCAGCCTTGTGGCCTCAACATGCAATGCCCTCCTTCTAGCGCTAGTTCTATTGATGGGTGTTTTTGCACCTTCTCAACACAGGCAACACACAAGTATGCTACCTCTCTTGAAAGGTAGAAATATGCAAACAAGTTCCAGATTACTACCCCAAGGTCTCTCAGGTGTTAGGTCTTGACAAGCTTGGAATCTCTCAGTTGGTTGATGTGTTTTGCTGGTAACACAGGGCAGTCTTATGTATAAGTTACAAAGCATGGGAAGTTGGGTATGCAAATGTAGTTTCAAAGTGTTGGAAGTGAATGAACAGTGGCTGCCCACTCAAAACAACAAGCTGAAACTCACCAAGTTCATCTGATTAGCTTCATGGTGATGCTTGAAATCCTATTCTAACAAAGGACTAAAAGAAATAGGAAAAGGGAAAGGGTTAAGAAATCAGTTATATTTCTAAGCTATGAATGAACAATAACAATGGTGGTTGCTACAGTAGAGAAGCTTCCTAAACTGAGTTTTTCTTGACCAAGAGAAACCTACAGCTACACAAAACCAGTGCAATATTCTAAGGTTTGCTAATTTTTAGATTGCACATACACATCATGAACATGCAATTGAACTAAGTTGCAACATTGAAATAAAGAAGCCCAGTCTAACTTTACACAACAGTTTGTCATCAACAAGTGCTAAAAGTATGGGCTGAAAGTTCATCAGATACCATAACAATAATTTCCATTATCACCTCCACTCAAGAAACTACAAACTAAATCTAACATGGAAGTAGAACCATGAATGCATAATGAACAAACTCAAAAGAAACACCCATAAATCATGCAATGTTGCTTTCTATTACTGCAGAATGCCTTTACACAAGTTCTTCAACCATTTACAAATGAAGGGGAGACCCCTATTTATAGTTTTCCAAAGCCCAAATGAATGGCTAGGATTAATTTGCATTGTGTGGCTCATATTTTCTTTACACTAGAGTTTCACCTACCCCACAATATTCAACAATTTAAAATATAGGTTTTGTCTTTTCCCTATTTCTTCTTTTAGTGGCCAGTCACTGTAGCAATTTTGTCTTCTAGCTGATTGTCCTTTTGCTGTAGCTGAAACTTTTCAAAAACTACCTTCTTGTTGGTGCATCTGTAGTATCCTTCAACCAATTAAGTGCATCCTTTTTATAGATTGGTGTTTCTAAGAAGTAGATATACCGCTCCTGATCTGGATGGACAACTCCTGACCATCATCATCATTCGGTGGAAAATAAAACAACACATTGTTACTTTGAAGGTCACCCTTTGCAGTTTTGTCACTAATTTCCTTGACATAGGTCTCCTTCTAATGCCATCTCTGTTGATGAGTGGTATAAGGAAAGGTGGGCATAAAATGAATGGTGACAGGAGCTATGTGCTTTTCCTTGTTTAGCTTTCTCAATGGGCCTCCTCGACGAACCTGCGGTAGGTTCCATGAATCTTGCATACATGAAGTGTAGTAAGTGCTTTCATATGCAAATCAAGGCAAATGTTAATCAAATCCTGCAAACTCCTTGTTAAATCCACCCATTCATCATTAAAAGATCATAATATTCATATTAGGAGCTCATTTGGACCATAAACATAAATGCGGGCTCAAGTGTGCGGGTTTCCTCTAGGTCAGAAGGATGGTGGACGATGGACAACCAAAGGACGAAAAATGACAGACGGTGGGCAGACGATGGATGACGAGCAGATGGCAGATGATAGACAACTGGGTGATGGACGGTGGAGGGATAGCGGATGACGAACGATGACCCACAGGGAAAGTTCCCATGGATGACAACAGAGGGATGACAACATGCAAGGAAAGTTCCCATAGATGACAATAGAGGGACGACGACCCGCAAGGAAAGTTCTCACGAACAAAAATGGAGGGACGATAGCTCGCAAGGAAAGTTCCCACAAATAGCAACAGAGGGACAACGACCCACAAAGAAAGTTCCCATGGATGGAAACAGAGGGACGATAACCTGCAAGGAAAACTCCCACTGACGGAAACAGAGGGACGATGACCAGTAAGGAAAGTTTCCATGGACGGCAATGGAGGGACGGCGACCCACAAGGAAAGTTCCCATGGATGGGAACAGAGGGATGGCGGCTCACAAGGAAAGTTCCCATGGATGGTAATGGAGGGACGACGACCTGCAAGGAAAGTTCCCACGGATGACAATGAAGGGATGACGACCCGCAATGAAATTTTCACAACTTCCCAAAACTTAACAAAACCTTGGAAGCTCACTTAGGCATCACAAAAACATCCCAAATCCATAGGAAATTTGTCCCCAAAGTCAAAAAATGAAGGAAAAAGTGAATCAAGCGAGCAGGGACCAAGTCAGCGGGAACAAGGCAAAAGGCAGAAAAAGGAAGGGAGGACTTTGTTTCTCTCTCAGATTCAAATTACCAGGTAGAATAAGGGTAGGGAGTAGCATTTATAGGCTAATTTACATTAATGGAATGCATTGATTTCTTGGTACAGTGGACCCGGGTTAGGTGAGATGCATAAACCCACTCTTGTTTGGATGCTTAGTCAAGGCTTAGATGGAGAAACTAAGTGCGGATCCTGCCATGCGGGTAGAAGTTGGGCGTCAGTCACCACTTAGCAGCGAAACATGAGCAACAACCCGCATGAGGCGACTCGCCACTGCGGGTCCACGAGGCTTAGATGACGCTGGGACAACAGATGAAGGGAAACCTGCAGGGGCATTTTTGCAAAAGAAAAAGACTTACTGAAATTTAGGTGTACAAATGAATTTGGTCAAGGAGTGTTTGATCATTTCAAGGCATGTGACCAACTTAGGATCAGGGATATGGGCACCCAAAATGAGGCAGGAGCAAAAATGACCCAACAGGAGCAGGAATGAGTTGTTAGGAGTGAAAAAGAGGGGGGGTCCTTGCCTAAGGCAGGGTGTGTGTGCAAAACATGCACTACAATATGAAAAATAAGTTGTGAAGCATGTAGGAGGAGGGAATTTGAAGAGGAGATGAAGAAAACAACCATATTTGGGTCAGTCGGCCGTAGAGGGAATTGCCAATCAACTGCTAATGAGAAGTGTAATTCCTCTGTAGGTTCATCCACAGGAATCTACTAGGGACGTAAGCACACTGCAGGGTCGTCTATGTGCCACACGAGCATCCCCAACATAAATTCCCCCATCAACGATCAAAACAGGCACCAAGTGGAATGAAAGCAGTGGGCTTAGGTGTAATTAAGCCTCCGAACTTGGTTTTCTATAGTTGAGAAGGGCAAAGGGGGAATTTGCATAAGGGGTGCAAATTCACTCCTTTACATTTTCCCCCCACTTTAGTGAGCATGAGTACTAATGAGTGCTTCGGTAAAGTAGATTGAAGAATGAATTTAAGGTTAGAAATGTATACCTAAACAGTTGAGGAAGCAAACCACGATCTGACGAACCTGAAGGTGCAGGGAAAGCGAAGGACTTCATAGCTTCTCAGAACTATGAAGTTGAAGAAAGAAAACGTTTTACATGCCCGCGGACCTACAAGGAGGAAACCCTCAAGATCTCTCACATGAAGGAAGCCCCTTGAAGTAAGTGCCTTACAAGCCTGCAGGCCTGCAAGGAAGGTGTCCCCCAAAAAATCTCACATGGAGGATACCCAAGAAGCGTCCCCCAAGATCTCTCACATGGAGGAGGCCAGGAAAGTGCCCTACAGACCTGTAGACCTATAGGGAAGGTATTTTCCAAGATATCTCACATGAAGAATACCCAAGGAAGCACCCTACAGATCCGCAGACCAGTAGGGAAGGTATTCTCCAAGATCTCTCGCATGGAGGAAACCCAAGAAAGTGTTTTATAGACCCACATACCTGCAGGGGAGCCACCCCCAAGATCTATCAGATGGAGGAAGCTCAAAGGAAGTGCCCTACAGGATCTCAGACTTGTAAGGAGGTATCCCCCAAGATCTCTCACATGGAGGAAACCTAGGAAAGCAGACTCCGTAGAGTCAGGAAGTGACCACGTAGGCAAGTAAGTAGACAGTCGTGCAAACCGTCGACAATTTGGAAAACTTTCAAAGGGGTCCCTTGGGAACCCGTCGTGAAGAGGGGGTCCACTCGAGGGACGCATAGTTCGAAAGCATATGTTTTCTTTCTTGAATCAATCCATCATCAAGGGATCCTTTTGAAAGATATTCAGTTCATCAAGGAATTTGAAAGGAAGAATATGCCCCCATGCAAGGGGAAATTCAAAGCTATCCCGCTTCAGAGGAAGGTTTTCAAGTCCTTTCTTTATGAACCCATGATGAAGGAAACATGCTTCGTTAGGGTTCCAAGTTGAGAATGTAATTCTAAAGAAATATTTGTGAACATTTTTGAGAAAAGATTCATTGGAAACAAATGCATTTTCTAAAAATTGAAATGTTGAAGGAAGGAGTCACACATGGGAGGGATAACTAAAGCAAAGAAGAGAGAAAGATAAAGAGAGAAAAAGAGAGAAGACAACAAAAACAAAGGGCACAGGGGGATCTGGTTTAGCGGGGTCAAATCTGTCCATGCTCATATAACTAATAGGTAACCGCGCAGTGCAAGGTGAAAGATCATCAATCCCCAACCAGATCAAGAAGAATACACGAAAAAAAAGTAAAAATAAAAAGTTAGGTCAACATGTAAGGGAAGCCTTAATTACCCCAAAGCTTTGCATCATCCCCAATTTATCAAAAAATCAAGCACAAACATGGAAGAATGATGATACAAATAGAGGAAGGTCTATGACACAAAAACCACGCCTGTATCCAAGCACCAACATGGGTGACAAGGGTCACCTAGGCACACACAACATGATCACGGGGGAACAAAAAAACACACACATACACACACAAGATCAAGAAGAGACCTCCTCCTAATGCTGATCGACCAAGAGGTCATCCATTTCCCACTCTAAATTATCGTAGGGGGAAGGAGGATGAGCCTACAGTGGAGAGATTTTAAGAGGAGGAGCATCCAACCCTACCACAATAAGGGCTAAGGAAGAAGCCCCCAAAAGGTCTTCTTTGCCAAGCTCTTGTGGAGCTAGGGTCAGTGATTTCGCGAAGATTGTTGACAAGGCCAAAACCTCATCAATAGATTTAAACATGCACCCCACAAGAGCGTCGTGTTTAACTTCAGTGGACGGGGAAATCTATGCCTAAGATTCACTGCTAGGCTTGCTGAATGACTCGGGAGTGGTGATGAACTTAGGGGAAGCTGAGATTGGTTCCGTCTAGGATAGAACAAGTCAACAGGGAACCACCTTGTGAAGAAGGTGAGCCCCTCTTACGTCCTTCGTTACTAGAAGGCCCACCCTCCAACTTTTGCTTTGTCGGATGAGACATACTTCCCATAGATGAGGCTAGAGGTGTGGAGGAAGAGGAGGAAAGGACCGCAGTGGATACAATTGAGGTATTAGTCATATCTAGAGGTTTCATGAAAGGAAGGATATCTGGAACGAACATCAGCAAAGGTAGCTCCACTGAAGGAGTGATGAAAACCTGTACCCCCTTGGGGTTAGGTGCATTCGCACTCGCAGTGGAAGTTGGGAGGAATGAAAAACTAGAATGAAGAGAAGCAGAAGGAAGGGGAGAGAAAGACACGATAGGAGGCCCTGAAGCAGGGGCAGTCGTCTCTTCCTCCTTCCTTTGCGAGGTGGCTTGTTTAGCCAGGAGAGCCTTTCACCAGTGCTTGTACTCACGCACAAGGCAGTTTCTACGACTCTTCAAGTTGGAGGCCAGAGGTTGTGAAGGAGTGGAAGGCTCCTACTCAACCATGGTAATTTCCACTACAACCATCTCTGGCGGAGGAACAGGTTCTTGAACGGGAGTAGAAGGAACAAGTTGAGGAGCAAAGGGAGGAGTCGACTCAAGGGCCTCGATAGGGGGCCTCTTCTCATTCACTGCTTTAGGAGCAAGAGCGGTAGGAGGCTGTAGATCGAATTCCCTTTGGGAACCTTTCTGTTTGCCATATAAGTAATACCATGGTCCATGGTATTCATTAGGGAGATCTGAGATCCTGAGCTTGGGCTTGTGCCAAGGAGGTATCATCAGATTCAACAAATAGTTGTCGAGCTGACTCATCTAATACTCTTCCCAAGAAAGGGGAGAGGACGAGACAGTCCGAGGAAAGGAAAAATTCTCTTTGCCTTTACAGGAAGGAGAGGGAGCTAGCACAAATTTCTCTTCTTTCTTCTGGGAAGGGGGAGCGGTTGGTGCAAAATTCTCCTCTTGGGAAGAGGAGGCGACCGGCTGTTGTATCATAGGAAGGGTCAGTTTCAGCCATCCCTTGCTCCCAGTCTTATACTTTACATAATTCTTGTAAAGTAGGTCTGTTCTCAGAGGGAGTGGACTGACTGGGGTGGGCCAAAAGTGATCCAACGGATAGCCACCCTGGGATACCAAGGGATAATATCCAGTGTTATGCACTACATGCACGACACCCTCATGGGAGAATTTTAAACATTTGTGAACAACAGAGGTGATTCCATTCATGGAAACTAGCCAAGATATACCTAGCTTCAGCCTAAATAAATTTAACTCCGGAATAACATCGAAAACCATGTCAACAACCCTAGGTTCAACTAGGACAGACAAGGTTATCGAGCCATATGGTTTGAGACACATACCATCGTGTGTATGGATGGGAGATTTTGTTTCTTCATATTCTTCCCTTTGTAATGAATTTAATACCATTGTTTCCTTCGTGATGACATTCACACGGCTCGTGGGGTCCACTAGGACCCTGTCACAATGTTACCATTGAGGCAAACAGGAATGTAGAGGGGAGAGGGCTTGTTGTTTAAGGGAAAATCTTACGATGTAAATGTTATATCCAACGAACCGGGTGCAGGTAGAGCAGTAGACGTCACCATGACCATGTTAACATAGGCCTTAGGTTGAGTAATAAAATTAGTGGGATCAATAATCATGTTAGTAGAGTGTGATGGAAATGGGTCCATGTATATCTGCAATTCACTATTAGCTTTCACCACTGATTTGTTAGCATTTTGTTTACTCCTATCGAGATGGATGGTACCGTCCTCGATGCAATCTTGTATCTCATGATGCGGTCGCATATAGCATTCGGTATCATGTCCATTAACCTGATGGTAGTGATAGTAAGTGCTCCCATAATACTAATTAAGGTAAGGCTCCTTAAGAGGCTTAGGACTCGGCAAGGTTACGATCTTATCCTTCAACAACTTCTGCAAGATAGAAGAATAAGATTCCAATAATTTTGTGAACTTTTGGTTATGTTTGAGGCTGTTGTCATCAACAACGGCTACTACATTCGTAACGACCTTTCCTTTCCTAGAGATTGATACGATGGAATCTCCCTCAGAATGGGAGTGCGAGGAGGATCCCCTGAACTGAACAACCATCTGTTGGTACTCTTGTAAGGCTGCATACAAATGCACGAAAGAAGGGTACTTCATAAGGGCGAACTTATCTTGCGAAGGCCTTTGTAAGTTCCCTATGAATAACTTCTGTACGTCATAATCAGGCAATTGATATGATATTTGTGAAAGAAGTTCTTGATAATGCGCTATAAAATCAGTGATCTTTTCATTATCTCCTTGTTTACATTAGACGAGATTTGAGAAGGTCATCTTCGGCCCGATGTTAGCTTGAAACTATGTAAGGAATTGATTTACAAGTTGGTCGAACGAGAAAATAGAATTGTTAGCAGGGAACATTACCACTTGAGTGCTATATCCTTGAGTGATCAGGGAAACAAATTTGCCATTGACGCATCGTGGTGGAAGAAATCAGTGCACAACACGTTAAAAGCGGACACTTGTGTCTGTGGGTCCCCTTTACCACCATACTTTTCAAATTTAGGGATCTCCATTCCTTGTAGGAAGGGAGTGTTCAGGATTGCAACCGACAATGGGATATGCTAGAAGGGCTAGAAGATAGGCTGGGTAGAGGCTTGGGAAAGACTCGCTAGCTGGCTCTACATCTTACCCATATTCTTAAGAAGGGTGTTTAGAATGGGGTCATTAGAAGATAGAGGGCAAGAGAAACCTCCTCCAAAACCACCTCCAAAGCCACCTCTAGAACCGCCACCGTTGTGACCTTCACCATAACCACTACCAGAGCCACCACCACTAGTAGGGCCACTGCTGCAACCACCTCTAATTCCAGAGTGACCACCATGACCACCGCTGGAACCAGTTCCACCAACACCACCTTCGCTGCCAAATCCAACACCACTATCAAAGCCTCCACCACTCATCCTACCAAAACCTCCTTCACTAGAGGTGATAGGAGGGGTGAAGCTAAAGCCCAAGGGGACCTTGTTTACTTTGATAGTTTTGGATCGCTTAGAGATAGAAGGGATACCAATAGAAGGGACTATGTCAGCCATGTAAATGGACATGGGAGGCATCAATACTCCTAACTATCCTTCATAATCTTCAAAAGTGTCTCCTCGCATAACACAAGGAGTGTTCGAAGGAGCACACACTTTTGTCAGACTAGTAAGACAAGAAAGGAGTTCCAAGCCTATTCGATCTTTTCCTTGAATCATGTATTTTAGTTTACTAAGAGCAGCCCTAGCCATCTTCAAGTTTCTTTCCAAGTGATTTTCTAAGGCACCCAACCCTTTGCTAAGGGCAGAGACATATTTCAAAGGGATTTGAACAACCTCATGCTCATCCACTGATGATGGTGTGGGTGATGCAGGAGTGGGGAATTTATTAGTCTCATCAACGAATCCAATCTCATTCCTTGACAACTATTCCTGCGCGACCACACTAACAACGGGACCAGAGAAAAGACTTGTAGAGAAACTAGTAGAGACCTTCGTCCTTTCCATTGGAAGGTGTCATATGCTTCTCTTGAAAATATACTCAGAAGTTTTGGATTGGGTTGTGATGCTCATAAACCTTCACAACACTCAGGAATACAATAGTCGTGACGCACACGAGAGAAGCCTCAACACCAACAATGAACAAACATTGGTTCACGTCAGGTTCACCAAAAATGTAAGAGAGGGGGACCACCATGTGCAAGGCTCCAAGTCACAGAGGGCCAAGATGCAAAAGGCTGCCCTAACTTACCTCAACTTAATGCGGTATTAGGAAATGCGAGACAAGAATGATGAGGACTACGAAGTCCTTCAATAACCCTATAGACTTGAAATATAGGATGGGGCTAGGCGAGCTTGTTTTTAGGTTCAACACTATGCCTCAGGAAGCTCTTTGCTTGAGGATGGAAGCATGGTCTTGGGACGACAATGCGACGCACTAGCGTCTCTCAAGTGTGTTGGAGTCCGTACAACTAGACATCTATAGAGACAAGGTCGAACCGAAGAAAAAAAACTAACAACCCAACTAACTACTACTAAAGGGCCAAAATAACGTGATTAAATAAACAAAATACTCTCTAATGTGATAAAGGAAAAATGCAAGAGTTAGGGTGGCAAGAAGGATCTCACAAAGAAATTCGTTCATCAGCTAGCTCTCCAAAAGCACGTTCACCTACACACAAAGAGGAGGAAAAATGTTGGGTGGTTGTATAGGGGTCTACCTCAGTTAGACCCCCGTTTAGGTGTTTCCACCTCCACATGCAACCAAAAAAGCGAGTATGATAAAGAAAGTAATGTAATGTAGAACACTAAAACACTACAAAACAGTAAGTGTGCTTACTTAACCAAGTAATAGAGGAGAGGAATGGGAAGCTTACCGCCTCCACCAAAATCACTCAAGGCTAATGGAGGAGAGAATGAGAGTACTCGAGCCTCTGCTACAGTGGTGTGGTCCCAAACTTTCTCTACTGAAGTGATGGAGTGCAAGAGTGCTACTAGAATGCTTGAGAATGCAAGAAGTGAGTGCAAGAGAGTGAAGAAGATTGCTTGAAGGTATGTAAAATAAGTTGTGAAGCATGTAGGAGGAGGGAATTTGAAGAGGAGATGAGGAAAATAACCATATTTGGGTCAGTCGGCTGAAGATAGCGTTACCAATCAACTACCAATGAGAAGTGTAAAGCCTCTGCAAGTTCAACCGCAGGAATCTGCTAGGGATGTAAGCACGTTGCGTAGATGTCTATGCACTGCACGAGTGCCCCCGACATAAATTTCCCCATCGACACTCAAAACAGGCGCCAAGTGGAATGAAAGTAGTGGGCTTAGGTGTAATTAAGCCTCTGAACCTGGTTTTCTAAAGTGGAGAAGGGAAAAGGGGGAATTTTCATAAGGGGTGCAAATTCACTCCTATACAGGTGGTTGTGCTCAAGTTGATGGTATGTGAGTGCGTTCACCAAAAGTATAAGATTGCATTCCAAGGGGTGATCTAAATGGCTTAGGATGGCTCACTGTTTATAGATTTTTGGGCTAGATGATGGATGTATAATATTGAGATGAAGGATTAGGGGTTCATATTGGCTGAGAGCCTTGAGAGGATGAGAGGGGGACAATTTTCACCACATGATTAGTTGATGGAGAGAGGTCAATATTAAAAGGGAATATACAATAAATAATCCCGTTGGAAAAGGTGGATGGTCAAGATGGAAAGGGTACTTGGGAGTATTCTTGAGGGAAGGGCAAGTACTTTGACCCATGCGACTTGTACAAAGTACCCATAGTAGGGATGCACATGATTTGAGGGGGGTTTGACTAAGATTAGTGTGTCCAAGAGGGAGATTAAGGGGATAACTGGTTTTAGCCCACCTAATGGAAAGTAGAGGAAAAAAGGATTAAATAAATAAATATTTATTTAAGTTTTGGAATGAGGATAAGGGACTTAGGTAAATAAATATTAAAGTCTATGTAAGGTGGACTTCAAAGAAAGGTTGATTAAGTGATTTAGGCTAGAAATAAGGTGCAAGTGAATAGTGATGAATAGTGACTTTTTAAATTAAGTAATAAAATATTATTTAATTAATAAAGGGATACAAATTGGATAATTAAAGATTTATTGAATTAATAGATGAGGAAATGAATAGTTAAATATGTGATTGACAATGTATTAACTTTAGGTGTCTACATATTGCCCCTCTTTGAAGTGGTGTTACAAAGTGGCATTACTTGAAAGAAGAATATAATTGGTTGGATGCCCCCGTCATTCAATAGAGTGACTATGAGGAAGGATTGTAGGATGATGATACTCCCTTAAGAGGATAATTGGATTTTGGAGAAAATGAGTCTGCTCCCGAAAGAGTGAAAATATGCAAGATAATGGGATAAAAGAAGTTAGGGGATAAATACCTAGTTATGTTGTGTTAGATTTGAAACATAGAAAAATGAGGTGTTGTGATAAATATGGGATGCTGCATGCACCTATATTTCTATTAATTTAATTAGGAAAAAGAGATTCCCAAAGGTAAGATTGACTTTCAACCCTTGGGTGAGTCAACCTTAATGGAGATATTGCTGTTTTGTTTATGATAGAGGACAAGGTAAATATGACTGAAATGCACTTTTGGGAGTAAAAATAAAAATAGTAAATGAACTCAATTATGCAATGTGAAACTTGAATAATCAATTTAAAGCATAAAATAATTAGAATCAACAAACTTCTGGTAGATTTGAGAAGATTAATGCATTGTGCACCTGTTACCAAAAGTTGCTACTAAGTGTCCTCCTGGGATAAATTCTCCCTACGATAAATGGGTCTTGCTACAAGGATCCAAAATTTGTTTTGACAGTCCTCTGCTCCTGGATTTTCACTCTTGATTCCTCCAATTCTCACAGTAAAAAAGCCAAAATTAAATTCTGCAAGTAAGATTCTGTGGCTTGACAACTTTGACAACTTTGAAAATTTGCACTTTTGATCAATATTCAATCCTTCTTCACATGCAAACCTACAAACACAGAGGGGGAAATTATTTATTTTTGGTTAATGGGGGTTTACCTTGGTCAAACCTTGTTTTGGTAATTAAACCTTGAAATGAAATGAAACATGAATGAAAGGAATGATGAATGAACACTAGTTTGTTGCAACTCACCAAACCCTTGAATGTAGATCCTTAGAGGGCTGAAGTCTAATACATCTCTCCAAGGTCTTGATCTTGCATGAAGTGGCTTGATTGGATGTTGATCTTGATGCTTGAATGCTTGAAACCTACATCACAATGCTAGCTCCAAAAACATGCATAGATGCAAATAACTTTGACATGATGCTTGAGATCTTGAATGCTGATGTAGAAGACTGATAAATTTTCTCTTGAACACTTTTGACAAAAATATTTTCTCTTGTGAAGTCTCCCAAAAATTTCTAGCTTACTTCTAGATATTGAATTGATAAAAAGACCTTGTATTTATAGGTAATTTTCTAATTTCCCGAAAATTAAACATCAAAAGCCGACAATTGTAAATTGAATTTGAATCTTAAAAATGCCGCCAAAAACATATTAAAATTTGAGATCCTAAACTTAAGGGGGACCCATTCACCCTTGGGCGAATGGTTCCTAGGACCTAAATCCAAGACTCAATTTCCAAGGAAATTTAATTAATGTTTGAAATTATTTAATACAAGTTCCCCTTTCGGAAAACAAGATCAATTATGCTTCTAAATGCATAATTGGGTCAATTAGAGGCTTAATTAAGTCCAATTAATTAAGGGACCCAAATATAGTGTGAAAATGTAAAGGTGTACATTTTTCTACACTACAGGATTAGACATTTTTAATTTGATATTGTATGAGATTTTATGCACCAGGGTATAAAGAAGTAGGGTGAAAATGTGTTCCATGTGTAAGAAAAATAACTCACATGAAATGCTTATGTTTTATAGCACCATGATATCATTGTAGCAAGTAGGTTACAAGGATTGATATAGATGCAAGAAAAAGATAATCCATACAAACAAGCAATCAAAAATGAATAAAATGATACAATAGCAAATATGAGGTAGCCTTGGTCAAGATAAAAAATCAAGATTGATTGGTGGATGATGGACAAGGTGTTGTTGATTTGGGAATGATATCTACTAAAACAACATAAGGAATGGGAAGGATACATACTGATGATGATTGGATTGGGATCAAGGGTTGTAGTGAGGTTGGGAATAGAACCAATGTTGTGATCTGATGATTTTCGTAGATTGTATACTTGGATTGCATGTATTAAGGTTTTTTTCTGATTTTTATTGCTATGAGTATCGAACTGATGGGGGATTGTATTGGATTGAGTGGAGGGTATCCTATAACTAGTTACCAATGACAAGGGAAAGACCATGTCTAGTTACAAGGAATAATGGGATGAGGGGAGATAAATGATATGGGAATAGATGGAAGTATATGGGGGATCATGATGGATGGATGCAGGGGCTCACAAGTGATTTTAAAGGACTAAACAATGTAGGAACAATATTCCCCACTCTAGATATTTCATGAATGATGAGGCAATGGGATGCATGATAGGATGACATAGGAGGATAAGGAAAACAATGGTGTTTGGATGGGTGATTTGGAGGAAGTGTGAGTATAGGTAGTATGAAAAGTATGGATGCACAATATGGAATTATTGGAAAAGATGGAGGATATAAATATAAGGAGTCAAGCCAATAGGAAGGAGATGAAGCATGATAGATGTAGTGCAAGGTATGTGTTGAAATGATTGTGGGAAATTCTACCAAATTCATGGAATATGGTAAGGAAAGATAGTGGGCTTGCGGGCATAGTTTGATGGTTGAAGGTAGTAAAAGAGGTATGTATGGAGGTATGAAGGATGGATGGAGTATGAATAAAGTAAGGCTTGTATTGTCTAAAGGATTCCTAGATGGTTTTCCCTTGTCTCATCAAGTTTGAAAGGAGGGTGACACAACTGGAAATGATGAAAAATGATGAGAGACATGGATAGGTAGGTAAGGGTAGATGTGATGAAGGAGATAAGATGAAGTGGATAGGGTGAGACTTGCCCCCAAGTGGTGGAGTACAAGTGGATAGGGGGATTATTTATGACACCTATTTTATAGGTTTTTATCATGGTACTTTCCCAAGGTGCTTGTTTGCTAGGTTATCACCATTGGATAAATTATTTCCCTTACTATTTTTTATTTTTTGGATTTATTTATTTATTTTTAGAATAAGAGGGGATAGGTGGATGGGGATGGAGGATGGTGGAAGTATAATTGATATGTGTACTAGGAAGATAGTGGATGTGGAGGAGGGAATAAAGTGTCTTATTTTTATGCTAAGGAGCCCATGGAAGATAACCATTGTAGGTTGGTAGAATCTTCTTATTTGGAAGGTGTGATTTTCCAAAATTTGTAGATGGAGGATGTGTGGATTATGCATAGGAATGGATTAAAGAGACATTATAGGGGAGATATCTAGAATAATGGATATGATAATGAAAGAGAGGGGAGATGTAGGGTGGGAAAAGGTCATAAAATTAAGGAGAAATGGGACCTACATTTGTAAAAATCATGATGGATGGCTATTTTTGATAGATTGATGGGATGGTGAAGGACATAGGTGAAATATACCAAGCCAATTTTTTTTGATTTTTCAATTGCAAGTTACAATTAACAAGCACCTGTTAAGGTTAGCTCTAAACCAAAACGATGCTGAAAGCAACTCTAACCAGAATGTACACCAGGATCCCAATGTGGGCAAGGTGTGAGCATTGGTCAGAGGATCTTAAAGAAATGCGGATACAAAGAACTCTAACCAAGAATGCGCCAGAGGATGGCGAGCATATGGTTAGATGATCCCTATCTATTGCAATACTGAAAGTAAACTCAACGCCAAGTATGTGCTACTCAATCCAGGATGGAGATGAGGTGACCATATGGTGGAGACTTATGAAATTACAATGCAATTCAAGTAATAGGCGGCAATCCAGTCTCTTCCACTTATTCAATGGGAAATTACAAGCATGAAAACAAGATTAAAGAAGAAATGCTGACAGTACTACTGTGCAGCTTACAAATATGTTGAAGAATGCCTGCAAGATCAAGAATTAGAGATCTACAAAGAGCTGCAATAGTAAGGATGTCATCCACTAGATCAATTGTGAAGTTCTAACACCCACCCTTCACTCATACACATTTTTCCCAAGTCTGATATGACAGACCACAACATGAATATCAGACCAGCCCTCTCATTCCCCAATGAAATGCTCATATCTCACTCAATACCCACCCAAAACTCATGAGATAAAGTGCAAAGCAACCCTAAGATGATGGCGCCCAATACTAAACCAAAAAATAGACCCAAAAGATCTTATATTTTTTTGCACGGAAATTAAGACAAGTACAGAAATGTACGACCCTCTAAGAAGGGCGACTTTCTTCTAGGAAATTCAGCACTCAATAAAAAAATCTGCAACTTACCCAACTTGGTCGCCCCTAGCAAAGGAATCCAATGGATTGATACCCAGAACAAGAACTTTTTTTTGTTTTTGATATATGAATAAAAATAACTTCCAGCTACACAGAAAACAGAAACTCCAGAAATTGATGTAAAGAGCTGAAATGAACTACAAAGCAGTAACTCAACAACAAAGCAATCCTCACTACAAAATTCACTCAAACAAGCAAACCTCTCCACTAGGTGCTATCTCACAAGCACGAAGTTGAGCCAAGCTAGGAGGCATTCATTCCTCGAAGCAGTCCAACACCATTTCGGCAGCATAACATTACTCAAGATATCAGATGATGCAAATGAAGCCCAAGACCTCCTTTTATAACTTTGTGAAGACTATCCAAAAGCTTCTAGAAATCCTGCTTTTCAAATTTTGAAGTAACTCTTTTTCCCTCCAAAGATGGCGTCCCTTTTTCTTTAATGAAATTTGACTTTTAAAAATAACCTCTACCATAAGATAGGCGTCCACTTTCAAGCATTGTTTTTTGAGCCTTAGAAAAATATAAAATATCCTCATGAGGCGCCACCCCTCAAAGACCACCTTTAAAAAAACTTAACTTCAATCACTAGGCTAAGGGGGGGGTCAACAACAAAATATAACATTAAAACATGACTTTATTAAAATAATTCAAACTTATCTCTCCAATTGTGCCCCCAAGCCAAAAATGAATAAGCCAACTGAACAGTCTGAAGTAGGAAGTCAACCGTGCCGAAACCAACATGACCACTGCCAGAAATAGAATTTACTAAAAATAGTAAATTCATGAAAGTGCTCATAATGCCAAGAAAATCACATAATCGAGAAGCTCACGAAAAACCTATAAGGAATCCGTAGTTCAATCACCAAGCCGTGAGCAAAAGAAATCACCAACCAAGAAACCCTAATTTCACCACCGAGAAGCCTACGGGTCTCCAGAATAGGCCAACGGTCAACATAAAAAGTCATGCTCGAGAAGGGGACATTACAGAGAAAATTTTGGGAAATAAGGAACCAAAATGGATTTAGGAGATGAAAGATTTTTCTATGGGAGGTGCTTAGAAGTAGATGAATATTTTGGAAGGGGAGATTTGAGTGTTGATTTTGATTTCACATTTAGATGCATTGCTACTTTTTTCTTTGGATCCACATGGTTTTCTATTTGAAATTTTGTTTGGTGGGCCTTTGTGGCCACTTGAAGTTATATGGATTTTAGATTGAATTTTTCTTTGCTTTTGTATGCCATTTGGATGGGATATGGTGATTGATGATGTTTTCTGTATTCTTTTTTTTATACATGTTTGATTTGGCATCCAAATACTCCAATAGAATTGGAAGGGGTGCATGAGGATAGATTGTTTCGACAGTGCATGGAGGGAGAGAGAAAAGGAATATGTTGGAAATGGATCGCTGATGTGTGTATTTGTTGGTCTTGATTGAGTATTTCAAGAAATGGAGTGGTAGGAGTTGGGACAATGGATTTTGCGACATAGTAACCCAAAATGGTTGAGGAAGATGAGGGACATGGGAAGGTGGATTTTGGGGTATATGGGCTCGAAATAGATTTGGAAGATGTTGGAGGGATGGTGAATTTACTTTTCGATTGATATGATGTAGAAGGGTGGATGGCTATAAATGAATAGGAGTGATGGGAGGCACTTGTTGTAAGTTTGGAAGGAGTGACCTTAGGAGGAACAAAGGTTCTACCAAAATTTTTGGATTGTGTACTATGGGATTTATAACCAAGGCCATGCAATCATGGATTTTCCTTGACATGGATGGGCTCTAGGATTCCCTATGTATGAAGGCCTAAGATATTTCCTTGATAGTTCATATTCTTGAGGATTCAATTGACAACATGATGTTGATGGCTTTGGAAATAAGATGCGAGTCTATTTTGAGGTGAAGGAGAATGGGTGTTGGATATTTTTTGTTATTCTTCAGTGAGAAGACCACCACAAGTGAAGATAAGGGAACCAAGAGGGAAAGATGATGGTTTTCAAATGGTTTTGATATGAGTTAGTAAAGGACTATGAAGGGGATTAGAAGGGATAATAGGATCTTGATTTAAAAGGTGGTATTTTTTCATGCTTTGGAACAATGTCACGACATGGTGGAATTTGGTCGGATGGTATGAGGGGGGAGGATTTGACATGGATTCCTTAGTTTGGATAGGAAGAGGGATGGTGGATTAGATATGTTCATGGGGTTGGGATTAAATGGTTTCAATGGGTTGGATAGGATTAGTGGGGTAGTGATGGTGTTGTTAATGATGCATATAGGTAATTTTGGACTAGTGGGGTGTCATGAATTCACAACTTTGGTATTTAACCTTAGTTTCAATACTAGGAATATTTGAATGATGTTTGAAAGGTATGATTTTTATGGTATAGGATTAAGTTAAAGGATTGGGGATAATGAGGTATGTGATATGGATTTGGGGAAGTAGCAATTGGGACCTCATGGAAAGATAAAGATTGTGATATGAAAAGGGATAAGATGAGAATTTGGATGGAAAATATAGGATTGAGGTATGGCTATGGATGCAGGATAGGATGGAGATGTGGATGGTGGATAAGATGGATTTCACTTGTCATAGATAGAATAAGGGTGATAAAAAAATATGCATGTAGACATGAGGGGGTAGCTTGTGCTAGCCATTTATTGGTCAAAAGGTTTGGGCGAGTGGTGGAAGCTTAGTGAAAGCTTGCTAGTGATGATGTCATCAAGGGGGTCAATTTCATAATCGTCTTGATCAACAAGACTACCATCATTAGTTTTAAATAGGTTATTAGGATGGTCATGATGAGGGGAATCATCAAAGAAAAATGAAATCATGATAATTTTTCAATGAGTGGAATTAGGATGAAAGATAAGATTGGATGAAAATAAATGATTGGAAAATAAATATAATGGATTAGAAAAAGGTGGAAGCAAACATATTAAGATTTCTTTTGATATTAAAAAACCTTAAAGGTTGATTTCATAAAGCTCAAATGGGTTTGGATTAAGATTTGATTAGGAATAGGATGGGTTTGGATGACTAGATGAATCAATGCCACATAGAGAAGTAGATACAATGAAATAGGGTACAAAACTTTTGAATTAAAGTGTGGATTCATTGAAAGATAAAAATGGCTTAGAAGAAAATATGCTAAAGAAAGCGCATATGCTAAATGCTTAGGAGATGAATAGGTGTGGATGTGCTAAGGGATGATTTGGATATTTTGAAGGATGATGTAGATAAATTGAATTGTGGGCTTAGCAAAAAAGTGATGACCTTGGATGGAAACAATTTGGATTTGATGGATTTTTGATTGAGGACCTTAGGATGATGATTTGGGGATGATTAAGAGGGGTGGATTTGGAAATGAAAGAAATATGAAGGGTTGGAGAAAGGGAGACGGATCGAGAAATAAGACCTTGGATGATGATTCGATTGGATTTGATTCTATACTTAGGATAGGTTAAGTTCCTAAGCAAGGATAGTTTGGATTATGTACTTGAGATAGACTAAGTTCTCAAGCAAGTATTGATTTGATTGGTTTAATTTTGAATTGGGTCTTGATCATTGATTGTTGGGTAGGATTGAGGATTGGAGATGATTGGATTAAGATTTGGTTAAATAGATGAATTTACTAGAGGAAATGATTAGAGGAAAGGTGGATGGAAGAATAACTGTATGGGTGTTTACATGTGCTTAGGTAGATAAGTTGAAGTAGGGTGCAAAGCTACTGAGATATGAACGGATTTTTCAAAACAAAGTTTTGGGAGATTTGGATTATGTGAAGTGCAAATTTTGAGCTATGTTATTGATACATTAATTAGGATTTATATACAATTTATTCAAAGTAATATTTTGGGTTGTTTAAGCTCAAAAATTGAATACAGTGGATATGTTGATCTATGGTTCAAATATGTTGAATTAGGTAGTGAATATGTTGATTTGGGGTTGGATGATTTAGGATTTATGATAAGGTGGATTTGAGGAAGATTGGATTAGAAATTGGGTGATTTAGATTTTGATGGGAAAGCTTTGACCTTTGGAAATGTTTAAAAACAAATAATCTACAAGCACTCAAAGGCATGCAAATAATTTTGGATTTGAGGCATTTGGCTTTAAGGGGTTACACATATTATGATGACAAAGACATGCCAGGAAAATTAACAACCTAGATTATTTAGGTGGGTGTGTCGATCCTTGTAGGCCCACATATATACCATTTTCTCAAGTGATTAGTAGTTAGGCAATACAAAGTTACATGGGATATCTCACCATTGTAGGCCAAGGGCCTTTCCCAAAGGTGAATTCTACCATTGACCACTCAAAAGTGCATTGTAACTTTTTGAGGTTGACTGCTTATTGGTGTATTACAAGAAAGGACAGTTAGTTGGTTCCAATCCAAGATGAATGATGATTGCTATGTGCATCCTTGATATAACTTAAGGGTACATGAGGCCAAATTTGTAGATGACAGGGAAATCAAGTCAAGAAACCTTGAAAAGGGGGTACCTGTAACATGCCAATTGTTCACGCAAGTAAAATTTCCTAAGATTTCCCTTTCAAGTAAATAAACTATATTTCATAACCATTGCTATAAAATTTTTCTTTCCAAAGGAGAACAAATGAGTGCAAATGACATAACAAATTCCATTCTTTGATTTTCTTTTCAAAATAATATTCCACATATTACAATATTTCCAAAGGTTCTATACAAAATACATACATAGCTCAACTGAGCTTCAAAGCAATAGAAATAGATGGTACATGAATCTCCTTTCAAATCTTGGTCGCCAGCTGAGGAGAAGCATCACTCAAGCACTTTTCTGCCAACCACAGACTCAAATGCGATCCCTCACACAACTATCATCTGATATATGGACCTACCCTTTGACAAAGAGATTGGTAGAGTAACCTTGTAAAGAAAACCACTCTAAGCTTAGTGCTATTCCCTACATAACTAGAACTCATAGACACTACAATCTTGAAATAGCATGCATAAAAGGAATATGATGAATTGACAGTGGAGCCAAAGGAAATCACACTACTTTGGCCAAAGTATTCTCACTCATTACTTCAAGTGATGATCATCCTATTCACATACACTACTCTAGCTCAACTTGAATTAAGGCCACTAAACTATGCAAGGTAATTTCCTTCAATAGGTAGTAATTAACCTAAGGCATAACCTATTCCATTTTCCCAAAACACAGTGGTATCACAACCAACAAAATATAAGAAAAAACATAAGTTACCCCCTTCTTTGGATATTCTATCCCAAGTATAACATGTGAACTTTCTAAGTCTACAAATTAACTTTGCATTAAATAACATAACAAGCTATTTCCATTTCGTCAATCCTAGTATGTAATACTATATATGATATTCAATCTCTCCTTATTATGAAGTAAGTACAAACACTTATAAGAAAATCATAACAATAAATATTTTCCTTTCCTATAAGAAAAATAGACTATTTCTCTATTTCATGGAACCTATTACAATTTCCACTTTAAATACACAAGGCAATCAATCTTTCACAATAAAGATAAAACATGAAGATAATAGAATCTCATGCCTAATAAACACTTATTCCAATTGACCCACTGGATATCAAGATTAACCTCATCTTAGAATCAAATTAGCAACAAACCCTCTCAATTTCTCTCACTAAATTCCTCACAATAACTCTCAGGAAAATAAGAATTTTCTCAATGGAAAATACAATAGAATGGAGTAGCATAGTGATGTAAAGAAGAATTGTATCCAAATGAGGTGAGAATGCCTCATATTTATACCGAAAAACCAACATCTCCAGCCTACAAACAAGGCTTATGCTATGACGCTTCTCAACAATATACCATCAACTCAACTTAATAAAGAAAAGGTGAAAAATTCCTATCATAATAATCATCAAAACTATATAGCAGATTGACCCTATGCTTGCCAACAGTAGTTTGACTATTTCATAAAGCACATGTTCATTCAGGAAATCAACTTTCAAGCTTATAAGACTTCTAAAAGAAACACATAATTCATATTATGGCGCCAAGTATACATCTCATTTCCTAACTACAAGCTTGCTGTTTTAAACAAAGGAAATAATCAATCATTATCTGGCTGCATATTACTTAGTCAACTTGGTCATAAACATGGTAATTGACACCTTTCATTTAATTGAACTCCTTTTTAATAGCGCTATTAATGCTTTGACTCAGCATGTCACATAATATAGTGCGCTGTTCTTTTATTGTTGAGTTTAATAAACTCCTCTCGGTAGATTTAATACTAATATTTTTCCACCGCCTTTTATCATTAATGATAATGTAGTTCACTACTTAACATTGCATTGCTAGATATATTGCTACATTCATATTAAATCGACCATGGCATTTATACTATAAATCGGCCATTAACATAAATCGACCATTAGCATAATATGTATATATATATATATATGTACATATATATAACATTAATAAACAACATTCCATGCTCTTTATATATATATGTATATATATACACTCTAATATATATATTCTTTGACAAATAAGCTTGTCTAAATATTCCACTTGATATTCAAATGAATGAGATCAAGTTAACATTTTATATACAATAACATTTATATATATACATATACATGTATACGTACGTACACATATATTGACATATTCGTACGAACATTCCCATTTTTCAACACATATGCATATATAGACATGTGTATACATATGTATATATGTATGTATCTTATATATATATATATATACACATTCAATTATACAATCAAACATATGAACAATTGCTATCTTATCGATATATATATATATATGTGATGTATATACAAATATATACATACATGTCTCATTTTCCTCACGATATCACCATGCCCATGAGCAACCCGTCCATAAGCATGCATAGGCACGTCTACCTATGTACTCTCATGTATGTGTTCCCTCACGTGTATGGATTATCATCAACATGCATATGTATACATATATATATATTCATGTATATTTATCTCATCAATCAAGTATATTAATATGAAGAAGAACTCATATGCACCAAGATTCACATAAACACAATCCAAGAATGCTCTTAATAGAGTTCAAGATCCTTCCTAATGCAATCACATCATACTAAAGGATGACTTACCAACTCCCAAAACTATGACTTTACTGAACTATTCTATCAGTGGGTGTGTGTGTAAGCTCAGTTAGGTTTCGTTACAGGTTATTCGACCAATTTCTTCTCCAAAGTGATACTTCTCCTCGCTTCCAGAGGATTGACTATGAACCTGTATCCAACTTAACACATTTTCATGGTAGTCAACCGTTCATCAAAACAAGCATTTGCATTATACTTTTCTATCAAATTCAATAACCACTCATTCTAGATATCCGTTCCATGATATAATGTCAAATGAAATAAACATTCATTCACAATTTTCCAATAAACAAAGTGCAACCATATATATTTCCAATCAGAATTCCAAATACATTCACATATGCAATAATTTACCCTAACATAGTAATAGTAAATAGGTAAACACACAACGGGGTGTGACAACACCCACCCTTAACCTTTACTATCACAAGGTATAAAGTTCTTGGGGGCTTAGCTTGAGTAAGAAGATTTTGCTTCCAAGAGGTGTTTCCTTTGATTCACCCTTGCTTTTAAAATGATCAAATCCCTATGTAGCCTCCCTAAAAGGATGATCCAATTTATTTTGATCACCCAAGATCGCATGAAGTGCAATGGAGACAATACATGATTGGAGTCGTTGGGATAAAAGGATTAAAATAAAAGAGATCAAATATAATATTTTGATCTCAGAGATCACCTAAAGGGTATAAGGAGGGAGCATATGCTTCGAAAATAACAAAATCGTTGAAAGAAAGAGTGCATACATTCAAAGCCAAACACATATGCCAAAAGATAAAAAATATAGAAATTTATACTTGAATGTGGAATTGTTAAAATAGGTATCATATACATTGAATTGTGAATGGATGCGTCAAAATATAATTCTTACATAGAAACAATCATAGTCAGTTAAAAATTGATTTTAGATCTACTTTTTAGCTTTCACATAGAGAGAAAATAGGAATTTAAACATCTCCCCTTGCAAAACCACTTTTTGACAAAAAATTCAAGTTAGAAATAAAAAAAAGGTGCTAAAAGGTATTTAAAAAAGATAAAGGCAAAATTGCTAAAATATAGGGCAAATATATCAATTTGAAAGCATATACATTGAAATGTGTTGAAATTGTAAAAAGCTATAGTAAAATGTGTTAGGCCTACAATAATTTAAATTAGGAGCCAAATGGACAGCATAATGGCTTGTAAAATTAATCTTCTATAAAAAATTGAATGTTAGAGTGTTTAAAATTACTAGAAATTGTGTTGTAAGGGTCAAGATTAGATACGTTGAAATAAATAGCGCATACACTAAAACACAAAGTGCATACACCAAACTAGATCCGGTGATAAAAAATAGCTAGGACAAGAAAAATATTAGAAACAAGGGTGTGAGTCCCATTAGGCATGTTAGAGATGTGTACATGAAATTTTGAGCATAAAAGAACAAGTTAATAAGATATTAACCTATTCTACACAAAATAAATGGAATGATGAAAACATGAAAATAACTCACCAACACCAACCTTTGTTGGATCAAGATATGGTGATTGTGCTCAAGTTGATGGTATATGAGTTCCTTAACCAACTAAATAAGGTTGCATTTCAAGATGTGATCTAAATGACTTAGGATTGATCCTATTTGTGGATTTTTGGGCTAGAGGATGGATGACTAAAATTGAGCCAAAGGATCAAGGGTTCATATTAGTTGAGAGTCTTGGGAGGATGAAAGGAGGACAAGTGTCCTCACATGATTAATTGGAGAGGGGACCAAAATTGAAAGAGAATCTATGATGGAAAATCCCCTTGGAAGAGGTCGATGGTCAAGATTGGAAAGGTACTTGGGAGTACCCTTGAGGAATGACTAAGTACTTTGACCCATGTGACTTGTACAAAGGGTCCATCGTTTGTACATGTGTAGGGATGTGCATAATTTGAAGGGTGTTTGACTAAGATTAATGTGTGCAAGTGGGGGATTAAGGTGCTAATTGATTTTAACTCACTTAATGGAAAGTGAAGAAAAAAGAGAGGATTGAATAAATATAAAAAAATATTTAATTTTTTGGATGAGGATGTAGAAAATAGATAACCCACGAAGCCACTTAACACTCCTTACAACATCTTAACAAGTGCCACGTAGTGGCTAGTACTTGCCCTAATAGTATTGTAATTATTATTTTTTAGATTTGATAAAAAATAAATGTAAGTTTTATTATTAATGTGAATAAAAATAAATGTAAGATTTGTTAATTATTTTTTTTAGTATTGTTAATTATTTATTTTAATGACCTAACTCATACCCTAACTCTACTTCTATCCCTAACCCTAACCCTAACCCTATTCCTAACTCTAATCCTAACAATGAATTTTAAACCATTATCTTAATCTTAGACCTATTTGTAACCCTAACTATGATCGTAACACTATCCATAATTATAAACCTAATTTTTATCACTAACTTTTAAATAAATAACATATTTAATAAATGTTATATTACAAATTATTATATATTAAATAAATTTAATAAATAAAATAGATATAATATATACTACAAATCATTAAAAGTTAGATATTACATGTTGGAAATGTTTCTTCTCTTATTATTACTATAAAATTGTTATGTATTAAAATGATTATTTATTACAAGTTGTTTATTTTTAATTATATATATTAAAAAATAAAATATATTATATTAAATTATCAAATTTGATTGTTAGTAGACACAAGTGCAACTATATCTCTTCATTCAAATTAATAATGATTAAATATTAATGAATCGATGATTATAGATGGTATGCTTTTTCAAATTCCATGAATGATAGAGTAAACACTTCTAGATTAAACTATGTATGCTATTTTGAATTGATGTTTCAAAGCACACTAAAAGATTCATCGTAGGAAGAGGATAATGAAGAATATGATTATAGAAATAACCTTAAAAAGTGTTAAGTGGTGGGAGAGGGTAGGAAGGGAAGAGATTGGAAAATGAAGTAAAAGTGAAAATAGGGTAAATATGATGAAGACATAATAGAAGAATGAATAATATAGTAATATAATATAACCCAAATAAATAAATAAAAAAATGTTAAAGTTGAATGTCTCAAACAATGAATAAATAACTCTAATGACCTTACCCTAACCCTAACTCAATGATTCATCATAAGAAGAAGATAATGGAGAATATGATTGTAGAATTGACCTTAAGAAGAGTTAAGTGGTGGGAGAGGGTAGGGAGGAAGGAGATTGAAAAATGAAGTAAAAGTGAAAATAGACAAAAAATGATAAAGACAATGAATAAATAACTCTAATGACATTACCCTAACCTTAACCCAAAGATTCATCATAGGAAGAGGATAATGAGGAATATGATTGTAGAAATGACCTTAAGAAGAGTTAAATGGTGGGAGAGGATAGGGAGGGAGGAGATTGAAAAATGAAATAAAAGTGAAAATAGGCAAAAAATGAGAAAGCCATAATAACATAATAATATGATATAACATAAATAAATGGATCAAAAAAGATTAAAGGTTAAATGTCTCAAACAACGAATAAATATCTCTACGAGAATTATAAAGATGAATTATATAACAAAATGATTGACGAATAATTACCAAAATTATTAAAAGAAATGAAGGAAGATATAAAGAAAAATATGCTAAAACTTAAAACAATAATAATTTAATCAAAGAAAAAAGAAAAAAGAAAAAAAATGAGATTATATATAAAATATAAATTGGAAAATTAAATAAATGATTTAATTAAAATAAAAAAATAGATGGTTAAAATACAATAGATTATAATATATATAACCTATAATATATATTAATATAAATAGATAAAATCACAATAATTTATATAATATTAAATATATATAAATATAGATTAAAGGATAACCTACAAAATATTACCTTCAATAATATAAGATATAAATAGAAATAATATATATAAATTCTACATTAATATAGGTTATATATATAAATTAATGTTATCTATATTAAAACAGGTTGTATATTATATATAATAAAGATCTGAAATAATATAGGTTATATTGTATACCTGTATATTATAGGTTATAATTTTTTTAAAAAAATTATATAAAAATATACACAAAAAAATTTATTAATGAAAAGAAGGAGAGCATATAATAATTAAATTATACCATAAAATATTAAAAACATAGATAACAAAGATATTAGCCTAATTGAAAGAATAATACAATTTTTATTTTATTTTATTATTTTAATAGTGTGAATACAAATCTCTATAAAATAGTTAATTGATTTTTGTGAGTTTTTTTAACAAAAAATAACAATTACATTCTTTAAAAAGTCAAAATAAGTAACATTTATTTATTTTAGAAAGATTTAATGAAATTATAAAGCAAAAAATAAAAAATCATTCTATAAAAAAATGTTTACCTTGCTTTCCCTATCAATAACACACATAACTTTTTAACCAATCATATGCACAATAAACAATTTTAATAATCTGTAAAGTTAAATATTTCACAAATTGACTTTACAAAATTAAATTTTATTTTAATTTCTTTAAAATATTATTTTTGATTGGTTGAAAACTAAATTATTAATAACTAGTTAACTAAAAAAAGCCAAAATTAATAGTACTATGCCAATGGCAAGTACTAATAACCATAATAAAAGTAAAACTATTGACATGATCCTCACATTATACTTGGATCTATGTCTCACCGATTGGTATTAGCTATGATCTGCTGTAGTGGAGTAATATCAAGTATCGATTCCAACTGTAGCGGGTGCCTCCTTTAGAGTATAAAATGATGGAGGCCACTTTCTCACCCACGAAAAATTTCAGGAGAGCACCCCACACGATCAGTGGGTAGTCCAGGTCTGATATGTAGGCATAAGCCTACTACTAATGCTGTTGCCACAATACATGTTCAAAATGAAAAAAAGCTCAAAAACCACCATTGAGATGAAGCATCAACATGTCAGTAATATTGAGTGTCCGTTCCTCCTCCATATCACAATACTAGTGCTGTGTTGGCTCCTAGTGCTCTGGAGGGGGATGTCTAAGGGCTGCTTCCCGAAGAGTCATCATACAAACACCCTCTGTCTCTCTGAAAAAAGCAATATCCCTCCAAGTAGAATCTTTATACACCACTAGTATAACTCTGTCCTCGTCTACCAACTAACTTGTAATTGGGAGCTGTAAAATTCCCTAAACATTCTCGAGTGTCACTTTCATGCTGAAACATATCCCATCTCTCTAGCACATGTGACCGTATGCCTCTAGCGTCTGCATCTGTGGGAACCAATAATCTCATATTAGGACATTCATATCAGTTTTTTCTTATCAAGGAAGGAGGTTAACAATACACACGTATATCAAAAAGTCAACATAAAAGGACCAAATCATTATGAAATGCGAAGACTAGTTGGAGGGTCTCAATTCCGTGGTGGACCCATGCGTCAGATTTGCAGGTCACTCCCTGTCTAAATTTTCATAGGATTTTATTTTTTAATGTGAAAACAAGGTTCTGCATCTATTCGGAGCTTGCCCCGGTCTTTATTCCTAGCCAATATCCTTACATGGGCGCTGCTATTCTTCCTAATAAAAAGCATGTGACATACATAACATACATAAATCGTACACAGAGGGACCCGTCAAGACAAGAGTGATGTCCAGCTAAATTTTGGTTTCTTTTTTCAAACATAAAAGATTAAACTAGCTATCACACCTTGTTGTGCAATGGGTATGCCTAAGAGGTGTGGAAGGTCAATTAAAGAAAAAAATGGTCTATTTTTTGCGTACATTTGTGTAGTATATGGGGTCAATTGCTAGGCAATTTAGCAAATGATGTTGTTTGTGCAATAATGGTCTTAATAGAGAAGTATAGCTTCAAATCAACTATCTATCCACTTAAATGGATTCAAACATGACTGAAACAAAACCTTTGAATCAATAAGATAATTAGACTCAATTACCAATAGGATCATGTTATGTTTGTAGTAGGGAGAGAGGGAAAGGGAGGGAGAGATAGGGATAGAAAGAGGGAGAGATAGAGGGGGGAAAAGTGATAGAGAGAGAGGGGTAAGGCAAAAGAGATAGAGAAGAAGATAGAGATATCAAAAAAGATGGAGATGGAGGAGTAGATTGATATGGAGGAGAGGGAAATATATTAGTAGAGAGAAGAGAGAGGGATAAATAAAGATGGAAGAGATAAATATATAGAGAGGGAGAGATAGAGATAGGAAGTGATTTATACAAAGAGGTAGAGAGAGGGATAGCTGTAGTACCCCTCCGTTTATACTTATGCTTTCTGTTGATACTTTTTCATACTGTTAGACCTATGATGTTTTGTTTAGATATTGTGATCGCTGGTTTTGAGTGATGGTGGATTATTCTGTGACATGATGATACTTTGTTTGATGATTATTGTTTTCAGACATGATATGATTTAGCGTAAATGTTTATTTTCAGTTGATCATTGATATGTATATGTTTATGATGGACTAACAACATTTATTTCGTCAGTTTGCTGTGAGTGTATTGGTGTGGAGAACAGAATCGCATCACTCGCTTGCGAGTGCCCTGCGATATCTGTGATTTTCTCTGCACGGTGTGCCTGTTTAATGCTTTATATATATAAATACATGTATGTACGTTATTTGCTTGGTTGCAGGATTTGCAGGTACATGACACCGACTCCACCTGTGTAATCAGGTCTGAGCGTGTCAAGACTTAACGGAAATGTTGAACGGGAGATAGTAGTTAGGTTTATCCTAGTCTAGTCTTTAACCTTGGTCTTAGTACATTGTCAGTTTTCAGTTTTGAGTCATAGGTTGTATTGTATTTTCTGTTGGTTAAATCGTTTTGGAAAAGGTAAATATTGGTTAATTTTTAATGTTGGAATATTGTGCTTTAATTATTGTTATTTAATTAATATTTAAATATGATTGAAATTTACTTACTTGATAATTTAATACATTAGTTAGCTTATTTGGTTAAATAGTTGGTCTTAAAAAGATTAAACTATTTTAATTAAATTAATTAATTAATTAAGTTAAATTATTAAGTATGTAAATTATATTGTATTTAAAAGAATTAGAAAATTAAAAATAATAATAATAAACATTTGCATGCAATTGGAAAATTGATTTTCAAATTTTAAATTTAAATAAAATAATAATTTGCATGCAAAATTAAAAAGGGCAAAAACTGCCGAGAAGTTGTTGAGAAGATATTTGCAACTTCTCGACAAGTGTGGAAGTTGCATTAATTTGGTTGTTGAAAATTTTGTTACGGAGAGGTTATTGTGGATCTCGGGAAAATTGACAGAGGTTATTGAATTCCTCACGGGGAAATTTTCGGAAGATTGGCAAAAATTCCCTTACTGTGAAAAGTATAATTTTTCTTAAAAGTTGTTATCTTTCTGTTTTATTTTGGTTGATTTTGGAATTGGAAGATCCTCCAAAGGGTTCTTGGTGGTTGGAAAAGCTCTTTCTTGAAATTGGGGATTTCTATAAAGAAGATTTTGGAATTTCGTGCTACAGGCAAGAGCAATTTTTCTACAGGAAGCTTATATACTACAGGTATTTTTCTTGTAATGTTTGTATTTTTCTTTAAAAAAAAAGATATGCTTTGTAATTTTCTAGTGTTCATTTTGAAAATTTGGTAAATTTTTATTCAATCAGTGGAATGGATCTGTTTAAAATTTTTTTTAGTTATGATAGTAAAGAATTTTTTTGTTATTTTATTTCAAAACTCTATGAAATTGTGAAAGCAAAGAATAATTTTGGATATGAAACTTAGGTCTGTGTGTGATGTCATTTGGAATTTCCTGTTGAACAATACTGCCTAGTTTCACTGTTAAACTGTTAATATGAATTATATATATATATTTATATATATATGTATTGCTGTGTAATTTATATGTAAAAGTTCATACAAAATTCGCCGTACGGAAATAACTATTTCCAGACGAAATTCGTCATTTTATTTATAAAGAAATTCTGGAAAATTTCGTTTTAGTTTATCCGCCGTACGGGCGAATACTGGAAATGTGTTATTTAAAATTTCATGGCGGATTTAAAATCCGCAGGTTAGGGTTCGGATTTGTTGAACCAAATTAAAATATATATTATGAAATCGCGTTTTTAACATTCGCCGTTCGGGCGAATTCAAAAATTTATAAAAAAAAATTTAAATCACAGTTGGGGGGGGCCGAAACCCTCCCCACTGTGCTTTTGGTGGGGCGCAGTCCCCACGGCTGCGCACAGCAGCCGCCATGGCTGCTGGGCGCAGCCCTGGGGCGCTGCGTCCTCCCCAAAAGGGAGGCTGCGGCCGGCTGCGGGCTCTGCCCTAAAGAATTTCGTATTTATTAAATTTTGATTAAATTTTAAATTGTTTTAAATTATAAATATAATATATGTTTATATATTACATATATAATATATATTAATAAATATATATATGTTATATATGTAATATGTAAATATTATTATTTATATATATAGTTTCAAAAAAATAATAATATTGATATTAATATGGAAGAAATGTAGATAAATTTTAAAATGTTATTTAATATCATTATATATATGAAGGTAAATGTGTTTAATTTATTTATTAAACGCATGAAATAATGATAAATAGCATGTGAATATTAAGAATAGTTAATTTATAATGAAATGTAATTTGTAGAGTAAATATATTTTCATTATTGATTATGATTGTGAAATTGGGATTATCGTAGATTTAATTTTCATTTTAAAAGAAAGATAAATATTGTATTAGATGATTAACTTCGAACTTCTAGTTTTTGTATTGCATGGATATAGTAAATCCAAATTGTAGATGTGAATTTGTTTCAAATTGCATTAAATTTTATTGGTTAAATTTGGGAATTGGCGTAGTTAAACAAGTCTTCCAGATCAATTGTTAAATGGGGATTGTGCTTGTTAAGTTTAAATTTCTTGTGTAGTCTAGGGATGTGTACATGGCTTTGCTTGGTGTTCAACACCTGTGTTATGATCATTGATTATTGTTCGTTTTAATCATGTTTGGTCTTATAGAGATTTTGGTTATATGTACACTTTGTAAACCCTAGAAAGAAAAACTTAGATTCCCATGTTATGATTAGGGGAGTGGCTATTTGTAAGGGCCGACACACAAAGTGGTGTCAGGGTAACTTACAAATAGTTAGTAACTCAGTGAAAATTAAAGAACACAGTAGATAGATTTAAAACATTTAATAAGATGTATATGCCTCACTTATCGACTCTTGAGCTTCTTCAGTCATGAGTATGAGTTGAGAAGGCCTGGAATGACAAATCGATGTCTTGTTCCTTCAAGAGGCATTCGATTCCGCAAAAGTATGCAATAGGGGCCGGGTTTTGTAAGAGGTTACCAGGGTAACCCAAGGATTGGGGGCCGGAACCTAGGAAGAAACACCAGGGTAACCTTTACATCGTTGTGATGACACTCCACCTAGAATAACAGTCAACCTTGAGTTTGTGTTTCAATCAATTGTCAAAATCTGGAAGCAATGTAACCATTAGATTTTGTGTACTAGTGTCTAGGGTTAGTAGATTAGGGCTAGGTAACCTTATTACTATCTCCTAGCACGGGGGGTGGACCTACGGGTACCACATGGTTGGGTGGAACGTGCACCTTACTCCGTTGGGTCCCCAGTATGATCATGGCATCGAGAGCTTCATGGATGGAGAGCTCGTGATCGAATACTTATGTTTATTTCAACATTGTATATTGTAAACTTGTATTTGAAAACATCCCTCAAATGTATAAGAGGTGAACAATGTAATTGTATTTGTAATCATTATTGAACTACCTCATCAGATGGATGAGTATTGTATATTCTTTTAAATGCAATGTATGGAAAAACATGTTTGTACTTTATTATGATTATCTTGAATGGAAAATTTATTATTATGCAATGTTTATTTTATGTTATGATTTAATATGTGCAATGCGAAATACTTAAGTCACTTATGGAAAACTCAAAGTAGTGTAACGTTGCTTAACCTAAGAATGTATGCAATTAATTAACTTAGTATTAATACTTTTAAAAAAAAAATTATTACACCTTTATAACACAATTGCAACGTTCTTAGGTTATTAAGACGGGGCATTACAAGAGCTATAGGGGTAGAGAGAGATGGAGAAATAACAAGATAGAGATAGAAGGAGATACGGAAGAAGAAATATGGAGAGATAGAGATAGGAGATATAGGTATAAAGATCTAGGAAGATGGAGAGGGAGAGAAATGTATAGATAGAGAGAGAAATGTCTAGAGATAGAGGGGAGGAGAAAAAGATAGAGATAGAGATGAAGATAGATCAAGGGAGGAAGATGGAGACAAATAGATATAAAGATAGAGATAGACCTAGAGGGAGAGATAAATGTAGAGAGATAGGGAGATAGAGAGGAAGAGATAGGGATATCTAAAGGAATCTTGAGGGAGATAGAGATATACAGGAAGAGGGAGAGGGAGAGATAAAGAGAGATATAGATGGTGAGATATAGTGATAGAGAGAGATATATCGAGATGTAGTGACAGAGAGATATACAGAGATATAGAGAGGGGGAGAGGGAGACAGGGAGAGATAGACAAATAGAGAGAATTATATATAGACAAATAGAGACAGAGAGAGGGAGAGAAAAATAGGGGGAGATAGAGGGATAGAGAAAGAGGGAGATATAAGAATATGGGAAGAGAAAGATAGAGAGATAATAATTAATGGGAAGAGAAAGGGAGAGAGGTAGAGATAGAGAGATAAATAAAAGAAACAGAGAGGGGAGAGAGAGATGGAGGAGAGATAGAGATAGAGAGGGAGAGAGATATATAAATTGATATAGATGGAAGGAGAGAGAGGGAGAGAAATAGAGAGGATAAAAGCAAAGTATAGAGATATATAAAGGGGGAGTGATAGGGAGAGAGGTAGAGAGAGGGGGGAGGGAGAGATAGGATAGTAAGAGGGAGAGATAGATATAGTGGAAAAGATATAGGGGGAAGATAGAGAGATGTAGGGAGAGGTAAGGAGATAGAGATAGGGGAGAGGCAAAGAGGAAGATAGAGATAGAGATGTAGATGAAGATGAAAATGGAGCAGATCTTTCACATCTTTAGTATACACATTGCCTAGTGAATGTGGCTTCTAGGGGGAACTGCAATATGTTCCAACAAAGCTATACATTAAGGAGTGATAGCTTCAAATAAACTATGCATCCACTTACAGGGATCTAAACATGATTGAAGCAAATATTTTGAATCAAGAAGATAATCAGGATTGATTATAAATAGGATCATGTTATGTTTGCAAGAGGGAGAGAGAGAGAGAGAGGGAGAGGTGGGGATAGAAAGAGGAAGAGATAGAGGGGGAAGAGAGAGAGGGGGTAAGGAGATAAAGATAGAGAGTAAGAGAGATAGAAATGGAGATGGAGATTGAGATGGACATTTATTTGTTAAAAGAAAAATTATCCTTAGAGGCCATCATGCATTAAGTAATAGAAATAGATTGATGAGCATATGGATTTATTGCATGATGAATTGACACTCAATGATCTTTGAAAGGCAAATAAACCCCATTTATTTGTAATCATGTTTTTCTATCTTTTTTCATAAAGAGACCCTTCAAAAAAATATCTTGACTCTACTTTTATATGGTAGGGAGTTGGATTTATCTTTTCATGTGGGTTTGGTCTATCTTTTAGACCCCTAAATAATTTGTCTATCTTTTAGAAAATTAGTTGTATTTAAATATGATAATGATTATTTGTTTTGTATTATATCATTTATCAAAGTTTAACTTTTTGGTAGGATTATCTTTATTTGACCATTGAATAATTTTGATGGGTTGGATAATTTACTTGTGATAGTTTAACCAAACGATAACTTCTAATTTAGATATATTCTCTCTCATACTATTATAATTTAACATATAAAAATAAAATTTCATATATATAAGATAAATTATAGTTATATATATACTATTTTTTTTCTTTTGATTAAATATATCAATTATTTTAATTTAGTTAAATATTGATTTTAGAAAATAAAATAAATAAAAAATAAATAATTAAAATCAAACTACAAATTGAAGAGTTTCAAAAATAAAATTAATGAAGGTAAAATTATGTTTTATATTATAAGTTAGATGTCCATCCTTTGTTTCCTTAAAAATAATTATAATTTAAAAAGAAATGTAAAAGCAGATAGATATTTGATCTCAAAAAAGTTAGTTTTCTAAGTACTGATTTTATCTTTCATCACCCTAGTGAAGCCATCATTTATATCTTGATTCTCTATATGAGATTCCACATAATGCTTTTCTCTATATTAAGACTTATGCATTAGCAATAAAATAAGTTGAACTATTTATAATTAATATAGATAGAAAGTAAATATAATTCCAATAATATATTTATTAGTAATTAAAAATATAGGAAAAAAAATCTTAAAAATCAAACAATTGAAACAATACTATAAAATAAAGAATTTAAAATGCTTTTGCCATGAAAGTAAAATTATGATTTAGAATAAGATAAATAAATTTAACAATATTATCAAGTTGAACTATTTATAATTAATATAAATAGAAAGTAAATATAATACATATAATATATTTATTAGTAATTAAAAATATACTATTACATTAATTTAAAAAAAATCTTAAAAATTAAACAATTGAAACAATATTACAAAATAAAGAATTTAAAATGCTTTGTAATGAAAGTAAAACTATGGATTAGAATAAGATAAATAAATTTAACAATATTATCAAGTTGAACTATTTATAATTAATATAAATAGAAAGTAAATATAATACTTATAATATATTTATTAGTAATTAAAAATATACTATTACATTAATTTAAAAAAAAAATCTTAAAAATTAAACAATTGAAACAATATTACAAAATAAAGAATTTAAAATGCTTTGTAATGAAAGTAAAACTATAGTTTAGAATAAGATAAATAAATTTAACAATATTATCAAGTTGAACTATTTATAATTAATATACATAGAAAGTAAATATAATACCTATAATATATTTATTAGTAATTAAAAATATACAATTATATTAATTTTTTTTTTTTTTTTCATTAAACAGTTGAAACAATATTACAAAATAAAGAATTTAAAATGCTTTGCAATGAAAGTAAAACTATGGTATAGATTTTTTTTTTGTAAGAGCATGTGGAGATTTTATTAGAAATTTTATTTCTTGATACTATGGATGGGATTCCATGTATTTTCTTTTTTTGCAAAATTTATACATTAGCAATAGAAATAAAAAAATTAGAAATATTATCAAGTTAAACAATTTGTAATCAATTCAGGATTAGGATGGTGAGCGAGAGTGGAGGTAGCGGCAGGAGTTGTTTTTTGAATGCGGTAGAAGGCGGGGAGGATGAAGACCCTAAAGCGGATGATGAAGCTGATGGACGGACGCTCAAGCTTGTGGCGCCTATGCTCTCTAAGGTCTGTGCTTGGACGAAACTGTGGTTGCCGTCCTTCTGGAATTTTCTACCCTTGGTTTTAAATTTGGGGATGGAGGCTTTGTGGAGGCATCCGTGGTTGAGGACATTGTTGTTGTTTCGGTGGGTTTGGGGCTCTGCTTTCCTTTGGATCGTGGTGCTCTGGGTGCAGCTTGGAGTGCTGCCCGTTTGTTTCACTTTGAAGGGAGTTGGAACAAAGCTTTTGGTGTTTTCTCTTCGGTCGGTTTTGGGGGCCTGGTTTCCAACGACCTTGTTGGATCCTTGCTTTCTTTTTTCCTTGTTCAACGACCATTATGTGGGTGGTGCTATGGATCGATTTTGGCTGTTGGTCTTGACTTTTGGTCTCCTGTGGCTGTGTCCATGGTTTTGCTGGGAGATGAAGAGGATGCTGGCGTCGACCTTGCTGGAGGGGTCTTTACCCTTGCTGCCTGTGGGCTGCAGCCTGTCCTTCCTTGGATAGTGTCTGGAATTCTTTAGGTGCTGGTTACTCCTATTTGGAGTGTTGCTTTCCTTTCCTCCGAGGGATCCCATGTGTTTTATGGCGAAGTTATGGTGAGCGTGGGTGGGAGAAGCTTTAAGACATCCCTGGCTATGGCTGTTGGTGGGAGCGTTTGCTGCCTTGATGTGCATTCTGTGACTCTCCCCTTTGTTTGGATGGGAGTGGTTGATGTTTTTCATGGCGTGTTGGGAGGAGGCTCTTCTCCTCTTAGGGATTTTGGTGCTAAGTTGGGAAGGGGTGGATCTTCTCTTGGCTTGGAGAAGCCCTTTCTTTCTCCTGCTGAGAGTTGGATATGCTTGGCTGCCTTGGATGTTTGGGTTAAGCCTTTGTTGATGAAGGTGTGGCACATGCTTGTGTTGCAGGGCTCTTGGAGTCTTTTTTTGCTTATTGGGCTCTCTTTCAGAGCTTGTGGGTACCCTTTGTGGGTTCTCTCTGCTGGAAAGTGTTGCTGATGATGGAGTTTCGGTGGTGCCTACTGGGTGGTGGGTGTCATTGGCTTCTTGTGTTATTCTTAGGCTCTATATCAGAGCTTTTGGGTACCCTTTTTGGTTGTCTTGGATATCTTTCTTGAAGGGGGTTTTCTTCTGCTTTTGGATCTAGGCTCTCTCTTGGAGTTCTTTATTTTTGGGTCTGACTTGGATGTTGGGTAGTGTTTTAAGCTGGTGGAGTGGAATGCCTTTCCCTCTTTCCCCCTTGGAGTTTCCTGTTGGTTTGGTGTGATCCCTCTCTTGGAGCTCCTACATGCTCAGCCAAAGGATGGTGTGGCTCTCCATTCTTTTGGAGCTTTGAATCTCTTCCACTTCCTGTGCACTATGTTTTCTATTGAGGCAAAGACTGCTCTTGATGGTCATGAGTCATTTCCTATTGAGTTGGAGGTGGGTGTGTTGGATGTGGATGGTTGTCCTCTTTTTTGGTTTCCTCTGGTGGTGTTCCTATTGAGGTGGAAGTTTCTCCCATCGAGGTGGAGGCCGAGGTTGCTGAAGAAGTGTGCTCTTGGTTTTTTAGGTTTTCATAGTATCCTCTCCTATAGAGGGGAGCTCAGTCCTCTTGAGGTGGATTTGGAGTTGGTCTGTGGGGTGCTTGGGAGCTTCAAGGGGTGTCCCTCCTCTTGTGTGTTGGTGATTTTGATTAGGAGTTTGGGTTTAATGGTGGCCTATAACATTAAATTTCCTTTTCTTTTGTTAGGTTATGGTCTGTTGTTTCTGAGTGATGGTTGGTTGCTGCTATGTTGGTTTGTTGCCTGATTGTTTCAGGTGGTTTTTTATTACAGTCAAAACTTGGGTGGGGTTTCTTGTCCCGGATAAAACCAGGTTGTATCTGGGCTTCAGGCCCTTGCTTGTGTGTTTTTTGTAGCTTGTGATGTCTTGATTATCTGTTTGTGGCTGCTGTTGGGTTGCTAATGGTATGTGTTATCTTCTTTAGAAGCTTGCTATTGTTGGGTTGATTTATGCTTATTGTTGTTATCTTGAGTCTCAACTGTCTTCTTTTGTACAGGGTTCTGAGCCCCTTCAAAACCCCTTTTTTACCCCTAATCAAAACAATTTGTAATCAATTTAAATATAAAGTTATAGATAGATAAGAGGCTAATCTGGACACATTTAAAAAAAATGAAGATTCTATGATATTCCAGTCAATGACTACATGTTGAAAAAGTTAGCCCGTAAAATTATTTATTAATATTAGCTATTTTTTGATATTAGAGTCAATGACTACATGTTGACAAAGTTAGCTTGTAAAATTATTTATTAATATTAGCTATTTTTCTATATTGTTAAAATTGTTGAATGGCCAGATCTTTCTCAATGGTCTTGCATCATTCTATGACATGTTGAACAAATGATCATGGAAGTTATCCATTTAAGTTTATATAGGAAACACCTTCGATGTAATTGTTATTAATATATTATATTATAATTATAATTATAATTATATTATTATTATATGATATATTTATTATTATACTTGTTATTATGAAATTAAATTTGTATTATTATTTTATAATTATTATTATATTAAATTATAATATTATATTATTCTATTATTATTATAATAAATAATTATATTTTATTATTATATTATATATGTGTTATTGTACTTAAGTTTATTATATATGTTTATAATGTAATTAAATTTGTATTATTATTTTATAATAATAATATATTATATTTTATAATAATAATATATTATATTTTATATATTTATTATTATGTAAATAAATTTATATTATTATTTTATAATTATTATTTTTTGATACATAAGTTGCAGTTATGGGGGTTGCTCCCTTTTTCATTATAAAATAAAAAGTATTACAAAGTTCCATGCATTTCAATACAAAAATCATGGCGAGTCATTCACAAAATCATAGTCATAACTTTTCCAATTTGGTAGATTTTAATGCCAAAAGTTTGTTAAAATAATATTCAACAATTTTCAAAAAGTTTAAAATTTTAAAATTTGTGAAGGTTTGGGTAAAATCCTTTTGTAGGGGTCCATGGGATACCATTCCAAGCTTGCACACAAATTTTTGTGTGAATCAGATAACTTTCATTTTTTTGCTTGTTGGCACCTGATTCTGCATTTCCAAAGCACCAATTTGATTCATTTTATTTTGGAAAGGTATTATGGAGGCCATGGAAATTAAATATTAGTTTTTATTTCATTATTGATTTTTTATCTATTGCATAAATCATATGGGGGTGTTTGCAACATAAAAGAGGCCAAAAAACAAGATTTTAGAATATTTAAAATGCTCAGAATACAGAAAAATGCTCCTGGGAGTAAAGACAACGCTTGGAGGAGTTAATGGAGGCTTAAAACATCTCATTTAATGCTATATAAACTTAGAATATGTATAGCTATTCTTGGGGGGAGTTGGGTATCCATTTTGGGGCAATAATTGATGATTTTCAAAGCATTTTTTTGGGGGGTTTTGAAGAAAAATGTGGGAAGGAGTTTGCGAGGAATGGGAAGGAGAAAGATACCTTTGTAGAGGTATTCATTGGAGGTTTTTGTTGTAGGTTTGAGCGACACCAATGAAGGAAAGATAATGCACCAGTGTGTGAGAGGTGAAGAGAAAGATAAGAGTCGTATGAAGGTTTGAATAACAACAAAGAGAGCTTGGGGTAGCGAGAAGAAACTATAGGATGAGCCATGGTTCATTAATCTTGTGTGCATATTTTGTAATTGAATCCAATTGAATAATTTTTGTAATTGTTTCATCTTGGTTTAAAATGAGTTCTAGATTGAAAATCCAGTTATTCTCTGTTTGATGAAGCTACAAGAAGAGCTTGGAAAGTATGTTTCATGTGTTGTTTTGATTCATAACTTGTGTTGAATAAATTAGTAATTGGTTCAATGCAACTTGAAATGAGTTTTCAGATTTGGATTAAATGGTTTATTTTTGTTTAATCTTCATGATCTGTGAGTATGTGGGTTGGGGTGATTTTTGTTTGCATCAATTGAGCGCACCTTTAAAATTTGAAATATCCACCTTTGCTTTGGAACTTTGTTTAGTCAATGTTTCAATAAGCCTCTCTATAGGGTCTAAGACCCTATCAAAATTTACTAAGTTTTCTTGTTCCTCTTCAAACTCATCCAATTGTAATCTAGTCTCAAGGGCCTCTAGCCTTCTAAACACTTCACCAATGTTTCTTTGAGGGCCTACATTCCTCCTACCCCTCCTTCCCCAATTAACATGGACTCCCCTCTAGGACATTATGGTTTGCTTTGATACCAAAATTGATGCAAAATTAGACCTCTGTATTTGCACCTAAGTCTCCAAATATTCATGGTCAACTCCTCAGCTTAACCCCATAGCACCAACTGCAGCGAATTGATTTAACTAAATAGCTCAACATTTTATTCAAAAAACAAAACATGAAGTAAGATCCATTAGCTAAGGCTATAGAACACATAAAATGAAAGCATTATGATAGACACAAGAGTAATATAAATTGAACTTTTCATTTAAAATCTAGCCAAAAAATTTGTAACATTCACAAGAAAAGGAAACAACCACTCCAGTTACTACCATGCATTCCCTAACCACAAAGAAAGAAAAAACTCTCCAAAAAAAGAAGGCAAAGAAAAAAATAGCAACTATCAAGATTAACAATCACCACCCCAAAAAGGAACACATGCACAGTCATAAAAAGAAAGTAAAAGATTGACTATGGTAGTCCAACCATCAACTGTTATGCATCCGAATGGTCATGGTAAGATTCAAAAGTTACATAAAAAATACACAACAACAAAAATAATGGTTGAGAGGTTGAAGTCCAGTGTGAGAATGAAACTATTTGCTAGTGAACGGTTTGTGTGCTCAATGCAAAGTGAAGACATATCTAAATAGTGAGTTGTAAGGGACCTGATAGTTTGAGATTAAATATATTTTTTATGATCAATTGATTAAATCATAAATACATTTAAATATAGACAATATTTAATTTGAAACAATTTTCTTGTAGCATTTTTGTGGACTGAATTTTAAAATTTATTTCCTTGAGTTATGCGTAATTTTGATTTATTGAATGACAAATGAAGTTGTCAATTCAATAACATAGCAGAGGTTGTGTGTTGCCCTATTAAATTTTGTGAGTTGCACCATTGAGTTTTGTGTGCCTTCATCAAATGGTATTAGAGCCAGTGCTCTTGAGTGTGTGGTCAGAGTGCTGAATGTGAGGCAGTCTACACTAGGACCTATGGGTTAAGAGTGAAGCTGTGAGTATTCTCTAAGGAGCTTGAAAGGATTGTTGTAGGTTTGTGAAGTCATGAACAATTGAGAGCTGAAGACATTGAGGTGGTTACAGATTGAGAGTGCATGAAAAGTGTTTGACAAAATGCCAAAGAAGAAGAGTATGAGTTTGGCCTTGGGTAAGGCTTTAAAAATTTCTTTAATTGAGAGGAGAGAGAGAATGTTGGAGGAAGAAAGTTGGGTTAGAATTCAAAACAAATGTATAGAGATATCTAGGAGATTGGATTCCTTGGAGGAGAATAGAAGGAAAGAAAAAAGAAAAGAAAAGAAGATGAAAAATAGTCAGACAAAATTTTCCCAATTTTATTTTATGTGCAAGAAAGAAGGATGAAAAGGAAGATTAAGAGAAAAAGGAAATTGCAATAGAGGAATATTTTGTTAAAGGCATAGCAGACATGGTTGCAACAAAGGTAGAGGACAAAAAGAAGGATGCAAAAATAGTTGAGTATCCTTTGGAGGATGAGAAGGTAGAAAGAAATAATGATATTGTAGCTGAGCATGAAGAGGAAAAAGTGACAACAGATGGTGTGAAAGAAGATGTTGTAGCAGCATAAAAGAATGAGGTAAATTGTTGTTGTGATGATTATTTAGCTTCTTTGGTGAAAGTAGAAGATGATCTAGAGCAAGAAGAGAGCATGTAGATGAAAATTTTCAATTTCCATGAAGTAATTAATATAGATCTTGATGTAGTTATAGATTAGAGTTTAGATATTACATATTTGAATAGAAAAGTTGTAGTGGATGTTGTAGGGGAAATTGTTAGAGTAAAGTAATTAATTAACTTTACTCTCCTCTTAAGACTCCACTTTATGCACATATATTAGTCATTTAATAATTAATATTAATTATTAAATGCACTCACCTTTAGGGTAGGGTTACCTTTAGTTTTTGATCTCCTTTTATAAGGATTGATCTCTTGTATTCTATTCTCTCTTGATTCATTTTTTCTCTGATAATACATTTTTGCACATTGTCAGAGCCAAACCCTTGTTTTGTTCTCTCTCTTTCTCTGTGACAAGTTTCTTGCATGCAAGTGTTCATTGGGTTATGTGGATTTGTATTTCTCAAATCCTACATGGTATCAGAGCCAGATTTGCTACAGCTTGTTCAATTTTTGAAAGAATTAGAGATCTAGGTTTTGGCTGCATCAGATCTGTGTTTGTTTTCTATTTTTTATTTGGACTAGGGGGGATTATTTTTTTTGGTGCACTTTGAGCTCAAACGGACCTCACCGTTGAGCTTGTAGCATCCAAAAACCCCTATTTTCATATAACATACGTCCGATTCGGCCATAGTTGCTCAGGGAAGCAAATTTTTTTTTCCCTAAGGCTGTACGGCCCTAGGGCATGCTTTCTGAGACAAAAAAATAAAAAAAACAATTTTTTGATTTTTTTTTGGGTGCCACCCATTTACACAAGCAGCGCCACCGGTGTGTCGCCCGACAGCCATCGCCCGACCACCGCCACCGGCGGCAACCGCCGGCCGTGGCTAGGCAGCCTCCACTGAGCCGCCGACACCAGCGGTAACCGCCAGTGCCCACTGCTGGCTTCCAGCCCCCAGAGGGCTCCCCATGTGCCCACAACCCATGCCCAGGAGCCAATCAGTAGCCCTTTGGTCGTCCACGTGACCAGGGGCCGAAGATCTTTAGCCCCTGAGGGCTTCAAGACCATTGCATGTGCCTTTTTAAATCACCTTCAGTAAAATGGGCATATCTCGGGCGTTTTAACTCATATTTTCAAAAGAAAATAGGCGTTAGAATGCTAGCTCTGAGCCCATCCTAATGGTGCAGGAAATTTTTCAAAATTTTCTAGTTTGGTTTCATTTTTTTACAGTCAAAGTCCGATGATCTTTTTGCACTCCGAGGGGCATAACTTGCTCATTTTTGCTCCATTTTTCGAAAGCGAATAGGTGTCGGAAAGGTGGTTTTGTGCTATTTCTAGATCTTTAGTTTATTTTATCAAAAAATTTACCAGGTAAATTTTATTCAGCTTTGTGTGTTTTTACACTTTGCTCAATTACTTGGACATTCTGGCACCTACATGGGTTCTATTTGTGTGGGATGGGTTATATTTAATTTGATCTACATGTTGTAAGGTCAGTTTTCTTAGATGTTTTAAGTTGAAGAGTTATCATGGGTTTTTATACTCACCCTTTAGTTGTAATTCTGGAACATGGTAATTATGAGTCATGGGCAAAGGGCATACTTACACATTGTAGGTGGCTTAATATTTTGCCTTATTTGTATGATCTCATACCTGAACCAGCCACTTTAGAGGGAAAACTAGCTTGGGATATCATTAGAGATCATATAGTAGGACTTATACTATCTAGTGTTGATGATGACACTGTGTGGGCTATATCGGACATTGATTGTCCCCACCCACTTTGGACACATCTTTGGGAGATCTATGGAGACCCCAATCTCTCTCCATTCCCAGAGGATCCTACTTTAGATTGTCTCTTACCCCTTGCTTGGAGAGATAATACACCCTTTGATCATGATACTTTAAAGGAACTTGAGTATTTAGACACCCTTACATATTCCGATGGATCAGAGGATTGTCTCACAGTTCCTACTCTTCAGACTGAGACTTCATCAACATCTCCTGTTGTTCCTAATTCAGTGCAACATGGCATCATTCACCTTCCAGACATAGCTACTTTGGACTCTTATCTTGCAGACATATCTTTCTTGTTTGTTGAGTCCTATATTGCAGATTTGGAGGATTATTTTGAGGACATTCATCTCCTTTACCTTGACAGTCAGGTTATCACTGTACGCCTACCATTATCAGTGTATTCAGAGGTTGCATTTCAGGATTCTCCACATCCATTTGGATTTGACATCATTTGTTTCAGTTCAGACAATGAGATTCTTCAACATCCTATCATGGAACACATCTTGAGACAGATTGGTTCATCACTCTTCATAGGGTTTCTTCGACATCGTCCTTTGGATCCGTTTCTTCCCAAGGGGAGGAATATCATTTGCCACTTCAGGATCTCCTTTTGGATTCTACATTAGACATCTACCATTGTGACAGGAGTTTCTTCATTGTGGGGGGGCCTTCTTCTCTCTTTCTATCTCTCCTATGGAGACTATTGTATATGTACTTATATGATAGAAGCTGTCTATGGGGGGTATCATGCAATCCACCTCCTATCCTTCTTTCATTAGTGCATTTTATTCCTTTCTTTTCTCTCTTTTGGAGTAGAGTTTTTCCCATGAGGTTTTCTCTATTTACTCTGCTTTATAGAGATATGGTTGTATTCAGGTACCTGATCAGGCCATGTTGCTGGGATCCACTGTTGCATTGTAGTTCCTTGCTTTCTTCTGCATTGTTTGTAGCTGCATTGTAACTCATCTTAAGGGGGGGTGTTAGAGTAAAGTAATTAATTAACTTTACTCTCCTCTTAAGACTCCACTTTATGCACATTTATTAGTCATTTAATAATTAATATTAATTATTAAATGCACTCACCTTTAGGGTTAGGGTTACCTTTAGTTTTTGATCTCCTTTTATAAGGATTGATCTCTTGTATTCTATTCTCTCTTGATTCATTTTATCTCTGATAATACATTTTTGCACATTGTAAGAGCCAAACCCTTGTTTTGTTCTCTCTCTTTCTCTGTGACAAGTTTCTTGCATGCAGGTGTTCATTGGGTTCTGTGGATTTGTATTTCTCAAATCCTACAGAAACTTGGTTCCAGAGGTGGTCGGTTTGTGGTGGGTTGGATCCCATGAAGGAGGTGAGGAAAGTAGGAAGAATTTGGAGGAAGATGACAGATGGTGGATGTAAGTCCACGAGAGGAGAGAAGAATGGAGTGTAGAGTTGTTGGAGGAGCGTGAAGTTAGTTTGGACAAGATGTTGGAAGAAGAGGAAGAAGAATTTCATGTGCACTTTGGAAAGTGATGGGGTTCACTGTAGGTTGCATTCAAATTGAAAGAGTAGTCCCACTACTCAACTACTTTTTGTGGGTCCTACTCACAAAATTTTCCTACTCGACATGTTTGATGTAGGAGAACCCATGTGACAATCCAACATCAACCAAAAATAATTTTATTTAATTGTCTTTTGTCTACTTTTTAATATTGTTGGCGAATAAAATTAAATAATGCAAGCCAATATTTAATGAAGGATTTGGTCACAACTTGCTAACAAGTAGGTTATGCAATTTATTATTTTCCTTTTGTGGTTTTCAAGGCACATTCCAACAAATTATTTCTTGGGAATTGGAATTGGAGGTTGGAGAGAGAATAAAAAATTAAATTCTTCATTTTTATTGTCAATTTCTCTTCTTCCAATCTTGGGCATTGGAAATTGAGGAGTCTTTTGTAACCATTCTTGGTGAATGTGGCAGTTCGAAGGTCATGACGTGGGATTTTGAGAGTGGCTTTTCATCCATGGTTGGTGAATTCTAGACATTTTTTCTAAAGCCGGAGGTGTCATTTTATGCTATGTTGAGTTGGAGAGGGGTCTTTGGTAGAGTGGATTTTTGCAAGTAAGATTGTTGTAGAGAAGACTAGTGATGTTGTGATTGGTTTGCTAAGTTTTTATTTGCTATAGCTTGCTGTTTTAAATTTGAAATAAATCATATTTGTAGTGGTTTGCATCATCTATAAGGCTACATAGCATTATAGTTCCAAATTTCTTTGTAATTTTCCAGTAGTTGGAGAATTTTGTAATGAAATTTGAAGACTAGTTTTCTTAAATTTATAACACTTAATCTTTGTGTTTGATATTAATTTGTTTGTTGAGATTTTGTAAGAAAGGGTGTGCTGGTCTCTTCATTAATTACACATCCTAGATACATGAATATACAAATTATAGCCTTGAGAAGTTTAGCAAATGTCACATAGTTGATCTTGGTTGTTTCTCATTTTTTTTTTAATCTAATTACCTATGAATCTTTGACAAAGTGATATATGTTGAAAGATGTTATGTCTAGATTAGATGTTACAAGCAATATTTAATATTGATAGAAACACAATAATTCATATTATTGGATTTTAAATTTGTGCAAATTTTTGTTTGAGTTACCTTGTGAAATGATATTTTTAAGGTTAATTATGTACTAGTCTCCATTTAATTGTATTTGGTATAGGAAAAGAAAGATTGGACCTAGTATTTTTATGAAGTACTATGTGGGTAGTCATAACCTATTGTTGTTTTCGTTTGCTTAAGGTGCTTAATGGATTTTTTTAGTACCATCTTTATCTATTGTACTTTGTTATTGTACTTGATCAATCAAATAACCTTGTACATATGTTTTATTGTATAGGACTAAGATTCTTTGGTACTCATGTAGTTCAAAATGCATGAATATCATCTTGGAATGTATGTTGAGTATATAGATTATACTTTTATAAAATTATGAGTGACCACATAGTATTGGATATGCATGGTAAGTATTGTGTGATCACATTATAATATTGGATATGCATGGTAAGTATTGTGTGATCACATTATAATACTTTAATAATTTAAAGGAGTTACATAAGTGAGTAAAATGGTAAAGTTGAAGGATATGAGATTAAACAAATAAACTATAATTATCTTTTCAATTATAAAATTCATGATATATATTATAAAACATCTATATAGTTCTAATCATAATTTCGATTGGAAAAGTGATTTTACTAAAATTACTTGTGAATTTAAAATAAAATTAAAGAGGGTGATCTATGAATTAAAATAAGAAAATAATGTAGATTAAGTAAAGAATAAAATATACATATTATGAAGAATACAAATATTCAATTTTAGTATTTTCAATTATTGATCATGTGTATTCTTTAAGTTGTGATGTAAATGCATCTTGTGCTACTTAGGATAGTAGTTAATTTACAAGAGGAAAAATGTTATGTGACTTTTTCTCCAAGAGAAGAGAAAGTTATGAAATAACCCTTTAGAATTAAAACAGAGATAGAAAAATAAAGGATATTTTGATCCTTTGGTTAAAAGAGATTAATAAAGAATATGTATAGAAACTGTTTTAAAAAGGTGGAAGAAAAATAATTATTAGATGCAACCTTTGTGAAAGGGTGTGATGGTTTCAAAACCACCCCTTTAGACTTATATAATCATTTATGTGAGACTTGGAATGACATGGAGAATTCAAGGATAGAGAAAACTTAAGGAAAAAGAAGAAAGTGGTTTGGTGAGATATGGGCATTGGAGAAGGGGGCACACAAAGTGTGTCCAATACGGGGTACAAAGTACACTCAGGACTATCTTGGCCAGGGCTTGCGTATTTGCACTTGTGTTAAACATTATTTTGTTGAACCCACACTTGTGTAGAAAATTGTAGTACACTTTGTTCCTCCTAGATTGTTCCATAGAAATATCCAATACCACCGATATCTTCCTAGGGTGAGAGTGAATTTTCCAAGTGTTGTGATTCAAATAAATATTGAAAACCATCAATTCTAAAATATATTGAGAATATTGTATATACGATTTTTATGTTAATTTGGTTGAATTATATGTTTGTATATTCAATTTACTATGTTAATTATTTACTTTACAATCCTTGCCTAACTATTACATATTGTAGTTTACATTGGTTAAATTATATTAGTTATTCCCATCATTTTAGTAGCATTACATCTTGAAAATTATCTTAACTCTAATATTTAATCTATTAAATCCCCTACTAATACTTAAACTACTTTAGAACGAAAAATGACATTACAATAATTGTAATAAAAATGAATAAACTTCCAAAACTTTGATTACCATTTTCGAGAAATGCTTGTCAAAGTTGAGAATCTATGTTTTTAAACAACCTTTCTCCAAGGAAACTCATTTCATCTATTAATGTGTATTTGACATGTGATATTTTCTCCAAAAAAGTTGTAAGCCTTGTTCCTTCTAATTTGTGTATTTGACATGTAATACTTTCTCATTTTATCTATCAATGTGTATTTGACATGTGATACTTCATTACCTTCTTATTTGTTGGGAATTCCACCTATTAACAATGTATCATTTCTCTGTGAATCATTAGATGCATTTTGAGAAACGAGAGACCCACTACTACTCCATCATTGACTAGAAATTGATGATAATACATTTCTTGGGAATCCTTGTTTGAATTCATCCAAGGTGCATTTGAATAGATACCTTATGACTTCAGTGATAGGGATGCTGCCAAATAGTTTGAGGAATTCTAGTGCTAGAAGATTGTAAAACATGACCCGAAGTAGAAATTCCTTGCTGCCACCTATCAATGGTAGGTCAAATTTGCTTGCAATTTGAATTCCTAGACTTGTAGGCCTGGATTCTAGCACTCAAATCAATGATATAATTAAAGGAAGAGTCCTATAGATGGAAAACCTTTTGTTTTTATTCTCATTTGATGCCTTTCTAAGGTCTTCAGTTGACTCCTTATCTTTGGTTGAGTTCTTATCTCCAATTGCTTCTCGTTTGATATCCTCAACTGACCTCCCTTACAGTATGACCACCTTGGGATGCCATTATCATGAAATATCTTCTTCAAAACACTTAAAAAAACCTTGTTTATGCTTCCATATTGTGTATGTAAGTCTATCAATATGGATTTGCAGGCACGACCGAGAGGACATTGTTAGAGTTTGCAGACTTTAGCTTTACGGCTTCCAAGAACATTTGCTTGAAGTTTCTAGAACCTTTTCAATAAATCCATTTTGTGCATATCTTTCAGTCATTGCATTCCATGAGACAATATTTCTTTGAAACATTCTATCAAAAAATTCACATGCTCTATATATGCTTTTGCATTTTGTATGCATGTTTACCAGAGCATTTAGATTATAAAATATCAATTTTTATGGAGACCACTCCTAGTTCCAAATCACCTATTTGATGGTCTGGGAATAACTTCAAAAAGTGGTTTGGCGATAGTAGATGTCAATACACCCTGATTGTCAACCTGGGCTACCCATGTCTCCAAACCTCTTCAGTGAACCAACCCCAACAACAAAAGCATCATATAAGGGTCATTGACTGTGAATGGATGATCAATGACATCAATTGTATCACTAGTAGGAGATACTTTACCACCAGATTTGGGTCTTAAAGACAAACCTTTTCTACCTCTCCCAGTTAATGGCTTCTTTTTCTATTGAACCTAGGTATTCATCCCTTCACCCTTAGACTATATCCTTACTGAGCTTTAATTTATTTTCTCAATTTCTTTGAAATTTGCATCTATGACAAGTCCCTTATTATGGATGTCATTTGATTTTGTTGTATCTTCACTTGTAAAATATATCCTAAGCTTAATCAATAGATACCCATCATAGGAAGTATTAAACATCCTATTTACATCTTTGGACCCATCATTTACATTTTTTTGAGGTGGAGTGGATGGTTCACCATCCATGCAAGACTTATTGTGTGTTTTATATATAGACATCCTCGTTGCTTCATTACCTTCTCCTAGACCCGGTGAAATCCCATAGTAACCCATCAAGAGACTTATTGCAATATAAACTTTCTTTTTGTTAGATTTATTTGACTTAGGCACATAGATGCTGAAAATATTATTACAATAAGACGTATGAATTGTGTAGCTTGGTGGTCACCTAGAAGGAACAAAAATGGGTGTTTTGGCATTATTTGATAAAGCCACTAAAGGAGGGTTCTAGGAAGTGGTATGTGAAAAGTCTTGTGAGCTAACATTTGAAGATCTGTCATTAATCCATTCATTCATTTTATTTTTGATACCTTTATCTAATTGCTATTCCTTGAATCTACAAACCATGAGTTTTTCTATTCAATAGTTTAAATGCCATGAGATGGTGGGACTTCTACCAAATAATTCACATGCTTTGATGGATGCTCATAAGTTGTTGTAGCTTGCCATTTTGGTGTAGAATAGGGAGGATGCTGGCAAAAAATGTGGATTTTGGCATTACAACTACCAAATGCATTTGCTTGAATGTTTCAACAAATCCATTTTGTGCATACTTTGAAAGAAATGCATACCATGAGATGAATTTCATCTCATGTGTTTAATAAAACAATCTACATACCTTATCTATGCTTCAACATATTTAATAACCCCATATTTGTATTCCATTTAACAAGATCTCTTTGTGGCATTTTATTCAACAATCCATGTGCTCTGTCGAAGATTCCACACTTATCTTGAAATCATGGCGTTTCCATGAGAAAACAAATCTTTGAGGAATTTTGTTAAATAGGTCCGCACCATGTCTCAGTTTCCAAATTTTTCTTACATGTCGATTAAAGGAATTGTGAAGGCAGAATACAAAGACAAATAAAAAACAATACACACAAAAAAACTACAACTTCTTGTTTTTATTGATTATAAAATGATTACAATTCCTCTCTTTTATAGAGGTCTTAGGAAATTCGAGAGAGATTAAGCTAATAACATAAATAGAAAGAAAGTATAAATCCTAGCTAATTTTAAATTTATTTAGATATAAAAAAAACTTGCAGTTTTCTTCTTCTTCATGCGAATCATGGGAGAAATTACTTACTTTATTCTACCACTCCCCCTTAATTTCTATCATTAATTATTTCACCATTTACTATACCCAAAATTTTTCTTACATGTTCAAAGATCTCCTTTGCTAATGCCTTGGTAAATATATCTGCTAATTGATCTTCATATCTACAAAATTCTAGTTGAATTTCGTCTTTATTCACCAACTCTCTAATAAAATAGTATCTTGCATCAATGTGCTTGCTCCTCTTGTGAAAAACATAATTCTTTGACAATACAGTTGCTGATTTTTTGTTGAAAAATATTGATGTTGGCTCCTCCTATTCTTGCAATAGATATATGAGAACTTTCCTCATCCAAACTGCTTGACATTCAGTTGAGGTGGCTGCTATATATTCTGCTTCAACTGATGAAAGTGCCACTATGGGTTGCTTCTTTGATTCCCATGAGACTGCGTCTGTCCCACAATGAAAGATATATCCAGAAGTACTTTTCCTATCATTATTGCTACCTTCAAAATAACTTTCAATATAACCAATCGAACCAAAATCATTATTGCTACCTTCAAAATCACTTTCAGTATTGTGTCCTACAACTAAGAAACACAATACTGAAAGTAAACTGCTGAAAAGGAAGTAAAGCGAATACTAAGCATCAACCAACAACTATGTTGAATTGAAATGCAAAGTGAGAATGAAAGATCTAAGCAACAAACAAGAACTACTCTGTTTGCTTTGGTTGCAGGAACATACACATAATGAACTTCTAGTGGCTGTAGGAATAGTCAATGCCAGATTTCAAACTAAGCATCAAATGACAAGTAATACTAAGCTACTGCTAAACTAAGAGAATGGATTACTCACCAAGTGGCCCCCCTTGGATAAGTATCCTCTATACTAACAACTCAGATGTTTGAACTCAAAACTTTATTTTCATTCACTATAAATTGTGCATACAAAGAGTGATGTATTTGTATCACTGAAATGAGAGTACAATGTAGAATCGTGCAACCTCCTGAAGAAGGAGCATCAAATTATTATTTATACTACAACTAACAAGGCAGTAAACTCCACAACTGGGAGGATGCCATTTAGGGAAAGAAAGGAAAAGTGGAGTTGTGGCGGTTACGTGCACATGGAATCTAGCAGACATGTGAGTCAAGCACAAATTTAGCATAGCAGTAATTCCCATGCATGCTCGATCATTAAGGTACACTGCAAGGCAGTTACATTTGGTTCGATGAAGAATCTCTGCTGTTGGCTGCCTTTGACCTGGAGCGGCTCCTCACCTGGATGTTATGGTGGATGCTCAACTAGTGGTGTCCTCCATAACTTCATGTATTAAGTTTGCAGTCCAAGGTTAGTACGCACAATAACTGCACATCAATAACCACTCTAAGAAACACTCATTAATCACATGCAAAATCAACATAGATGACCCACATATTATGCCAAATATCATTAAAGCCTGTAGAGATAGGGTAATGTCAAATGTCAATGGTTTGAGGGAAACATTATGCCAATATCAACACTTAAGCATCAAAATCCATGACATCAATGAGCAAATAGACTATAGATTTTACCCAAACTAGACCAAAAACTAGGCTCATCACTCCCCCCAACCTAACATTTTTTTGGACCTCTAGCAGAGGAAGAGTTGTTCTTTTGCTTGGTCAAAGCTCTAAAATTTGCAATTGAGAGCTGTACAACATTAGTGGCCGTAGAACATGAGTCAGTATCCCAATAGAATCCCCCCACTCTATCAAATCTATCCCATGTCTGCCTTTCTACAACAATATCACTCTGGTAAAATTTGAAATTTGGAACAAGCCACATGAGCATGGGTGGCTGAAAATTCAGCAGAAGTCAATGCCGTCCCTGAGTTCTTCCAATCTGAATATGTCTCTCAATTCTTTTCAATGCTGCAACATAATTGTGGATGGAATGAGGCTCAACCTGCTTCAGCTCATTGGTCAAACTATTCCATCTCTGGGATAAAGATCTCCTCATGGTTTCCTCTTTAGCCGCTGTTTTTACCTCATACTTAGTGTAAGCTGCCTCAATCCAAGGCATAATCCTGTTGCCATAGCTCCATCTGAGTAGCATTCTATGCCATTCTCTTTAAATATCCCTTGGGTTACTTGATTCAACTCTAACATGCAAGGGGATATCAGACTCCAACTTCTTATAAAACACCGTGTTGCTGTCCCCAACAAATTTCATTTTGCACCCAAGACATGAATGCTCTCAATTGAACATCTCCAACATACAATAGTGGGTTCCATTCATGGTCTTTTGTGACAACATAATTATGTAAATAAAATTCACATAACAAATTCTTCATTTCAGGAGAGGCAATCCTGTAAGCATTGAAAAATTCCATAGGGGTATCAACAGAAGGATTCAAACCTGAGGCAAGTCTTGACATATTAAAAGAAAGATACTTCTCCTTCAGGAGTAGAGCATAGACCCTCAGGGGTTCTCTACATTCCAGAATATTTGGTGCCAAAGCTGCCATATCATCTACCCTCTGCTTCAGGGTAACAATTTATGCATTTTTCTCCTCAATTTCTTCATCCTTTGAATTTCTTCCTTTAACTTCCATTCTTCCTCCCTTCTTTGTATTTCTGTCCAAAGATTCAAAATTGTTGCATGTACTGAAAAAATCAGGAGGATTATGAATACCTACTAGTCTTTTGATATATGGCGTTATTTGCATAGACTCAGGCATTCCAGTTATCTCTAGCTGTAAAGGTGCTATTTCTTCTTCCCTTTGTTGCAGGGACTCTTGCTCTAGTTCTAGTTGTTGTTGCAGGACTTCACGCTGTAGGACCCTTTGTTCATGCTGCAGGAAGTTCTGATTTTCTTCCAATTCCTCTGCAATGCTAGCAAGATCAGCTAGTGTTATGTTTGTTGCTCCCTTAAATATGCCTTCTCCTTTTTCTTTGTCACATACCTGCTCCATTGGAGCTTCAGGGTCTTCATGTGGGGTCTCATCAGGTTTAGGGATTTCCTGGACAGGTCCGACTGGTCTTGATTTCTTGGTGGGTCCTTCACGTCTTCCTTTGGTTGCAAGAGGAATAGTATCAACTTTCCTCTTTTTCGGACTTGGTACTTTTATTTCCATGGGCTGTATTTTAGCCTTTCCTTTTCTTGTTTCTACCTTTGTCTGTTGTGCCCTAGTTTTCATGAGGGTTTCAAGTGGAACTTCATCATCATCAGAGTCTGAGGAAGAGCTTTCTTTTTCTGAGCGCTCTGTTCTAGAAGAACTAATTTCAATGGTTTCCTGAGCTGTAGGAGGATTCATGCCAGAGCCAACGCCAGGGGTTGAAGCACTAGGAATGGCTTCCGCCGAGCTTACCCTCCTGCAAGACCTACGAGATCGAGGTATGGCCCTAGGTGGAAAATGTTCAACATCGACAAACTCCTCCTAGCGATAATCTTGATCAACCTTAATAAACTCTTCCTAATTCATTCCAGGAACATCACACAAAGAATTTTCAACTAGCAATTTAATCAGGAAATGGTGGGAAACAAAATTATCTCTACCTTTCTGGGTCTCGGACGCCATGATTGAGAGAAGATTGTACAACACATTGGGTACATTCATCCTCCTCTCGTGCCTCATGTGGTTCAAAAGCTTGAAGTGGACAGAATGTAAGTTTGACAGGCGGCCCTCGCAAGTAATGTATTTGATGACATACACAACTATCTACTTCCATGGCTCAGGCAGAGCCATTCTTTTTGTGCCCTACTTGTCTATGGTCAATGGGGGATCTTTTGGCTCTGCGAATTCAACCCTAGTTGTCCTGGCGTCTCTGGAAACATGGTAATTTTCACCATCAGCAGGTAACCTTGTGACTTCTACAATTCTTTCCTCTGTTGCTACAACTTCTAACCCTTTTACTATGGCTTTTCCTTCCGAAATTTTTTGGGAAAATTCAAGGGCAATGCCTTCATCAAAACCATCCAGTTTCAAAAAGTAGTCTATCCATCCATAGTTTTGAAATTCAACCAGGCATTGTGCATCCTATAGTAAGATATCATGCACCGTGGGTTGATTTCGAACTAACCCACCTCCCATTGTTTGCAATCAAACAAATGCTCTGAAACTCCTTTCAACTTTTGCGCTTCCTTGCAGTATCCGTGTCGAATGTATTTCCTTTCTTTTGTTTTATCTTCTTTCTTGCAACTCACGGTTAGGACAGGGAAATAATAGCAAGAAAATAAGTGATAGAGGGAAGTTATGATAGGAAGAATTGGAAAATATAGTAACTGTCATCTCACTCATGCAATCAACTCATTTTAAAATTCTGACGTAGCCTAATATGGTTTGAAACATGGGCAATAAAATATTTGCATCTTTTTCGTTTCCCTCCCCCCAACCTAAATTTGGACATGTGTCTACACATGTGAGATGGGGAGTGGTGATTGACAAGAAATAATGGCATTTATGTAAATACCTATGCTAACGTACAATGATTAAATGAATGCACTTAAAAGATGATTAAAGATAGCAATTAATGCGCACATACTTGAATGTGTGGAAGATTTACTGCAAAGATCATGGATAAGTAACACTCACCTTGCTGGGAAATGGATTGAGCAATGAATGAAGATGGGGTGGAATGGAATGAAGTGATGGAAGAGAAGGAAAGGTGGTACAGATGGGTGGATAGGTGGATAGCGGAGAAATGGACTTCCACATAAGTGAAAAAATCTTTATTATGAAAAGTACGTACCTCAATTAGGTCGAAGGAGGGACACTAGGTCCATTGCCTTCAGCTGCAGGAAGCTCAGAGTGCTGGGTGAACTGCTGTAGGAATTTTTCTTTAGAAGCTGGCTTATGATATAACCTGAGGCAATGACTATTGACAATTAATTTAAACCTAATAGGGTCAATGGTGGTGAGCTGGACAACTCCATTGGGAAAGACCTCAACAATCTCATAGGGTCCTAGCCATCTCGTCTACAATTTTCCTACATTGTCTTGGTATTTGGAATCATAAAGCAAGGCCCAATCTCCTGGTTTGAACTTATTTTCTTTGATAAATATGTCATGCCACCTAATTCTCTGGTTCTCCACTACTTCAGTATGCTGCATGGCTGCTCTCCTTATTTCATCCAAAGCATTTAGCTGCATGATTCTTTCTCTCTATGCTTCAGAAATGTCCATCCCTAAATCCACTGCAATCCGTAGAGTTTTGTGTTCAAATTCGATTGGCATCATGGTGTTCTTTCCATACAACAACTCAAATGGGGTGAAACCTGTAGTTGTTTTCCATGTTGTCGTATAGGCCCAAATAGCTTCGGGTAATCTGTTCGCCCAATATTTCCTATGAATAGCCACCATTTTGGTCATAATAGCTTCAATTTCTCAGTTTGTCACCTCAACTTGGCCATTAGCCTAGGGGTGATAAGGAGTAGACTTTCTGTGCCTGATGTTATATTCATTCACCAGTGCTGCAACAAGGGTTGATGTGAATTGTGGCCCTTGATCAGTCACTATTTCTCTTGGAACTCCATATCTTGTAAAAATATCCTCATAAAGAAACTCTACAACTTTCTTATCCTTTGCATACTTCATGGCCTTGACTTCTACCCATTTTGTTACATAATTAGTGCATACCAATATATAAGACTTACCATTTGATGGAGGGTCAATTGGCCCCACAAAATCTAATCCCCATTTGTCAAAAGGAGTGATCATTATTTGAGGGTACAATGGCATCTCATCAGATCTAGTCAGTCTACCCATCATCTGACATCTATCACATTTTCTGGTATACCTTCCTACATCTCTATGGAGTGTTGGTCAGTAGTACCCTATGTTCAAGATCTTCGTTGTTGTCCTTTTGGCCACAAAGTGTCCTCCACATGGATCATTATGACATGTATGCAAAATTTCATAAGTCTCATATTATCTCACACATCTTATAACATGGTCAGGTCCTGTGTAAAACAAACATCCAACAATCCAAGAGAAATGAAAATATTTTTCAATGAGTGCTCTTTTCTCTTTTGGGGAGAAATGAGAAGGAACTCTACATGTGACAAAGTAGTTGGCTATGTTAGCATACCAGGGTATTTGTACACTGAGGGAGAATAAATGCTCATCAGGAAAAGAGTCATCTATGGGTTGGTTGTCTTCTGATGTAGTCATCCTTGAAAGAAAATTTGCAACAACATTAGCTCTTCCTCGCTTATCTACAATAATTATATCAAAATCCTGCATCAATTATTTTTGATATAAATCCTATGGGTACAAAGTTTAGGATCCAGTCCCTTCATGTCATGATAATCCCATGAAAATGCATGCTGATGGGCTCTTAATAGATTTTCCAACAACAATTTCTGCATTTCACTCAATTTATTATTGATATTTAGATATCTTCCTTCTGACACCTATATTTGTGTAGTTAATTCTACCATGGTTTCTTCGTTAATACATGGTACCTTTAGTTCACATGGCAGTAATGTATGGAACACACCTGTCACTGCAGGAAGTCTGTCTGGAGGAACAGTGGCTGCAGGAAGAACAGGTAGAAGTGTACTGACTGAAGTAGAAGATGATGTGTCCTCCGCTCCATAATGATTCTGAATGATGTTAACCAATACCCCATCCTCATCTTGGAGTTGCATGAAAGAGCTTCTACCTAGCATCATAAGCTGCGCCAAATAATTAACTTCTCCAGCCTCTTCACCAACTTGTGGCCATACAAAATCTTCTTCATCATGAGATGATTGAGCAGGTGAATAAAGAACAAAATTTTTAGTAATCCTTCCATCTGAAATGGTCATGTCACTTGACCGACATCCAATGTAGGCATCTGCGGTTTCCAACCAAGGTCTTCCAAGGATAATGGGATACCCGCCTAATGTGGCTTTAGGAGAGAGAATCATAAAATCTGTTGGATATTCCTAGGAGTCTAACACTACCACAAGATCCTCCACTACACCGTCGAGCTTAATAGTAGAGCTATCTGCAAGCTGTAGGATAGTAGGAGTAGATCTCATGCATGCAATATTTAGTTGCTACAGGATGTCTTTGGTCATTAAATTGATTTCTACCCCTAAATCAATTAGATCATTCTTCACTTGAATCCCATTTATGACAACTGCTACCATAGGACTGCTTGGGTCATTATACTTGAGAATAGTCACTTTTCGCAACATGATATTAGCTAGCTAGCCCACCACATGAACTGTAGTTGGGTCTTTCTTCTTCCTTCCTGGTTTCTTAAAACAAGCTTCATTAATGGCTTTTCCATAGATTGGAACATCTTTTATAGCCTAAAACATGGGTATTTGAACGCATATATGCTTTAGCTGATCCAAGATGTCAAAAGTAGCATCCTCCTTCTCTTCCTTCTTCTTAGTAACTTCCAGTCTTTGGGGAAATGGTGGTTCTGGCTCAGTCTATTTGGCTTGGACTGGTTCAAGACTTTTAGGCGCATTTGGCTGGATAGAATCATTCAAAGGCTCCTCCTCTTCCACCAAAAGCTCAGTAATGATGGGCTTGGAAGGGGCTGGTAACTTGGTTCCTGAATGCAAATGGATATAACTTACACTCACAACATATGCAAGAAATTGGTTTGAATCAACAAAATATATAGGCTGTTGCTGTGGTTTATTATTAGGATTGGGTGTGGGCTGAGTTGGTAGTTGGGTTGGTTTAGGTGCATTAGGATTTGGGTTAGCAGGTGGAGGAAATATAGTAGGTTGTTGGGGCTGAGATGGTGGCTGCATGTAGGTAGTATTTTGGGTAGGCCATTGCTGCCCTCCTCTCCATTGGTTTGTTTGCTGCCAATTTCCTGGAGGTGGTTGCCAGTGCCATTGAAATTGCTACCAATTCCCCTGAGGTTGCTGCCATTGAGGTGGACTCTAGTGGCTAGGTCAAGCATTTGGAGGGTTACTCCAAGGCTGTGGTGGATGTCCTCCATAACTGGGTGGTTATGGGGGCTGCCATTGGTTTCCAGATGAATAAGAATTAAAATATGGTCCAGCATAGGATAGTGGATTTGGTGGCATACCTTGTCTTGGAGCCCAGGGCTTTCTCTGTGCAACATAGTAGACCTGGTCTTCTTCAATTTGAATTGGTTTGAACTCTGGTGGAATTTGCTTACTTTCCAGATTAGCGACCATCTTACATTTGCAGTCCCTCTTCTTTTGTCTGCAGTGAGGACAATATTCTGTCAACATCATTTCTGCCTCCTCTTGCTTCTTTTTGGCCTAAAGTGTATCTAGCTGAGTAGATAGATTGTTAATAATATCTTGCTTGAAGTCTGCCAACAAATTAGTGATCTCCATTCTTGAAACTCCACCAGTAGTTGACTTACCCATGGATGATTGATAAGATCTCCCTTTCTTTGAAGCTTCCCTGGAGTAATTTTGGCATATCTTCTTAATATCTTCCTAAGGAACTTGGGAGATATCTCCTCCTGCCATGAGATCCAAAGCATCAGTACAACCTTCATTGATTCCTCTTAGGAAAATCAACTTTTGTGAGTCCTCATTAAGTGCATGGTGTGGGGATTTTTGTAGGAAAAATAAAAATCTTGCAATGTAGTCTTCCAGGCTCTCATCCTGCTTCTGTTACATTCTGAAAATGTCTCCCCCTCTCATATCACTACCCCTGTAGTATTCCTTGTACTTCTCAAGGAATTTTGTCTTCATATCTTCCTAAGTTTCCACAGTATCTCTTCCTAGGCTCATGAACCATCTTAATGCAACCTCTTTCAAAGTGGTGGGAAATAACTTAAGCCTATGGGAATATGTAGTATAATCATAATTTTTGCAGAGTATTTCAAATTCAAATAAGAAGGTATCAGGATCTTCTGTCACAAGTCCATAGAACTTGGGGAGTGCTGAGGTAGGGATGTTCTTAATGTTGTCAACTTCATTCTGATGGGCAATGGGAAAAGGAAAATTCAATTGGTTTTGTCTGTTCCCATTTGCATCACCCATGCCTGATTGATGTGGTTCAAGGACAAAGGGGTTCTCAAGCTGATTTTGATATTTTGAGGAGACTTCAGAACTAGCCAAATCAGGATGTGTCTGCAAAGGGGTGTAGATCTCCTTCTTCTTCTGATAAGTTATTATACTCAACTAACTGGAATGGACGAGGGTTGTTAGGAAGAAATATCTCGTAAGCATCCCTTATCCTTCCTCTATTCATGCGGTATCACCCACTATCAGTCAGCTCACACAAAAAATTGGTAAAGAATCAGGAGGGTCATTACTTCCTATACGAGATTATGCTAAGAACAACTTCCAAAAATAATACAACAAAGCTACCAATGACTCCAAAAAATTCCTATCTTGACACCATCCTTGGCAACGATGCCAAAAATGTCTGCCTCCTACAATGATTTCATAACTGGGCTTCTACGACCACAATTCAGAGATTGGACATCTAACCTGAATAGTCATTCAACCACTATGAAGGTGCATTTAACTTGTCAATCTAGGGATGTGGACTTGAAATGGGATGAAACTGTATGTGCACTAGGGGCTCAAGTAGTCATTGTGTCCTATAGCTAAGAAACACAATACTAAAAGTAAACTGCAGAAAAGGAACTAAAGAGAATACTAAGCATCAACCAACAACTATGCTGAACTGAAATGCAAAGTGAGAATGAAATATCTGAGCAACAAATAGGAACTACTATGTCTGCTTTGGCTATAGGAACAGACACATAATGGACTTCTAGTGTCTGCAGGGACAACCAATGCCAGATTTTAAACTAAGCATCAAATGACAAGTAATACTAAGCTACTGCTAAACTAAGAGAACATATTACTCACCAAGTGGGCCCCCTTGGATAAGTATCCTCTATACTAACAACAACTCAGATGTTCAAACTCAAAAATTTATTTTCATTCACTGTAAATTGTGCATACAAAGAGTGATGTATCTGTATCACTGAAATGAGAGTACAATGTAGAATCGTGCAACCTCCTGAAGAAGGAGCATCAAATTATTATTTATACTACAACTAACAAGGCAGTCAACTCCACGACTGGGAGGACGCCATTTAGGGAAAGCAAGGAAAAGTGGAGCAGTGGCGGTTACGTGCGCATGGAATTTGGGAAGACATGTGAGTCAAGTATAGATTCAACACAATAGTAACGCCCATGCATGCTCGATCATTAAGGTCCATTGCAAGGTAGTTACATTCGGTGCATGAAGAATCTCTGCTGCTGACTGCCTTTGACCTGGAGCGACTCCTCAGTTGGACAATATGGTGAATGCCCAACTAGTGGTGTCCTCCATAACTTGATGTATTAAGTTTGCAGTACGCACAATAACTGTACATCAATAACCACTCTAATAAACACTCATTAATCGCATGCAAAATCAACATAGATGACCCACATATTATGCCAAATATCATTAAATCCTGTAGAGATAGGGTAATGTCAAATGTCAATGGTTTGAGGGAAACATTATGCCAATATCAACACTTACATGTGAATTGGGAGTAGGATGATATGCATGACCGGATAATTCACCTTATATAAAATTCCTTGGAGTTCTTGTTGGAGTATTTGTTCCTTCTTGTGGATTTGATTGATCACCTTGCACAATTCATTCTCCAGGTTCTTCAATCTGTGGTATTGGTGCTCCAATTGTGATTGATCTATCAATGCTTCTATCCCATGCTTCTTCTACCATAAATTTGACATCTTTGCTAATACACTTTCTTTGAAATAGGATTATATAATTTATAAGCTTTTGATTGCTCACTATAACCGATGAAAATACATTTCTCACTTTTATCATCCAATTTTCTTCTCAATTCATATGGCACTAATGAATATGCAATACATCCAAAAATTCTCAAATGAGAAACACTATGTTTCTTACCATTCCATGCTTCCTATGGAATTTTTCCTTTGACACTTTTCATAGGACTTCTATTCAAAATGTATACTACACAAGCTAGTGCTTCAACCGAAAAATCATTAGGAAAGTTCTTAGCCTTTTGTGTATGGGGGGAATCAATGGTATGAAATGAGATAAATGAAATGAATTGAAACTAATATAATTCAAAAAAGAAATCAAGATTCATGCTCATTACTCACGAAATGAAACTACACAATTAATGAATTCAAGAACGTAATTGCAAGAAAACAATAATAATGAACTAAAAAACAAAGTAGCTTTACCATCCCATGTCGAAGTGTGTTTGTAAAGATGTTGGGTTGTTCGTATCAATGCGAATCCTCCATTGTGCATGAAAAAGCTTGAAGAATGTGCATGTGTTGATCGAATTTGTGTGTAAGAAGATGTCAAAAGTTTGATTAAGACTTTGGCATTACTTCGTTGTGAAAATGATGTTGATTCTTCAATCATTTTTGAGAAGAAAGATGGTTATATAGATTTTGAGTTTCAAAATGAATGCTTGAGATCACGTAGTAGAATATCTTGATCAATGGTTCAAAACTGTTGAGAGGATTTATATGGGAATAATCAGTGCAACTTGATTACGTAATCAGTGTGATTGAAGAAATCATTTTGAGTGTTTAGTGGGATTGAGGAAATAGTTTGAAAAATCTATGGAATTGAAGAATAGATTGATCTGTTAGGAAATAGATGGACTAGTTAACCTATCAGATTGAGCAAATGGGGGATCGTAATTTGCTCAATCATGAAAGTGGGTGAGGATAACTAATTAATTAATTTAATTAATTAATCTTTTTGAGTTGAACGTGCAAATAAAGTTTGACTTTTGTAAACAAAGTTATTTTTATTTGTTTTGACCTTTTTGATGATGTTTTGAACAATTTATTAATTATTCAAGTTTAGGGGAAAGCAATTTAATTTAATTATTATATTTTAATAATTTAATTGATTTAGGGGAATAAAGTGAATTAGAGACATAATTAAATAATTGATGTTATTTAATTAATCAGGAGGAATAAGTTAGGTTAAGATTTTATTAAATAAATGCAATTTATTTAATTGGTTGAAAAAAGGTAAAAACGTGAATTAATTAAATAATGTAGTATTATTTGATTAACAAAGGAAATTAGGGTTTTTGATGCTTTTGATTCGAAATGCAGTGACATTAGATGATAATAATGTTGATGATGAGAAAATGTCATTTAGGGTGTGCGATAAGTGTTAAGTCAAATTTTCATGTCTACATTTTGCCCCTCTTGGAGACAAAGTATTGGTTGCTTTGTTTCAAAGATTCCAATGTGAAGATAAAGATTTGAATTTTTTTATATGTCCCACTGTGCCATGGTGGTTAGCAGAATGATGGTAGGACTTTGAGCTTCCCCCTCGAGAGGTTGGCTGAAAAAATCACTTTGTAGGTTAAGCTCAGGATACTATTCTATTTCAGTTTCGATGTGTAGAGGATGAGAAATTAAAGCTATAGGTCCCATGTTGAAGGTTCATATGTTCCCAGGAGCTCCTAATTTTAACCTAGGAAGGTTTCCTAAGTAAAAACTAGGGGTTTTGGGGGTTAAAATAGGTAATTAGGGTTCAAATTACCTCATTTGCACTTTGAGCCTATAGGAAATTCTTGCCTTTGGATTTCTTGTTTTTTTTCAATTGTCAAGGAGCTATGGTGAGGATTCAGGGAGCTCCACATTGCATAGATGCGGTTTTTCGAGTTTGGACGACCTGTAGGCATCGGTGCCTCGATATGTACCCTTTCATTTTCATCTTTTTCATGTTTGCGTAATTAATGCCTAAAGTCAAAGCAGTCGATAGTGCTATGTTTATGAATTTTTTGATTTTGCATAATTTTTTCTGCTTTTGATGTTTGTGAATGGGTCACATTTGATTTTCTCGCTCACATCTTCTCTAAATGTTTACATTGGACCTAAACTTTTGCATCTGCTTTTCGCCCTTGCATTAAATTTTCACTTTTGGTTTTCTATATTTGTTTTGTTCTCTTTTGTGAATTTTTTTCTCTTTTGGAATATATTTTAGCTTTTGAATTTTTCGCATTTTCCATTTGTTGTTTGCTTTTGACTATTTTTTTTTCTTTTTCCTATTTTATTCACTTTTGCTAAAAAAATTCTCGCTTTTGACAAAATGGTTTTGCTTTTGACTGTTTTGGAATTTTAATTCAATTTGTTTACCATTTAAGATACGCTTTTCCCTTTCGTAGTAAATTCCTAACATTGTGGGTTGAATGGTTGTAGGCAGTTCTTAATCCGTTCTAGTTGAGGGAGTGACTACTGTGTGATCTATTCGATTTGATCGCTGGGTTCCAGGAGTTAGAGTGAGATGTTTTAGATGCTGTTGGGTTGTAGCATATTTTCTACATTCCTACCCTCATATGTCATAGAGAGATGATGACTTCTCTCATGGAGAGGTGGCATTTAGATATCTCGTCCTTTCATTTACCTACTGAAGAGGCCATCGTTACCCTAGAGGATGTGTGGAGGATCCTCCGCATACCTATTTAGGGAGATTTTGTTACATATTCTATTTGATGGGGTACCCACACTATGCACTGAGTTCTCGGTGTGAGACATCTTCAAGTTTGGGAGATGGAGATAGATTTTTCTAATTTTGTGGGAAGTGTCGATCCTATTTCACTTGTTCTATGTGGTTTGATTATGGGGCTTGTTGTTCTTGATAGACGAGGCCGATAGTTTCTTGCTGGTTTGGGTGTGTGCATTGAGCAGATGTTCGAGCGCGACACTAGATATGCATGGGGCCCATGTCTCCTTGCACACTTATATAGAGATATGCATGAGGTCACCTACTATGGCAGGAGATCTATTTTTGCTGGTGTCTCTCTTCTGCATGTATGGGCTTGGGAGTATATCCCAATTACTTATCCTGATGGTATATTGGATCCTACTACTAGGGATCCATATTCTTATCATTATGGAGATTTTTTACACTATACATGGCTTGGATAGCTTCCCTACCGGCGTTGTGTTTTTGCTAGGTTTTGTATGGAGGCCATATTTGGATTGTGAGGCATGGCAAAATGATTAGGAGCAATTAGTATTTTATAGATAGACTAGATGGCTCATTGGTCACTTTCACTCTTTACTTGAGAGATATCTACTCGATAGGGTTTGTAGATAGTTTGGAGAGGAACAAGACCATTTTCTACATGCCTATGAGGCTCGTTTTGGTAGGAATACTAGGGAGGTCCGAGTATGGGGTCTATAGGTTGATTGTGATGCAACTATGGCAGATTTAAGAGCTCTTGCCCCATTCGGGTGGGGTTGGTCAGTGGGTTTAGCAGATCCTGGTACTACCCTCGATTTTGATTAGTGGTGGGCATGACACATTCCATGATATTATAGATCCTACCAATGCTCCTGTAGTGGGTAGAGTAGGCATTGTCGATCGTCGTGGGGAGAGGAAACGTGTTGAGATTGTTGTAGAGTAGCTTGCCAGGGCCTGATGAGGTAAAAATAACCTCATTAATATAATGGATCCAATACTTAACCTTACACCTTTCATCCAACCTTACACTACCAATTAATTATCTTGAGGATAAGTAATTGCTTTCTTTTTGTGAGTAAGTGTACAATATTTATTTCTTGAAATTATTCAAAATAAGCTAATTTTTCCTGACTTAATGGTTTAGTTTTTGAGTATTCCATAGGTCAACTTCCACCATCATTTACCATTCCAATATAAGAAGGTTTTAATGCATATTTCAACACTATTGAAGACAAGTGAATGGGCGCCGAAACTTCAAGAGCATACATGATGGACTGAGTTTTTATAGTTTCTATTATTTTCAATTCTAAAGACTTTATGGCTCGTGTTGAGCCTCTTTAATATTTTCATGTCATGGGATTTAAAGTCTATTAGTTGTTGACAATCAGTTGAAGACTTTACCAACTGAAAAGTAAGATTTTGTTAGCTGCTCTCATATAAATATGTAACTATTGAAAACAATGATATACAGAAGAATATCGTTATGTTGCCATTATGTTTTCTAAGGTACACCTTTCATATGAATAAAAGGAGTTTTTCCCGCCACTTTTGGAGTTACTGAATAATGTGAATGGAGTTCTCTGAATGGAGTAATTTGGAGTTACTAGAGTAGGTGATTTGAGCTAGGCGTAGAAGCACCTGAGAGTTGGCCACTCGAGGGGTTGTAGATTAGATAGATAAGTATTTTACTTCTAATTCTGTATTTTCCTTTAGTAGATAATAATTGGAATTGGAGTTTATTTTCATATGTGTAAATCTATAAAGATCAATCCTGCAGGTTGTAGCTGAGTCTGTAGTCTTTGAATTTAGTGTTTGAAGTTTCAAAGCACCTTCTTTAAGTTGTTTCAGATTATTAAATCATTTTCTGCTAGCTGTTTTAGATTGTTATCTTTTGATTGGATCAATGTTTCCTAGTTTCTTTACAAGATTTACTTCTTCAACAATCTATACATTTGTTATTTTAATCATTTCCATGCTTTCTAGTTTAGTGGTTATGCTTTTTAGATTCATAGTTTTCTACTTTCTAGTTTAGTTATTTCAAGTTTTCTAGATAGACGATTTCTTGCTTTCTAAGTTTAGTGGCTTTTTAGTTTAGAGTTTTACTTTAGCTGTTTGGTATTTAGGAAACCCAAGAGAGATAGTTGAGATTTCTTCTATTGCATATAGCCTTTGGACACTACCCAGTCGATATATTAATGTGTTTATCAACTAAAGTGTTTGGACCTAATGACAACCTATCACTTTTTGGCGCAGTTGTGGGGGAGCCTTCTTTTTCTAGTGTTAGTAGGAGATACCTTGAATACCTCTTTTAGGAAAAAAAATAGTCCTTTGGCTTCTTTTTCTGCATGGTCATGAAATGAGGCCCCCATAGAAGATTCATACCAAAAACACCCAATCGACGTACCAACTGCAAGTGGGGAGGAAGGAAACTTAGATCAAGAACTTATAGAGGAATTGACCGAGTAGGGTCAACCTGATACCTTCCCACATACCCCATAAAGAGAACACATAGTTGTAGAGGAGCACATTCCTTTGCAAACTCTAGAACCTTGCCCAACTGAGCACATTTTGGAAGAGGATCACATTCCCTTCAACATCATGGGTGACCATAGAAACGTAGCCAACAACAATAATAAACCTCCACCACCACACACATTCACTTATCCTATTTGTATTGATGCAGATGATGATACGACAATGAAAAATATCTCACCAACCTTCTTGCCAACCTTTCGAGGTTTGTCTACTGAGGACCCTAACTAGTTTCTATTTGAGTTTAAAGTCTTGTGTTAGACATATGAATACAAGAGAGTGATAATCAGAAACTAAAGCTTTTCCCCTCCACTTTGAAAGACTCAACAATGCGCTGGTTTATGGGATTAGCTTCTCAGTGAATAAACTCCTTGGATGAAATGGAGTCTGCCTGTTTGGAGAAATACCAAAGTTATTGTAGGGTTAGCAATAGGAAAGAAGAACTATTCAAAATAAGGAAAAATGAGGATGAAATTCTAGAGGATTACCTAGATAGGTTTATCTTCTTATCTAAACGTTGTGGTGGAGAATTCATAAGTCTTGATATTCTGAAGACCCTATTCCTTGAAGGTCTCAATGACGAAGCTCGAAGGAGCTTGGATTTAATGGGAAAACGAGATGTGTCCCAACTAGGGTTGGACGATATTACTAAATTATGTCAGAATTTCTCTTGTACTCGAGGAGGTATCCGAAAATCCACCCTCTTTAAAGGTTACAATGAAATAGGAAAACTACATGAAGAGCTAGCCAAATTTAAGACTGACATTCTTGTTTAGCTCAACACCACGTTAGACGACATATAGGCTAAAAATTGAAATCCTAAGACTTTGTGCATTTACTACCCCAGGTGCCGAAACAAACATTTGCTAAGGGAATGCCCTTTGGACAAAGTTGACAAAATTGACATTTTTCAAGTATGTGACAAAAATCACCCCACTAATCAGTGTGAGATTCTGAATGCCATCAAGAATTCCAAGAAAAAGAACATCCTTGGTTGAGGAAGAAGTCAACATTGTAAATCAAAGAACTGGAGGAAATTTTTCCTATGGCCATAATTCAAACCCTAACTGGTGACCTCAACCCAACTAGAACAATAATCAATGGGCAACACCTTGGCCTCAAGCACCACCTCTAGTACCACCTAATTGGGGAACTTATCCTCGAGGACCACCTGAATGGGAAAATCAATCTTGGGGAAATCCTCAGTAGCCTAACCAGCTTCAATAGCAGTGGTACGCTCAAAATCTCATTCCTTAATGGAATCAACCTCAACATCAGTTTTATACTGGGTCCAGAAGGATGCCTACTCAACAACAAAATATTTTTCCACCTCCCCAGAATACTCAACAAAATGAACAAGTTAACCAACCACCACTTCCAATGCAACCCGTTCCAAATCCAAAGAACAATTGCCCAAATACTCCAGTGTATTCGACCGAACAAGACAATATCACTGGACTTAACGCAATACATTGTGGAAACTTGCAATTGAGGTCTGGAAAAAAACTTTTGCAGCTAACTATTGAAGAAATTATAGATGAACCTATTAAGAAGTCTACTGAGCCAACTATGACAATGCCCACATCCAAAGAACAAGCCCCATAAGCTACTCAAAAAACACCCCACTTTCCATCTTCAGCTGGAGATTTTGACCTACCTCAAGAGGAGGAGGGGGGTCAGTCTCCAACTAAAATTTTGAAGAATCCCACTACTAAGGAAAAAATCAAAGCACCTTTTCTGGAGCGTATGAAACCAATCACTGTGAAAGATACTTCAGAAATGACCTCATCTACCGAAACTACATTGATATAAGAAATTAAATAGTTGCAGATTGAAGTCCCTTTGCTACAAGCGATAAAGGAGATTTCTGAGTTAAACCAGCTGATCAAATAGTTGTGTATCAAAACTCCAAGGAGAAAACCAAAATGAATAAATACTGTCCACATAAACGGTTATCTAGCTGACTTGTTGGCTTGGATGACCATTGCTTTGAAATATGACGATCTAGGTAGTCCACTTATAATAGTAACAGTTAATGAGGTAGCAATACCTAATACTTTGGTGGACCTTGGAGCAACCATTAACGTAATGAATGTTGATGTGATGGAAAAGCTGGGACTTATTGATTTACGTCCCACAACTACAATCTTATAGATGGAAAATCAATCCATAGCTATTCCCAAGGGCGTAATTGAAAATGTTAGTGTTAAAGTGGATGGATGGGAATATCTAGTAGATTTTCAAATAATTGAGTCCGTTACACCTAAAGATAGTTATCCAATAATTCTCGGATGACCATGGTTGGCTATTGTTGCAGTCAAAATTGACTGTAGAGAGGGAGGAATGACCATTTCACATGGACCTAATAGCAAAAATTTGTTTTTGTATCCTCTTGCCAAGCCTGCCAAACACAATAAATTATGGGTTGATAAACCAAGAAGTCCCAATGGACAGGAAAATTTGGCTTCACTGGCCATGGTAGTCATCAAAAAACATGGTGAAGAATTAGAGAATGAATTGGAAAACAATGTGGAAAGTCTTAATATGGATTTGAGTGGTGAGGAGATGACAGACGTAGAAGAGATCCTAGGACAACCAATCAACATAGATCACACAAAATTTGATAATGCCAGTTTCATGGGATTGCCCTGTACTTTAACAAATCTCGTTCCAAAAATGCACCATTTCTTTGCAGATGTTGCCAGGCTTCATAAAACCATACCTCATATCTGTCCTCTTAAAACCTTGATAAGGCCCATGTATACTGTCATATCCAATCATCCGGGAGTTAAAACCATTATGTTACTACTAGGAAAAACTTTGAAAATTAACAATTGGTTGACTGAGCCAGAAGAAAAAAAATTGTTTGACACCTTGGTGAATAGATCTAAAGCTTTCACTTGGGACTATACATATATGAGAGGAATATAACCCAGTGTGTGTACTCATCATATCTATATTGAGGATGTTCAACTTGTTCACTAACCACAATGGAGACTCAATCTTGCTCTGAAAGACATCATTAAAACTAAAATTGAGAAACTCCTACAAGTAGGATTTATCTACTCGATTTCTGACAGCAAATGGGTGTCACCCTTGGTTGTGGTTCCAAAGAAGAACGGAAAGTGGAGAGTGTGTGTGAACTATAGGGAGCTTAATAAGGAAACACATAGAGATTATTTCCCTCTACCATTCGTAGACCAGGTGCTGGATAACTTGGCCAGGAGGAAATATTTTTCATTTTTGGATGAATTTAGTGGTTACAACTAGATACATGTAGTAGTAGAAGACCAGGATAAAATGACCTTTACCTGCCCTTGGGGGACATTTTCATATTGGGTTCTTCCTTTTGGGCTATGTAATACTCTTGCAATGTTCCAAAGAGCTAACCTGGCTATATTTGCTTAGTTGGTGAATGAGTGTGTGGAAGTTTATACGACTTCACTATATATGGTTCAACCTTTGATGAGGCCCTCAAAAATCTAGATAAGGTGTTGAAGCAATGTGAGGATCATCGTTTGTCCCTAAGCCACAAGAAATGTTTGATAATGGTGGAACAAGGAATAGTGCTGGGACATCATATTTCAGCTGAAGAGATTAAGGTTGATCCTAAGAAAATTGAAGTAATACAACTCGAAATTCCAAAAACCCATACTGATGTAGGAAGTTTCTTAGGGAAAGCTGGATACTATCGAAGATTCATAGAAAATTTTAGCGAAATCGCAGCCCCTATGTTTTCCCTTCTTTAGAAGAATGTAGAGTTCATTTGGACACCTGAGTATTAGTCATCATTTGAAATTATCAAGGAGAAAATCATCTCTACTCCTATCCTTCATGGACCTAATTGGAACCTTCCTTTCCATATCTATGCTGATGCATCTAATGATTCCATTGGAGCGGTTCTAGGACAAGAAGATGAGAATGGGGGAAAATATGCCATATATTTCATCTATAAGAATTTGACTCCAACATAAAGGAATTATACCATGATGGAGAAAGAATTCTTGGCTGTAGTTCACGCCATCAAGAAATGTCGACATTATATCACAGGATAAAATGTCATAGTGTACACATATCACTCAACCATTAAGTACCTCATGAATAAGCCTATGGTAAATGCAAGGATAATTAGGTGGTTGCTTCTTCTCCAGGAATTCAATGTAACAATTATTGACAAACCAGGGAAGTCTAATGTAGTTGCATATTTTTTTTTATCCCAGATTAAACATGATGGTGATTGTGCTCCATGACAAGATGAGTTCCTAGATGAAAATCTATTCGCCATCTCTACTAAAACCCCTTGGTTTGCCGATATTGCAAACTACTTGGTCACTGCAGAAGTACCACCTCATTTTTCATCAAAACAAAAGAAACGTCTTGTTAGAGAAAGTGCCCCTTTCAAATGGATTAATGGGATCCTATTTCGATGTGGACTTGATATGGTTCTACGATGTTGTGTTAGGGCAGATGAGACCTATAGTATCCTTATAGCCTATCATGATGATCCTTATGGAGGGAATTATTCTCCTAAAAGGACAACTGACAAGATCTTAGGAGCAGGATACTACTGACCTTCTATGCATAAGGACATCAAGAAATATGTTCACATATGTGATGAAAGTCAAAGGGTAGGGAGACCAAGTACATCTAATGAAATGCCCTTGCAGCCTCAGGTAGTCCTTGAACTATTTGAAAAATGGGAATTGGATTTTATCGGCCCTATAGACCCTCCTTCACAAGGAAAAGAGTACATTTTGGTCTGTACCGACTATCTGACTAAGTGGGTGGAAGTGCAAGCCCTATGTGTTGCTAGGGAGGAACAAGTAGCTGATTTCCTTTACAATACAATTTTCCTCAGATTCAGAGGTCCTAGGACAATTGTCACAGATCAGGGTCCCCAGTTTATGTCTAAAGTTCTATTAGCCTTCATAGATCATTTCTAGGTGAGTCATAAGAAGTCCTCACTCTACCACTTTTAGGTGAACGGACAGGTTGAAGTCACTAATAGGGAATTGGAAAACATTTTAACAAAAATGGTTTCATCAGGAAGAAAAGACTGGGATAAAAAACTACCTGAAGCTGTTTGGGCTTACAACACCACTTGGAAATCAACTACTAGCTATAGTCCATACGAGTTAGTTTTTGGGAAGAAATCCCTCTTGCCCATTGAATTTGAACTCCAAACCCTCAAGATAACCATGGAGTTGGGTATAGATCTTAAACGGGCCCAAATTGAGAGAGTTTTACAACTTAATGAACTGGATGAACTCCGTTTGGATGTCGTCCATCAAAATGAGCTGGTCCAACAACAACACAAGGTCTAGCATGATAAACATATCAAGGAGAAATAATTCCATAATGGGGATTGTAAATTATTGTTCGATTCCAGATATAAGGATCATCAGGGAAAACTCAGAATGCATTGGATCAAACCATATAAAATTTATGAGGTATTTTCCAATGGTTAGGTCCAGCTAAAACCCATTGATGGTGATACCTGAACTCTCGTAGTTAATGGACACCAATTACATGTCTACCGTAAGTCTTTTAATAAAGACGAATTTACAAAAATGGTAGAAATGCGGGGGGAAATCCAGTGCATTGACTTTGCTATCGTAGAGTCAATATAGTCTTGCCAAAAAAAAAGTGTGTGTGTGTGAATTTACTTCATTTTAGAATGATTCTTTCAATTTCTTCAACTTCATCATTTGAATTTGGCTAAATTTTGTCTATATTTTGCAGGACTTCATTTCTTTGGTAAACACAAATTCTGGCGCACCTTACTGCGATGCTCCAGAACTTGTTGGCTTGGTTGCTGTGATGCTCTAGAACTTGTTGCTGCTATGCTCAGGAACCTATACAATTTACTTGTCCCACTCCTCACTCTAATCCTACATTCTAATGCATCACTCAACGATGCTTCGGGAAGCCAAAGGCCAAAATGTCACACTCTTCTTCCTTCTTTTGGTTGCATCTTTCAACGATGCTTCAAAATTCTACTATTTATTCCTTCCGGCGACATCTTTTAATGATGCTCCAGAACTTGTTCGGATGCTCCAAAATTTTTTGGTTGCTACTCTAGTTGCATCTTTCGACAATGCTCCAAATTTTTTTGGTTTATGCTCCGACTGCATCTTTCGACGATGCTCTGGAAATTTTTGGTTGCTGCTTCGGTTGCATCTTTCGACGATGCTCCAAAAATTTTTGGTTGTTGCCCTGATTGCATCTTTCGACGACACTCCAAAATTTTTTGGTTACTGCTCCGGTGACATCTTTTGATGATGCTCCAAAAATTTTTGTTGCTGCTCCAGCTGCATCTTTCGATAATGCTCCAAAAATTTTTGGTCGCTACTCTAGCTGCATCTTTCGACGATGCTCCAAAATCTTCAATCTTGTTGCTGAGTTCCGATGACATCTCTCCACGATTCTCTGGAACTTTCTCTTCTTCCACCCCGACTACATTTTTTGCCAATGCCCACAAATTTTTGTAAACTTTTTCCTTTTCTAGTATTTTTATTTTTCCTAAGCTCTGTGCATGCCCATGATTTGATTTTTTGCCACCTCGAGATCTACTCCCTAAGAGTCATTTCGCCATATCATATCAAATCTTCCTGTAATAAATAAAATTATTATGACACCCCTTTTTGTCATAATAATTTTCACCGCCATTTAAAATATCCCATCCATGTCATTATTATTCGCCGCCACCCTCGCCAAATCATGTAACTATCCAATTACATCAATAAAGGTGAGTGATGTTTGATTTAATGACAAGATGTAAGGTGTGTATGAATTTATTTATTTAAAGTTAATAATTATTTTGAATAAAGACTAATTAATTGGCATAAACCGTTCCCTCTCACAATTTTGAAACTTGTGCCATCGCACAATTGCTAGAAGTACGACAATGGTTGTGTAATTCCCCATGCAAAATTGTCATAATTACTTAGTAAGGACTCAAGTAAGGTGATTAATTCCTCTTCCATTGGTTATATCAAAATTGTGTCTCTTTTTCATTTGCAATTCAACAGGGAAATCATTACAGAACTTCGCAGAATTTGGCAGAATGACAAAGAGAAAATAATTGGGAGGAGCCAAGAAAAAGTTTGAACCAACCTCAATAGCTCAATTGTTAGCATTGAGCAATATTGTGGGTCTATTTCAAAAAGTTGGGTGGCTGGAATTCATGAATTTTTTTGAGGGGTATACAAAGCAGCTGGTAAAATAATTTGTTGAGAATTTTGCAGATGGATAGACCATGGTGCATGGCAAGCAATTTCGGGTAAGTTTGAAAATCATTGCTCATCTTTCTAGTCTTGAAAATAGAGGAATTGATTTGAAGGAAACTACCAATGTTACCTATCAAAGACTGGTAGAATTATTTCATAGGGAGGGGGAGCCTCAACTTATAATCACCATAAGTACTAGGGGACATAACAAAGATTTCCATAGAATGTCTATTCTAGAACCCTAGAGAACTGCCGTAGCCTGGATAATCAAATATTTCACTTGTGAAGGAAAAATAACTATGGTAGTGGGACCCTCTTTCCACCTGCTAATTCATTTGAACCGTGACATTGAGGACCCTTCTCTTAGGGTAAATTTACTGGCCTTTTTGTGTCATTTAGTTATCTCCATGATGGAAAAATACAAAGTTGGGATAGGGCCCCTCAAACATCACAAACTTATACAGTTGATATGCAAGTATCATTTTCGCAAAAAGCCAAAAAAGAAGTGGCAAAATTTTTTGCAAAAAAATGAAAAAGTGGAGTTTGAAAAACCACTTGAGGAGGGTGAGTCCTCTAAACAAAAAGAACAATCTTTAGTTCAGAACCCTCCTCTGAGGCTTTAGGTGCTCTTGAATCCCAATAGGCCTCAACGACTCCTAGCGGCGATGCACCAAATTTTTTTCCGGATATGTTAGAAACCCTAGGACAATTAGGGGATGTGGAAATTGTACACTCTAGAGAAGAAGAGCCTCCTCACAAGAGGGAGAAGCGGAATAAAGTCACTTTTCAAAAAACCCCTCCTCTAAGAAGAAGTAAGAGGTTGTTTGCAGGATCCAGTGAAACCGGACCCTATGACATAGGAAGCACTTCCAAAAAGAAAAAGTCCAGGACTCAAACAAGGGTAGTGGAAATTGAAATTCAGCCTGGTAGTGAGGAAATAAGTGAAATAGAAAAATAGGTTGATCAATCCACTAAGGATGAGGAAAAGAGAACACCATCTCCGAAGGAGCAAGAGGAGGAAAAAGTATAGTTGCCACATTCTTTTGGAGATTGAAGATGAACTTGTGGGGGGGAATTTCTCCTTTTCTTGAAATAATTGACAATGTACTTGATACCGAGGAAAATGCACCTCATACTAACATGGAAATTCCCAATCCATCCTTCTCTGCGAACACAGGGGATGTAGAATCTATTCAGAAAGAGGAGGAATTAGAGAAATTGAAAACAAAAATTGTTGAATTAAAATCTAGGTTACAGAGTAATGAAGAGCAGATCACCCAACAACAAGAAGAAATTGAGGCACATGCTGCAATTGTAAATAAAAGGGATCAAGAGATTGAAAAATTGACAATGCAGATGGAACAAAAAGATAGAGTCATTGAGCAATTGCAATACCAAATCCAGTAATGGAATCAACATAGCAAGTAGTACATGGTTGATCTGTCTGAGAAGGATAAGCATATTCAAGGTTTGAAAAACAATTTTATGCTTTTGAAGAAGAAAGAAATAGGCAAGAAATTGAACTTAATGCTTCTATGAGTAGAATTGTGGAGTTAGAGTAGGATTTGCAAGAAAGTGATACTAAGACAATAATGGAATTCAAGGGGACACAAACTGAACCAATTGTCTTAGAATGGTTCCAGGTACACATCCCTCCATTATTAATGAAATGGATGGAGTGATGCTATTTTCTAAGGGATGAAGAATTTGAAAATAATAGGCTAAAAAAGGAGTCAGTACTATTAAAAGAATCATTTCACAAAGCATATAAAGACAAACATGATGCTTGTGAAATTGGTGAATTATTATTAGCTTGTAGAAGACCATCTAGGTTGTACTCTATGTTCCTCAATGAACAAATCCTAAGATGGAAGTTACTGAGAATTCGCCATAATCAGCCACATGACCCTGATGATAAAGAATTTGTGAAGATATTTGTTGAGTCAACTCCTGAACAACAAGATTTATTATGTGAATTATTTGTCCATAATTTTCTCATGGAAGAATACACATATTTCTTTGTTAATTTATTTGTGGGAGAAGTCCAATTGAGATCATTCTTGTCCACAATGTGTAATTAGCTTCACTGGTAAGCTCGGTTAAGGGAGTATGCACGTGCAGAGAAAACTACTGGGTTGCAAATGAGATACCCCCATAGGAAGCCTTTCTATTTCAAGGCACAGTTTCTGGGCGTTCAACTTAGAGAGGGGGTAAAAATCAAGTACAATAATAACCTCCTACTGTGCTATGATCACTTTCAAGATCAAGGATGAAAGCTTATGAGAAAAGCTTGGCATGCATGTGAAGAACGATATACCCCTCTTCCTATGTATCTCAGGAAAAGAGAGGTAAACTCACCTCTTAATATTAAATGGTCCTATAGAAGGTCAGTAGCCTTGGCCAAAATCCTTGAGCAATTAAGGGATAATTGGATTGGCATGAGGTATAGACCTCCTCTACTTCTTTCACCACCCCCTGCAACATATATCAATACAAATCAGAGCGATGACAATTTTGATAGATGGGTACAAAGGGTCACTTTTCATCAGGGATTTATAAGGGAGCGAAAGGAATTAGATACAAAGGAAGATGACTTGTATGATCTCAGTGCCAAGTATGAGGAGATGGATAAGGGAAATGAAGGACAAGGAACATACCAGAAAGCAGGAGGACCTGCTTGGGTTTAGGAAGGGGAGGAAATGATGAGGTAAAAATAACCTCATCAATATAATGGACCCAATACTTAACCTTACACCTTTCAGCCAACCTTACCCTGCCAATTAATTATCTTTAAGATAAGTAATTTCTTTCTTTTTGTGAATAAGAGTACAATCTTTATTTCTTGAAATTAGTCGAAATAAGCTAATTTTTGTTGACTTAATGGTTTAGTTTTTGAGTATTCCACAGTTCAACTTCCACCATTGATTACCATTCCAATCAAAGAAGGTTTTAACACAGATTTAAACATCATCGAAGACAAGTGAATGGGTGCCGAAACTTCAGGAGCATACATGATGGACCAAGTTTAATAGTTTATGTTATTTTCAGTTCTAAAGACTTTATGGCTTGTGTCGAGCCTCATTAATATTTTCATGTCATGGGATTTAAATTTTGTTAGTTGTTGACAATTAGTTGAAGACTTTACCAACTAAAAAGTAGGATTTCGTTAGCTGCTCTCATATAAATATGTAACTGTTGAAAACAGTAATATACAGAAGAATATCGTTATGCTGCCATTATGTTTTCTAAGTTACACCTTTCATATGAATAAATGAGTTTTTCTCACCACTTTTGGAGTTACTGAATAATGTGAATGGAGTTCTTTGAATGAAGTAATTTGGAGTTACCAGAGCAGGTGATCTGAGTTGGGCATAGAAGCACCCAAGAACTGGCCACTTGAGGGGTTGTAGATTAGATAGATAAGTATTTTACTTCTAATTCTATACTTTCCTTTAGTAGATAATAATTGGAATTGGAGTTTATTTTCACATGTGTAAATCTATAAAGATCAATCCTGTAGGTTGTAGCTGATTCTGTAGTCTTTGAATTTAGTGTCTGATGTTTCAAAGCACCTTCTTTCAGTTGTTTCAAATTCTTAAATCATTTTTTGCTAGCTGTTTTAGATTGTTATCTTTTGATTGGATCAATGTTTCCTAGTTTCTTTACAAGATTTACTTCTTCAACAATCTATACATTCCTTAGTTTAATCATTTCCATGCTTTCTAGTTTAGTGGTTATGCTTTTTAGATTCATAATTTTTAGCTTTCTAGTTTAGTTATTTCAAGTTTTCTAGATAGATGATTTCCTGCTTTCTAAGTTTAGTGGCTTCTTAGTTTAGAGTTTTACTTCAGCTGTTTGGTATTTAGGAAACCCAAGAGAGATAGTCAAGATGTCTTCTATTGCATATAGCCTTTGGACATTACCCGGTCGATATTATAATGTGTTTATCAACTAAAGTGTTAGGACCTAATGACAACCTATCAGGGACTGACAAGACGGAAAAGGTGAGCCAATGCAACAATATTAGAGATAGGTTCTAGGTCCTCCTCTGCCACCTGGAGATGGAGGTGTATAGTTAGCACATATGACAATTGCAAGAGATGTAGAGGTAGGGCGGTGATAGGTCGTAGAGGCTCAGGTTGCTATACTAGCAATGGAGAGGGACACCACTAGATAGGAGAGATATGGCTTTAGAGGCGAGTGAGACACCGAGATTAGGTGCCGTCTTATTGTCGAGACATAGTTGGAGGCTATTACCACTGAGAGGGATAGCCTTAGGAAAAAGCGTGATATTATTCATGCTAAGTGAGATCAGTTGTTACAGAGGGAGACATATTATCAAACCTTGCATGATGCCTTTGTTCCTAGAGCATGGCAACGACCATGGTTTGGAGAGCCTAGTACTACTACAGAGGTTGCATTTGGTGGATATTCCATTAGATAATTTGATCCATAGTCTAATCCTTAGAGTCCTCTTCCAGTCAGACAACAATTTATTTGTACTTGATCTTTGTGATATTTATTGTTTAGAGACTTATATTGCAGACATGATTTTGTATATATATTCATTGGCCTAGCTGAGGCCTCGTATATATGTAGTTTTTTGTATTATGATATCACACATGTTTCTATGATGATGTACAATGAAATTCTTATTTTTGATGATGATATATATGAGATATACATGCTTTGATTCGACTTCATTATATGTTATTGTGATGATTATGGATGATGATATATGATTATATATGTTTTTTAATATTTTTTTCTGATGTATGCATTGAATGGATGGATTGATCATATTTTATTTCATATGATGTTTATTATGTATATGACATATGTTGATATATGATGGATGTATGCCTTATACATGATACATGATGTTTTATTGCTTTATTATCATCATTATATGTATTGACGATATTATGGATGCATGATGGATATGCAACTAATGATATTGTTATGCATGATGAATGTTTGTTAGTTAGAAGACACATTGAAAGATGGATAGAAATTGATGTTAGTTATTGATGAGTTTTTCTTTTGCTTTGCATAGAGACTTCACATTTTTAACAATCCTTTTTGATGTAGAAAACAAATATGATGCACTAGGGTATTAATAACCAAGGCGACTTTGTATCTATTGCGTGGAATTTGACTCAACATACAAAAAATATTCTTGCTCATACCAAATATATACATAAAATTTGTTTAAAATATATGGTTGGGTTGTGTTAAATTTTTTTAGACTAATTACACAAAGAGGTATGAAATACCTAAAATGCAACTGCTACACGAATTTTCTTAAATTAACTTCCATACTCTCAATAAAGTAAGTATTTGCCATGGTAGTATCACAAAAACATCTTACAAAAAAAAAATGAAATGACACTCAATTGCCCCCATTCCTTCTTCTCTAAATCCTTATGGACATCCTCAAGAGATCATGGGAATGAGTCAATAAAATAAATCATAAAGATAAGACTATAAAAAGATAAAAAAAAGTTGCAGTATCACTTACCATATCTTTTTTGAGGTTTCAAGCTATTATCCGTTGTTGATCATGTCTATCGTAGGAACGGATCCATTAAGGCATATCTCAGGATGTTGTTGGTGAATTGTCAAAAGATAGGTAGTTAACACCTCATCATTGTTTTTGTCTATTTGTAATCAAAGCTTTTTGATTGTTTTCTTGAAAGTTATAGCTTTTGGTGTTTTCTCTATTTGTTTGTTTGTTTTGTCAAAGGGTGAAGATGATGATTTGTTTATTACTGATGAAAAGTTTATTCTGTTTGGTGATGATAGAGGTAGTACCTTTTTGATTTTTTTGAATTTTATGATGCTGGTTTTGTTGTTTTCAGGGGAATAACCTAGGGCCTTTGGGGCTCATCAAAGATAAGCCTTTCCTACATTGTACACGTAGAGGCTTGTAGTTCGCTTGGTTTGATAAGAACATGTTTTTGATTTTTTTTTTGTTTTTTGGATGTTTTTGAATTTTGAATGTTGTGAATGTTTTTTTGCATTTTGAATTTTTGTGAAGGTTTTTGGATTTTGAATTTTCTAACTTTAGTTGAAATAAAGCATGATAGATACCTAAGGGGATTGACTTAAGGCCTCGGGGGCTGATAAGCCTTGCCTACGCTGTACATGTAGAGACTACGTAGTTCAACTGGTGTTGAATTAAAGCATAACATCTTTTTGGAATTCAAACAATGTTGACAACTTGGATTGGTATTCCACTTCTTTTTGTAGAGGATACGTTGTGGAAAATCTACTTGAACTAGGCGCAAGGTTCAAGCAAATGTTGATATCTTAGAATTTTGAGTGAAGGAATAATCCAAAGTTGTTTTGATAATTTTTGTTTTTTAGATGCTTTTGATTTTTGAATTTTTTTACTAAGTTGAAATAAAGCATGATAGACACCTAAGTGGACTAACCTACGGCCTTGGGGGCTAATAAACCTTGCCTATATTGTACACATAGAGACCATGTAGTTTGACCGTTGTTGACTCAAAGCATAACATGTTTTGGAAAATAATGTTGATAACTTGGATTGATATGAACCACTTCTATTTCTAGAGGATATGTTGTGGGAAATCTACTTGAACTAGCCATGAGGTTCAAGCAAATGTTGATATCTTAGAATTTTGAGTGAAGGAATAATCCATAGTTGTTGTTTTGATTTTGTTGTTTTCTAGATGTTTTTGATTTTTTTTTTGACTAAGTTAAAATAAAGCATGATAGACACCTAAGTGGACTGAACTACGACCTCGGGGGCTGATAAGCCTTGCCTACATTGTACACACAAAGACCACGTAGTTTGACCGTTGTTGACTCAAAGAATAACATGTTTTGGAAAACAACGTTGATAACTTAGATTGATATTCCACTTATGTTTCTAGAGGATATGTTGTGGGAAATCTACTTGAACTAGCCATGAGGTTCAAGCAAATGTTGATATCTTGACTTTTGAGTGAAGGAATAATCTAGAGTTGTTTTGATTTTGTTGTTTTCTAGATGTTTTTGATTTTCAAATTTTTTGACTAAGTTGAAATAAAGAATGATAGAAACCTAAGTAGACTGACCTATGACCTCAGGGGTTGATAAGCCTTGCCTACGGTGTACACACAGAGACCATGTAGTTTGACTGTTGTTGACTCAAAGCATAACATGTTTTGGAAAACAACATTGATAACTTGGATTGATATTCCACTTCTGTTTCTAGAGGATATGTTGCGGGAAATCTACTTGAACTAGCCACGAGGTTCAAGCAAATGTTGATGTCTTAGACTTTTGAGTGAAGGAATAATCTAGAGTTGTTTTGATTTTTTTGTTTTCTATATGTTTTTGATATTTGAATTTTTTGACTAAGTTGAAATAAAGCATGATAGACACCTAATTGTATTAACCTATGGCCTTGGGGGCTGATAAGCCTTGCCTACATTGTACACACAGAGACAACGTAGTTCGACCATTGTTGATTCAATCATGAAAGTGGGCGAGGATAATTAATTAATTGATTTAATTAATTAATATTTTTGGAGTTGAATGTGCAAATCAAGTTTGAAATAATCTAATTCAAAACAAAAATCAAGATTCATGCCCATTACTCATGAAATGAAACTACACAATTAATGAATTCAAGAACGTAATTGCAAGAAAACAATTTAATAATGAACTTAAAAAAAAAGTAGCTTTACCATCTCATGTCAGAGTGTGTTTGCAAAGATGTTGGGTTGTTCGTATCAATGCGAAACCTCCATTGTGAGTGAAAAATCTTGAAGAATGTGCGTGTGTTGATCGAAGATGTGTGCAAGAAGATGTCAAAAGTTTGATTAAAACTTTAACATTACTTCGTTGTGCAAATGATGTTGATTCTTAGATCGTTTTTGAGAAGAAAGATGGTTGTTATATAGATTTTGTGTTTCGAAATGGACAGTTGAGATCGCGTAGTAGAATATCTTGATCATCAATTCAAAACCGTTGAGAGGATTTAGATGGGAATAATTAGTGCAAATTGATTATGTAATTGGTGTGATTGAAGAAATAATTTTGAGTGTTCAGTGGGATTGAGGAAATAGATTGAATTATTTGTGGAATTGAAGAATAGATTGATTTGTTAGGAAATAGATGGATCAGTCAATGTATTAGATCAAGCAATCGAGGGATTGTAATTTTCTCAATCATGAAAGTGGGTGTGGATAATTAATTAATTGATTTAATTAATTAATATTTTTGAGTTGAACGTGCAAATCAAGTTTGACTTTTGCAAACAAAGTTGTATTTGTTTGTTTTGACTTTTTTGATGATGTTTTGAATAATTTATTAATTATTCAAGTTTATGGGAAAGTGATTTAATTTAATTATTATTTTTTAATAATTTAATTGACTTAGGGAAATAAAATGAATTTGCGACAATTAAATAATTGATGTTATTTAATTAATCAGGAGGAATAAGTTAAGTTAGGACATTATTAAATAAATGTAATTTATTTAATTGGTCAAAAAATGGTGAAAAAGTGAATTAATTAAATAATGTAGCATTATTCGACTAATAGAGGAAATTACGGTTTTTGATGCTTTTGATGTGAAATACAGTGATATTCAATGATAATAATGCCGATAATGAGAAAATGTCATTTAGGGTGTGCGATAAGTGTTAAGTCAATTTTACATATCTACACCTTCAACATGCTCCTAGCCATTTCCATTATGGTTCTATTCTTCTTCTCTATTACACCATTATGTTGTGGTGTGTACCTTGTAAACTATTTCTTGATCCCATGATATCTGTAAAAATCTAACAATTCATGAGAACTAAATTCACCACCTCTGTTAGATCCGAGTAATTTAATGTATAGTCCACTTTATTTTTCCACCCTAACTTTGAACTCCTTGAATTTACTGAAGGATTCAAACTTTTGCTTGAGAAAATATACTCGTCTTTCTACTAAAATCATCAATAAAGGTTAAAAAATAAATACTACCTCCAAATGATGGAGTTTTCATTGGTCCACATAAATCACTATGAACTATCTCCAATAATGCCCTTGCTCTATATGAGACTCCTACATGAAAACTATCTCTATGTTATTTTTCCAAAATACAACCCTCACATGAATTGGTTGACTGATCTATAGGCGACAATACTTTTACCATGTTTTTCTTTTGTAACAAACTCAAACCCCCAAAATGTAAATGCCCATACCTCAAATGCCATAGCCATGATTGGTCTAAATGCACAGTTTTGAAATTGGCTTCCTCTTCTCCTTAGGTGCATTGAATTTGAAGGGGGGAAATTTGATTCTTGGTTATCTCCACTCTTGTAATCAACCTGTCTATTGGAAATCTATCCAATATTGTGAAAACATTATTCATAAAAGATACCATGTAACCCTTTTGTATTAGCTTTCCAACACTCATAAGATTATGCTTTAGTCTAGGTACAAAATAAACATCAGGAATAAAATTTAGTTCACCATTTCTTGTGAAAATATTTATTAGTCCTTTAGCCATTGCAACCACTTTATTATCATTTCCCAATAAACCTTCAGACTTTAGAGAATCATCAATATTAGCAAACAAGTCTTTTTTCCCTATCATATGCTTATTGCATTCATTGTCCAAAAAACAAATATTTCTAGTGCTTTCTTGAGCAACATGACATGTGATGAACATACTTTCAGAATTAGATCTAGATTCATTTGTGTAATTTTCATTCTGCTTATCCATATCTCCTTGTTTATTTCTACATTCATATGCATAATATCCATATTTCTTACAATAATACATTGAATGTTAGATTTATCAAACCTTTATGAATTTTGATGGAAATTATTGTTTCCATGTCTTCTATTATTGTGGTTTTGATTATTCCTTTCACCTCAATATGGATTATTCTTTTCACTTTGATTTGAATCACATCTACCACCTCTGCCTCTACCTCTTCCTCTGAAGCTTGAACTTCCTCTTACTCTGTCAGATGATACCTGAGACTTAAAAGAATTCTCAAAAGAAGTATTGTTATTTCTATTCATTTTGGACTCATGTTAATAAAGATCCAATTAATTAATCTATTGTGCCAAATCTTTGGATTCCTCAATTGCTACAACTGTAGCATTGAATTTAATGGGTAAAATCTTGAGAATCTTTTCTATAATATTCTAATATTTTAATTATTCTCCATTAGATCTAATTTGATTTACAATATTCATGAATTTACTCATAAATTGGTCTATTGAATTTGATTCATTCATTTGCAATTTTTCAAAATTTCTTCTAAGATATTGTAGTTTAGCTACCTTCACCTTTGTAGTACCTTGATAGGCTATCTCCAAAATATCCCATGCCCTCTTGTATCTTGTTGTTGCTGAAACTCTAGGAAATATGAACTCATCCATTGCTTGTTGGATTTGAAATAAAGCTTTTGCATCCTTTTTTTTTGTCTCTAAGTTGATCCTTTTCTCCCTGTGTTAATACCTGATAGGCTGCTTCATCTTGAGGTTCTACAAAACCATTTTCTACCAAATCTCAAACATCTTGTGAACAAATAAAGTTCTCATCTTAATTGCCCCAAAATCATAATTCTTATGGTTGAAAATGGGAATTTGGGGCTGAGTTATAAGGGAGAGGGGCCTAAAGTAGGGCAGTCAAAGTTTGGAGGTTCATGTGGTAGTCCACATGGACCAAAAATAAAATAAAATTTCCCACCACGTCACCCTGCCACTTTTGCATTGGGCAGAATATTTTTTTTAAAAAAATTCGAGCACCTCGCCACTTGTTAGGCATTGTTTAGTTTGATCCAAAACGAGCACATTTTTCCCTCCGCCTGAAAGTGGAGCCCATCTGCCTCCTTAATTAGCAAACATATCTACGTACATTGGATCGGACGACCGCATGGATACAACAACCTTGCCACCCTAAACAAACAGTTTAGAGCATTAATCACTCGCCGCCTCCTTCGTTATTTCCACTGACTAACATGCCTTATGTGTCCCTTCACATTTACTTGGACTGTTGGGCACGCAATTTGAAGATCAAGGTTCATTCAATGCTCCAAATTCTCGCATATCCCACTCACTCTCATTCCTATTATTTGTGTTTATTCTCGATGTTCATATGGTTAGGCATTGATACTGGTTCAACTCTCCACGCTTCATTGTTCAACTCTTCACGCTTCTTCGTTCAACTCTATACTCTTGAAAACTCTCTTTCTCTTTCAGGTGAGGTTTATAACCTCACTCAGCCTGTACTAGTGTCTTTGAATACAATATTATTCTGCCATGCACTTATTTTTTTCACAAAATTTCATTGCAAAAAATTTCCTTTCAAAAAGATTAATAAAATGAAATGTGGGGAGGGTTTCACTGGTTTTCTTTTCCACTATACTCATCCATGCACTGCTAATCTTCTGTTCTTCATTGCATGACATTTACTATGCATTGTGCTTTTCATATTTGCTTCCTTATACGAAATATGAAATGGGTTTGACTGGTTTAAATGGTTTTTCATTACTAGTAGACTTGTTCAATGAAATATGGAAAGGGTTTGACTGGTTTTCTGCCATGCACTTGTATTCGTGTGTTCGTCATTGCACAAAATTTAACTCTGCAATTTTCTTTTTACATTTTTTTGTTATTCCAAAATACGTAAATGGTTACAATATATTTGACTGTTACTATGAAATATTCATAGGGTTTTAATGTTTATCATTTTGAGGGTTTCTGCCATGCACTTGCATTCATTTCTTTCTCATTGCACACACTTTAAATCTATAATTTACTTATAATATTCTCATGTTATTACAAAATATGAAAATGGTATGACTAGTTTTCATTTCGAAGATATTCTAGCATGCAATTGTACTATTTTTTTCTTCCATGCACAATAGTTTTGTCTGCGAAATGATTTTTTTATTTGATTGTTACTACCATACATGGAAAGGGTTTCACTGGTTCACAATTACAGGGTTTTCTGACATGCACTTGTATTCGTGTGTGCAACAATGCACAAACCTTAACTCTGCCATTTGCCTTTAATATTTTTTTGTTATTCCCAAATATGAAAATGGTTCACTTGTTTTCATTTCAAAGATATTTTTCCATGCAATTATATTATTTTGTTCTTATATATGTAATTGTCTATATCTATATATATACATACATATATGTATACATATACATGTATATATATAGATATATGTATATGTATATATGTATATATATATGTTTATATATATGTATATATATGTATTCGTATATGTATATGTATGTAATTTTTTATGTATATATATGTAATTGTTTATGTATATATATGTGATTGTTACTATGAAATATGGAAAGGGTTAGACTAGTTCCCAGTTAGTGAGTTTTATGCAATGCACTTCTACTCGTGTGTTCGTCATTGCACAAACTTTAACTCTACAATTTATACATATACACACACATATATGTATACATATATGTATGCATATATGTATACATATATGTATGCATATATGTATACATATATTTATGCATATATGTATATATAAATGCACTTGTATTCGTGTCTTCATCATTGCACATACTTTAATATGCATTTTGTCTTTAATCTTTGTTTGTTATTCCCAATTATGAAAATGGTTTTAGTGCATTTCATTTCAAATTTTTTTCCTTGCAATTCTATTATTCTATTATTCCTAGCACAATACTTTCGAGGGTTCCTTAACAATTCAAATTTACCACCTATTTTATGTTTGTCTTCTTCCCAAATCACTAGATAGGCCTACAAACATAGATAGACATTGAAAGAAGCCTTATCTCTTCAAAATATGCACAATATACAATGGATGATTTGATCCATGCACATCATGTATATCTTGAACATATAAGACTTATATGTATGTATATATCTGTTCATCCTATTACAATAGAAGGGCTCATTCATATTAAGTTAAGACTCCCTTCAATGTATATCACTTTCACAATAATTCACTTTGCTATTTTCTTTTTCTACTTCATTCTTACTACGAAATATTCTTTCTACTTCATTCTTTTTCTACTAGGTGTTTGATTGGTTGTCCTTTACAGGGTATTCTGCCATGCACTTCTATTTGTGTGTTCATCATTGCACAAACATTCACACTGCAAATTGTTTTTAATATTTGTTTTCTATTCCGAAATATGAAAATGGTTTGAGTGGTTCTCATTTCAAAGATATTTTATCATGAAATTCTATTATTATGTTCTTATGTAATTGTATATGTATATGTATATATGTAATTGTATATGCATATATATGTATTATATATATACATATGTAATTGTAATTGTATATGTATATATATGTAATTGTATATGTATATGTATATGTATATGTATATATGTGTGTGTGTGTGTATAAATATATGAATCTCTATTATGTGTATATAATAAGGTTGTTGTTTCAGGGAAGTGCTTCCTACAAGTATTGGAGACAAGTGTGGAGAAAGAGGGGTCTAGTGTAGCAAAGCATAGAGAACGCTATTGCAGAAAAATAATGCACTATGCCTAAATAAGCTGAACCAAACAAAAAGTAGGAATTCAAATTGGGTTTTACATTCAGGGTAAAACCCTTGATTGTATTGATGCTTTTTGTTTGGATTCCGCTCATTCAATTTGGTGTATTGCACAAGAGGGAATGTGTTGCTGAGTAAGCAATAAATGTATATAATTAATGCCTTTCCCCACCCTAAATGACCAGTTTAGAGTAGTAATTGCTTGCTGCCTCTTTCGTTACCTCCACCGGGCAACTTTCCTTACACATCCCTCTGCACTTACTCAGACTGACAAGATCATAATTCAGAGATCAAGGTTCATTCAATGCTCCAAATTCTCCCATATCCCGATCATTGTCATTCCTTTTATTTGTGTTTATTTTGGAGTGTTCGTTTGGTTACGCACCCATACATGTTTGGCTCTCCATGATTCATTGTTGGGCTCTGCAAGCTTCATTGTTCGGCTCTGCACTCTCGAAAGCTCCCTTTCTCTTTTAGGTGAGGTTTTTTACCTCACTAGGCCTGTACCAGTGCCTATATATATGCCATGGAATGCAAATATGTTGTATGCGATGTCAATGTTTGTTCAATTGAATTTTTCAATTGGATTGTTCAATTGCATTTTTCAATTGGATTGTTCAATTTGATTGTTCAATTGCATTGTTAAAAGTTATTGTTCTATTGCATTGTTCAATTGGATTGTTCAATTGCATTGTTCAATTGGATTGTTCAATTTGATTGCTCATTTTGATTGCTCAATTGCACTCTTCAATTTGATTGTTCAATTGCATTATTCAAAGTTATTGTTCTATTGCATTGTTCAATTAGAATGTTCAATTGGATTGTTCAATTTGAATGTGATATAACACATGTATATTCGTTAGGAGTCATTCGTTTCATTCTTTTAGACATGTTGGTATATTCGACCGACACTTGTAAATTTGTGTCTTGTTCAATCTTCTTTGATGGTGTGCAATTTCAATTCATTATTGGCTTGGTGATGGTGAATTGCACTTCAAAGGTAAACACTAAAGGATACTATACTTTCTTATTATAAGTTAAACACTTTCCTTACTACACTTTTCTTATTAATGCCTCTTTTCATATATGTTTGCAGGATTGAGTTGAAGAAATTCACCATACCATTGGCCATCTCCAATTCATAGAGGTGAGGTTTTTAACCTCACTAAAGTTGTACCATTGTCTCTTGTCATTCGTTTCTTCTTTCTTCTTATCACTTAATTTTTTTTGTTATGGGTGTGTTGTGTTACTTAAGTTGAAGGTTATTATTTATTTTGTTGCTTATTTTGAACATAATATTTAAAGTGTTTATGTGGTTATCCATAGATCGAAGGTTCTCTTGCATTCTAGGTGCATCCAAAATGTGCTCCATGATGTATATGGTATCTAGGGTGTTTATGAACACTTCCAATATTTGTGTTCATAAACACACTCAATTTGTTAGGGAAATATATGGTTCTCTTCATGCATCACTGTGACTTTAATGAGTTTAATCTTTTCATTTAATTTCTATCTATACCTATATATATAACTTTCAATCTATCTATCAATGTATGTATCTATATATCTATTTATCTGTATATATATGTATATATATATGTACATGGTAAATATATACACACACACACACACATGTAGATACATAAATATACATATATATGCACATTGATATATACATACATACATATTGACATAGACATATATGTACATTCATATGCACATAGAAATATATGTACATTCGTATGCACATAGATATATATGTACATACTTATTGACATAGACATACATCTAAATACGTATGCACATAGATATATATGCACATACATATATATGTACATATGTATGCACATATATGTACTACACAATTGTGAAATTGTGAACTGGCAAATGAATTATTGTGCAATGAGGAATAGAATAAGGTAGAATATCCTCGAAATGAAAACCAATCAAACCATTTTCATATTTCAGGATAACAAACAAATAATATAACCAAATTGTAGAGTTAAAGTTTGTGCAATGATAAACATAATAATATAGGGGAGAGCTACAGTCCAATAGGTCAAACTTGTTCATGACATGCCCATTTCAAAGTAACACCATTTTCCATTAAATATTCTCTTTCCTTATATATATATATATATATATATATATATATATAGTCCTCAAAGTAACTTCATAGTCATCTCTACCATTCACTCCTTCAACCTCCCTTTGGAATCCCTCCATAGAAATACCCTCATAATAAAGTGTAATTATGTTGTCAGTGTTAACCAACATAATCTATCTAGTATATACTAAACTGAATGATATACTTTTTGGGAATTATAGTCGTTACCCCTAAATCTAAAGTGTTTTTTGGTTCACAAAAAAAGAGTGAACTGTAATGTACTGAAACAAATAAACTTGAGATAAGACATAGAAAAATGTTAAATTTTGTAGGGGTATAGCCTAAAATTAAATTTCAATTGAGCTACTGATATACAAAATGATAGATTACATGAAATATTTCCTTACGAAGTGCTATGGAATTTAGACATGTCTAGTAGACCTTTTGAATGACTATGTGAAATGTATTGTCATGCAGTTTCAAATGTTGCTTATCAACATAGGCTGTATTCTATGAAATGTTGTATAAGATTATCAACATTGAATATATTTTTAGAAATGTAGAATAGATATTATAAACATAGTAATTGTTGTAAACAAAATTGAAACAAATTATCTGCATAGAATATATTTTCTGATATGTAGATTATAAGACAACCATAAAAAGGTATTGTAAAAAAAATTTCACCTTCACTAGAGCGCCTTAATATGTAATTGTAAAATAATTTTCACCCACAAAGTCAACCAGGGTACTCATATCACTGTACGAAAACAAAATTAGTTCAACCGACTTACGCATGTCATGAATAGGTTGGTCTTATTCAACTGAAAGCACTGGTAGGGATTAATCATTGAACTCAAAAAGCAACTCTAACATTCATATAGACAACAATTAGAGTAACATTTACATTGCAAACATGAAATTGCAGTGGGTAACAAAATAACATCGTAAAAAAATCACATTGATAAACATATTTAGTTCAAATATATTAACGATATAGATGCAACACAATGAAAATGGCATCCCCAACTACAACAAAAAGAAACCAAAATATAAGGCACTGTTATAGTTGGTCCCTCTCAACCTCAGTCGAATGCTCCAAGAAATGAATCTAGAAATGTGTTCTCATCTCCTGTTGCTAGATTTAGACTTGCCATAAAATGATTTGTATTTGCATTTGTCAATTGCGTGCAATTTACATTTGAAGGGGTTAGTGGTGAAGAAATTAGTCCAACTAGAAATTGAGTGTATCTAACTTGAGATGGGCTGGGACTCAAACACACATTACCTGCAATAGAGGGATGTTATTATTGGTTATATCTCGAAAGTAACCATGATTATCAGATAAGGGGGTTGTAGGACTGATTAAGCGTCTATCTTGCATAAATGCTCTATGGGAAGCCTCGATCTCCCTTTCCTTATTCTCTTGTTCTTTTTGTATCCTCGCTTGTTCCTTCTTCTACTCTCTTTCCTTTCTTTGCAACTATTTCAGTTGCTCTCTTTCCTTGCGCTCAATTTCCTTTTAAAATTTTCTTTGTTCCTTCTGCTCCAAGGCCATAATCCTTGCTACCTTTTTGTCCTTAGTTTGCTGCCTCTTTCTGATTTTTAATTCCTCCAGGTTTTTTTTTCTTCATTCTTGCTCCATTATGAGAGTCATGTAACTGTCAGTAGTCAACAACTGAGACTTCCGGATCACCCGAAGAGCACCACCAAAAAAATTTCTCATTCTTCCATTGACTCTATGAATTGACATCTTAAGGAAGTTACTGATCCGAGAACCAGTTTGGGTTTCAATTGTTTCATTGACTTGGGAGTCAGTAAACTCCTGGTCCACTATACCTTGAATTTTGTGGCCTCCATCTACATAATAGTGCATTGTTTGTTCTAGAGGTGTGGTTGTTGGAGATGGGAATGTGAAATTCCCCATGTCTTCTTGTTCGGGCTGGTTGTCCATGTCCTCAAGTTGTTGCTCTGCACCTTCCTGCACATGAGTACTTGTTGGAGTCTACAATGTTTGTGACAGTTCATCTATTGAAACATGAAGTCCCAAAAGACTAAGAATGTTCCTCACTACAGAAGTATCCTCGGTGTCATCAATATCATATGTCTTGCTGGGATGCATGTCGCTCATGAGTGCATCAGAATTGAGGGGTCATATCCCCATCCTTTTAAAACTAGCTTTTGTGTTCAATGGTGTCATAACTCTTCTCAGTGCCTTGCTGCCTAACTCTGCCAATTCTGCCCTTTTGATATCAATATTGGGGAATCTAGTGAGAAATTTAGCTCGTCCTAATTTGAAATATGCCTTGAATGGTACAAACATGTTAACATCCTGACATAGTCGAGATTGGGGGGCCTTGTCAGACTATCCAATCATGTAGCCAAAACACAGACCACACAACATATAGATTGACACACATAGGTCAAAAACATACTTTTATTCATTCAGAACAACACTACATTCAAAAATTACATCTATAGGGAAATTTCCTGTTCCTATTGGCTTCTCTGCTAGTGCTACTTCTCTCTCTGCTAGTGCCCTTTCCTTCTGGCTAGTTGGTCGGCTGGCTATTCCGCCACCTCCACTTCTACTTCACTGCACTCTCATAACGGGTACATATATCTTCTCTTCATTGTCATTAGCAAGCTTCTCCTTCACGTCAGCCTTTGTCTTCCCACATTCCTTATGTCATAGTACCATTCAGTTACCTCACTATCAGGAACTCTAATTTTTGACCAATCAACATTTGAAATCACTAAGTCATTACATCGTAATCAACAACATCACCGAGTCGGCCAATGATCATGTATTCCACAACAACGATGTGGAATACACCTAATATCGTGTTGCCAAGTGTCATGATCGAATTCTCCTTCCACTGTCATTGATTGTCGCTCATATCGTATCACTCACACTATCACCATCACCCTATCAGTGAGACTCCAGTTCACCTTCTGCCGATATCACCATGTCATACCAATATCACATTGTCACTCCATCTTATCACTGTATTGTTGGGACTAACTCATGAGTCCTGCCAATGAAGTTCGGTCCTACCGATCACACATGAGTCTATTCATTATACAACCAATTGTTGATCACCATATCATCATCTATCCTTATCTTCCACCGCCAATAGTTGTCAGACATGTCACCTTCCTATCAGGTTCCACATGTCACCCAACCTTCTATCGCCCCATCGTTGGGACCTCAACTCTTCTCTTGCCAACGAAGAACATCGAACACATGCACATTGGACCATCATAAGGATGACCAACCATGTCCCGTCGATAGCATGAAGTCACCCCGATATTGATCAGATGATCGGAGAATCACATGAGCATGTTATATCAGAGGCATCGGGGAATCAAAGATTATGGTGCCCTTTATGCCTCTATCGGATATAATATCCTTAAAGACATAGGATTAGATACCGATATCGCTGACCTCACAAAGGCATATCGAGTGATAGAACCTATTGGGTCATTGGACTATCAGACTATCAGACCATCGAACTATCGGTGCATCGCTGGAGCCAAACAAAATGTCCTGCTGTTGAAACAACACCGACCAAGGGAGGGGGTGGAGCACGATGCTCCTGCATCAGAATCCCTAGGTGAATAAACTCATGTGCTCCTGGACATGCATTCTTCAGCTTTGAATTCTTCTTCCACACTTTCCAGTTGTTTAGTCTTCTCAACTGTTGCTTTTGCAGTTTCACCATTTGCACCTGTCAGATTCTTTCTTTGTGTAGATACCTTCTTTGTTGGATCTCTTTGTAAACTTTAGATCCCCACCATTATTCCTCACATTCTTCCACCTTTGTGGGAATTAAACCACTATAATCCATCCTCCTCTGAGAACACTCCTTCCATTGTTTATCCATTGGCATATTGAACAATCGTTCAATCTTTTGTATCTCCTCAAGTAACCCTTGATCCTAATCAAACACCAGACCATCATGCAACATCAAATATTCTTCTTTACTAGCTACTTATCCTTCCAAGAATCTTTTGATTCTTCTCATCTCCTCTTTCAGCTGGAGATCATCCTTTCCAACTTCTTCATCAAACATAGGGCTCTCGGAGTCTATTTTCTACTCCTTGTCACCTCTCTCTTTTTCTTTTATAGTTGCAACCACAAGCACATCCTTTGTAATTTCAGAAACCTCCACCTCTGGTGTATCCCTCTACGAATTGAACATTGCCTCTATTTTCACAATCTCTTCTGCAAACACTAAATATTCCTCATCCATCCCTTTATCTAACACAGGACCTCCGCAAATCTCCCTGTTTTGCATACCTGCATTCACAACCTCAAATGAATCATTAACAGATTAATCAAGAGACCAAATTGTCTCCATGGGTGCCTCCTCTCTGGAAAATTTCTCTTATTTTCTTGTTTCCTCTTCCAATGCACCTTGCTGCACTTCTTTCACACCTTTCTTTTTGAACCCCTCTTCAAGGGCATCTAGTCTTGCCTCTATTTTTCTCAATTCTTCAATGAGCTTCTTTTCGCTCGTCTTCTCCCAATACTCTTCCCAGAATGGGATTATCACCGGTCTCTTCATGACCCAACTTGTCCTCTTATTTGAAGACATCTTCGAGAAATCACAAGTTCCTCTACAGTTACAAGTCCACCTTGCAACAAGTTCTCTCTTCTCGATTAGGGTACATCCACCCTCTATAGTTACAAGTCCCTTCCTGCAACAAATTCACACTTCACTCCAAGCTTATGTGACTACTCTACCCTCTGTAGTCACATGTCCTTTCTTGCAACAAATCTCTCTAGGGTTCAAGTTCTCTGCAGTTACAAGTCTCCTCTCACATGCAACAAACTCCTCTTCCAGAACTCAAATCCTCTATAGTTACAAAATCCTCTTCTACAACAGATTCTTTGTAGGGTTTCTTTCAGAGACAACAAAAATCTTCCTCTCATTGACCTTTGCACAAACTCATCTATGATCTCTCATAATGAGATTTCATCTTCATACTCATACTTCTCACCATACCAATGATCTCTGACTCTGATACCACTTGACGTAGTCAAGATCGGGGGGGCCTTGCTAGGCTATCCAATCATGCAGCTAAAACAATGACCACACAACATACAAATTGACACACACAAGTCAAAAACATACTTTTATTCATTCAAAACAACATTACATTCAAAAATTACATCTACAGGGAAATTGCCTGTTTCTGTTGGCTTCTTTGCCAGTCCTACTTCTCTCTCTACCAGTGCCCTTTCCTTTTCTTTGGTTGGCCAGTTGGCTATTCTGCCACCTCCACTTCTACTTCACTGCACTCTCATAATGGGTACATATATCTTTTCTTCATTATCATCAACAAGCTTCTCCTTCACATCGGCCTTTGTCTTCCCACATTCCTTGTGTCGTAGTACCATTTAGTTACCTTGCTATCAGGAACTCTAATTGTCAACTAATCAACATTCAAAATCACCAAGTTGTTACATCGTAATCAACATCACCGAGTCATCCAATGATCATGTATTCCACAACAATGATGTGGAATACACCTAATATCATGTTGACAAGTGTCATGATCAAATTTACCTTCCATCGTTGTTGACCATTGCTCATATCGTATTGCTCACACTACCACCATCACCCCGTCAGTGAGACTCCAATTAACCTTCTGCCGATATCACCATGTCATACCGATATCACATTGTCACTCCATCTTATCACTGTATCATTGGGGCTAACTCACGAGTCCTGTCGATGAAGCTTGGTCCTAATGATCACACATGAGTCCATTCATTACATGACCAATCATTGATCACCACATCATCATCTATCCTTATCGTCCACTGCCAATAGTTGTCAGACACGCCACCTTCCTGTCGGGTCCCACATGTCACCCAACCTTCTATCGCCTCATCATTGGGACCTCAACTCTTCTCCCGTCGATACAAGGAGGTCTCACTGATCAAGAACATTGAACACATACACATCAAACCATCGTAGGGATGACCAATCATGTCCTGTCGATAGCATGAAGTCATCTCGATATTGATCGGATGATCAAAGAATCACACAAGCATGTTATATCAGAGGCATTGGGGAATCAGAGATTATGGTGCCCTCTGTGCCTCTATCGGCTTTGATATCCTTAGAGACATAGGCTTAGATGTCGATATTGCCGACCTCATAAAGGCATATCGGGTGATAGGACCTATCGAGCCATCAGACTATTGGACTATCGGTGCACTGCTGGAGCTGAACAAAATGTTGTGCTGATGAAACAATGCCGTCCAAGGGAGGGGGTGGAGTGTGATGCTCCTGCATCACATCCAAAGGCTATATCATGTGAGAAGTATGAGTAGGAAATGTAAGGAGGTCAATGCCTAACCTCCTTGTGTCCTAGATAGTTGATAGTGCAACATGACTTCCATGACCATCGAAAATTAGAAGGTGCCTATTACTTGGTGACACACCTCTTGGAACTGACACACATAAATGTTCCATCCAGTCGAAGAAAAGCTCCTTCGTCATCCAAGCATGTGCTTGGGTTTCCATAGTTGCACGTGGTTCATAGTTCACAATGTAATTCCCTATCTCGGTATTTCCCTTGAATAGATAGAAACTAGGTATGATTTGGCCATATGCATTAACATAGCAGAGAATTGTTATCTATTCTCTACTTTTTGGAATGATGTATGAGACATTCCTACTGCCTCGTCATGCCAAGACCCTCATTGTTCCATTTCTGCCAGCTTGAATGCCCATTTCATCATAGTTCCATATTCTATCAAGACTGTATGGGGTACTTTCATATGTTGCTGTCAGTGTTCTAAAAAGTTTAGCTACTATTGTGGGTCTTAGGTTTATCGACCTATCTTTGTGAAGACCTTCAGCTGTGCACAAGGTCAATTCTGGATGGTGCCTCTTGAATCCAGTCCACCATGATTTTCTAGGCTGCCCTTTCGTGAAAGGGTTGGGTCTAGTCTGGCATATCTGAGCAACCTCATCTCAAGCCCATGGCCAACATCTGCCATATTTGTGCACCACTTTACAATTAGACCCTCCTCCTCTTCTGTCAAGACTGTTGGTATTGTCCATTTCTTTGCAGCAGCTCTCGTTGACATCCCATTTGTTTCAACATCCTCCAGTGCCCTATCCATGTCCTGTGATGACCATTCCCTTTCCTTTGATGCTCTTGCCCGCCTGATTACAGGTGCAACAATCTCCTGGACAACCTCAACAGGTTTAGGATTGCTGTTTGCTTCTACAATCGATTGATGCACATGGGGGACTGTTATAGTCTCTTTTCGTGTACATGAATTTGTCGTTGAAATCTTCTTTTTTGGATTGGACCTCATATTACCTTTAGATTGCACCTACAAATATTAAAAAATATGTTTGGAGCAGTTAAAAACATAATAATTGAACACTGTTGAAGTCACAGTGATGCATGAACAATTTTCTTTTCTTTAATATGCATCTTGACAATTTGCAATTCAATGCTTGGTTTTTATGAACAGTTTGAAATGCAATTGTTGATAGTTTGTAATGCAATTGTCTTTAATGTGCATGAACAATTTTTTTTTATTGAATATATGCATGCTATCCGTTTGTTTGATTTATTATTTGAATTGAAATGACTTAGAGCAGATCAGGTTAGTGAGACATGAACGAACATTGGTTAACCATTATCGAAATGAAAGATAATGGTACAGGAATAGTGAGGTAGAAAACCTCAACTGAAAGACAAAGGGAGCTTTCTTGAGTGCATAGATGAACAATGAATCGTGGAGAGCCAAACATAAATGCATTGACATCAACAAAGAATATAAGTTGAAACCCTAGATATGGTTAAAGGGTAGTGGGTGACACACATTTACAGTGCATACATCGTTATCTATGTTCAAACCCATTGGCTACAAGTTTTATGCACTATAAATGTTTGTCACTAGCTGCCCTTTTCATATTTCTTATATTTCACAAATCTAACCCTTTCCATATTTCGTAGTAACAATCACATATATACATAAAGAATTACATATATATACATAAACAATTGCATATATATGCATATACAAATACATATATATATATGTATATGTGTATATATATGTATGTATATATATACATACATATATAACAAACAAATATTAAAGGAAAAATGTAGAGGTAAAGTTTGTGCATTGTCAAACAGAGGAATACAAGTGCATGACAAAAAACCTTGTAATTATGAACCAGTGAAACCCTTTCCATGTTTGGTAGTAACGATCAAATAAAAAAAACATTTCACAGACAAAACTATTGTGCATGGAAGAACAAAATAATACAATTGCATTCTAGAATATCTTCGAAATGAAAACCACTGATACCATTTTCATATTTTGGAATACCATGAGAATATTATAAGAAATTGTAGAGTTAAAGTCTGTGCAATGAGGAACACACGAATGAAAATGCATGGCCGAAACCCTCGAAATGATAAACATTAAAACCCTATGAATATTTCATAGTAACAGTCAAATATAAAAAACAATGAGTAGTGTGATTTATTGTAACTATTTCCGTATTTTGGAATAACAAGCAAATGTAAAAATCAAATTGCAGAGTTAAAGTTTGTGCAATGACGAACACATGAATACAAGTGCATGGAAAAAAACCAGTCAAATCCTTTCCATATTTCGTTGAACAAGTCTAATAGTAATGAAAAACTAGTTAAACTAGTCAAACCCATTTCATATTTCCTATAAGGAAGAAAATATGAAAAATACAATGCAGAATAAACGTCGTGCAATGAAGAACACAAGATATTGAAAAGCACAATGCAGAGTAAACACCATGCATGGACGAGTATAGAGGAAATGAAAATAAGTGAAACCTTGAATTTGAATTGAAATGACTTGATATTCATAAAAAGTGTAAGTTCAAACCCCAAATATTGAGTTACAGGTGACTGTGACAAAAATTAACATCACATACAACATATTTGCATTCTGAGGCATAAAAAACATAAATGAAAAACCCAATGTAAGCAACATCAGTATGAAACCCCGAATAGATTTGTGGACAACATATTCATAGCATACAACATATTGGCATTTGTAGGCATAAAGAATTAGTAGCAGTAGAATACCTATAGCTTCTTCTTAGGGTGCTCTTGCTGTTGCCTTTGGATTTCCTTCATATTTTTAGAGGAAATTGTATAACACAAAATGAAATCATGGGACGTGCTAAATAGAAATTGGAAGAGATTGAGTAAGGAATTTTTGAATTTGAAAATCTCCTTATTTGTTTAATGTTGGTTTGGTATGGAGTCTTTAATTCCTATCCTTTTTTTTTCAAATTTGAAATCTTGATCCGATGCCTTCAATTGCATAGTTTGTATGTATTAATGGCGTGCATCCTTACTTTATTGATAGGAGATTTTGGTGGCTTTTACACCATTGTTTTGGTGGTTGCAAGTGGCAAAAAAGGAGAAGGCACCAGTAGTAGTGAGCATCGATTTGACCAATGGGACACATATGAATGATTAATTTTCATCTGAATGTTGTGTTGGTGGGCAAGTGGGATGGGGTTTCAGTTGGATTGGGTTTGCTGATGGGACAGTGTTGGATCCTAGTTGTTCTCGTGGCATCCGATCTATGAAAAAATTGGCTATGATGTAATGCAAGTGGTGACATTATAGGGGTGCTTGGGTTATACTAATTTTATATTTTGGGTGCATATTTTAAAGCCATAGGCTAGTAACAAGCAATATGGATTGTATGTTTGTGGTTTCAGATGTACTTTGAATATTCTCTGACATGTAGGACCGCAAATATCTATTTGTGTATGGGGAAAATATTCATTTGATTATAATACAATTTTGATTGTATAGTGATATGAGTACCCTTGTTGACTTTGTGGGTGAAAACTATTTTATAATTGCATATTAATTTGCTCTAGTGTGGGGCCCACGTGAGACTACTTCCTGTTATGCCTTGCATAACCACCCCATTTTATTTTGGAATAAAATGGGTCCCCCTTATTTTTGTTTTTGTCCTTGGTGTTTTGTTTGGGTCTTAGGAGTTGTTCATTTTTCTCCTAAGTCTTTCTTTCTTTTGGTCTGTCGGAAGCGGAGTCAGAATAGAAAATGGACTTAGAATTTTTTGTAAGGTTCCAAGTCTAGATTCAATCTCAGTTCTGGTTCCGCCTTTCTTCCTTGTTCTTTTTCGCTGTCTTTTGGTTGGTCTTGCACTCTCTGGTCCATTTCTCCCTTGAGTCATTTCTTGTTTTCCTTGTGTTTTGTTTTTTCCCAAGCAGAAGCGGAACCGGGGATGGAAGTGAACTTGGAAATTTATAAATTTCTAGATTCTGTTTCTGTTCCGATCTCGATTCTGCTCGTTTGCTTTGTGTTGTCATTTTTTGTTGGTGTTTGGGCTGGGTCCGGTTTTCATTTCGGTCCCGCTCCCTGTTGTAAGTGTATTGGTTTTTGTTCCTTTGTTGGGAGCGGAACCGAAATCAGAATCCAACTTGGAACTTTGCAAAAGTTCCAGTGTTGGTTTTGGTCTCGACTCTACCCCATCTTCTTTTGTTGTTTGTCCTTGCCGCGAGACTGGAACCGGGTGCGGAGTTGGGTAAGAGACTTGTTAAAGGTTTCTCATTCTGTTCCGGATCCAGGTCCGTGTCCTCCCTGAATTTCATTTTCACTTGAGTTGATTGTTCATTTTATGTTGTTTGCTCCACCCTCGACCAACCACATTTATGGCATTAATTGCAGCCTCCTCACATGCGCGAAAGGATTTTTAAACCTTAATCAAGGTTAACTGGCTCATTATCATTATTGTCTAAGTCATTTTAGCTAACCAGAACCAAGGTAACTGCGAGAGGAGCACAATTTAATTGTAGAGGCGTGTGGTGGGCGAATTGTTATATGATTTCAACCTCTGTTGTTGGCATTTTGAGGTAGGGTCTTTTCCCGCTCTTTTCCTGTTTGTTTTGTTTCTTTGCTTGTTGTGTTCTTGTGAATTCATGGGATTCTATTTTCTGTGAATCTTCGCTTGTTCTCTTGTGTTTTTTTTGGTTTTGTCTTGTCTTTTTCTATTTTTTTGTTTTTGTTTTTCTCTCTTTCTATTTGTTTTCTTTTTGTTTTGCTGTCGCTTTCGTGGCAGGTCCGTTTGTCGTGCCCTAGTTTCTAATTAGGGTTTCCTTTTGTGGGGTCTTATGTGTGTTAAAGGCATTGGGATTTATTTGGAGACCCCTCTGATCATTCTTCCATGTTGATTTTGTTATTTCCATGTTGGATTTGTGATGCCCTAATTTTTTGAGTCGACACGTCATGCAAACTAGGGTTTGCTCGGCAACCTTTACAAATATCCAACCCTAGGGTTAAATTTGGTCTTTATGCGGTTAAGGGGTGAGGTTAAGGCCCTCTATTTGGATTTACTTATAAACCCATGTGACCTTGGTGCTTAAATCCATGTGACCACATCTTCAGGTAAAGTGCTCCGTTTTTCATGTTAAAATTGGCAGAAGTGGACTCGAGAACATACTTGTCCTATGGATGTTTGCATTGTGGTTCATTCCCAAAGTGATCCCGCTTTCGATTATGGTTAATTTTGGTCTTCGCATTTTCCCTTTAGCGGAATCGAAACTGGAGTGGACGTTGAACTTGGAACTAGCCATTAGTTTTAGGTTCGATTTTTGTTCCGATCCCGGTTCTGGTTTCATCCTAGTTCTGGTCTTGATCCCGCTTTGTGTTGAAATAGTTCCCTGTTCCTTAATCTTCTATGACTCCACTTCTGATGAATTTTGAAATTTGGCTAAATATGAAAGTTGTCTTGAGGAAGTAAAGAAAGGTATTGGTTGATATATTGATTTTGATGCTTTTGTTCATCTAATTTTGGGGTTTATTGCAGAGATTAGGAGATGTCAGGGGCATCAGAAGAGGCTTCTCAAAGGAGCCAACCTACAGAAACTTCAAGGCAAGGAGTTAAGCCAAAGAAGATCAAGGTGGAACAACTACCATATACTTTGAGGTACAAACATCAAAGTCCTACCATCATAGCCAACAAGGTGGACTTGGATTGGGCTGATATCACTAACACAAACTTGGGCTCCTTCAACTATGAAGAGTTGTATGAGGAAACTTTCACTGAAGATGTCTCAGGAAGGATAGAGAGGATTGTTTAGTCTAGTTTGGAACATGTTTCCCTCTTCCCATTATCTGTCCAATGCCCATAATTGATACTCACAACAGCTGGATCCTACAATCCTACTACTAGACAGTGTGTGGATTTGCAGGGAAATGTTATTATTGATTTAACACCACAAATGATCATATTTATGTTCAATGCACCTGCTCCACAAAATCCCAAGCAGATCAATGAAGTAGAGGCACTGAAGCTTTATAGTGACAAGAAGGAAACCAACTAGAATCATATGAATAAGACTTGGATAAGAGTTTAGAAGAAGTCTTTAGCCAAGCTTCCTGACTAACCTAAAAGGGCAGACTTCTACAAGGAGATTGCAGATATAATAATGATGCTCTCCAGAGTATTTGGGAAAAGAGATGATTCCAAGTTCAAAGAGTGGATGTTTCCTTTCATCCAAACCATCCTAGAGGGCAGGCAACAGTTTGACTGGCCTATGATTGTATCAGAATGTATTCACAATCAAATGCTCAGAGTGAGAGAAACCAAGAGTTTCTTCATGACCTCTTATGTGATTTATGCAGATGCAGAAGAGGGATCTTTCCTAGATTAAATGCAGTGGGAATATTGGGAGAAGCCCAAGGACAAAAAAAGGTGTGGGATCATTATGATCAACTAATGTTACAGGCTTCTGAGCCACATTATAGAAGGGTTAATGATGCATTTCTATATGTTATCATTAACTGGATCACATGAGATGCTGGTTACAGGTTGAGTAGGGAGGCTATGGCCTTCATTAATGAATGGGGACATTGGCTTATTCAATATCCTAGATTTACTTACTTCAGGTTAGGCGGTTTTGATGGTCACCCTCATTTACTCCCTAGGTGCGGCAATAATAGAATTATCTATCAAGCTCTAGCAGTCAACCTGAAGTTTGCTAATAAACATAAGCCTGACTGCCATAAATTCCCCATGAAGTTGGGTGAGTATAGTTGTCCACATAATGTGGTAGCTAAGGTAGTCTGTGATGAATTGATTCATTTGAAGTTGGGTTTGTACACTTCCAGAAAATATTTTGATCCTAAACATAGGATGCAGACTTTGCTGCCCACTATTTTTGACAAACACTTTAATCTATTGGAGGATTTTTGGATGGACCTGCAAGATGAGTATGATATCAAAAGGAGGAACTATGAAAGACTGCCTATCCCACTCATGGTTGAGTATGGGGTAAAGGAAGACATCCCTGAGACATTATCAGATGATGGGGTAACTTTGGATCCCTAATATGATGATGAAAATGTAGGTACCAAGGACCTTGATCCAATGGACTGGAATGCAGAAAAATCCATTGACATTAAGCAAATTGCAAGACCAGTTTTGGATAGGAGCATACATTGGGTTGTTATGAGAATCAAGGAGCCAGAGGCTTAGACCTCCAAGAAGAGGAAGGTAGCAGGTACCACTCAAGGGTACAAAAGAACAAAAAGAAGACTGGCTCCTAAAGAGCCCTTAGAGTTTTTCTCTGCCAATTTTGGGGAAGAGATTGAACCTGCTGAAGCACATGGAGGAGAGGCCACAATTGAACCTGGTACCTCAACATCTATTGCCGGGGAGGAATCAAATCAACCTCTTACCATAGAGCAGTCAAGTGGAGAGATGCTTATGGGCACCCTTCACAGAGAAGTTGAATCTTTGAAGGAGAAGGAGCCTGAGATAGAAATTTATGACATTGATACAGATTCTGAGGCTAGTCCATCTGACAAGGAGGATCATGTGATTGCTTCTCTTGATGTAACTGAGGATGTAGGGACTGAGCATGTTTTGACTAAAGAAGACCAATGGAAGTCGTTTGAGGATGCCAAAAGGGAAGCAGATGCCAACACACAAGTTGAGGCACTGGCTAAACAAAAGGAGATTGATGCTAAGGCACAATTTGACGCATTAATGAAACAACAAGAATTGGAGGCTCAAGCCTATGTTGATGAATTGGCTAAGCATCAACAACAAAGAGAGCACAAGCTCAAAATTAAAGAGGAAATAGAAAAATTGGCTATGCTGCAAAAATTCATGATCTGGAGGAGGAAAAGGCTGCTCAAAGAAGAGGAAAAGAAGCCCTTGAGGCCAAATTCAAGGCCGTTAAGGAAGCACATAGAAAGAAAGAAGATCAAGAACGCCTAGAGAGAGAGAAGGAGGCTAAAGAACTTGCTTTGCATGAACAAGAGTCTAAGGAGGCATGGGACTATGTCAAGGAACTAGAAAAGCAGAGGGACCAGATGTATGAGGAGAGGAGGTTGGAAAAGAGCATTTGAAAAAGGATCAGGAAGCTAAAAGGTTGCAAGAGCAAAAAGATAAGGAAGAGGCTAAGAAAATTGCACAAGAAGAAGCACAAAAAGAACAACAAAATGTGCAAGAGGTTGACTCTCAACCTAGGAACACTATATTGCAACCTAAATATCTTCTGCTACTGTTGCCTCTTCTTCAACACAAGTGGTCACTACTCCTACTACTCCTACATGGTTGCAGCTTGATTTGGAAAAGAAACAGATAGTTCAACCTCAACCTCTCAATTGGGATGAGATGATGAGGGAAATTGAAAAGGAAAGACCTAAAAAGAAGGCTAGAGTTCTTCATTCCACCAAGCTCACAGATGCAGGAGAAATTGTTGCTGAATGTGCAATTCTTGTGGTGGATAAGGATAAGGATGACATGCAAATAACTGATTACCAATTGGGTACTGTGAATTTGGGGAGACCTACAAGGAACCAACAAATGAATCTCATTGATATTGTAGCTTCCTCCACCAAATCCATAATGATTAAAGATAAGCAAAAGAAAGATGAGCTTAAGGCCCAATTGGATTAGTTGCACAAGTTCTTAAAGGATGTCTCCACTCCAGTCTCTCAACAAGCCACTGCTTCGGAAACCCCAGTTCTACTAAGCAAAAAGGAAGCTGATGAATTAGTGCAGATGAGGAGTAAGGTGGGGATGCTTGATAGATGGATTGATAGGCTCAATCAGGAGGTTGGTGAAGTGCTAGCTGATAGTTTCAAATTTTATGAAGCAACACTTGAGTTGGTAGAAAATATGAATCAACATGTTGAAGTCCCAGGGAAGCAAGATGAAGAGTACAAAGAATATGTTAAGAAGCTTAAAGACATCAACATAGTGCCCAAGTCAACTCTCTTGGAGCAGTTAATTATTGAGGAAGGTAATGCAAATTTTATTGAGAAGACTATGAGCATAATAAGATTCAAATCCAAGTTCATCTATGAGCATAAGAATGAGGTTCAAGAAGCAAGAAAAGACTTGAACGAGCAAATTGATGAATTGGAGGCAGTAGTTGCTATTCTGGTCAACATGGACATCTCAGTCAAAGAGAGTCTTCCTTTGGACAAGTTGAAGGAGAAGTGGCATAGTAGATTTGAGGAAGTGATGCAAAAGGAGGATGATGGAGAAGATTTGTTGCTGGACAGGCTCATGGATGTTAGAGAAGAGGTGAAAGCTGCTAGGAGGGAATTAATCAAATTGAAGGATATGCAAGAATTCCTCCCAACAAAATTAAAGAGAATTAAATTTGATGACAATTGGTTAGATGGGCCTGATTTGGATATCCTTCAAAAAGTGTTCTCTAGTTATGATGAGTATATCCTTGATCAAGCAACGCAGGAGTGAGCTAGCAGTAGAACACTCTCTTCTTGATAGACAACTTTCTCTCTTCTCCTATTTTGCAGGATTTTGACACAAGTTAGACTCAAGTTCTTTTCCCCTAATTCCACCTTCTTCTTTGGGCATCAGAATTTTGTACAACAAAGCAATCAAGCCTTGAAATTGAAGATCAGCTCATTGAGTTCCTTCATGTAGTCTCTGTTCCTTAGATTTTGGATTTGAGTTTCTGATTGAGAGAAACTTATGCATGACATGTCTATATGTACTTTTTGGCTCCATTTTGTAAAGGTCAACTCATTGAAGAAAGATTAGCCACCTCATAATAGCAGATAGGAATCATAGTCTTAGGATTTCATGAATTGTTAGTAGATACTTTGAAAGTTCAGTTGAACTTGGATACATTTTACAATTTTTATACAGTTTACATGTTGTTAAGTTTGGACCTCTATGATAAGATTAATGAATCATAATCAATCCGTATGCCAGTGAGTTGCTATGCCTAAATGTTTTCTATTTGATGCAAATCAATAGAGGAAACCAGATTCAAGATTATCTCATTGAATTATCTGTGAATGAAATTGCTGTTATGTCTATTTGATTTGTGTTTTAATGATGAGTGAATGATCTGTTTTGAATCTTAAAGTAAAGGTTTTAGTGAATGGTTGTGATCATTGAATTAGCACTATGAATGTATGCAGTGGATTCTATGGATTGCATCATGTTGTGGTTTTGGTTGGATAAAGAAACACTTATTATTAGTGTGCATGTCTAGATATTAAGAAGTTTTATTCATATTCTACTGTTTTAAAGCTCTGATCTATCTTTTTATATTTATTTAAACCCCCCCGCACCCCTCACTCCTCCCCCTCCTCCGCTCCCCCCTCCCCAATATAGGTTAATTGATTTAATGCAGTTTTGTTCCTTATTACCAGCAAAGGCCCCTTGAACATTACAATTACATTGACCATTGAGCAATATCAGCACAGTTGATAACCAACTACCAGGACCTTGGGAGTTAGATTACTTTATGTTGTCTTTCTTTTTCAAGAGAAATAGAATAGAGATGTTCTATTTAATGTTGTTATGCTGTTTTGACCATCAACACTTCCTCCCCAGTATAGGCTCCCGCCCCACTTTGGGCCCCTCTCCCATACCATTGTGTGTTGCCATTTTGTGATCCACTACTATAATTTAATTCTTCAAACTATGACTTTTATAAGACTGATTGTATAATTATCTCCAAGGGCTGCGACCTTTTGCTACCTCCAATGAATAACAGATTATGCTTTCTAATCTCTTTTCTTTGATTTGAGCTCGCAGCCTCAATTCCTTGAAAAAAATTCTTGCTAACTGATCTACAACGATCTCAACTCCTTGGAAAATACGGGTTCTGATTCCTCCTCAGACTTCTGCAAACTTTTAACGAGACTCCCTTTACCTTTCTGATACCAATTTTGAAGGCAGAATACAAAGACACATAAAAAAAATACGCACAGAAAAGCTACTGCTTATTGTTTTTATTGATTATAAAATGAATACAATGCTAATAACAGAAATAGAAACAAAGCATAAATCCTTTCTAAATTCTAATTTATTTAGATAAAAAAAACTTGGCATTTTTTTTTCTTCCTCATGTGAATCACGGGATAAATCACTTGCTTTATTCTAACAAATTGAAACTATAATATCTGATAAAATCTACTTCCATTATGCTTTCAATTGTTGCCCAAACGTTGTTTTAAAGCTCCCATTTTGGCGGTTGGTGAAAGTTGTGGAATTTGATTTTACAACTGCCAAATGCATTTGATCGAAAGTTTCTAAGGCTTTTTCATCAAATCTATTGTGCACATTCCTTTTGAGCCATTTTGTCGATCAACATATGTATAACAACAACTAAAATTTCTAACAAGAATTTCCATTATATTTTTCTTTTGAAATAAACTATTTTATGCATATCCTATGATCGTAGGTGCTCATGAGATGATATATCTTTGTGCCATTTCCTTAAACACTGCAACGCTGTAACTGTGCTTTCCAAGCCTTATTTTCATTGATAATCAAATAGTGGTTGTCATTGATATTCAGATGAACTTCATCGACCTTTGATAGTGGTTATGAGCTTGAGAGTCGTTGCCGATAGGCGTCTTCATTAAGAAATCATAATTTTTTTATTTTATTCCTTATTGACATTCCAAAAGAGGTTAATAACTTGGATATAATCAGTAATGAGTTTTACCCTTTGTTTTTATTATGTCGATCATAGGCAACTTTCAAAGGATATGTGAGACCTTTGATATTTCTTTGTCATCGGCAACGCGGGAGGTATTTGCAACTATAAAACGGTTAATTTAGCATTTGGGAAGGGGTTCAAAACTCTTCACACCATCAAAGATCTAAAGCTTTCTTATTGAATCAACTTTGATAAGTGATGAAAAACAACTAAACTAGACAATGGGGTTTCATGGACAACTTTTTATTGGGTAAGTATTTTTTAATGAAATATTGTCATGAATAACAGTATCACAATCAAAATTTAGAAATATAGTTTCATTTAGGTTTAATAAAACTTTTAATTTAATAGTTTTTGCACTTCAGCCAACAAAAATCGAAGTTTTAATATCTCAAAAATTGAAAAGTGGGTTTGCGTGGAAATCAACCATATTTTGATATGACATACGAATATTATTAAATTGTAAAATTGTTTTGTATGAAATTTCACAGTTTTTGAAATTTAATTATTTTTGTAAATATTGGTGGGCTACATCATTGCTCTTGAGGTTTTGAGAAACTAACGATTTCGCTTCAAAATGGCAAGATTCTCAACATTTGTGGATGATTGGAAATAATTTTGACTAGGAGGCTATCATTTTAAGGATTTTGACTCAAAAGTTTAAAATTTGTCAAGTTTAAAAATAGGGCTAATAGGTTGATGCCGAAATGGCCCAAAACACTCAACCCACATTAGTTTACAAGTGCCGCCTACTGCTCAAACATTGACAATTATTCAAACAAATTCATAGAGGGTTCCACCTAGACAAAATAATACCACATGACAAAATAATACCCCTTTGGGAGGACCTATTGAGTCAACACTTTGGAAGTTGGTCCAATCAAGCTTAATAACACTTCCAAAAAACAAATAATATGAGCTTTAGATCAAACCTACATGGTGGAAAGACATAAACTTATGTGAATATCATAGGTCCAAAGGACATAAGACCCATGATTGTATAAAATTAAAAATCTCATTCAAGATATTATTGAACAAGGTGACATCACTATTGAAAATCATCTCGCTAAAAATAATCACATCAATAATATCCATAGCTCATATAATGAGGGTATATATCAAGATAATTTTACCAAGCATGATCAAAACCATCCATTTATGTCTAACAATGGCTCATCCCAAAATAATTGCATCATTCTTGGCCATAACATATCCACCTCATTTGACTCCATAATAGGCCATCTTGAAGAAGATTTCCCACAAGAAGCCTCCATCTCTCCTTTCAATCTTTCATCCCCATAACCTATGCAACATCAATCGAAACCATCCCCATCAAACAACTCATCCAATATTGACACCTTTCTATAGTTTACCCAAGAGCTATCCACGATAGATAATCATGAACTCCAAGCTAATCCATAATTTGATATGAGTCCAATCTATGATCAAGAACTCCTAGGCCAAATACTATCATTCCCTCCATCATCTATCATGCCCACTCCAAAGATCCCTATTCAAAATCCATTACCACCATGCCAACATATTGAGGCTATCCAAGATTCCCTTATTCATACCCCATTATTAGAATCAAAGCTATGTCAAAAACAAAATTCAAAGCATAAAGAAGATGACTCTAAAATAAATCAAAATCAAGTTACCCAAATCCTCCAAGATCATCCTATCATTAATCAAGATCCCATCTCTCTAGAATTCCATAATGATCCTATCATCCCTTTGCATTCCGTCCATGATCCCAAAGCTAAAGTTGACCCCATTCATATTCCAATGACCACTTCCATAGATGAGACACTTGCTTCTACTAGACATAAATGATATCTCCCTTGTTCATCCAAAAAAAGAGTCTTTCTTTTTAGACATATTTGAAAATGATGAAGGTATAGTTGAGTTCAAGGGACTCCATGATGTCATTCTAATAAATGACCATGATGAAACATATTTTTAGAAACAAGATAACTTCCTTAGTCCTCAAAATCATGTCAATGATATTGATCAACAAGCTACTATGGATTTGATCAACATCCCATAGAATGACGAGGCAACAAGCATGAAGGTAGAAAAAGCACCATTAACCTATCAAATTGTATTACTCAATTGTTTCAAAGCAATATTTCTCACTGATGAGAATATAGCCGCCATTGATGATTCCCAAAAGCATAAAGAAGAGTTAGCATCTTGTTACTAGAACAACACATATCCTATTGCAAAAAAAAATCTATCAAAGTATGCAGTATAAAGGAAAAGGATTAGGCCTTTATGAACACAATATTATGGATCCAATACATTTTTTGATAATCTTAAATATGGGTATGTGCAGGATCATGGAAAAAACAAGCCCTTAAGTGGTGAAAAATTTAGAAAAATCAGAGTTAGTAAACTTCACGTAAAAATTTGAATAAGTTATCTATATTATTTCAAAAATATGTAAGAATAGAATCTATAGCAAATTGAATGTAGTTTCTAAACTACTAGGTTTATTTAAAAAAAAAAAACTATTTGGTGAAAATTTGAAATTTCAATGCAGAGTACTTAAATTTCAGAGAAAAATAAGAAGTAGGTGTGCTAACCACCCTAACCACAATAAAATGATAATATTTTTTATAATATTTTGATATAAGTAGAGGACTCATGTGAATGTGATGCATATTTTTTGTAATTTTTTCCAAGTAAATAATTAATTATGAATTTTTATTACAACTTTTAAAAAATATAAAACTTGTATGTCGACCACCTTAACTTGGTCAAAACTTCATGGAATTCAATTTTGTTTTTTAATCCTATAGTATGTGAAGCATGTTTTGGATTCAAAAATGTGATACCATTTGAAAGCTATAGATGTTTTTCAATCAGCCTATCAATTAGGACTTTAGTCGTAATTCAAATAGAAAATGAATAATAATTATTTATTAAATTCAAAGTAAAACATAATTTATATTGGTGGAAAGCTGAGAATATCCTTTAAAAACCCTTTTCATTTCATCAATTTTGGGTAAAAAAAAGTCATCAGCCACATACCCTACACATACCCATCATATCGCCACTTTTTGGCCCATCATGATCCTGCACATACCCATATTGGAAGGACTTGGTTATTCATCAATCAAGAAATGTTAGGATGTTAGTGGTACCTCCATTATACTTGGGGAAACTTCATCTAATGCAAACATAAAAATAGGAGCCATGAATAGTCCTTACAATAAGGTTGTTTCCAACAATCCTCCCATCCACATAATAAACCATTATTCCCAAATCCTTCAATCCACTAATTGGGACCAACAAAAGAATAATCCTTACAAAGAAAAATATCAAAGTCAAGTTCTTAAAGCTAATAAATCCAAAATTCAATGATGACATATAAAGTCAAAATGGACCCCAAAAAAGATTGGATCATGTAAGGAATCCAAAACAGATCAAATCTAATAGTCAAGGAAACTATGGAGCCACCTCAAAAAAGGTCTATCAAAAGTGTCCACTTCCTTCAAAATAGTCTTCAATACGAACATGCAAGGTATATAAAACTATTTGTCCCAAATACACTCAAAATATCACATTCACACTCCATCATCCATAATCCCAAGTTTGAAAAATAAAAAAATCCTACATCCAAACTAACAAATAATTCATCCACATCTTACATCCCCCATCAAAATTCAACATCCCACCTAAAATCTAAAAATCGCAAATACCACATTCACCATGTCCTAGAATTAAGACCTTATCATAAGGACTCTAATGACACTCTATCACAATGTGCACATTTAGATAAAGACAACTTTAGTATCAACAATGACCATAATAACATCCATGGGCTATATACAAGTCCCCTTATCTTCGAAAAGAAACTCCTTAAGGAAAGACATTATTGGCACATTATGACAACAACATTTGCATCAACACAACTATGTCTAGTCGCACATAGTTGATGATCATTAAAAAAAGAATATAAAAAAATGATGAAAAAATTAAAGAAAAGTAATCTATCCAATAGTGAAAACCATTCTTATTGCACTTTGGATAAGTACCATGATGGAAAACCATTCATGGGCATCATGTGTAATTTTTTTTATCTACGTGTACCATTCTAGTTGGGAGCATCTTATCTCATATATCATGTTAGTTTATCCTAACACCACTATTCATCCAATCCATTCCTTTTTCATCCATCTTCTCTATCCACCTTGATCTTGACAAAGACTAGGGACATATAATTCAAAGCACGCTTTTGGAAAACTCTTGAAATAGTCATTTCCTTTGACCATATAATATCCCATGCCATACCATCACCTTCATAACACTATCCAAACATTTAGCTTGGGTAAAGTATGTTATCCTTTTACGAGACAGTCTTTGGAAATAAAATCCCTTATCCTAGATCTATTTTCATAATGCCTATCCTCCCCATCCTTCACATATCCATTTCCATCACAGTAGTCCATTAATCCACTCATAAGTGTCCCATACATTAATAGACACTGAGGGTAGGTGATTACATTTTACTTCCTAATAAATCTTGATATATGTCTTCTAGTTCACTTATTGATATGCAAACCTTCTAAAAATCCAAAAAAATCACATATTCCAAAACTACAAAATAAACCAAATATCCTAAAAACACAAACAAAATTTTGAGCATTTTCCAACATTCCATGAATAAAATTTTCCATAAAACTCTCCTCCATCACCCAAAATCCAAAGAACCCCCATCAATCTCATCTCGCCTACACTCTAGTGTAACATCATACCATCTAACATATTTGGTTCCTAACCTTGCTACAAATATTGATCCATTTTATCCAACCAATCATAATCAAGATGTATCCTTCCCAATAATCATGTTGTTCATATCATTAACAACAAAACCATTATGTTGTTTTTATCATCAACAACATTAACAATATCATCAAACAATCAATCAAATCGATCAAATTTAGCTTGGCTAGTGACAAGATTTTAAGAGGTATTTGATATTCCTACACATTCATATCCTTTCCTCATTTCATCACCATCAAAATCATCACCCTAATTATTTTACCATTATGATTTTCATCATCTTCTTCCATCAATAAAACAAAAAAACGCGCAACATCATTCACCATATCCATAATAAATTTCCATTACCTAGACATGAAATTCAAGCAAGAACAAATACACATTACCTAAATAGATTGAGCATTAACAAAACAATCACAAACAAAAGATTCCTACTAAGCTAGCCTACCACCTATTGATCAATTTACTAACCAGCTTTAGCCACTCTTATCCAAACTATCATGCCTTAACATATGCTTTGTTCTACCAATGGGCATTATCCAATATGAGAATATATCTTTTGGTAAGAAAATATAATGGTTGTTGATATGTTTGGTCAGTGAGTTTTTTCATTGCTTGATTTATCATATTTCCCCATTCCTATGCTACTCAAGGATATCTTCCAATGATTAGAGGAGTAGGAATGAGCCAAGGTCATTTATTTCATATGACATGTTTGTGGAATGTTCTTGCTATGTTATCGGGGTAGGTATGTTCCTTGTGTGTATTGAAATGACTTCTAGCATTAAACAAACTTTCTTTGCATTTAAGGTCATTTAAATACATTTTTGCACAAGGAAAATTATGCGTTAAGGTCATTTCCCTCACATATTCCAACAAGTTCTTTTATGTCTAGTATGAATGAAGATAATCCTCCTTATTTGTAGAGTCATAGTACATGCAAAGGATACCAAAGTCACCTTGGTTTTTCATACCTTGATATACACATATCTATTTACCACAATAAAACACTCTATGATAAGCACAAAAAAAAACAATATCTATCAATCTCATATACATATATAACAATAGAAATAGTACACCCCACCTTTGAGTAATGAAGTACAAGGGTAGGGTTCCTATTTCACACTTGTTACACTCAAGGAAACCTTGGAGATCTCAATCTGAAGATAGAAAGGGGAAAATAGATCTTGTAATAGGGTTGTCCTTGGGTAGGATTAGACACTAAATGAGGGTTCACCACCAAGCTAGGGCTTGGAAAGACAAGAAAGGAATACAACATGCAAAGTACTAGCGAAACCTAACTAAATGACCTAGGAAATGAAACTGAAATGTAGAATAAAGGATTGAGAATGAAAAAAGTTGCACCTGAAAGAAGAATGAGGTCAAAACAAGCTCCAAAACCCTGAAAAATTGTTGTTTAATGCTCACTGGGACTCATACACCAGTCTAGGCGATTTAGTCCCAGACTAGGGTTTCTGTGCCAAAAATGGAATCTGATAGTGTATGATCTAAAACAACTAAAATCTGGAAAAAGCCCTGTATTGGGACTCATACACCACAAGTCACGTATTAGTCCCACTCAACTTTTTTGAAGGGTTAAGGCCCGATTCTGCTTTCCTATCTCTGCTCTTCCTTTCAGACTTTGTTTCTAGATCTGAAACCTTGATTTGCAACCTGTTGGTGACTATTAGTGAAGATGACAACCTTGTGACAACTTGATGAATTTCTCCAACCTTGCAACCTAGATCTGCAATCACACATGTAAAGAGAAAGAATTTTTTTTGATTTGCTAGTAAATAGGGGTTTTCCTTGGTCAGACCTTGTTTAGGTAATTAAACCAAATGATGAGATAATGAAATAAGGACATGAAACATGAAACGTGGAACATACAACATGAACAATGATACCTTGAATGATGTCTTGTAAATCTACAATCTAACATGAAGTGGCCATGAGGAATGTAGATCTAGATCTTGAAATAAGGGTAGAATAATGTTTAACCTTGGATCTTGAATACTACATCACATCACAAGCTCAACAACATGCTTGATGCTTGATATCCTTGACATGGTGGTGGAAATTGAATTGCTGCAACAAATGATGAAGAATTCTGCCCTTGAACACCTTAGAAATGCTCTTGAAGATTCTAGAATTCTCTTGTGAAGTCTTGTAATCATAAACTTGATATTAGGAATGCTCTCTTGAAAGTATTAGGTTGATCTCTTGAATGCTTAGGTGAAAATGAGTGAAATAACCTTGTATTTATACTTGTTTATGCCAAATTTCTCAAAATTACAACACTACAAGCCGACATCAAATCTAGGAGGATAAAATCTCACCAAGAATTTGAATTAAATTTGATTTTGGGCCACATGGGAATCATATTCAAGAAGTGGCATATGAGTCCCATTATGCTTAACTATGGAACACATTTTTCAAAAATGCTTAGAATGATGTGAAATCCAGATTGGGGCCCTAAAACCTAGGTGAGACTCACGCCCAAAGTGGTGTATGAGTCATAGATCACTAAATCTAGGTCACACAACCTAAAAAGGCATGAATTATGATTGGATTTTGGTTTATGTCGGGATTATCCTTAGAAAGATGCATTAATTAAGGCTTGTAGATGCAAAATAAAGCCAAATGAGGCATAAAGAAGCCCAATTATTTAATGACACCCTAGATTAGTGTGAAAGTGTGAGGATACACTTTACAACACCTAAATAAGGCATAATTAATTCCGTTTAGTTTACAAGGGTCCTAAACTTAATGTGAAGGTGCAAATAAATACACTTTACAACATTAAAAATTAAGGATAAATTAGGTCTATTTAGCTTAAAAGGGCCCTAAATCCAATGTACTAGATCAAGGTGACATTAGGTCCATTTTAATGTTAACCATTCCCATATTAAGTAAGTTGTACCATCTTCAAGAAGGGCGTACAATTTTTGTCATTACATCTAGCCCCCACTTTAGTGAGAGGAACTTGCTTCAAACTCACACTAAAGTAGACATTCAAGAGGGGTCCAAGTGTACCGATGCAGATGGTCTAGGATAACAAGAATCAAAGGAGGTGGTCAAGCCCCCAGGACCCAAGATCTTACGTCAAACCAACATAAGCACAAAAGGACACGCACAAGATGTATAATATGTAGCATCAAGATACACAAACGTGCAATGCCAATGATAAAGAAAAACAAAAACAAGTAAAAATAAAAAAAGATGTGGATCAAGCCTTGACTGTTTGTCCAACACGATGTGGATCATGTCTAAGCTATTTGTCCATAAACGCATGTTCAATCAGAGGTAAAAAAACTTCATGTTGTTCACTGGGTGAGTACCCAAAAAGGATGGCTTAGTGAGAAAGTCATGCCTTTGTATCGACTTCTCACTATATAATGAGAAATTCATGCCCACGTTTAGGCTTCTCATCATACTAACCATACCAAAGCTATAGGGTGATCCCACAATAGTGGTTTAAACTTTTTGGGACATCCTTATTTTTCCTAAAATCACATATTTTTAGAAAATATAATGATTTAAGCCTTGAAAAGTTCCATTTTAAGGATTCCAATTGAAGAGGGTTTGATCAAACCACCTTAGATCAAACCCCCTTGGATAGAACCCCGCTAGTTTTAAACCATACCTATAATGGAGTCTCCTTTACACCTATCAAAATGTTGATAAAAAACCACTTTTGATTTACCTTTTGGGAGATCAAATGAATTCATTTAAAATTTATTTTTTGTAAGAATGTATTCCTTATTATAATCTTCCCAAAACGTAAAATTTTGAATATATTTAATTTTATTATTATATTTATTTTTTATTTTTTGTGAATGTAGGTTTTTCACCGAAAAATAAAGCTCTTTGTTCTACACATGTGGAAAAATAGTAGATTACAAATTTTTTTCTAAAAAATATGTTTATGCTAGGTATTGATGTCCTTGATCAAACAAAAAAAATAAAATTGAATTTTGATACATGCAAAAAAGTTATGTTGTATATGATCCACCTATGTCTAAATTGTAATTGGTTTGACTTCAAAAATTAATTAAGAAAAAAATATTCAATAAAATACTATGAAACCAAATGAATGTGCTAGATAATGTAGTTACAAATCTAAATTTGAAAAAAATAGAATTTTATCCTTCATATAAAAAACGTTGTGTTGTTTACGGTGAACATCACTCTTTAAAAATTGTGTTTACTGTTAAAAACTAGTTTTTGAAGGAGATAGAAAAATAAATGCAATCTAATTCCATTTTTTTAAAAATATATATATTTATAATCTACAGAGAAAATGTCACAAATCACTAGTTTGCATCATCTTCAAATTCCTCATGGTTTAGCAGCTACAGGTGCCCGAAAGTGAAGATTTAGTTAAGAAAAATCAATTCAATGTCAAGTTTGGCCAAAAAGTGTAAACCACTATTGTGGGATCACCCTATATCTCCTGATAAATTTGACTAGGTGCCACAAAATAATTAAATTCGAGCTCCATGGGGCAAGCAAAGCTTCATATGCTTGACACCCATGAACAAACAAGATGGCTCCATAGGCAAGCAATGTGTGTTATGCAAGGTGGCCATATAATGGATATTGTAAATGTAGAATATTGTAAGGTATGTTCAAAGGGGATTTTCTTAATTCATGTAAGGTCTATTCTTAGGGAACATCATGCCTAATGTCTCCAAGAGAGGACAAGTCAAAGAAATGTCACGCTCTTGGAGGAAATCAAATCCAATGACATTGCCAAGAAAGGACACATCGCAAGAAAAAATAAAATTGCACAGTGAAACATGAGTGTCGATGTATGCCCCCACTTTAAAGTGGTTGATAACACCATTGATGTGAGCAATTTCTTTAAAGTAGAAGAATATGAGTGATCCCACAATACTGGTTTACAATTTTTGGCCAAATTGGACACTGAACTGATTTTTTCTAACTAAATCTTCACTTTTGGGCACCTATAACAGCTAAACCGTGAGGAATTTGAAGATGATGCAAACTAGTGATTTGTGACATTTTGTCTGTAGATTATAAATATGTTTTTTTCAAAATTTTTGGAATCAGATTGCACTTCTTTTTCCATCTCCTTCGAAAACTATTTTTTTCAGTAAACACCATTTTTAAGGAGTGATGCTCACCGTATACAACATAACTTTTTTCCATGAAGGATAAAATTCTATTTTTTAAATTTAGATTTTTAACTATGATATCTAGTGCATGGAATTGGTTTCATAGAATTTCATTGAATATTTTTTCCTTAATCAAGTTTCAAGTCAAACCGATTACAATTCGACATAGGCGGACCGTATACAACATAACTTTTTTTCTATGTATCGAAATTCTTTTTTGTTGGATCAAGGACATCAATATCTAGTGCACTGATATTTTTCAATTTTTTTGATAATCTGCTATTTTTCCACATGTGCAAAATAGAGAGCTTTATTTTCAGTGAAAAACCTATGTTTAATCAAAACTAAAAAACAAATACATAATAAAACCAAAACATATTAAAATTATATTCATTGGATAGCTTGTTCTGAGGACTACCATCATCTAGTTGGGTATGTGAATCTCCTCCATTTTCATCCTCAACTCGAGCTTTGAAGGAAAAAAAATTGGAGATTTTTAGTGCTAGAGGGGGGGAAGGGGGGAGAAGGGGGGTTCGAGCGAACCCCCCTTGGAGGTTTGCTCGAACTTGGGTTCACTTGAACCAGGGTTTGAGCGAACCCCCTTTCCACAAAGTTTTCTTTTGTTTTTTTCCTGAGAAATGAGAACTATGGTGGGGCCCAAAATTTAATGGGTTCGCTCGAATGGGGGTTCTAGCGAACCCCTTTTGGGTTCGCTCAAATCGAATGTTCATTCGAACCCTCCAAAAACCAAATTTTTTTCCATGGGGGCATTTTTTGAAATTTTCCTTCCTCACTAGAATTGTAAACCAGTTTTGTGGGTTTACCCAAACATGAGAGCTTGTTCAAAAATCCCTATTCCAAGTCATATGTTTTCAAATTAAGCTACGTCATGCAAAAGGGAAGGCGTTTCCCCCCAAAACGTAGTACGTCACATGTGAGCCAACTTAAGGCATGTCGTCCACATCCCAAGCTTGCTCTTTTATGAACATGAAAGGTGGTCAACTAGCCAAAAGATACAACGAGAAGTGACATACGAGGACAAAGCTACCTAACCCCTTGCCCCCACTTAGTGCAGGACAAGGATGAGCCGAGGTGATTGATGAGAAATATGCTAGAGTGAAAATCAATATCAATTAGAGGAACAAGGTGCTTCAACCCAAGGGAGAGCACCACAACCCTCAAGATATTGAATTTTGTTACTAAAAACCTTACATTCATTAGTAGAATGACCATGAACTCTATGATATGCACAAAATGAAGTCTTACAAAAAGATTTCTTTCATGTTCTTGGAGGGAGAGATATCAAACGATCTTGGAGGAGACTCACCTCTTGATCAAAAAGTAGGGGATGTTTTGTTATTTTGTGACAAAGATATCTCTTGCTTAGTACAAGGTGTCATACCTACACAAGACTCTTTATATTACAAGATTTTTTTCTCTCCTTTAAAGGAGGATGTAAAATCTATCGAATTTAAATCATTAGTGTTTTGCATGATGAAATTGATATTAAGCAAGGATTTCTTTGTTTCTTTCATTTATTTCAAAGGACAAAAACCAAGACCACTAGTGTCTATCAATTCAGGATGCACTAATGTTGAACTTAGCTTAGAGAAATCTTTTGTAATAGTGTTGATATTAAGTGAAGGCTTGTTTATTTATTTTGAGGGACAATAACCAAGACCATTAGTCTTTTCTTGCATTTTAGGCTCTATAGGGACACAAATTCCTTGTTCTCTAGCACCACATACTTTTCCACTATATCCCAGTTGTTTCATAAATTCATAACCTTTTCCATAAAGATGTTTTATTTCTTTTAGATTAGGTGGTTGCTCATAATCACCTTCATCAAAGTTTGTTGTGTAATTTGTTGTATTTTGTTCTAAAGTGGTTGAGGTGGATGCTTTCAAAGGGTCTTTCAAATTTTGTGTTGACATTACCGAATTTTCTTTTCCCTTTTCAAAATCTCCATTTATGATCTTATATTCTCCAATGAATATTGGTTTGAAGTATAAGGAACCCCAATCATCTTCTAATAGTTGTGTGACTTCCTCAATATGCTTTTCTTTTTCTTTCTGTTGCACGAGTTCTGCTTTTGTAGTTGGTGCTAATGTTTTCAAAGGACTTTCCTTATTTTTCTCAATATTTAAACGACTGTTTGGTTCAGGATCAGATTTGAGTATATACACTTTGTTGTTGTAGACATACTTCATTACACGATGAAGAGTAGAAGGCACCCAATTCATTACATGAATCCATGATCTACCAAAATGTAGGTTGTATGAAAGATCACGAGACATAACATGGATTAGTGTTTCTAATGTGGCCTTTCCAACTGTATCCAATTGTAATAGGAAAAGTGATCACACGGTTGTTTTTCTACATTGTCAAATCCCTTAATAGATAAAGATTCAAGTTGAATTCTTGATTTATCCACACCAAGCCTATCCAAAAGGTTTACGCTACACACATTAAGAGTGGAGCCATTGTCAACAAGGGTTCGCTTTATCCCTGTTTTATTATATCTAGCTATTATCATGAAAGCAACATTTTTTTTTTGCACTTCCAAAGGAGGGAGCTCGCTTTGGTGGAAAACAATGTCAACATTCATTTCTTGAATCATGGATGCTATGTCATTAGGTTATGCATTAGAAGGGATGGAAACCTATTGTAGAGAAATTTGAATGATGTTATGGTAATGAGGGGAGGCTTGAATAAGATCCCATAATGATATCTTAGTAGGAGTATTCTTAAGTTGTTCAACAAGATCATACTCTTTTCCACTTTGTGAAGGAAAATGAGGGGCACTAGGCAAGATAGGGTTAGGTAATGGGAGGGATGTTGATGGTGTCTATTTTTGTTGTGGATTGTTTCTAGTGTTATATGTATGAGAAACATTATTATAACTCAACCGCTGCGAAACATTATTCTTAGGTGGGTAAAGAATAAGTTCAGGTTTGTGTGAAGGTGGGTAAAGGATGAGTTGAGGTTGAATAATATTATCGTCCCTTAGTAAAGGAGATTCTAATCTCATATTATTCTATCTCATATCTTTCTTTTTCATATCATCTATTACACATTTTGTTACCTAATATTAATCAATAACCATCATCTTCCTGTATTTTCTTCTACCATACTAACCCACAATCACATATGTATCATGACACACAGAAATAAAACAAGTCATCCATAGCCATCCAAACCCTAATTCTTCCCATTTTGAACCCTCCTCACTCCTCGTGCATTTATCCTCAAACCCCTCATTGCATCCACTTGACTTTTCCTCTCATAGTTTAAGATTTTTTTCACCTCTAGCGAGTTGATCATACCTTTTCGAGAGTTTGACCTAATATTGTTTTTTCCAAACCTCTCCAAGGGGGCATCCAACCTCTATTTCTTCATTTGTTGGGGAAAACTGGGGCACAACATCACAAAATACTTCAAACTTTTTTTGAAACAATATTGTGAAAAGGCATTGTCTCAAAGAGGGGAAAATGTAGACACCTAAAAATGACTAACTCATTTCTTCCAAAATGTCATCATTTTCCGTCATCATTTATCATCACTTCTTCTAAATTTAATTAAATAATTTTATTATTTAATTAAATTTATATCATTTCCCTTTCATCATAAATAATTAAATAATTCCATTTATTTAATTTTTTAATTTCAAAAATTTCCCTTCATTTCTACTTTAATTAAATAATTCTTAATTATTTAATTAATTCACTAATTTATCTTTTTTCATATTAATTAAATAATTTAAAATTTCTTCTCTTGCACATTAATTAAATAATTTATAGTTACTTAATTAATTCATTTCCAATTAACATCTTCTAATTCTCAATAATTAAATAATTATTCTTAATTATTTAATTTCTCATTTTCTTCTTCTAAAAATAAATGAAATTATCATTTTATTTATTTTCCCCTTTGCACATGAATTAAATATTTTATTTATTGAATTATTTTATTAATTATCCATGCACTTTCTACCTCATCAGTTAACTTCCACTCACTTCAAGTCCACTCTTCAATCTATTTAGTCTCACTAGTAGTCACTCATACTCATCTCATCAATCAATGTTTTTAACTGCTCTATACAATCAGTTAGCTCAAATCATGCGATCAATTAACTCCTCATTTCTCTCAATCAATTCCTCTCAAGCATTCTCATCCATTGATCTATTCAATCTTAAATCCAATCTTAACCGTTGATTGATATCACACTTAATATCTAAATTCAACCTTCATCCATCCATTATCTCTCTCTCTCTCTCTTTGCAAAAAATCTATACACATTAAATCATTATCATTTAAATTATTTTGTGCTAAAAATTTGAGAGCAACTATAGCACCATTATTCAAGGTGCAAACAATAGAGTTGAGCAAGGACATTATGTAATGGTTTTCAAGTTTGTTTTGTTTAAATATGCATGTTCCTTTAGCTTCATTAAGGTCTTTCATTTTATTGTGATTGGTTTATTTATTTATTTGTTCTTTAATCATTATCATTTTACTAATCCACAAGTTTAAGTTAATCATAACATTCCTACATTCAAAGGCATAACTGATGCCTTAGTGTTATATTTTTAGATTTGATAGATTGAAGCTTACTTCTCCATCAACAAATTCATTGACACTAAGAAGGTTTTCCCTGCAACAATGAAATATATATTTTAATCTCAAATTGGTGGGAATCATTCAACACATAATATAAGAGGTACTACCAACCAATTTTAGCATGGGAAGCCTTTTTCAATACTCTAGAAGAGGATTTTTATCCCCTCAAACACTTTATTGCTTAAGAAATTAGATTAAGAACAATTGCATTAAGGAATTAGAGTACATAAAGATATTACCTTGATTAAGATAAGTAAGACAAAATATTTTGGTTGTTGGAGTGTTGGATGGAGGAGTAGGAGCTATATTTCAACAAGACTGTAGTGTGCCTATGTGGATGTTAGTGTGACCATGACCTAGTCCATTGTGCATAAAAATAAAGAGTATAAAAAACAAATACAAACCTATAAAATAGAAAATGGATAACAACAATAGAGAAATAATGAGTATTAAAATAAAATAAATTATTTGGAATGATAAAGGAAAGCTTTAGAAGAGAATTTAAACCATAAGAATTTCAAATGGAGGTTCTTTTTGAAGTATAAGTCATGCTTTGGATAACATTTTACCTAGGATGAGAGTTGGCTAAGGTGGTCATATCCCCAATTCAACCTTTTGGCTCAATGAGAAGTCAAAATAGAGAGTGTGCACACTTTAAGATTGTGACTACGATTAAAGAGTAAACAAAATGTTTAGATTAGTAATAAATCTAGTCAATACATTTATGCACTATTCTAAATATACACGGAGAGAGAAATAGAAATACTAAATATTTTAGTCAGATTAAATCCATGAACAAAAATCTCTTATAAATACTAGATATTTTCAGTCAGTGAATGAGTTTGAGGTTAGAAGGATTTTAAATGAATATATTAAAGAGAAATAAAGATTAAATTTTAAATTTTAAAACCAAGATCAACAATGTTCAAAAGCTTCTTGCATTCCCTTCGAAACTAAGAAGGCAAAAACAAATGAGGCAATTGATAAATTTCCTGTCACTTACGATTTGTTGAGAACTAATGATTCATTGAAACTGTTTTAGGAATAAGACACCAAGAAACTAAAAATTACATTGACTATATCAGTCACAAAACAACATTGAATTTTTTTCATGGTTTGATCATCATATAGTGGAATAAGTAGATTTAATTATTTTTATTTTAAAAGTTGGTAGATAGCCCATTTCTTCACTATAGGAATAAGTAGATTTCTTCAACTAAAATAAAAGTTAAGCATTCAAAAAATCAATATATTTAAGAGTTTTGATACCATCAAATTCTTCCAAAGAATGATTATGACCACATTCCTTTTGAGGTTAGATCAATGTATTTAGCAAGGAAAGAATACAAATCTCAATATCATAAAATTTACCTAAAGCATGATCCAACTTCATTTATTTTGTTATTCAATCAAATACATTAAACAAAATTCAATTTTCAACAAATTTCTTCTAAATATACTTCACCAATAAACAAGTATCCGTGGACCGATTCCTTCTGACACCATAACACTAAAAATAATAGTATTTTAACACAAATTCTAGCAATAACACTTTTTAACACTAATTCTAACAATAACACTACTTTAACACTGCTTCTAACAATAACACTATCTTAACACTAATTCTAACAATAGCACTATTTTAACACCAATTATAATAATAATACTAATTTTAAAACTAACATTAACACTAATTCTAACCCTAACACTAACTCTAATTTTATCACTAACAATAATTATAACACTAACACTAATTGTAACCCTACCCCTAGCTCTAACTCTAATTCTAACTCTAACTCTAACCCTAACCCTAACATTAACACTATTTACAACCCTAACCCTAACTCTAATTCTAACTTTAACCCTACTCTAACCTTATTTCTAGAACTAGCACTAATTCTAATAGTTTAACCCTAACCCTAACCCTAATTCTAACCCTAACCCTAAATCTAAACCTAACCCTAAAACTAACACTAATTATAACTCTAACTCTAATCATAACAATAATTCTAACCTTACCCTTATCTCTAATTTTAAATCTAACCCTAACCCTATCCCTAACATTAACACTAATTCTAACCCTAACTCTATTTCTAACTTTAACCATATCCTTAACCCTAACCCTATTTCTAAAACTATCACTAATTCTAACTATAATATTAACCCTAAACCTAACCCTAAACCTAAACCTAATCCTAAAACTAAGACTATTTCTATCTCTAACTCTAATTATAACTCTAATCGTAGTGCTAATACTAAAATTAATAGTAATTCTAACTCTAACTCTACCCTAATCTTCTAATATAAATTTATATAAAATTTGAACACTACCACTAATTCTAATCAAGGTTACAATTATGGTTAAGGATAGGATTTATGTTACAATTGGGGCTATGGTTCAAGTAGGGTTAGGGTTCAATTGGGGTTATGGTTTGATTAGTGCTAGGATTCAAAAACATGAAATCAAAATCTTTATCATAGATAAATTAAAGATCAAATAAATAAATCAAAGATAAAAGATAATTCAAATATTTGAATAAACTAAAAGATGAAATAAATAAATAAATAAAAATATTTGATCACAAAGAGAAATCAAGGATTTGATCACAAAAATAAAGCAATCATAAAGGAAAATTAGAGATTTGATCACAAAGATTTGATTAAAATATCAAATAAATGAAGCAAAGATAAATCACAAAGATTTGAGAATATTTACCATAGATAAATTAAAAGATGAAATAAATAAGTCAAAGATAAAAGATAAATAAAAAATGATCACAAAGATTCAAATAAATTTTAAAATATCAAATTAATAAATAAAAATAAAAATAAAAAATAAATTAAAATATCAAATAAATAAATACAAAGATTTAAGATAGATTGGAGATTTGATCACAAAGATAAATCAATCAAAAAGGAAAAAACAAATCTTTAAAATGTAAATCAATAAGAAATACTAAATAAAAAACCCTCACAAAGACTTGAATACATGGGATTAAATTAGGGTTTTGGATAGGGTTTAGTTACGCTTAGGGTTCAATTAGGATAAGATTTTGGACTAGGATTAGGGTTAGGGTTCAATTATTGTTACAATTCAATAAAGGTTTAGATTTAAGATTATGGTCTAAATAGGGTTACAATTTAATTATGGTTATGATTCAATTAGGGTTATAGTTAAATTAGGATTATAGTTAGGGTCAAGTACATGGTTCAATTAGAGTTACTATTAGGGTTAGGGATAGGGTTTGGGTGAAATTAGGGTTTAATTATTACTTAGGTTCAATTAGAGTTAGTAGTAGGGTTTCAATGCAATTAGGGTTTAATTAAGGTTGAGTTAGGGTTACAACTAGGATACAATTAGTGTTATGACTAGGGTTAAAAAGTGTTATTGTTATGACTAGGGTCAGACTTATATTTAGGGTTCAATTAGGGTTAAGGTACAACTATCGTTAAGATTTAATTAGGGCTAATGTACATTACCATTCAATTAGGGTTAGGTCGATGTTTCTATGATAAAGCTTGAGGTTGGAGTTATAGTTAAGGTCCAAATAGGGTTACAATCAAAGTTAGGTTTAGTATTCAATTAAAGGGTTAGGAATGGGGATCAATTAGGGTTAGGATCCAATTAGAGTTAAGGTTATAGTTATTGTTTAATTAGTGTAAAGGTTAATGTTAGGGTTAGGATTAAATTAGTGCTAAAAGTTAGTGTTAGAGTTCAATTAGGCTTAGGGTTAGGGTTCAATTAAGGTTATAATTTAATTAGGATTATGGTTAGAGTCTAATTAGGGTTAGGGATATAGTTAGGGCTATGGTTAGGGTATATTTAGGGATAGAGTCCAATTAGGTTTAAGGTTAGGGTATAATTATGGTTAGAATTTAATTAGGATTAGGTAACATTAGTGTTCAAATAGGCTAACCATCAATTAAAGTTAGGATTAGTTTTAGAGTTCAATTAAGGTTAGAGTTACGATTAGGTTTATGGTACAATTAGGGTTACAATTTAATCTAGGTTCAATTAGGGTTAGGGTACAAATAAGGTTAGGATTTAATTAGGGTTCCTATACATTAACGTTTAATTAGGGTTAGGCATCAATTAAGGCTAAGATGAGGGTTCAATTAGTGTTATAATTTTATGATAAAGCTTGGGGTTAGGGTTACAATTGGGGTTCAAATAGGGTTATAATAAGAGTTAGGTTTATTATTCAATTAAAGGGTTAGGATTGGGGATCAATTAGGGTTAGGTCTCAATTAGAGTTAGGGTTATAGTTAGGATTTAATCAACAAAAGGGTTAGTGTTAGGGTTAGGATTAAAATCGGGTTCAAAGTTAGGGTTAGAATTCAATTAGGATTAGTTCTAGGGTTAAGGTTAAATTAGGGTTAGAGTTTAATTAGGTATATTTTTATAGCCTAATTATGGTAAGTGTTCAATTAGGGTTAGGGTTAGAGTTCAATTAGTGTTCATTTTGTGTTAGGGTTTAATAAGGATCAAGTTTATGGTTAGGGTTCAATCATGGTTCAATTAGAGTTAGGGTATAATTAGGGAAATAATTCAATTAGGTTTAGGATATATTAGTGTTCAAATATAGTTAGGCATCACTTATAGTTAGGATTAGGATTACAATTCAATTAGGGTTAAAGATAGGGTTAGAATTAGAGTTCAATTGGGGTTATGGTTAGGTTTAGGGTTATAGTTAAGGTTAGGGTTAATATTTAGGTAGGATTAGGGTTAGGGTTCAATTAGGTTCAAGGATCAATTATGATTACAGTTATGGTTAGGGTTATGGTTCTATATCTAATTGCAACAAAAATACTAATATTAACCTTAAATGTAACCCTAACCCTATTTCTAACCCTAACCCTAGCCCTTAAACTTATCTTAACCTTAACCCTAACCATAATCCTACCCCTAAACCTAACACTAATTTTATATCTTACTATAAACCTAAGCTTAACCCTAAAACTAACCCTAACTATAACCCTAAATGTAACCCTAATCCTAACCCTAATCTATCTCTAATTATAATTCAAACCCTAATATTATCCCTAAGTGTAACCCTAACCCTAACCCTAATTGTAATCTCAAATCTAACCCTAAGATTAATCCAAATTCTAACCCTAACCCTAACCCTATCCTAATTGCAACCCTTACCATAATCCTCAAACTAACCATAATCCTAACCCTAACCCAAATACTAATCCTAACCCTAAACTTAATGCTAACCTTATCCCCAAATATAACTCTAATTCTAACTCTAATCCTAACTATCAACCTAACTCTATTTCTCTCTAACCCTAACCCTAACCATAATCTTAACCCTAATATTAACCATAATTCTATCTCTAACCCTAACCCTCTCCCTAATTTTAACCCTAACCAGAATCCTGATCCTAATCTTAACCCTAATTCTATTTCTAACCTTAATCCTAACCCTAATATTAATCCTAATCCTAATCCTAATTCTATCTCTAACCCTAACCCTAACATTAACCGTACCATTGATCCTACATCTATCTCTAATATTAACCTTAACCCTAACTCTAACCCTAATGCTAATCCTAATAGTAACCCTAACCCTAATGCTACCCCAACCGTAATCCTAATTCTATCTCTAAACATAAACCTAACCCTAATCCTAATACTAACACTAATTGCAACCATAATCCAAATGCTAACCCCAACCCTAATCCTAATTATATCTCAAATCCTAACCCTAATCATAACCTAAATCCTAATACTAACACTAACCCCACCCTAATCCTAATTCTATCTCTAACCCTAACCCTAACCCTAATAATGATTCTAACCCAAACCCTAATCCTAATTCTATCTCTAACCCTAACCCTAACCCTCACCCTATTCCTAACCCTAAACTTAACACTAATTTTATCTTTAATCTTAACCCTAACCCTATCCGTACTCCTAATCCTAATCCTACCCCTAATTTATAACACTAACCCTAACCTTAACCCTAACCTTAACCCTAACCCTAACCGTAACCCTACCCTTGACCATAATTCTCTCTAATCCTAGCCTTGATCCTAACACTAACCCCAATCCTAACCCTAACCCTAACCTTAACCATATCCTTCATCCTAATTTTATGTGTAATCCCAATCCTAACCCTAATTGTGATGATAACCCCAACCCAAATTCTAATTCTAACTCTAATCATAATCATAACCCTAACCCTAACCCTAATCTTACTACTAATGCTAACCCAACCCTAATCCCAAAATTAACTCTAACCCTAACCCCATTCCTATCCCTAACCATAACTCTAACCCTATATATAATGATAACACTAATCCTAATCATAACCCTAACCCTAACCCTAATAATTTTGTCTTCTCGATGTTGCATTGCCAATGCTACTAGCATATATATATTAATTTATAATTTTGACTCAAGAGGAGAGATCTCTTAAAAAAATGAGAGAAAATGAATAAATAAAGAAGCCCAATGAAGGAGCTTCAACATCATTTACATTTTTCAAAGGAAGAAGAAGAAGATTTTATGAAATGAATTACTATATTTTTTAAGAAATATTTCTTGAGAAGGAACTTGCAAATGGTTAGCTTCTCATAGTTAGAAAAATAAAATAAAAAATGAATGGGATTTTACTAAAGAAATCCCAAAATGGATTAAGAAAACAAAGGGACTCCCTACAAAATGAAAAATTTCAAGGATCTTATATCACCAATATCATGGAAAATCAACAACACATTAAAATCTTCAAGCCTTTGTAAAAATAATTACCAAAATATAGAATGTCATAGATTCTTGAGAGAATATAGTGGGAAAAATTGGAAGCGAGTTTAATGTATGATCAAGGTAGACAACTTAGCATATATATTAAAAAACTTATTGTCCAACCCTTAATAAAACTTAATTTTCTATTTTAAAGAAAAAATGATATGATGATAATATATTGGTGGGGTTTTGTTGTCACCCTATGAGCCAATAGAAAATCATGTTGGTAAATTTCAACATTAATTTGTGACTAATGAGCCATTTGAGAGTCTTCAAGTTTTTTCCTATGTATCATTTTTGGTTTTTTTTTTTGGGAGACACTAATGTGAGGGCCCTAAGATCAAGGGGGTGCACTAGAATTCAAGAGTTGATAGGTGAAAAAGGTGGTCTAATCATTAAAATATGAAGTTAGATGCTTTGAAAAGACTTTATATTTGATATAATCATCAATGACAACTTTTTCCTTTCACTTAATCTTGGGTGGATATATTAGAAGCCCCCAAGACTAGTACATGCAATGGAACTTTATAAATTGAGTGTGTTTATATTAGCAACCCACAATTTATGTCAATTATGACTCTAATTAAGTACAATGTGGCATATTTGTAACTTGAAAAAAGATGTGCACAAGAAAATATAAATTTTGGGGTCTATATAGGTTCATTTCTAACCATGAGGCTTGTAGTGCCAAGGATGTGGAAATTTGGATAGTGGTATAGGTTGAAGATACCAAAGGAAGAATAATCAACCTCTTTGCTAAAGCCCTAATTGAGAAATTTAGGAGCCCTGCACATTTTTTATGCTCTTGTTTGGATCCAACTCTACATCCTACTTGGAGAGCATTTTAAAAAGAGGCTTCCTTGGCCAAGTTATCAAAATCAACGATAAAATATTTGAAGGCATCTCCAATATTGATGATCACATTTGTGCTATTATTACTATGAAATTCTCATATTTCATGATTCTTGACTGGGAGGGAGGTTGGTAGTCTCATTTTGTGGTATTAGAACTATAAGTGATCTATTATACCCATTGTAGAAGCTCTTCCTACCCATGAAGGATTACAAATTAAACAAAAAAAATATGTAAAGTGGTGGATCTTGAAATCTCCAACCAACCCTCGACCTTTGACTTAGGCTAGGATAGTGGCATTTTCTACAACCCTCACTATTGAATTTTTTTTGATCCCCTCTAATAAATGTAACTCCCAAAAGCACAAAATTGGTGATTGAGGTGGAACTAGCTATTGTCCCTTTTGATGGAAACAACCCACAATGGTAGTTGGAAGATAGGGACCTGAATAAATTAGAGTCATGGTATGACTCAAAATTAGCTGAAGAAGAAAAAATTGAAAATTTTGAGTCCATATTTCTTAGCCAATATACATCAAAGATTCTTAAGCCAAGTTTATTATTCATGAAGAGGAGAGGATAGAAAAATAACAAGAAAATGAGGGAGGAACTTGCTTTGTTTGGTGGATAATATTCAATCAACCACTACATGTTGATATTTAAGGGAGGCAATACTATCGGCTCTTGGAATGTTAGATTCTTAAATGCCCCTCACAAAATGTGCTTAATCAAGTGCCATTTGGAGAATTTGAAAGATGATATGTCATGGTTCAAGAATTTGAACCATTTGCATTAGGGAAAAATTTAGTGGCGAATCTTCGCCAAATGGCGAATTCTAGAAATCAGCCAAGACGAAATTGGCAAATTATTCACACCCAATAGGGTGTCCAAATCACCCGGATTTTACGAACTATCGGTCCAATGCATGTCCATTTGCCAACGATATTTTTTATGAGGCATATTTAAGAAACAAATTCACCATAACAAAATACGTGTTTCAAATGGACCGACTAATATTTTCGTCTGGAATCCCGGAAGCATGTAATAAAACACCTACATATTCACCAACACTGTTAAAACAACATTGTATCAGGACCAATTTCGCCAATTAAAATTTACAAAAAGTTGCTTGTGAAGACCCATTTCGCCAATTAAAATTTACAAATAGTTTCTTATGAGGACCTATTTTGCCAATAACATTAAAAAATAATTACATTTGAGGACACATTTCACCTTGAAAATTACAACGTATCGTTGTATAAGCATGCAGGATTCGCCAAATATGGATTGATATAAACACAATCAAAAGTGTCATTTATTCTTACACATTTTGTTCATTTCTAAGGTTCTACTTCTCGATTCAGAAGTCAGCGAAAGCCGAAAACATAGACTTACAGGTGAGTGATCATTTCTCAATAGTGTTATTAGTTATAATAATAAGTTTTCTTTATCTCTTTTCCATTCTTGCTTCAGTCTTAAAGATGATATTGAGTAGGGAATGGGATCTATATTCTCTATCCTTCTTAAACAAGAATTTTTTTTCTAGTTTTTATTCGAAGTGAGAGATCAATATGTCGAGTGACTCGAGTAGCAAGGGTAAGGCTCTTGCCGCTCCTCAGGGCGATGAAGAGACTCCTGTTGATCCTCAGGGTGGTAAGGCTCTTGCCGCTCCTCAAGGTGGTGAAGAGACTCCTGCCGCTCTTGAGGGTGGTAAAGATATTGGGCCATCAAAACGCCCATAACTTAGACATACCATACAATCTTACTTTGGAATTACCAAAGCTTCTAATCCATCAGGTCAAGATGGAGCTACATCATCAAATCTTCCACCAAATATTGGTAGCATTCACAATACCTCACCGCCATCGGAAGGTCAAGTTGAGATTGACATTGAGTTAAATCAAAATGTATCAAATGAGGATGGCAATACTACATAAGATGTTCCAAGGGATACCCTAGGCGGTGAAGAGACTGGGAGGCCATTAAATGCCCATAACTTAGATGTCCATACAGTCTTACTTTGGAATTTCCAAAGCTTCTGATCCATCAGGTCAAGATGGAGCTACACCATCAACTCTTCCACCAAATGTTGGTAGCATTCACAATACCTCACCGCCACCAAAAGGTCAAGTTGAGATTGTCATTGAGTTAAATCAAAATGTATCAAATGAGGATGGAAATACCATAGAAGATGTTCCAAGGGATACCCTGGGCCTGGTTATCCAGAATGAGATAATTGACTTGGATGAGGATGATGATGTTGGTAGCAAGAAAAGAAGAAGCAAATAAAAAATAGGGCGTGAGTGGGAAATGACAAGGAATTTTGAACTTGGTTGTCAAAGTACCCATTCATTGTATTAGTGGGGATTGACAATGCAAATGATATTGAAAAGGAAACATTGGCCAAATGCATGATTTGTAGTTGGAAATGTGGAAGATCCAAGACATTGTAGCTAAAGATTAACACTATAGAAAAGCATATCGGTAAAGTTTATGAAAAACAAATCATAGCTGAAAAGGAATAATCAGTCGTATGATGGAAATCAAAGGAAGAATGTCTTCATGTTAGGTATGTCACGGATTATGAAGAGCATGAAAAAATAATGTCGAACATTGCTGCATCTAAAGGTACACTTGAGGCTCAATTTGGAAAAGCAATGGAAGCAACAAATATGTCAAAAATTGTTTAGATGAGTGTTGTTTTTCATATTTTGTCCAGAGAGCGTCCTATGACAGACTACCCAAAATATTCTGGTTTATTATCTTTTTTGAATGTTCCTCACTATCCCTTCTCACATTGGTCAGTAAACGCTGGATGGGAATGGGCAAGCTGTCTTGTTGCAGTTGAAAAGGAAGATTTAATGGAGAAAGTAAAAGAGTCAAATTTGGTTGCATTATCTTTAGATGAAGTTATTATGGTAGACAATACTTCTTGGGTTTGTATGCATTTGTATACTGTAGAATGACATGTTCGCCAAGCTCATCTTCTTTGTGTTCATAAAATGAAGGACAATTCAACATCGCAAAATATATTTGAACTAGTAAAGAAATCTTTGAATGAAATTGCAGGTATGGATGAGTTGACAATTTCCAAAAAGTTGGTGTGTGTAGGAGCTGCAGTGATGCAAGGTCAAAGGACCAGTGTTTGCACAAAGTTACAAACTACTTGTGCACCATACATGCTTGGAATTCACTGCATGGCCCATAGAATGAATTTAGCATTCAAAATTGTAAGCAAGTTTCCTACAATATCAAAAGTTGAAAATCTAGTTTGCGAGATCCACACATACTTCTACCGAAGTCCCAAACGTTTCACAAAATTTCAAAATTTGGCTGAGGGAATAACACCAAGAAACAAGCTTCTCAAGGATGTCGATACCAAATGGATCTCCCTACATGGACCAGTGCAATGAGTTCTTGTAGAATATCAATCCTTGATTGGAGTGATGTATGAGCATCACAACATAGTAGACAAAGCTCCTGACCTCTTACATAGGTTAAGCGATATAGAGACACTCTTGACTTTAGCTAGTCTTCTCCCCATGCTGGATGTGATGATATTTTTTGTGAAGAAATCCCAAGACAAAACTATGTATATTAATGAATATTCCAATCTACGTAAACATACATGCTTGTCCCTCAATCATCTATATCTAGATCTAACACAAGATGGCCCAAATTATTTCATGTGGCGAAAAATTACTGATTTGAATAATCTTGATAATTATTTACAGTTTAATGAAAGTGGGCACTTATGTATCTATGTACATGGATATGAGATATCAATGTACCATTGTAAGACAATCAGGCGCTCTAGCAGAGAAGTAGTTGTTAAGGAGGAAGATTTTAAAGGCATTGTTAAATCTGTTGATGATAATTTGAAGGAAATTACACAATACCTTTCCTTAGAGATTCATGAAAAATTCCCTCAAAATGAAATACTTGAAGCCATGGGTATTGTGTATCCTCAATTTTGGGAAAATCGAGAGAACCCAAAATATTTTCATGATCAAGTAAAAATCTTGATTGAACAATTTTTGAAAAGTGTAACATATGATGAGCAGAAAATAGAAGAAATCTTAATTGAAGCTAAGCTTATAAAACAATCTAGGAGTTTTGCAACAACTATGAGGGACCAGTATAAATCCATGGGAATGGAGAAGGCCTTTGAACCAAGATCAATAAAAAAGGTTTGGACAAACTTAGGTTAGAGTGAAATATTGTGAGGTTTGATATCATAATATTTCAAACTTGTTGATTTATGTCAAACAATGATATTGGGGTCAGTGGAAGATGAAAGAGTTTTTAGTACATTGGGGTTTTTGAAATCAAAGTTAAGAAACAAACTAGACAAGAATTTGGAAAATTACTTGAGGTTGAAAGGAACTGTGTATAATGTCTTTAATTTTCCTTTTGAAAGGGAACTCACAATCTGGAGGTCCACATGTGAAAGAAGAAGGACTGGGTTGTGCAACACTCCAATTCCAAACACTGGTATTGGTGGTAGTGGCAGTGATAGTGGGACATATGACATTAACACAAATCACACAATGAATGTTGAATTTGAGACACAGGCCGAAGAAAATGAAGAGCAGACTCGAAATCAAATTCAAGATTACTCTTTTACTTTATTTGATGATGAACGTCAGTTTGAGGACCTTGACTCTGTTTGGGAAATGGAAGAGAATTAGCAACTTTTAGGTATTTATACTGCACTTCATGGATCAGTTTCCATTGTTCCATATTGTAGTTGATGATATTTGTATTCAATGAAATTGTGAATCATTGCACTTCATAATATTTTATTTTATATTGCACTTCATGAATCATATCAAACTATAGTTGATGATATTTTATGTTGTATTCCATGAAATTGTGATATTTTATATTTTATATTGTATTCCATGGTATTGAATTTGATATGTGATTCTGCGTCATTTTTAAAGAACAACACTTATCACACTACTTATAAATTCCTATTGCATTTCCATTCACACAATCTTTGATAAATAACTGAAAGGAATATTATTAATCCATTCCTTGAATAGAACCTAACAGTTCAACATCCATAACTTATAAGTTATAAGCTAACAAAAGCTAATAGTTCAACATAAATAACTTATAAAGGCATCCACACAACTTAAACAATAAATGCTTAAACTACTAAATCACCTAAATTTCATATCGATTCTCTGCTTATTTTACAAGGTGGTAGCTACCTTTTATGATATGTAATGAATAGAAATTTAGGCTGCTTTTAACCAAAAAGCAAAGAAAGGTGTAGATTTTAACCAAAAAGATTTGAAAGGCATTCCAATATGAAATATCAAACTATAAACTAAAGCAAAAAGACTTGAATCACTTCATAACTAATAAATTTCTTTAACTGAAATCAACCATTGCCATAAGCATTCATTCAAAGATAAGCATCTGATAGCAATGCAATCTATTAAACATCCAAAAAAGCAACATAGATAACCGTTGGCAAGATATTTAAGATAACCAGAATAAATCCATACACCACAACACAAAGATTATGTCTGCATGAACTTCACCATATGAGTTTCTATATTGAAAGATAACTGTTAAACAAACTTGAAAGCATAAAAGAGTTTTTGCTCTAATGAGGAAAATCAAAGCTTTTCCCAAAAGATCCTAACTGCATCGACCAAACCCATAATACAAATAATTGAACATTGACACATTACTGAAGTCTGAATTTGAGCTTTTAAATTGATTATCACATGAAGGAATTTACATAGAGGCATTGGCAATGCAAAATCTTGCTCAAAGACAACTCTGCACAGAGCTGAGTTGGAACTTGGAAACTCATATTATCAAAAATCAAATCACTGCATCACCTTTTCTAGAAACTTCCACTCTTCAGGTGGTGGAATTGTCATTTGTTCTAATTGACATTGTTTGACTTGAAGAATTGTTAACAATTCATGATTCAAATTGGAACTTGTCTTGGATTCTTCAGTCAATTTTGTATTTAGGGTTAGCAATGGTTTGATGGAATCCAAATAGTTCACCACATCTAGGTTCTAAGGAAACTCTTCCAAATCAATCTTCCTTGCATCCTCCATCTTCTTTCTGAAATCATTATTTCCAATGAATCACTCATTTGTGTTAAAAGCCTCTGGAAAACCAAGCTCTGTGAAGTTCCTTACCTTTTCATCCACCTTCTTCATCTTGTCTACAACCAAATGCAAATATTCCTTTGTTTCACGCATTCTCAAACACTTTTCAATGACATATGACAATGCCATTGATGTAGCAAGCTAATTATTAATCCGTTTTGATTTCAAAACATTGTCACTGGCTTTGTAGACTGTTTGTTGAATTTGATTTGCTGATTTCTCTAATGCCAACACATTTTTGTTGTCCATTAAATATTTTTTGAGCTTCTTATGATGTTGTCTAATAGCATCAATCAATTGAAACATGTCACACAAATGATCAATCCCCTGTATTATTTCATCCCAAACCTTTTGTTTCATATGCCTCATTGTTTCTCTACAAAATGAAAATAACTTATTTTGACAAGACTTAATTTCCTTTTTTGCTTCCATCAGCTCTACCTCTAATCTTTCATTTCTTTTTCTCTCCTCCAATTTTTGTTCCTACTGTGCATTTTCATTCGCAATGCTTAGTCTTAATTTTTCTGAAGTGTATTTTTCCTCATTATATTTCTTATTGCTCTAATCTAGCCTTTGCTTCAGTTCATTCACTGCAATCTCATTCTGCTTATCCTCTTTGCTTATTGATGTAGAGGCATATTTTTTTGGTTCTTTTTTCTAATTCATTGCTCTTGTTATCTGCTGCTTTCCTCTTTTCTTTCTCATTTGCTAGGTCTGCTTGTAACTTTTCAATTTGAGTCTACAACCTTTTTTTCTCTTTATCTTGCTTTAGCAATGATGTGTACACCAATTCATTTTTCTTCTTTAATACATTAATTTTGTTAGTATTTTTGAGTCCAGAAAAATCCAATTGAATATTGTTTAGCTGGAATTCAGATGGAGCCATCTGATTTGCTGGTTTGTTTTGAACTGTGGGAACAAGAATTGTGTACTCCATGATTTCTTTATTTGTGTCAAATGTGGGTAATACCATGGTTGTTGTAGGCTCTGAAGTTACAATAGAACACTCTCCATCAATTGCTTCTTTTATTTTTTATTGAATTCTGATTTATTTTAAAATATTCAATGTAATCAAAACCTAGGGACATGAACAATGGAATGCTTGAATGGCAAAGGAATAGGAGTACTTGTAATTACTAATGAAGTTGCAGCCAGACTAACTGGCATTGGGGGAGTGCCTGGAAATAAATCCTTTGTGGTGGATCCACTGGTAGTGTGACTTGGACTTGTCAAAATCCTTTGCCTCTTCTGTATGCCTTGATCACCTAGTGTTTCTATGGTATATTGTGTTGTTGTCCTCTTATGTGTAATTTTCTATTGTAGCACATGTTGACCACTACTAGTACTACTACCCATACCATCACCACCAGAGGCAGTGCCAGTTGCACTAAGATCTCCACCATGGGCATGTCCTAGTTGTGATTGTGTCTGACCATGAGGATGAGGATTTGAAGCTCTACCAAATTGACTTGTATGCCCTAGGTCTACTTTTTCACCTCCAACCCCAAGGATAGATTTATCAATTGGTTTTCTATGCTCTACATATGTTACCATCCAAGGGCCTTGTCTTTGGGACCCCAAAGGACCACCTTCATAACCCATTTTTTCAGCTATGGTTGCTCCTATAGTAAATGCTTCTTTTGTAGCCTCACTTAAACCAAATTTGAAATTGACATGGATTTCTTCTTCCCTATCATCATTAGATTCATCATCACTTTCTTTATCTTCTCATTCATCTGGATGCTCTATATTCCACAATTTGCTAAACTCATGATCTTCTTTGTTATCTCCATACTCTACAAGAGGTCTTGGATCACCTAGCTCCTTCCTCATAGACCAAAAGGTAGTAATTTTTTATTGTGACCAATTTTTTTCTATAACTTCCCTCTCTAGAGAATCTGGCATTTTTACTCTACTAGATGGTTTATGAATTTTTTCATAAAAATTGTTGTACCTCCTAATTGTCTTTCAATGCAATGCCATAATTTTTGCTAACAATTGTTCAAAAGAAATACCATTCTCAACAACACTTTTCTCCATTGCTATTTTGACCTCATCCCAAGAATCCTTGTTTCTCAAGTTTTGTTTACTTTGATGTTGAATTCTACTTCCAACATTCTTATTGAGCATAATCATTGATTTAATGGTGTCACATGGATCATACTGCTAGTGACAAATAGCATCAAAATAAAAAAATTTTGAAAGATCATATGCCGCACTAAATGCTTTTTTCTCGAATGTGATCCCTCCACATGAAAAAGGTAAAGAAGGAAATAAGGTCTTCTTCCCTTGACCGGTAAAGTGTAGTTCATCAGTACTCTACATCTGCCTTACATATTCCAAAGCAAAAACCATTTTTGTCACATGTATTGGAAGTTTGTATGGTTGCACTTCCGATCCATAAAATCTTAGAATAGTATATTATTCCATTAAGTACCAATCAACCAATTGTATTTCTTTTCCTAGTTGAATGCAGTTTCTACATGACATAGGAAATCTAGGCATTGGTGTATTTGTAATTGCTTGATGCAATGGAGCCAAAAAGTAGTCTACAAAATGACTGTAGTTCCTTCGAGAATCATGCATCCTTATCACAATGGTCCATTCATATACAGGAGCCATTTTATTTTCCTCAACATTACTATAGGGCTGAATCTGAAGCTTGTTGGTTTGAAACATTCCTCTAAATTTGAATAGGAAAAGATAGCACAAGTAGGTTGTGAACCTAAATGTCTTGGTGGAACCCCCTTTAATCATTAAAAAATGTTTATGCATGGATTGTACAATGTGCCCAATAAAATTATATTTGACATGTGGAACATGATAATGGATATTATATGCCATTTCAAGGAGGCTTGCACCCACTTCCAAATTGCTATCTAGTCCAAGGAAAAATGCTAGCATGGAAATAGTATCCCGAGCCCATGGTTTAAAAATATCCAAATCACAAGGAGGCTTATGATCACCTTTCAATTGTTTCTATCCTAAACTATTCTATTTAAGAAATATTTTTTCTCCATTTCATCCATTGCTTCATAATCACTAGCAAGATTTTCTAGGTCAATGTGGACATTTCCAAATTCTTTGGTTGTAAACCCCAAGGCCAACACTTTTTCAAGTTCTTCTGCATTAATGGATAACAATTCTTCTTTTCCATCTTTATTGACAATTTCTCTTTTTTTATCATAATTTAGGGCACAGACCATGATAAATTTTGGGCAAGGGAAAACCTCATGTAACATCATGCGGCCTAATCCAGTTACCCACGGTGCACTGATACTATTAACTTGCATTTGCTTTGCAGCCTTATTCTGAGATGAAAATATAAGTTTTGAGGTACACCTACCATAGGTTTTAGGATCATAAATATCATGGTATTCATTAGTGAAACCTGGGGTTTTAAGCAATTTTTTATAATGTATTTTTTATCCAACATTGCTCTAGTGGTACTGGTGGTAGACATGCTGATACAATGAACAATGTGAAATTTGTGAATTCCCTATTATTCCTTAATTTTTCTTAATTGTTAAGCCTCTTAACCCTAAACCTAAAGTTCAAAGTTTGACAAAATAAGATTTTAAGAAACGTCAAATGATGAAATGTAGCTGCAAGAATTCCTTAACTTACCTGAATTTTGATTCTTGAAGTTGAAACTGGGTCATTGGAATGGCTTTGTTGGAAGTGGAACTGTGGAACCCAAAACAGGGTGGTGCACTGCAACGAGCAAACAAAAGAGTGAAATCTCCCCATGTGTTGACCCTCTAACTTCAAAATAAAATCACTTAGCAATAGAAAGTTTTGTTTTTTTGAATATTAAAGTGAATGAAATCGAAACATCTACGTGTTACTTCTGGACTACACAATACACAATTAGTACATGGATGACAACATTTAAAACACACCATTTATGATTTACTCCTACATCAAGACAACAAATTCTAAACCATTGATCTTTGTTAATCTAATGGTTATAGGGTGATTCTGAAGGTTTAAGTTCACAAGCCTAGAGCTCTGTGCATTTCATTCTGGAATGCGACTACAACCATACATCAAATGTTCATTGAATGGTTGAGTAATTTATGATATAAATAATAAAAATGTGTTTTAAAGTTGCTTTAAAATTTAATGCGCTAGGATTGACATCAAGGCCAAGGGACCGGTAACTTAATGTTGCAAAAGCCTTAATAAAATGAATTACAATGTCACATTAATAGCACAACCATTTATTTTATTACAACTGAATTACAATGTCACATTATTACATAGTACAAATACAAATGTAAGTGCAAGTTCCAAGCTTCTACTGGACCACTAGTGAAACGTAAATGTGATACATGTTTCTCTAAAAATAAATGGGACTTGCCTGGTCAACCACGAGCTCTGAAAATAAACTCATGGGACTTGCCGGTTAGCCATGGGCTCTAAAAATAAATACATGGGGAATGGGGGGCCAATCAAACTTGGGAAATGGGAGCTATGAAGACACAAAATTTACTTAGCCCCTTTCAGAACCAAACTCATGCAGAAGATGAGCACTGAAAATAAATGCATGGGGCTTGCCTGGTAGGCCATGGTGTCTGAAAATAAATGCAAGGGGCTTGCCTGGACAACCATGTTGGGGAACCGGGAGCTGTGAAGATACAAAATTTACTTATCCCCTTTGAGAATTAGAATCATGCAGATGATGAGGGGTAGTAAAACTGCTCCCATCTTCTACTTGTAGCTTCCATGCACTAGGATAACACTTATCTCCATTATAGCTCCTCATCCTAGTTCAAAACCTATCTAAGAAGTCAGGTGAACGAAATCAACTTCTTTCCAATTCCACCCATTCTGAACTTGAAGGAAATTGGTCTTTTACTCTGTGACTACATAACTGGAGGCAGACAAATTTAGAGTATCCCCAATAATACTGCATCATATTCTTCCTAAATCCTTATTAAGTTATTAACCCTACAAAATGAAAACCCTTATGAAAATTCAACAAATGATTTCAATTGTGCTCACTATCCTTATTTATGGGCCAAAAGTGCCGCGAAAAGTGCCACCAATAGTGCTAGTGCTAGCCTGGTCCCTTGTACACCTCACACGTGTCACGTGTGAGGTTGGGTATAGTCATAATTGCGATTCATGCAAACCAAAAGTCCAACTTAATCGGTTTGTGTAACTTAAGCCTAACGTTTACAATTTAAATGTTTAATTTGATTGATGTTTGGACTCTGATAGCTTGGCTACATGCAAACTGTACCTCAAGCTGACAAGTTGTCAATTGTCAAAATCGCCAGTGTCACCCAAATGATATGAAATAATTACAAATCTTGTTTCACTAAATCACTGGATTATTGACATCATCATCTATGATTCTACAGTACATCATGCAATTTTCAATATAAAGCTATCTAATCAATCACTCTGGTTATTCATATGCCATTAATTTGCACCGCCACCCATAGTACCGTAGCCAAATTGAGAATTTCAATAGAATAAATGAAAGGTAGAGTAATTCGACACATTGAAAAGAGAGAATTAAATGTCTCATTTTACCTTAATCATTATCAATTTATCAATTTCCACTAATATGTCACAATAAATTTCACTCACTTATGAACAAAACTATATGTTGATAATTACTATTAGTTTTAAAATCCACATTTAACATTTTTATATTGACCAAAGCAAAAAGGATTTACAAGAATGGAGCCACAAAAAATATTTTAATTTAAGTAGCTATTGCTAAAGACTGAAGTACATAGTAGTTAGTACATAACCAGCATGGCTAAAAGGTAAAAAGCAACTAATTGTGGCAAAAAACCAGTCACAAAGTACATATTACAAGAACTGTTACGTTGTACAATAAAATTGTAATATCGTAGAATTGCACCTAGGGGCAATTCCATATTTTGACATTTATGTCTAGCATTTATTCCACCTTGAGATATTAATGACAAAATCCCATGGGTCATAATTTCATGATTTTGACTCCATGTGGACAAGTGGCTGAGCAACAAAAACCTGGTGACGTGTTTTATGAGAATATAGGTTTTAGACGAATGCATGGCACACAGACGTCTACGCGACACACTAGTGTCCTTCCCTTTTCCCGAGTTCAAAATGAAAAATGTAGAAGGTTAACCCTTGAAACACGTGTCCTGGCGGTTACACTCCAAAAGTAACGGCTCTTTGCTGCCCTTGCAAGCATAAAAACCTCTTTCTGCCTCTCATTTGAAGGTTGGAAGACATCACACTAGCTCTCTCTTCATTTTTCTTCAACTTTGAGACTCCTTCTTTGATAGCAGTGCACTCACAGGCGAAGCCATGCCGGACTGAGGTCCCCCCAAGGAGCAAAAACAACTCTCAAGCAAGCACTCAATGGTGTGTCCGTGTGCTTTGGAGAGGGCCTTGGCCCGTGGATAATGCTCTCTCTCTCTCACTTTGCTTTCAAATACATTTGTTTACTATTTTGTGGTGCGGGTTCTACTCTTGAGTGGGTATTGCTTTCACCACACACTTATCGTGGTGCAGGTTCTACTCCTGAGCGGGTATTGCTTTCACTGCACACTTTATTTACTTCTTTAGAATTCCTTTCCAACTTGGCTGTTCATGGAGGTGGGAACACCAAAACGGGGTCTGACTGAGGTAGGCCCCTATACAACCACCCAACAACTTTCTCCTTGGTCTTCTATGTGTAGGTCATGAAAAGGAGCTTGGAGTGAAGATTCAAATATCCCGAAAAAGGTAAGCCTCCCCCAAGAATCTTTGTATTTACTTCAATATTTAGTTTTATGATTAGTCAAATGGTCCCGTACGGGCTACTCTTGAGTGTGGAAGTAGGATTTTTTTTTTTTTGTTGAGTTCCTGAGTTCTCTGTTGCTTAGGATGCCAACACGTCTTTTAGACGACAATGCGCCATGCTGGCTTCCTGGAACTGTGCTGACATCTTCTGGCCGAGAGCTACCTTTTCTAAGACAAAAATCCTTTGGTCTGGCTCTCTCAGGATCTCTAATAATTTTTTTTGAAGTATAACGGGGTTTTTTTCCTTTATTGTTATTCTAAGGTGTATAAGGGTAGTTCGTTCCCTGGTGATCTCTCGAGAAAGGAGAGACCCGTGTGCAACGAATCCATCTTATATCACATTTTGATGAACCTGACGTGAATGTCGGAATTTCTTTTCCAATGGTGCATGTTCATGGATTTTCTGAGGAAGATTTCAATATGTTGGAGGATGCTCTAGATGATTTCTTAGAAGCACTCCCCCCTATCCACAAATCTCCTAAACAAGCCTCCTCTCGATAGGCTGAGATATCAATAAACATGGTGGTGGTCTCAGTGGCTCCTTTGAGCCCTAAGAAACCTGTCATCTACGTGACCCCAGCCATGTCTTCTGTCTATGGAATTTCATATCGTAGCAATTCATCATAATTGTACTCAAAGTTCATGAAAGCTACAGACTCTACGTCTTATAATGTTGTTGGACACACATATCCTACAAGGAGTAATAAACAAAACCTAAATCAACAACCTTCTGTCCCTACTTGTTTGCCACCTTCTCAACCAAGCCTTCTTGCAGCACCAGGTGATTATGATCTTGTCGAACAACTTCATGTTACTCTAGCTAAGATCTCGCTTTGGGACTTGCTTCAGACCGCTCTGATTTATCAAGAGATGCTTCAGGAAGCTTTACAAAAGATTCTCTTACCTACCTCTGCTAGGCCCATAGATGTTAATGCATTGTTGGCTCATATTTGTGTGGATTCATTGAATATCATGTTCCACTTGCAAGAACTCCCACCTCCAGATGTGCAAAAGCAAGCAAAGCCTTTGATGATTATAGTCAATGTTAACAACATCGGTATTAGGCACACCCTCATTGACACCAGTTCGACTCTCAACGTTTACGGTATGGACCTACTACCTAAAATTAAAATTGATTCATCTTCTTTAGCAGCTTCCTCCTTGTACATTCATTGATTCCATAATGTTGGCTGCCAAGCTCTAGGTATGATAATACTACCTTTGCAGCTAGGCCTTGTTACCTTACCCATGTTGGTCTATGTGATGCCTGACCCCTTACCATATAACCTCCTCTTAGGGAGACCTTGGATCCATGCTATGGGTGCGGTAACTTCTACTTTACACCGTTCCTTGAAATTCGTTGCAAATAATCAAGTAGTTACAGTTAAAGCGGATCTGGAAGGCGTTCGCCTTTGTGAATTGGCCACCGCCGGTCATGCTTCAACTATATCTACTCTCAAGAATTGTATTCCATCTTTGATTTTCGATGCTATGGCATGTTCTTCATCGATACCCTCTTTGGAAATTGTCCCCAGGGCGAGCATCAGAAATGAAGAACTGCCTAAAGTAGAAGATCTTGAATCTCCCTCATCGACCTCTCAAACAAATTCTTTCCTTGTAGATGATTGGGGTTCCCTGAACTTTTCCAAATTCTTTATCACGAAATATAAGGTAAATCCCTCTTATGTGGACCTTCTAGGTGCCCTTAACACAAAGGTGGATAGCACTCCCGTAGAAGAGAAGAAGTGTAACTCTATTCAGGAAACCACTCCTTCCTACGTTGAGGAAAACAATCCCCCTCTTAAAAAAGAAATTAACATTTGTGTGCCCGACAAGGAAGGAAAAAGTACCCTCGTAGAAATGTTTGACATCCATTGGTGGAACGAAATGCTCTATGTGGATCCACCGCCTCCTGAGGTTTTAAAAACTCGCTATGGGTTCGGATATGAGCTTGCTTCTCAATATGGCTATGGTCAAAAAGGCATAGGGTGTATTGAGCAAGAGATTCAAGTCCCCATCCAGTTTAAGCCACAACAATGCTATTTGGGACTAGGATGTTCCGTTGAACAGTCTAAGCAAAAGCCTTGGTGGAGTGTTAATATGATTTCAGTCGAACCGTTAAACCTTGTTCACCTTGAGTTAATAGAGGAAAGGGGGCAAGCCGAGAAAATACCTCTCGATGTATTCTCTTCAGACAAAGCGCTAGAGGAGTTTCTAGGTGCTTATTCCCCGTTGCCTCCATATCACCACAAGAAACAATTCCCGTATCATTTTCATAGCCAAGCGTATTTCAAAGAGTCTGTCTTGAGTATTGACGAGGAGGACCCTGTATCCAACATCAATGACGACGTTGCAATACCTCATCATGAGGACCGTAGCTCCCTCCTTACGAGGGACACTATTGAGATCTCCATGAGTCCTAAATCCCCTGAAAAAGTGATCAAAATTGGGAAGTGTCTCTCTTCGGAAGAAGCAAAGGAACATTCCAATCTCTTATGCTCTCATCCTAACATTTTTGCTTGGACATATGAGGATATGCCCAGTATTGATGAATCTATAGTGGTTCACAATATCATCCTATGTCCCGATGCCAAGATAGTTAAGAAAAAAATCCGAAAGATCGATCCCAGGGTGGCATTGATGGTCAAGACTGAGATAGAGAAACTGTTGAAAGCAGGATTTATCCGTCCTATCGATTATTCCCCTTGGATTTTGAATATAGTTGCCTATTGCTAAAATTTATGGATTAGATTGTGTCTGAATTTTTGCATCAACGTTTCGAATCACACTCCGTGATTCGTCATCAGGATAAGAGAGAAAAAGGATAAAATAGGTACTTATTTTATCCTTTTGCTCTCTTATCCTGATGATGAATCATAGAGTGTGATTCAAAATGTTGTTGCAAAAATTTAGACACAATCTAATCCAAAATTTTTAGCAATGCAGGCCATGCATTGCTTTCTTTCATGGATGGCTTCTTAGGTTACAATCAGATCCGTATTAACCTAGACGATCAATAAAAGATAGCCTTTACCACCCCATGGGGTACTTTCTGTTATGTGGTCATGCCCTTTGGGTTAAAGAATGTGGGAGCTACTTACCAGCGGGCGATGACCCTAATATTTCATGATTTTATCCACAAGATTTTAGAGGATTACAATGACGACATATTGGCAAAATTGGTGACCCGTCAGGATCATCCCAAGAACCTTCGTCTTATTCTCGAAAAACTTCAACTGTATAAAATGAGATTAAATCTGCTTAAGTGCATCTTCGTTGTTGACACTGGCAAGCTTCTGGGGTTTATAGTCTCTCATCGTGGGTTCAAAGTTGACACTAAAAAGATTGATGCCATCGTTAACATGCCTCCACCAAGGAATATTAGTGAGTTTCAAAGTTCACAAGGGAAGATTCAGGTGATTCATGGATTTATATCTCAGTTGGCTAATTGTACCCTTCCTTTCACTCGCTTATTGAAAAAGGAAGTTCGTTTCATATGGGATGAGGAATGTCAAAAATCCTTTGAGTCAATCAAAGCCTATTTGACCAATCCCCCCATATTGATGTCGGCCATGCAAGATAGACCCTTTCTGCTTTACCTAGCCGCATCACCATTTGCTTTGGTAGCTCTTTTAGCTCAATATGATGACACTAGAAAGGAAAGAGCGGTCTAATACATTAGTGGTGTCCTGGTTGACTACGAAACCCGCTATTCCTCCATGGAGAAGCAATTCCTCGCTCTTGTCTTCACTACACAGAAGTTGAGACACTATCTCCTCCATGCCGAAACACACGTCATAGTAAAAATAGATCTCTTAAGACACCTATTTTCCAGCACTAATTTGGCAGGAAGGTTAGTGAAATGGGTTATGTTGCTTTCTGAGTTCAACATAAAGTTCATTACTCAGAAATTGATAAAGGGTAAAGTGGTTTTGGATCAGCTGGAAGACGCTCCCTCATATCATTCCTTTCCTGGCTTGGATTTGTTTCCCGATGAAAACATTTTTGTATTTAATCATGACTCTGAATGGAAAATGTTTTTCACTAGATCAAGGTGTTAAACTGGTTCAGGAGTGGGCGTGGTTCTAATATCCCCCAAAGGTAAACCAGTTCCCTTATCCTTCTGACTAGATTTCCCTTGTACCAATAACATCGTTGAGTACGAAGCCCTTATAGCTGGCTTACGTGTCACGATTGCGCTAAAAATCAAACATCTCCATATCCTAGGCAACTCCAAACTTATAGTGAACCAGATAACGAGAACCTATCAAGCCAAGCAAAGTAAGTTGTCTCAGTACTGGGACCTTGCCTTGTCTTTGCTTAAACAGTTTTATTTTTTCACAATAGATAATGGCCCTAGGAGAGAAAACAGACATGTTGATGCCATGGAAAGCGCAACTTCCTTGGTACCTTCTAAAGAAGATATGAAAGAATACCATTTTGTGGTCCCGGTTTTGTGAACCCCTGCGGTTCCTGAAGAGCTTGAGACCAAATCCCTATGTGTTCCCATGTGGACTCTGGGGAATGGTTTTATGATATCTATAACTATTTAAAGACTGGAAACTTCCTCGATGATGCGATAAAGAACAACCACATTCGTGTAAGGAAGCTTTCAGTTCGCTATGTTATCTTGTCTGACATCCTTTATAGGAAAGCCTATAATGGCTTACTCCTTAGGTGTTTTACTAAAGCAAAGATACCCCTTGCCCTTAAGGAAGCCCACGCAGGCTTTGGGGGTGGACATTTTGGTGGTAAATCCTTGGAAAGAATATTGATACACATGGAGAACTATTGGAGAACAATGGAACAAGATTCCTTTGACTTTGTCAAAAAGTACCCTCAATGTCAGCAACACAGTCATCTCATTCATGCACCTACCCAAGAGTTACAGAATCAAACTTCCCCTTGGTCGTTCGCTAAGTGGGGGTTGAATATTATTAGAAAGATATCACCTCCCTCTTCTTAGGGACATGCCTTTATCATTACCGCTACTGATTACTTCACAAAGTGGGTCAAGGCTATCCGATTCTGATCCATGAACGCAAAAGCTATCTGTAGTTTCCTTATCAATAACATCATTTCTCGATTCAGATTGCCTGCTACACTTGTTTCTAACAATGGTACACCATTTAAAAACAAGGAATTAAAGCAGTTCCTTGAGAAATTTCACATCCAACATAGGTTTTCCACACTGTACTATCAACAGTCTAATGGTCAAGTAAAAGCGTCCAATAAAACTCTTGAACTTATTCTCTGTAAAATAGTTAACAAACACGGTAAAGATTGACACATTCAATTGACGTACGCTTTATGGGAATGACGCCCTATAACCTCGTGTATGGTGCCGAAACTATCATGCCTTTGGAGTTGGAGATTCCGTCTCTACGAGTTTCCCTTAAGGGGCATAAGGTCATCTCTTGATCATATTTTTTCTTCTGAATCCATGAATTTTTTCTTGATCATTCCTCTCTCCATGGTAGCTTTCTTCTGATTTTTTTTGAGGCTGACCTAAAATTTGAGTTTTGCAGGTTAAAACCTTCAATAGTTTTTGTGACTGTTCTGATACTATTTGTTGAGCTCAAACACTAGGGGAACCTTCAGTTCCAGTTAGCTCGGCTGTAGTAGCCGCTATGGTCTCTCTCTGTTGGCACGAAATCTGTAAAATTTAAAACTTTGTGGATAATTTTTTTCTTTTTCTACTTTAGTGAGGTTGATTTTTTCCAAAATCGAGCCCACTAAAGTGGGGGAAAAATGTAATATCGCAAAATTGCACCTAGGGGCAATTCCATATTTTGACATTTATGTCTAGCATTTATGGCACCTTGAGATATTAATGAAAAAATCCCATGGGTCAGAATTTCACGATTCTGACTTCATGTGGACAAGTGGCTGAGCAACAGAAGCTTGGTGACGTGTTTTTTGAGAATATAGGCTTTGGGCGAATGCACGACACACAAAAATTTGCGTGACGCATTAGCGTCCTGCCCGTTTCCCGAGTTCAAAACATAGAATTTGGAAGGTTAACCCTTAAAACACATGTCCTAGCGGTTACACTCCCAAGTAATGGCTCTTTGCTGCCCTTGCAAGCATAAAAACCTCTTTTTGCCTCTCATTTGAAGGTTGGTAGACATCACACTAGTTCTCTCTTCATTTTGCTTCAACTTTGAGACTCCTTCTTTGATAACAGTGCACTCACAGGTGAAGCCATGCCAGAATGAGGTCCACCCAAGCAACAACAACAACTCTCAAGCAAGCACTCAGTAGTGCATCCATGTGCTCCGGAGAGGGCCTTGGCCTATGGGTAACACACTCTCTCTCTCACTTTCCTTTCACATACATTTGTTTACTATTTCGTGGTGTGGGTTCTACTCCTAAGTGGGTATTGATTTCACCACACGCTTATCGTGGTGCGGATTCTACTCTTGAGAAGGTATTGCTTTCACCACACGCTTTATTTACTTCCTTAGCATTCCTTTCCAACTTGGTTGTTTGTGGAGGTGGGAACACCAAAATGGGGTATGACTGAGGTAGGCCCCTATACAACCACCTAACAACTTTCTCCTTGGTCTTCTGTGTGTAGGTCACGAAAAGGAGCTTGGAGTGAAGATTTGAACATCCTGAAAAAGGTAAGCCTCCCCCAAGCATCTTTGTATTTACTTAAGTATTTGGTTTTCTGATTAGTCAAATGGTCTCGTACGGGCTACTCTTGAGTGTGGAAGTAGGATCTATTTCTGTCTGTTGAGTTCCTGAGTTCTCTGTTGCTCAGGATGCCAGTGCGCCACGCTAGCATCCTCGAGTTGCGTTGACATCTTCTGGCTGAGAGCTCCCTTTTTTGAGACAGAAATCCTTCAATCTAGCTCTCTTAGGATCTCTAATAATTTTTTTGAAGTATAATGGGGTTTTAGTCCTTTATTGTTATTCTGAGGTGTATAAGGGCAGTTCGTTCCCTGGTGATCTCTCGAGAAAGGAGAGACCAGTGTGTAGTGAATCCCTCTTATATCAAAAAAATATAGACACATGACACATGACACAATTCATTACTATTTTTTTTTGTAACATTATTTGAGGCCTTCGACCAGGTGTTTGAGTAGAATGTGAATCAAATTTAACAAACTAACAACAAAGAAGAAAAGCGAATCACCTAAGACCTTCCTCCAAAACTAGGGAAAGAGCCTGTGTTGTAGAACCTATCTCATATTAAATAGGGCAAGAGCCTGTGTTGTAGAAGCATGCAATTCCACTTTCCTGAAGATTCCACCAACAGGCGCTAACCCACTTTCAAAATTGTAATGCTCCAACGCCAACTCCAACGAAGAAATAGAGTAAATGAAAGGCTGCAAATAACATATTGCTAGTGTCTTCACCAAATCTTTATCAAGAAAAATGTCCATGAAATTGGACAAGAAAGCCGAAGCTACCTTAGAATATAGAGCATGAGGGTTGTTCTGAAGCCATTCCCTACCCACAATTATTCTTATAGCATCCTCAACCTGCACACAAGGAATTGTAAAAACCATACCCAACTTTCGTCTGTCATATGCATTGCCCTTCTTTTCTCCCAAAAACATTTGAGTAGCATGACACACCATGAAGACTCCATAATATCTCAGTTAAATTGAGAATAAAGAAGAAATAAATTAAAGCCAAATATATTATAAATGATATGAAGAACATCAAGTTGGTGAAGTATATATAGAAGTTAGCACGAACACAATGAGTATGACACCACACTTATCATTTTTAAACTCACCACTATCATTGATGTGACAATTAACATTTATTTCAACACTCGAATCCTTAAAAACAAGTGCTTAAAAGGTATGCCCGCGATAGATGACACGATGGCTGCATAGTGCACATGCAAATAAAGTTATTTTTAAAATGGGGATATCACTAGGTTGATGACACTTGACCCTCAGGATTAAAGACTTAAGATTTAAGGATTTTTCATAGAATATTTTTGTCTGACTTAGGCAATATTAAACGGTAAACAAGAGCATGATGACCGACATACATAAATAATTAATAAAATCTCAACCATTGATTTCTAAAAATCTAACGGTTCTAGTGTTATTTTGGAGGTTTCAATTTGCAAGTCTAGTGCTTCAAGGATTTACTGAACTAGAATGCAACTATAGTCGTCCATCAAAAATTCATCGAACGGTCCCTCTTTTAAAACAAACTTTATCCATGTGCACATAATTTAAAATGGGGACATTGCTAGGTTGACGAGACTCGACCCTCAGGATTAAAGACTTAAGATTTAAGGCTTTGTCATAAAATATTTTGGTTTGACTTAGGAAATATTAAACGGTAAACAAGAGAACGATGACTGACATACCTAAATAATTAATAAAATCTCAGCCATTGATTTCTAAAAATCTAACAGTTCTAGTGTTATTTCGGAGGTTTCAATTCGCAAGTCTAGTACTTCAAGGATTTACTTCCGGAATGCAACTATAGTCGTCCATCGAAAATTCATCGAACGGTCCTTCTTTTAAAACAAGTTTTATGCACGTGCATAATTTAAAATGGGGACATTGCTAGGTTGACTAGACTCGACCCTCAGGATTAAAGACTTAAGATTTAAGGCATTTTCATAAAATATTTTGGTTTGACTTAGGAAATATTAAACGGTAAAAAAGAGCATGATGACCAACAAACCTAAATAATTAATAAAATTTCAACCATTGATTAATGAAAATCTAACGGTTCTAGTGTTATTCTGGAGGTTTCAATTCAAAAATCTAGTGCTTCAGCTATTTAATTCCAGAATGCAATTACAGTCGTCCATCAAAAATTCATCAAATGGTTGTGGTTATATTGATTCGCCAACGTTTTTTCTTATGCATTTGAAAATAGGTTTAATTTTCCAATGGATATATTTTTTTGGTTTGAAAAAAAGTTTTAATTGCCAACAAAATTGTTTTTTCTGTTTTGAAAATAGGTTTAATTCACCAATGGAAATTTTTTCTAGGTTTGAAAATAGATTTTAATTGCCAATAAAAATATTTTATTGGTTTAAAAAAATTTGAAATTCACTAGGATTTTCCATAGACTTCTACCGATTAGAAAAGATTCGCCAATTGAGATTATTTTTTTTCCCGAAAAACAAAAAAAATCGCCACTAAAATTAATATTTTTATCGGGAAGTATACAAGATTCGGCAGGATTTTACACCTTCGCCGAGGGGGGGTTTCTTAAAGTTTTCCCTGATTTGCATGGTGCAAAATATTTCATAGCACATTGTAAAGGTTGGGATGGTTCCTTTGTTCAATCTACTAGAGCTTCTAGTAGTATTGGAACAATCAAGGTTTCACACCATATCTCATTTGAGATCAATTAGGCCCTAAATTGGATGGTGAATGTGCATAGGCTCCATCTAGATCTTAAATTTACATTACTTAATTTATATGGGCCTAATAAAATGGAGGATAAGTTACTAGCATGGAATCAAAGTTTAAATTTTATAACCTCCAATCTGAGTGGTTCTCTAATCGTAGATGGGGATTTCGATGCAATTATTTCCTTAATGGACAAACATGGGGGGATTCTCTAGGAAACCCATCTTAAATCAATTTTCAAATAGTTTTTAGAGACAAAATTCTTTTGGATTCAATCCCAAAGAATTGTGAATTCTCATGGACAAACAAAAGGATTGGTTTCACAGATATTGCAAAGAGGCTCAACAAGTTCCTTCACACCACAAGTTGGATCCATTCTTCACGCCTTTTGGAATTTTGATCCTCCCAATTTTTGGGTCAGATAATTCCTTATCCCTCCTCTCCATCCAAGAAGATCATCCTCTTGTTAGTTTCCGCTTAAAATTTAAGAAAATGTGGTTTAGATGTGACTCCCTCCTCAAACTAATGAAATATTGGTAGACCAATTCTCATATTAAAAGTGAATCTGAAATGTTCTAGGCAAAAATAAATTGTTAGTTCTAGAAACCGAGTAGAGAGAATGAAACAAGACCTTCAAAAATATCTTCAAGGAGAAAGAATTGATGATATATGAGCTCAAATTTTTGTATAAGAATGTCATAACAAAATGTATGTTTCAAGAAGACTCCTTGAAGGAATAAGAAGGTCCTAATGACCGAGAAGATATATTTTGGAAGTCTAATTGGAGGGAGCTCTAGTTGAAATAATGTGATCTCAACACCATATACTTTCACAATGCTACCAAGGTTTGCAAATCTTAAAATTGGATTGAGTTGATTAAATAGGATGAAAAATCCATCATATCCTCTTTGGAGGATATTTAAGATGATATTTCTTGGATATATTTGTAAAAAATCAGAAATATTATAGATCACTTCTAGGGTGTTACCTTTAATAATAAAAAAATTATGATATGAATTGAATATTGATGATATGATGATTTGGGAGGAACAACTCCCCTTTATTAATATGATTAACCATATAGGGACATACCCCTTTATCCTAGTAAATATTATTTAAGGTATTAACTAAACCTAATGTTAAGGTTATGCATGCCACAAGTGCTTAACTCATTATACTTAGGAATATATATTATATTCTTAGGATATATAATATTAGGGGGACCTAACATGACCCCCCTTCAAAAAAACATTATCCTCAATGCTTAGTAATTTTGGATGCTTTAGTATGAATTGTTCATCTTCCCATTTTGTATCTTTAATTGGCATATTCTTACACTTGATTAGAAACTCATAGATAGCTCTATTTGATAACTGTTTCACTCTTTTCTCAATAATTTTATTAGGTTCTAAAATAAACTTTCCTTCTTCATCTAACTCTGGTAATTCTAACTGGTATGGAATATTGTTACCTATTACTTTCTTTAAACAAGAAACATTGAAGATATGATGAATTTTGGAAGGGGGTGGAATTTCTAACTTATAAGCTATAGTTCCTATTCAATGGAGAACCTTATAAGGACCATAATATTTAGGTGCGAGCTTCATGTTCTTATGTTTCTCAAGGGAAATTTGTTTATAAGGTTGTAATCGAAGAAATACCCAATCTCCCTCTTCAAAATGCCTCTCATTATGATGTTGATCAACTTTTTGTTTCATTCAATTTTGAGTTGTAACTAAATTATTGTTAAGGATTTTTAGTATTTCTTGTTGGTGTTAAATATGGTCTTTATTGGCAGGAAAGAGCAACAATACAAACACCACCAAGCAAATCCTACCGCATCTTGCCGCAAAGAGTTTGCAGAACTTAAGATTGAAAATATACCATCTCAGTTAGGCATATAATAGATGAGTCACATCCCATCTCTTAGATAGATGCATATGAAAATATATGAATAATCGTGTAAGGGAGATATATGTAGAAGTATGTGTATGAAATTATATATAAGAAGACATATGTATAAAATGATATATGTAAGAAGACGATACATATGCGAAGAGTATAGGGGAAGATATATGAATGTATGCCTTTGATATGAGTAATATAACAATTACCATAATTTTATCTATATGATGCTATTTGTCAATCTGTGAATATATAATTAATATATTTATCCTTTGTTGAAATCAAACCATTATTTCCCTTATATGACTGAGTCTGAGGTATAATCTACAAAACTTAGAAAATACTTGGGGCACAAAACTTTGGTCTATTTTTCCCTAGTTTTCTTGCTAATAACAGTCTTCTACTGCATAATATTTATAATGAGATTATAAAAAAGAAGTAGCAGATGGTGGAGGGTAGCCATAAAGAGCCTTAAATGGAGTCATTTTAGTGGATATGTGAAAATATGTGTTGTACCACCACTTTGCTAATGGTAGCCATTTGGACCATTTTGTTTGTTTATCGAAGGAAAAACAATCTAAATATCCTTCTAAACATTTAGTCACAAATTTTTTTCTTACCATCTTATTGTGGATGATAAGAGGAACTATGTGCTAGTTTTGTACCCCATGTTGTAAATAAGTTTGTCTAAAAAAATCTAGTGAAGATAGGGTCACGATTACTCACTATGATTTTTGAATTCCGTGAAGTTTTTGTACGTTTTCCATGAATATTTTGGCCACAATACTTGCTTGAAATGGATGAGAGAATCCAAAAAAATGTGCATACTTGGTGAGTCTATCCACAACAACCAAAATTACATTGATAAGATATTATTAGATTTTGGTAGACCTATAATGAAGTCCATTGAGATTTCCTCCCAATGCTGTGTTGGAATGCCTAAATATTGTAAGAGGCCTGAAGTATTTATTGTTTCACCTTTATTTCTTTGGCATATTAAGCATGCAACCACAAATTTCTTGACATCTCTTTTTAGACCTTCCCAAAAGAAATATTTATTTATATGATGATAGGTCCTTAAAAACCCTAAATGTGCTCCTATTGATGAGTCATGCATTTGAGATAATATGTCTTCTTTTAAATTGAAATTTTTACATAAAAGCAATCTTTGCACCATAATGAATCTTCTTTCCAAACATACTTATCAAAAGAAGATAGGTCATGTTGAAGTTTTAGAATGAGATTTTGTATTTAAAGATCATTTTTCCACTCTTTTCATGCAACTTCTAACCATTTTGGTTATATTAAGGAAATGACAAATATTTTCTTCCTCTAATTCTTGTCAATAAAGGGCATTAACTACAATATTTTCTTTATCCTTTTTATAAACGATTTCAAAGTCATACACTAGCATCTAGGTAACCCATTTTTGTTGTTTTGATGAGGATAGTCGTTGTTCTAAAAAATATTTTATATTCTCATGATCAATCTTGACTTTCAATGACCTTCCCATTAAATATTGATGCCATTTTTTAGTTGCATGAATAATGACTAACATTTCCTTCTCATATGTGAGCCTTAACAAGTTTTTCTTTGAGTCATCAACTCTCAAATGCTAATGGACACACTTCTTACATTAGTACTACCCCAATACCATATCTAGAAACATCACATTCTACCACAAATGTTTTAGAGAATTCTGGGGTAGCTAGTATTGGGGTTGAAGTGAGATTCTTTTAGTTGTTGGAAGGCCTGAGTGGCTAGCTCTAACGATGAAAAGGGACTCTTATTAATAAAGGGTGTTGTGATACCAGCATAATTATGAATAAATCTTTTAGAGTATCATGTTAGACCCAAAATTCCTCTCAACCCTTTGATATTTTAGGGTTTGATCATTATTTTATTGCAAAAATATTCTTGGGGTCTACCTTAACACCATGTGACACTACATGTCCCAAGTATTCTATTTCTTTTACCCCAAAGACACATTTGGATTTCTTGGCATAAATTTGAATATCTTTCAATACTTGTAATATCTTCTTTACATGTTGCAAATGTTATTCCCATGATTTATTATAGATAAGGATATCATCAAAGAAATCCACCACAAATTTACGAAGAAGTGAGCAAAGTACTGAGTTCATGAGGCTTTAAAAAGTTGATGGGGAATTAGTTAAATGAAATGGAATTACTAAGAATTAATAATGTCCCTCATGTGTTCTAAATTTAGTTTTATGTATACAGTCCTCTTCCTTTATACAAATTTTATAAAAACCATAATGTAAATCTAACTTAATAGTAAAGAAAATTGCACCATTTAGTTCATCTAATAATTCATCAATAGTAGGAACATGAAACTAATCCTTAAGAGTGAGCTTATTGAGTTCACTATAATCAAGACACATTCTCCATGACTCATTATTCCTTTTAACCATAGCCACCAGAGATGGATAAGGACTTTTACTAGGACGAATAATTCCTAAATCCAACATTTCCTTGACAAATTTTTCAATTTATGTATTTTATTCATAAGGGTAATGATAAGGTCTAATATTAGGAGGAATTATGTAGTGCCCCTCCATGATTCACTCTTTCATGATGCTGATAAATTTTGATTTGGGTTGTTTGATTTAAATTTGTTTTATTAATGTTGTTTTGGTTAATTGAGGTATTAATTAACAAGCATTTTGGTAATTAAATATAAATGTATATATATATATATATATATATATTAATGATTATGGTTTGTAATAAATTAAATTGTGCAATATAATATTAAATAAAATAAAATAAAATAAAAGTGTGAGAAATATGATAAGATAAAATAAAATATTAAAATGGAATGTTGTAATTATTGGACGGTTAAAATATTAAAAAGATAGAAGGTTTTGCATGCAAGTTCATGCATAGTCTTGAACTGTTTGTTGTAAAGGAATTTGATGCGTTATTGGAGATTTTTGAGATTTTATCTGATTTTGTTTTGGAAATAAAACAACTTTTCTTTTTGTTAATAATGATCACTTTGGGGGGAAGGAAAAATAGTTTTGGTCTACAAGAAAATTGTTGGATATACAACTGCATTCCATGGTTGATCCGGAAAAAAGATTGATCTTAGCACTCCATTGTTGATCCATTGGCAGTTTTTGCAAACAGGGATGATCAATTTAGGATAATAACCATAGCCAAGTTTGAAGTCCATCGAATAGGTAGGAGGAATGCCACTAGAAGATGTGAATTTCAAATAATACTTGTAAGTTTCTGTTCATAGAAATCTCTCAAATTTATTTATCAGAATCCACATCTTGCTCATTCTTTTGGTAGCAATAGATTTAAAAGTTCAGTTGTTTACTTTATTTCAAGATTTCGTGAGCCTTGTCTATGTCTTACCTTTGCATGCACATGTAAATACTAGCATATTTTATTAGCCTATCTTCAAGTCGTGGCCCAGAGGATTAGGCATCGATATTTTATTTATGCTTGGTAATCTTGTGTAAGGAATTCGACTGTGGGCTTGCGTTTTATTTTGCTTTATGGTTTTTCCTTGAAAACTCGACTTGCATGCATCAAATTTCTTATATATTTAAGTTGATTATGCTGTGTTTGCTTTTAGATCACCGAATTTTTAGTTTATTGCTTGGCAACGAATTTATCTTGCGATGTACTCTTTTAGATATCATCTTGCATGGAGTTGATGCATTCGCCATATCGTTGGGTTTGTTAAGCTCAGAATTTGATTTTTTTTTTATGCATTTGATAAACCGAGTGCTTTGAGTTTGTAGACATAGGTATTATGCACGCTGAGTAATATGGAGTTCGGCGGACCTGGTTATGATTGTTTTTTTTTAAATTTGATGAAATGATCAATTATATTTGAAATGCAATAAAGGGTACCTAATGAAGAACTATATATGCAATGTGATAAGGGTTACTGATGTGTGAAGTATGCGTAACCCTCAACAACCTGCATGACTGCATTGCAAGCAAACCTTACATTGTTAGGACGTTTTTCTGAGTGCGTCATTAATTCAGAGATTTTGAGAGCTATTAGTATAATATTTCCTTGTTATCTTGCATTACCAAATATGGCGTCCCATTTATGCCTGCTAATTGCATTTGCTTGAAAGTTTCTTAAGCTATTTCAACGAATCCATAAAAGCGCACTCCTGCTGTTGTAGGATATCAGGGTTGCATAGGAAGTCAATCAGCATGCCATCAAATGGTTTATTAACATTTAGTTTTGGCCCTTAACTCACTACACATTCTTTTCTCTCTTGTAAGAATACACCCTGCTGTTATCCACTTCCTATGGATCTTCTTCTCTCATATCAACACATCTTTCTGAATTGCACTGAAGAAATTCATCTCAAACAATTCCATCTTTGATTTTGTTAATTGTCTACTTGACTATATAATTCATTTGTTGGTTCGGTGTTAGGTTTTGGGCACTGCTATAATCTAGTTATATGTTATATTCGAAAGTTTTGTATTAAGTATGTCAATTGGCTAAAATACAATTACGTGAATATTGAATGAATTCTGAAAGGCCAATTGTTATTAGTTCTCTATAGCGTTGGCAGTCAGATTTATATGTTTATATTCATTGACCATATTCTTTTCTAGGAATTTGATTTTAATAGCTTATATGCATAGCTTGCATTTGTTTAAAACAATAACATTATTATAAGTTGCCATTCGGAATTGAGAAGCCCATCCCTCCGGTTATATTACTATTTGATTTTAAAAATTACAATTGCGTTATAATGATATATATATGAGTATACTCGAATATTAAGAGAAACTGATTTATAGGTATTGATTATATATATATATATATGAAATTTGTGCATATACATATTTAAATGTTAGAAAAGTATGTTTTGGTCTATTAACAAATGATTATATTAGATAATAAATTTGGAAATATTAAATGGGAAGAAAGGATGATTTATTACGTAACTAGTTAATTGTGGAATTGATTAAATAAATGGATATGATGATCTCTTATAATGATGTTCCCTTTTATATTATGTACTAAGTGGATTACAGTTTCTTTATGTGTTAAGTTATTGGAAGCCATTGTAGTTTCCTTAATTGTTTCATCTAGCAAATTAATTTGAGATTCTTTAATTGTTAAATTGATATGTATCAGTGCATGGGTTGTGAATGTCTTCCATAGATATGGTTAAAGGATTGATTATTGAATGTCAATTTCATTTGTAATCAATAAAGTTGAATTCATGGTTGAAATGTTTATTTGTTTACTCGTTCAGAACGAGGTGTTGAATTAGTGAAAATGAGAAGATTTTGGTTATTGTGGTTGATTTTGGTTTTGAGTTGATTTTGGTTATTGTTTTATGGAGGGAGCTTTTTGTGCCAAATAGTTTTTGAGAGACTTCCAGAGGCTTGGGGAAAATGGATTGAGTTTTGATTTTGAACACATTTTTTTCATTTTGAAAGTGGATTGATTTTGTACTTGGATTGTGTTCATGAGGGTATTTAGCCTTTCACTGTTTACTTGATATTATGGTTGGGAATTGTGAGCGAGATGGTTCATGCCATGCTCTAGATATGTGTTTTGTGGCTTCGTTTTGGAGTGCGAGATGGTTGTACCCTATTTGATGTGTTGGGTCTCTAGTTGCTAGTAGGGGGAGTGGCTTTCAATGGGGGATGACATCTAAAGTGGTGTCTAGGGTAACTCATTGAGAGTTTCTTTAATCCAGTGATAACTTAAAATGAATTAGGGGTTGGATAGTTCACATTAATCAAGATAATGGTAAGCCTCACTCATCGCTTAAGTGACCATTTAGGCTTGAGATGAGTGGGAAGGCTTGGAATGGAAAGATCAATTGCCTTGTCCCCTTGAAAGGTATGTTGATCCCGCATTAGTTTGTATGGGGGCCAGTAGCCTAGGAAGGTTCGTCAGGGTAACCCATAACAAGCTATGTGATGACACTCCTCCCTATAGCAACCTATCATTCCCTAGTTTTGTGTTCCCTTTGTTGTTTGCGTGCCTCTAGAAGCGGTGTCTTTGTCATGTGATGTTCCTGTTGTACTCTATATGTTGGAGTCTTATTAGCCCTTTTGTGTTGTATTACTATCTTCTTACTTGTTTTGTGTGGTGGGACCTTATTGTTATCTCCTAGCATGGGAGGTGAACCTTAGGGTTCCACATGGTCGGGTGGATTGTGCTTTTTCTTCCATTGGGTTTCCCTTGCTGTTGTTCGTGAGCGTGGAGGATGTACTTTATGTTGCAGTTTCCAAACCTTATACCAGTTCGAGAGATAGTTGCTTACATTATGTTCTTACTGGTATTCCATTGGTATCATTTATTGTAATATTGATGTATACTTCCCAAAGTATTCGGAAAGCATTATTGTAAACAATGTGGATGTAGCAGATGTTGGCAACTCAAGGGCAGAAAAATGAGAGGGGGGTGAATCAGATGTCACTAAATCTCAAACTTATTCAACTTATTAACATTAATTTCAGATCTAATCATTAATCATGAAAGAATAAATGAAAAACACATTAGAAGCACACATAACAACAAGATTTTTTACGTGGAAACCTTGATAGGGGAAAAACCATGGTGGAGGTCAATCCACAAGATTATACCCTATTAAAAGTATAAGGAAATATGAATGGGGAATGCAAATACATTCAGGTACACTGCCTAGAGCTCACTGCTCAAATACAACAAGGCTCACTGCCTAAGGAAGACATGCACTGTCTTACAAAAAGATTTGGATTAAAACCATCCAGATTTGAACTGAGAAAATAACATCTGCTAATGCCTGGTTACAGTTCTGGTTAAGCACACAAACACTTCTTCACTCTTCTTCACACTCTGCTCTTCCTTCAAATGATCTAAACTTTATTCGCACACAAGACTTATACACTTCACATTCACACTCACACTCATGCCTTCAAATGATAAAACAATCACTCTTATATATCCGCAACAAGAAATTACATCGCTATAAGTCGGCCACAAAAAGATAATAAAATAATTAATGGCAGTCGACCCAAAACAAATAAAGATTATTCATGCGAATCAACCAAGGTCGGCCATAACATAGTGAAGACCGAAAACAACATCTCCAACATAAAATCACTTCAATTAATTTCTCCTCGAAGATCCACAACATGCTTCAACACCTTGTCGGCCAAGAACATGAAAAACATGAACACGCAAGAGAAAATCTCAAATCACGAGCACAACGATCAATGCGGACATGCCACAAAGATAGAGAACAAACTAGAAACATCCACAAGCATCATGAAACACTAGAGAAGCATCCACAACAATTGAACTTACTGAAATCACAAAATCTTCAATCAGGAACACTAATTGAAGTGACAAAAAAACTGACAGAATGAAAATCACCATAACTTGATCAACTCTTCATGTAGATCTCTAAAATTCGAGGTGGATTAACTAGACATACTCAACAAGAAACCCTTTACTCCACATCCTCAGAACAACACTGTACTAAACACATCGACAGATAGAACTTCACTTCACCATTGACAACCTGTAGCACTTCTTATTACAATTTTCTCAATATCCTCGACATATATATATCTTCTAATGCAACAATGCTAATATTGTTGACATCAATGAAAACCACATATCAACAACACAACCACAACATCCAACAATCTCCCCCTTTAGCATTGATGGCAACACATGATGTGAAAAATACCATCAACACAACTACACTTACTCTTCCTTTAAGTTTTGACTTTTCTTTCCTCAACTCTTCTCCGCACAAGGCTCTTCTCCCCAGATAATCAACATTTTTTTTTCACATTACTCTTCTCCCCCTTCAACATCAATGACAAAGATCTCTTCAATACAAGCTTTGAACCACTTATCTGAACTTCTGAACATTTGGACATCTGACTACTCCCCTTAAGTAGCAACCACCACAACATCAATCCAGAGCAAAATATGATCATGAAATGCATGGATTGATGCAATGCAATGCATCCTTAGTTTTGATTAGGAGGGGTAATCACCCCTAACTTTGCTCTGAGATACTCAAAATTATCCTTAGGCAACGACTTTGTAAAGATATCTGCAATCTGTTCTGTAGTAGGCACATACTCCAATCTGACTTCCTTTTCACTTACCTTCTCTCTCAAAAAGTGAAATTTTATAGATATATGCTTGGTCTTTGAATGTAGCACTGGATTCTTAGAAGTGTTAATAGCACTTGAGTTATCACAGAATATAACAATAGGCTCATCATACACAACTCTGATATCCTTCAACATCTGTTTCATCCACAGTACTTGAGTACAATTATTAGCAAAATCAATGTATTCTACCTCTGTAGTAGATAAAGAAATAACATTCTGATTCTTACTCAACCATGAAATCAACTTCTTTCCCAAGAAAAATTCTCCACCACTAGTACTTTTCCTGTCATTCACATCTCCTACCCAATTAGCATCAGTAAATGCGCTCAAAGTAAGATCATCATATTTAGGATACCATAGACCAAAATCAACTGTCCCTTTCAAGTATTTGAAAATTCTCTTCACAACAGTCACATGAGATTCTTTAGGATCAGCTTGAAATCTAGCAACAATACATACAACATTCATGATATCAAGCCTAGTTTGAGTCAAATAAAGCAATCCACCAATCATTGATCTATATCTTGTCTGATTTTCCTTCGAGAATCATTATCAGTTGTCAACTTGCATCTGATCACCATGGGTGTACCAACAGGCTTTGAATCTTCCATACTGAATTTCTTTAGCAATTCCTTCACATACTTGGACTGAGATATAAAAATCCCTTTATCTAATTGGGTAATTTGTAATCCCAAGAAGAATTTCATCTCTCCAATCATTGACATCTCAAATTCATTCTGCATCTCATTAGCAAACTTTATACACAAGCTATCATCTCCTCCAAATATGATATCATCAACAAAAACTTCCACAATCAAATCTTTATCATCATTCTTGAAATACAAATTACTATCAGCAATACCTTTGTTAAATCCAAGTTTCACCAAGTACTTATCCAATCTGGCATACCATGCTCCAGGGGCTTGCTTAAGACCATACAATGCTTTCTTCAATCGACACACCATATCTTCCTGATCAGTCAACTGGAATCCATCAGGTTGCTCAACATATACCTCTTCTTCCAATTCACCATTTAGAAAAGCAGACTTGACATCCATTTGATAAACCTTGTAGTCTTTATAAGCAACATAAGCAAGAAACAATCTCATAGCTTCAATTATAGCAACAGGGACAAAGGTTTCTTCAAAATCAATACCTTCCATTTAAGAATATCCCTTACAAACTAGTCTTGCTTTGTTTCTAACCACTTCACCTTGTTCATTCAGTTTGTTTCTAAAGACCCATTTAGTTCCAATTAAATTCTTATCCTTAGGTCTGGGAACAAGAATCCATGTATCATTTTTCTCAATTTGTTGTGCCACAGTTCCTCTTTCATTGCTTCAACCTAATGCTCATCTTTGCATGCTTCATTCACATTGTTAGGCTCAGTCTTTGAAATCAAACAACACTCTTCTACAATTTTTCTCCTAGTCTGGACACCTTTGTTCTTATCATCTATGATTTGATTCTCTGAATGATTCAATCTCACATACCTTAGAGTCTTCTTATAATGTTCTTCAACTTTAGGCTCTTCTGATCTCTCTTCTATTCTTCCATTAGTTTCTCCTTCTTCTTGATTTTCTTGATTCACCGGAAGGATTTAAACTTGACTTGCAGTCTAAACTTGCTTTCCTTTGCTTGTACTGTCATTCTGATCATTAGAATCATATCCAAAGGTTCTGGATAGTGCAGGTATGTCTTCATCAACCTTAACATTTGCACTTTCAACCATTTTCTTCAATCTTTTGTTGTAACATTGGTAGGTCTTACTTTTAGTAGCATAACCCAGAAAGAATATTCCTTCATCACTCCTAGCATCAAAATTTCCTACATCTTCATCTCTTTTGATATAACACTTTCTTCCAAAGATTTTGAAATATCTAACAGTAGGCTTTTGACTAGTCCATAGTTCAAAAGGAGTCTTACCAATATCGCCTTTGATTTGTACCCAATTAAGTGTGTACACAACAGTACTCACAACTTCTCTCCAATAGATATGAGGCACATTTCCTTCCAACATCATGGTTCTAGCCACATCTAGAACTGTTATGTTCTTCCTTTCCATAACTCCATTTTGCTGAGGGTCCGCGAAGTAGATAACTATCGCTTTATTCCATACTCTTCACAAAAATAATTAAACTCACCGGAAGTGAATTCGCCACCTCTATATGATCTCAGACACTTAATCTTCAAATCAGTCACTGTCTCAACCATAGCCTTAAAGATATTGAACTTTTCCAAAGCTTCATATTTCTCCCTTAAGAAAGTAGCCCACATCATCCTTGAATAATCATCAATAAGCAACATGAAGTATCTATAACCTTGTAAACTTCTAGTTCTAGTAGGACCACATAAATCAGTATGCACAAGTTCCAACAATCTATTTGAATTTTTCTATTTACTTCAAAATGAAATTCTTGTTTGCTTTCCTAACTGACATTCTTTGCATATGGCATTATTAGGTTTCATCAGCTTAGGAAGATCTCTCATAGCCTTAGTGAAACTTATCTTGACAATGTTATCAAATTTAACATGACACATTCTCCTATGCCATAACCAACTCTCATCAACTTGAGCAATCAAACAACTTTTACTAGCAGCATTCAGATGAAAGATATTACCTTTTTTTTGTGTACCTAATGCAATCACATTTCCATAATTTCCCAATATTTTTCACTTACCATCCATGAATTGAAGATTGTATCCCTTATCAACCATTTGACCAACACTCAAAAGATTATGCTTCAAACCTTTAACACACAAGACATCATCAGTGTTATGCTTATCATCAAGAGAAATGCATCCTCTTCCATGGATCACACCAGTTGTATTATCACCAAAACTCACAACACCACCATCATACTTCTCCAGATTCACAAACTTACTTTAATCTCCTGTCATATGATGAGAACAACCACTGTCAATTACCCATTCATCTTTCTCTTCAACTCGAGCAGCTGGGGCTTTCTCCACATTTGTACAACTAGTAGATTCAATAGACACATGATTGTTTTCCTTGATAGCAATAAACACAAATTCATCTTCACTTGCATTTCCTCTGTTAGATTCATCATCTGTTGCACCTTCATCAGCAGCATAGTAACACTTCTTTTGGAATTCAGACAACTCTCTCTGGAAACCTTGATGTAAAATGACCTATCTTATTGCAAGAGAAACATTTAATAGGCAACTTTCCCTTATACTTACCTTGTCCTATGGCTTCTCTTTTCACAATCAATGCTTCAAGTTCTTCAAGCTCTCTTTCTTCTTCATCCAACTGTCTCATTTCATCCTCATACTTGAATGTCTTTCTTGATGAACTTTCACTCGGATCATATCTTTGTCCATCTCTTCTAGAAGTAGTAGCCTTAAATGCAGATTCAACCTTAGGAAGGGCATCACCAAATTCACTCAGCTCAAAAGCAATAAGCTTACCAATCAACATATCTCTAGTAACATTTATCACAGTTCAAAGCTCTTGAATAGCACTAGCCTTGACTTTGTAAGAATCAGGAAAATATCTAAGCACTTTAGCAACAATGTTTGATTCATCTATCTGTCCACCAACACATCTGATACCACACACAAGTTCATTTACTCTTTGCATGAAAGTAGTAACATTTTCATCATCACCCATTTTCAACTTTTCATATTTTCCTTTTAGACATTGTAGCTTAGCAATCTTCACATTTGTATCACCTTGATACAAGGTCTCCAACTTCTTCCAGATCTCATAAGCAGTCTTCAGTTCCATCACATTTGTCATCTCAGTATCAGTCAAATTACTCAACAATGCCTCCTTAGCCTTGATATTATATTCAACGTCCCTGATCTTAGCAAAAGTAGTAGGACCATTATGTGGAATAACATATATATTTTTTGTAATGCTCCGGTAGGGTTCACCAATGCATCTCAGATGGCACTCCATTCGAGCTTTCCACAAAGAATAATTTTTTCCATAAAATCTAGGACTATCCTTCTTATAAGTTGCCATCCCGGATCACCTCAAGTTGTTAAACTTCTTCCAAGGAACCACAAGCTCTGATACCAATTGTTGGAAACTCAAGGGAAAACAACTGAGAGGGGGGGTGAATCAGTTGTCACTGAATCTCAAACTTATTCAATTTATTAACCTTAATTTCAGATTTGATCATTAATCATGAAAGCATAAATGAACAACACATCAGAAGCACACATAACACTAAGATTTTCTTACGTGGAAACCCTGTTAGGGGAAAAACCACGGTGGAGGTCAACCCACAAGATTATACCCTGTTAAAAGTATAAGGAAATATGAATGGGGAATGCACATGCATTCAGGGACACTTCCTAAAGTTCACCGCTCAAATACAACAAGGATCACTTCCCAAGGAAGACACATTGTCTTACAAAAAGGTTCGGATTAAAACCATTCGGATTTGAACTGAGAAAATAGCATCTACTAATGCCTGGTTACAGTTCCAGTTAAGCACATGAACACTTCTTCACTCTTCTTCACACTTTGCTCTACCTTCGAATGATTTGAAATTTATTCACACATAGGAATTATACACTTCACATTCACACTCACACTCATGCCTTCAAATGATAAAAAAATTGTTCTTATATATCCGCAACAAGAAATTACATCCCTCTAAGTCAACCACAAAAAGATAATAAAATAATTACAAGCAGTCAACCCAAAACAAATAAAGATTATTCATGTGAATCAACCAAGGTCGGCCATAACATAGTGAAGACCGAAAACAACATTTCCAACATAAAAACACTTCAATTAATTTCTCCTCGAAGATCCACAACACGCTTCACTTGTCGGCCAAGAACATGAAAAACATGAACACACAAGAGAAATTCTTAGATCACAAGCACAACGATCAATGTGGACATGCCACAAAGATAGAGAATGAACTAGAAACATCCACAAGCATCATGAAACACCAAAGAAGCATCCACAACAATTGAACTTACTGAAATTACAAAATCTTCAATCAAGAACACTAACTGAAGCGACATAAAAACTGTTAGAATGAAAAATCACCATAACTCAATCAAATCTTCATGCAAATCTCTAAAATTCGACATGGATAAACTAGAAATACTCAACAAGAAACCCTTTATTCCACAACCTTAGAACAACAACGTACTAAACACACCGACATAAAGAACTTCACTTCACCACTGACAACCTGTAGCACTTCTTATTACAATTTTCTCAATATCCTCGACATATACAAATTCTAATGCAACAATGCTAATAGTGTTGACATCAATGAAAAAAAATATCAACAACACAACCACAACATCCAACAACAGATATGTTGTGCTCCCTTGTAACGAAAAATGTATATGTACTTATTGATCTCTTATTATATGATCTTTAATGATTATCTATTCGATGTATAATATGGTGATGTATGTGTTTATTCTTTTAATGCAATCATTGAACCTTAGAGGACATAGTTTGGCTTATGTGTTATGGTTAGATTTGATTTACATTTCTTGTTATTGCACTTTAAAAAAAAAAATTGTTGTGCCATTATTGTAGTTTGTTGAGTCGTCCTCTAGGGTTCTTTGGCAGGGCGTTACAAATTGTTCCAGGTATTAATTCAATACCATGATCATGGTCTCTAATTGGAGGTAGACCCTTAGTTTCAATAAAAAGTGTTGGTATTTTTGAATGATCTCTTGAAGTTCTCATGGATGTTTAGCTTCCACAACTTGTGCTTCTATAAAATTTAGTTGTGCCACTAGACCATATGGACCTTTCTTGAGTAATTTTTCCATTGTATGAGAGCTAATATATTGCATTGGTGGTGATGTTATTCCTATAAGTTTATAATTTTGTCCATTAGAGTTGAAATTCATAAATAATTCTTGAAAATTGAAGGACACTATTCCCAACTGTTTAATCCTTTGCACTCCTAAAACTACATTTTCTCCTCCTATTGGAATAGAAAACATTTATGAATCTAGATGGTAATTTCCCATTTAAAGTTTTATATGATGACACTTACCACCACAAGGGAGTTGTTTTCCATCAACTATCATGACTTGGAAGTTAGAAATTGGATAAAAAAAATAATTACTTGCTCATGAGATAACCTTCTATTAATAAAGTTATGTGTAAGTTACTTTTATCAATCAACACTATTACCTTTCTCTTTTTTATGTAGCCAAAAACTTTAAGTTTTTGTGGTGTTCTTGTTCCATTCATTGCATGCAATGAGATATTATCACTCTCTTAAATTCAACCTCATTCTCAATAATCGTTAGTCTTTTCTCATTATTACCACATTTATGGCCCCTAGACCATTCGCTATCACAATTCCAACATAATTTTTTTCTCTTTTCTCTACCTTTTGTTGAGGTGAGACCTTAGTTATTATTTTTTGGCTAACAAGTTTAGCCCCATTTTTGTTAGTAGGATTTTTTTTATCTTTACATCCTACTATTTGGCCTTGTGTTGATCTTTTTGTAGTGAGGTTTCTTTTCTCAATATGTAATGCTTGTTGCATTACTTTTCTAGTTGTACAAGGTTCCAATAAGCGAACATCATGTTTAATTTGTTCATTAAGTCCAGTGATGTATAGTTGTAGCCTTTGATAAGATGTCACATCTTGAGTTCAAATTTCCAATCTCATGTGTTCAACATTGTATTATGCTATAGACCTTGTTTGTTTTAAATTTGTGATTTGGGTAAAATAGCTCCCCGTCCATGGTTTCTCATAGTGGGCTACTAAGTCATTAGTAAATTCTCTCCAACTAAGTAATTTCCCTTTTTTTTCACCCATCATCCATTGGTAACATTGATAAGGTTTAAATTCTAAATAGAGTGAAGCTATGCCAACTATTACATCATCTGATATATTATTGAGTTTAAAATATTGTTCCATGAGACTTATCCATGAAGCTATATTTGTACCATCAAACATACATATATCTATTTTGGGTAGGTTTAATTTTGAACTTTGAAAAGATTGACCTATTCCTTTATTTTTTCTATTAGGGTTGTACCCACCTTGGTGGCTTTTTGAACCCCTTAATTTTGATAGTATTAATTTTTCAAACCTAGATAAACCCTAATTTAAGGATGTTGTTAATGTGTCAAATAAGTTATTCTTAATGAAATGAACTACTTTTTCACAATCCAGTGGAATTATTCCCTTAATTTTTGGTGGTGGACAATAAAGATGGTTATTGGTTTTCTCATTCATAAAAGAGTCATTTGGTCCTAAGTGTAAGATTTAATGTTAAAAAAATACAAGATACAATAAAAGATTAGGAAAGCATGAAAGACAAAAATTATGCTAGAATAAACTATTTTATATATAAAAAATAAGAGTACATGCAAAATATACAAAAAGTCATTGCTTTATATAGAGTAAGGAAATGCATGAGGTAATCCAGTATATCACATAAAGCATGAAGTTCAACTGGAGTTAGCTTATGCAATAAATAAGGAAAGCTTATCTAAGAGGAAACCTTATCTAAGAAATATTTTCCAATAAAGCAAGAAAGCTTATTTAAGAAAACTTATCCAAATATGGAGCAAATAAAGTAAATAGCTAATAAACTAATTACTCAAATAAACAAATACAACTAGATAAGACATACTAAGTAAGCTTAAGTGAGTGTAAAAAAGGAATATTTTGTTGACTTTCTCTTTGTGGCATATTTTTCCTTGATGTCAAAATGGTTTGATTGTCACTTGGTTTGGCATTGGAATTATGGTACTTGGTGCATTTGGTTATTGTTGTATTCAGTACTTGGCATATTCAGTACTTAGTGGACAGTGATTTGGATGGTTTAATTTCAGTTTTGTGTTGTGCTACTGATCATATTGGATTCATGTGCAGAGGATATATATATATATATATATCACATGGGTTTATTCTTTCATACAGGTTGTTTGGCATGTTCAGATTTCAGTGATTACATGCCATTGATAAGGCATATACAGATGAAGGTAATGTTGAAATTCAATTATGAGATTTGTTTGTATTCACAAGGTATTTAAAAAGATGTGCTTGACCTTGTGTGAATTTTTCTAGCACATATTCTTATACATCTTGGTTGATACACAAAGGTGAATACTTGGAATTTGGATTAGCATTGGTCTTCACAAATACTTGTCTTTATTATTGATCGATCCCTTCACATTTTGCATATGATATTAAATTATCATTGGGCTAAATGTTTATTTGGCAACAATGTTTAAAGTGATATTGTATCATTTTTTTTTATGTTTAACATGGCAATGACATTGTATTGAATCTCACATAGCATGGTGTCGGGCTTCTCATGTTTCACATGGTTTGTTATTGTGACATTGGGTTCATTAATTCATTACGTGGAATTTACACTTGATGAATTGTCAGTCAAAGTGCATTATGGCTTCATGTGGTAAACAAGTCACGTGGATAGTGACTCATGTATCGACAACAATTATAAAGGTCGACAACAATAATAAAGGTATTATTTGAAATATTTGTATCACACAAACTTCAAATGATTACAAAATGTAGTGAAGTTCTCGAAAGCTTTCATAGCAAAGAAGATAGGGAAAAATCATTTTGTCATTTTCGTTTTGTTCTGAAGACAAACCCTAGCCGCCATGCATGTTTACAGTGATAGTTATTGAATCTTTAGTGATGGTTTTTTGCTTGAGCCAGCAATATGATGGACAGTGTAGAAACAAAAATGGTTGACTTACAGCTGAAAGCGAAAGTAAAGAAGGTAGATTTTGTGAGATTTTTTTTTAGTTTTTGGCCACCATAGTAAGGTAATATCTGCACAATATTTTTGTTCTTCGAAGTAAATGTTGATAAGTTTTTTCTTCATCGAAAGTGAAAAGGTAAAATGATTTAAGTTGCATTTATTTTTGATTCAGTTACTTCGAAATGAGAATAGACAGTTTTTGTTCAAATGGATTTTCCATTTTTGATAAACCCTAGTTAACTCAAGGGTTTCAAAATTTTGGAATAAAAGGTTTGAAAAATGTGAATAAGGTTTTAATATTCTAGTCTATAAAAGCATGGTATTTTCAGCCATTGCAAAGTCACAGAGGTTGGAATGAAATAACTGAGATTTTGTGAAAAAGAATAAGGGTTTCTGACATAAATATTCTTGTATTCAAAAGAGATAGATGAGAGCTTAAGTTGTTTGATTTCTCTGGTTCAAAAACAGAGATAGCATTCAGAATTTCAGTGTGATTATCTTGGTACTGTCATATTCAATACATATTATAATGGGCATTATTGTATATCTTTTATATGTACTATGTTGAGATTTTGTAATTACAAAAATAATGCAGTTATAAGGTCTTGACAATTTGCATGATTATTGAGAAACTTTATAAAGGAGTTGGTGCTCCTACTGAAGTTGGTGCTTCAAAATTTCGGTGGAGTTGGTGCTCCTGAATTTTTATAGAGTTGGTGCTCTGAAAAATATTGTAATTAGTTTGGAATTAAGCCTGTAAGGCATTTTGGAGTGGTGTTTCTACCCCAAGAGGGTTTTCCACTTGTCAAAGTTTTGTGTTTCTCTTTTGTGTGGTTTGTGCTTATCTTGCTTAAGTTTTCATTTTGTCATTTGTCAAAGTGGTTCATGCAATGCTCTAATACATTTTTTAATTGTTTCAATCTATCTAAAAGATTTCACAAGTGTGGATGTTCATATTTCAGATCATTGTCTTGTTGATACTCAATGTTATATGATTAGTTAGTTCAATCATTACAATATAATCAAACAATTCAAACACATACTTAATGTGTTCAATGAGTTGTTCTTGATAAACTTGCAATCATATAAATTCATTGTTTGAGTTTAGCTTCAAAGTTGTTTTGTTAAAAGATCACATTGAAACAAAGTGGTATCTGTCTCAAGGTCTCCTTTTATTTTGCACATCAAGGTTAAAATCTTAAAATTATATGTTACTCTGATTCACCCCCCTCTTAGAGTAATTCATCTTCCAACAATTGGTATCAAAGTGTAGGGTCCTGCATTAGGTTTTACCACCTAGGATTGATTCTGGTCTTGGAAGCTTGTCATAATGGCACATGGGTCTGAAGGTTCATCTGTTACAACAACTCCTCTATTTGATGGTTCTGATTATGTGTTCTCAAAAATCAGAATGGAAACATATCTGATTTCTTTAGACCTTGATGTTTGGAACTTAATGTGTAGTAAATACACTGTACCTGATACCATACCTACAGATCATGATGAGAAAAGGAAATATGAAATGAATGCAAGAGCTAAACATGCACTCTTGTGTGGCTTGACAAAAGATGTATTTGTTAAAGTCATGCATTGTAAATCTACATATGAAATTTGGGAGAAGCTTGAAAATGTGTATCAAGGAAATGAAAAGGTCAAGCAATCCAAAATCCTTACTCTCAAGAATCAATTTCAGGAAAGGAGAATGAAAGATGATGAAAATATTGCTGATTATTTCTTAAGAATAGATGAAGTTGTCAATGGAAGAAGAGGTCTAGGTGAAACAATTGCAGATTCTGATGTTGTTCAAAAAGTGATTAGGACTTTGCATCCTAAATTTGAGTCGAAAGTTTCTACTCTTGAAGAAAAGAAACGTTTTGATTCCCTGACCTTGGATAATTTACAAGGCATATGAACAACCTATGAAATGAGGATAGGAATCTCTGCTTCAACTTCTAAAGAGATTGCTTTTAAAGCAAAAAAGAAAGAAGATTTAGACAGTGAATCATAATTGTCTAATTCTTTAGAAGCTCTTTTAGTGAGGAATTTGAGAAAGAAATATAAAGGAAAAATTCCATTCAAATGTTTTAATTGTGGCAAAGTTGGTCATTTTGTAGCTAAATGTCCTTATCCAAATCAAACCAATGATGATGAGAAACAAAAAAATAATTCAAGAAAAAGTCTTGGAATCCTAAAAAGAAGTTTAACAATAACCTCAAAAAGAAAAAGAGTCTCTTTAGCAAAGAAGACTCATATGATGAGTCAGATGAATCCATAGATGATGAAGATGAAACTTTATTCATGGCTGAGATTACTGTACAAAAGGATTCAAGTAATCAATCAAAAATTCAAGCTGAAAATAATCTTAATTAGAAGTAAGTCTTGAAGGTGAGTTACTTTGTGCTCTACAAGAAATCAAAAAGTTAAAGAAACAAGTTGCTTCACAAGAGAAAAGTCCAAATAAGGTGACCACATCTTTACAAATTGAACTTGATGATTCTAGGAGAGCTGTAGATAATCTTAAATCAATTCTTGCTGACAAAGACAAAGAAATTCAAAGGCTTGAAAAGGAAGTTGTCATACTTAAGAAACAAGTAGAAGGTTGTGAAAGCACTTTGCATTAAAATGACTTACTTGGAAAGAAGAATTAACATAAGGATAAAACTGGTGTAGGTTTCAACACTAGTGAATGTTCAAGTCAAGACTTCAAGGCAGCTAGTAAGAAGTAGTCCTTTGAGCATAAAAGAAACAATTTTAGATTCAATGCATTCTTCCATGGTTATTGTTTTTACTGCAATAAATTTGGACATAAAGTGAGCAATTGCAGATTCGTGATGCTTAGAACACCAAGGTTTGGTCATAAACAATTCTTTGGCTTTCCTAATACAATCAAATGTTTCAAATGCAACACTATTGGTCACACATCCAAACAATGCAAACAAAATAAGCCTGTCACAGAGAAGGTTTGGAAACCCAAGTTTGTTCCAAGTGTAGAGGAATCTATGCTTGTGAAAACCACCTTTCTCTCCAAGAAGAAGGCATTCTAGGTGTTGGATAGTGGTTGTTCAAACCACATGACTGGCGATAAAGAAAAATTCTTGAAACTTGAAGATTATGAAGGTGGATTTGTTACGTTTGGTGACAACTCTAGTATTCAGATAAAAGGTAAAGGTTCTTTACTTCTAAATGATGACACACCAATCTATGATGTGTATTATGTAGAAGGATTGAAACATAATCTCTTAAGTGTTAGTAAAATTTGTGATAATGGATACAATTTTACATTCAATTCACAAGGTTGTGCAATAAAAAAAATCTAGTAAAACAGTTGTAATTGGTTTGAGAACTCCTGAAAATGTTTACAATCTCCTTGAATCTTCTAATCATGAAAAAAATGAAGGCATGTGCCTTATGGTTCAAGTGGAAGAAAATTGGTTATGGCATAAACATTTAGGGCATGTAAACTTTGACAATCTAGTTAGAATAAGAAAAATTCAAAATGTTAGAGGTTTGCCTGTCTTAAGCAAACCAGAAAATACAGTTTGTAAAGAATGTCTTAAAGGCAAGCAAACTAAGGTGGGATTTAAATCTAAAGAACATTCTTCTACTAAGCCTTTGTAACTTGTACACACTGATTTATGTGGTCCTACTAGGACAAGGTCAATAAATGGTGAGAAGTACTTCATGTTATTTGTAGATGACTACACAAGGATGGTTTGGGTAACCTTTCTCAAACACAAATCAGAGGCTTTTGACAGATTTAAAATATTTCGTAAAATGGTTGAGAAAGAGTCTGATATGAAACTTAAATGCTTGAGATCAGACAAGGGAGGTGAATTTACCTCTCAAAAATTCATTGAATATTGTGAGCAACATGGAATAAAAGGCAATATGCAGCTGCAAGGACACCTCAACAGAATGGGGTTGTGGATAGGAAAAACAAAACAGTGAAAGAAATGGATAGAACAATGTTAGATGAAGCCAAACTGCTAGATATGTACTTGAAAGAAGTTGTTCATTCAGTTGTTTACATTCTAAACAGAGTGCAAATAAGCGTAAAATCCAATTTCACTCCATATGAGCTTTGGTATGGTAAATATGCCTCTATTAAATACATCAGAATATTTGGTTGTAAATGTTTTATTAAAAGAGATGATGAAAACTTAGGAAGCTTTCAATCTAAATCTGATGAAGGTATCTTTTTAGGATATTCTACTCATAGCAAAGCCTATAAATGTTTCAATAAAAGGTTGAATAAGATTTTTGAATATGTTAATGTCAAGTTTGATGAAAGATTGCTCCTAGATTTTGATCATGTGCAGGATGATGAAGAGGAATTTATGGCATATTTTGATATCACTCCTAAATCTACTGAAGCAGATGATTCACAATAGGAGGATTCCTCAAGTTCTAAAGTAATACCTCCAAAATTACCTTCCAATATTGTTGTGAAAAATCATTCTCAAGACCTGATAATTGGGGATAGAAATGCAAGAGTCTTAACAAGAAGAAAGGAAAAATTTGAGGAACAAGCTCAAATTGCTGAACACTTTTGTTTAATAACTGAGTTTGAGCCTAAAATTGTTACTGATGCCTTAAATAATGATTGCTGGTTGAAGGCAATGCAGGAAGAAATCAGCCAAATTGAAAAGAATAAGACTTGGGAATTAGTCCCAAGACCTAATGAAAAAAATGTCATAGGTGGCAAGTGGGTTTTTAGAAACAAACTGGATGAATGTGGCAAAGTGGTTAGAAACAAGGAACGATTTGTGTGCAAAGGATATGCACAACAAGAAGGTATTGATTTTGGTGAAACTTATGCACCTGTTGCTAGAATTGAATCCATTAGAATCTTTTTGGCATATTCTTGTTTTAAGGATTTTAAAGTATATCAAATGGATGTCAAAACTGCTTTTCTAAATGGATATTTGGATGAGGAAGTTTTCATGGAACAACCTGAAGGGTTTGTTGTACACAATAAGCCTAATCATGTTTACAGGTTGAAAAAGGCCTTGTATGGTCTAAAACAAGCTCCTAAAGCTTGGTATTCAAGGCTGGACTCACATTTGATAGCTAATGGTTTTACAAGAGGTGGTGTGGACAACAACCTCTATGTCAAAATGGAAGGTAATGATATCTTGGTTGTTGAAGTTTATGTTGATGACATTATCTTTGGCTGTAATAATGATGCTTTATCCAAAAAAATTTCTAAGATCATGGAATCTGAATTTGAAATGTCCATGTTAGGTGAACTAAATTTTTTTATTAGAATTCAAGTTTCTCAACTTGAACATGGCATTTTTCTTTCTCAAACTAAGTATGCTAAAGATGGTTACAGGCTATAAAATTTCTAAGGTTGATGATTCACCTGATGTGAATCAATTTGAATATCGGTCTATGATAGGCAGTTTGTTGTATTTGACTGCATCAAGACCTGATTTGATGCAAGCAGTTTGTATGGTTTCACGTTTCCAATCTGCTCCCAAACAATCTCATCTTACAGCTGTTAAAAGGATATTTAAGTACATTCCGGGTACTCTTGATTTTGGTCTTTGGTATCCTAGAAGTAATGACTTTACTTTAATGGCATTTACTGATGCTGATTGGGCTGGTTGTCTAGATGACAAAAAAAGCACAAGTGGTGTTGCATTTTTCCTTGGTGATTGTCTTGTGGCATGGCATAGCAAGAAACAATATTTTGTTTCACTTTCAACAGCAGAAGCAAAATACATTGCTGCTACATCTTGTTGTACTCAACTACTTTGGATGGCACAAACACTTTCTGATATGGGTATTGTTGTTGAAAAACCGATTTCTACCTTTTGTGACAATACAAGTGTTATAAAGTTGTCTAAGAATCTAGTTATGCGTTCAAGAACCAAGCACATTGCTATTAAATTTCACTTTCTTCGTGAAAAAGTGTTGGCTAATGAGGTTTTTGTGCAATATGTTCCTACTCAAGCACAAGTAGCAAATATTTTTACTAAGCCTTTGGCTAAAGAGGTATTTGAACGACTCCGGTCTAGATTGGGAGATGCCTCTCAATCTTTGCTCTCTTAAAGCTTTATCATGCATTCAGGGGGAGATTTTTCAGCTCTCTTAGAAGCTTATTGCTGCTTCATATGGATTTTATTTGCTGCTCCATTGCTATATTTGTAGTTGTTTCAGTTCAGGTTCTTGCCATTTCATTGGTTTCCCTTTGTCCTTGTGACAAAAAGGGGGAGAAATTGGTTCAATTTTTGGTTTAGATGTTCAGATGGCTCAGTTTTTTCCATCAAGGACAAAGGGGGAGTTTTTTGACTTTCTCTTTGTGGCATATTTTTCCTTGATGTCAAAACTATTTGATTGTCACTTGGTTTGGCATTGACATTATAGTACTTGGTGCATTTGGTTATTGTTGTATTCAATACTTTGTGGACAATGATTTGGATGGTTTACTTTCAGTTTTGTTTTGTGCTATTGATCATGTTGGATATATATATATCACATGGGGTTATTCTTTCATATAGGTTGTTTGGCATGTTCAGATTTTAGTGATTACATGGCATTGATAAGGCATATACAGATGAAGGTAATGTTGAAATCTAGTTATGATATTTGTTTATATTCACAAGCTATTTAAAAAGATGTGCTTCACCTTGTGTGAAGTTTTCTAGCACATATTCTTATACATCTTGGTTGATACACAAAGGTGAATACTTGTACTTTGGCTTAGCATTAGTCTTCACAAATACTTGTCTTTATTATTGATCAAGCTCTTCACATTTTGCATATGATATTAAATTATCATCGGGCTAAATGTTTATTTGGCAACAATGTTTAAAGTGATATTGTATCCTTTTTTTTATGTTTAACATGGCAATGGCATTGTATTGAATCTCACATAGCATAGTGCCAAGCTTCTCGTGTTTCACATGGTTTGTTATTGTGACATTGGGTTCATTGATTCATTACGTGGACTTTACACTTGATGAATTGCCAGTCAAAGTGCATTATGGCTTCATGTGGTAAATAGGTGACATGGACAGTGACTAATGTATTGACAAAAATTATAAAGGTCAACAACAATAATAAGGGTATTATTTGAAATATTTGTATCACATGGACTTCAAATTATTACAAAATGAAGTGAAGTTCTCAAAAGCTTTCATAGCAAAGAAGATAGGGAAAAATCATTTTGTCATTTTCGTTTTGTTCTGAAGACAAACCCTAGCTGCCATGCATGTTTACAGTGATAGTTATTGAATCTTCAGTGATTTTTCTTGCTCAAGCCAGTAGTATGATGGACAGTGTAGAAAGAAGAATGGTTGACTTATAGCTGAAAGCGGAAGTAAAGAACGCAAATTTTGTGAGATTTGGTTTTAGTTTTTGGCCACCATAGTAAGGTAATATCTGCACAATCTTTTGGTTCTTTGAAGTAAATGTTGATAAGTTTTTTCTTCATTGAAAGTGAAAAGGTAAAATGATTTAAGTTGCATTTGTTTCTGATTCGGTTACTTCAAAATGAGAATAGACAGTTTTTGTTCAAATGCATTTTCTATTTTTGATAGACCCTAGTTAACTCAAGGGTTTCAAAATTTTGGAATAAAGGGTTTGAAAAATGTGAATAAGGTTTTAATATTCCAGTCTATAAAAGCATGGTATTTTCAGCCATTGCAAAGTCACAGAGGTTGGAATGAAATAACAGAGTTTTTGTGAAAAAGAATAGGGGTTTTTGACAGAAATATTCTTGTATTCAAAAGAGATAGATGAGAGCTTAAGTTGTTTGATTTCTCTGGTTCAAAAAAAGAGATAGCGTTCAAAATTTCAGTTTGATTATCTTGGTACTGTCATATTTAGTACATATTATAATGGGAATTATTGTATATCTTTTATATGTACTCTGTTGAGATTTTGTAATTGCAAAAATAATGCAGTTATAAGGTCCTGACAGTTTGCATGATTATTGAGAAACTTTGTAAAGGAGTTGGTGCTTCAGAATTTCAGTGGAGTTGGTTCTCCTAAATTTTTACAGAGTTGGTGCTCTGAAAAATATTGTAATTAGTTTGGAATTAAGCCTGTAAGGCATTTTGGAGTGGTTTTTCTACCCCAACAGGGTTTTCCACTCATCAAAGTTATGCGTTTCTCTTTTGTGTGGTTTGTGCTTATCTTGCTTAAGTTTTCATTCCGTCATTTGTCAAACTGGTTCATGCAATGCTCTGATACATTTTTTCATTGTTTCAATCTGTCTAAAAGATTTCACAAATGTGGATGTTCATATTTTAGATCATTGTCTTGTTGATACTCAATGTTATATGATCAGTTAGTTCAATCATTACAGTATAATCAAACATTCAAACACATACTTAATGTGTTCAATGAGTTGTTCTTGATAAACTTGCAATCATATAAATTCATTGTTTGAGTTCAGTTTCAAATTTTTTTTGTTAAAAGATCACATTGAAACAAAGTGGTATCTGTCTCAAGGTCTCCTTTTATTTTGCACATCAAGGTTAAAATTTTAAAATTATATGTTACTCTGATTCACCCCCCCTCTTAGAGTAATTCATCTACCAACATATTTTACATTAACACCACCCTTAAGTGCAACTTAGGAGAAAATCCTACATAATCTACAAAGATGGGTCCTCACAACAAGGTCTGGTCAAGTACCCATGAACAAAGCAAAAAACCCCTTGTAAGACCCCGTTTCATATGTGATTAATGCCAAACCTAATTTGTTATATGTTTTTTCTTAAATTGATGATTAGATATATTGTGCATGATAAATAAGATGATTTTTTGGCAATATTCTTGTATTTCATTTTGGCATTATGTTTTATTGTCACTACTATGAAGGTGGAATACACTTGTATACTATGGAATTGTGTCATAGAAAATTGGACCCTCTTGACAAAAGAGACAATTTCATTCATAATTAGACCTACTTTTGAGTTCCCTCACATCATTTATCTTTCAAAACAACATTTATAGGCCCCTAAAACCCATTATTTTTATCTAGAGGCTTGTTTCACCTGAGAAATCACTTAAAACCTGACAAATAACACTTAATTCTATCATACCCCAAAAACCCACCTTCAAAAGTCAGTAGTGGGACCCATTCGCCAGCTTGGGTGAATGAGTCCCCTCTGGTGGGACCCATTCGCCAAGGGTGGCGAATGAGTCCCTTTTGAGGGAAAATTCAATTTTGAGTGGGAATTTGATTAATTTAACTTGAATTTCTGGTGAATGTTGGCCTCTTAGGTCTAAATAATGGGAAAGTTAGGTGTTGTTGCTTATAAATACTAATTTTAAGTCATTTTACACATCTTTTAGTCATTTTTGAAAAAGTAATTTCTAAAGTCAAGTCTTCTACAACAAGTCCCATTAGCAAAAGTTGAAGTTCTAGGGCAACAAACTAGGGTTTTTGCAGGTCTTGAAGCTCACTCTTTTTGTCAAGATTCAACATTGCAAAGGGTTGATGATGGATGCCTATGGTGAATCATGGAGAAATTTGGGGTGAGGAGATGCAACTAGCCATCAAATCACACCTAAAGACTTGGTTTTAAAGTGATTCCATCTTCCATTTTCACTCTATCTTCAGATTAAGGTCTACATTTTGTTTACTTTCAATTTGCATGTCCTTTTATCACCATTTTTAATGTGTTGTAAGGTTTCTAGGGTTGAGATCTTGCATTACATAAATCATCCTTGCATTTCTTAATCTAGAACAATAGTGTAATCAAGGGAAAATCTCAGAATAGTTAGAGGGTTAACACAATAACATTAAAAATCCATTGAAGTAACAAAGTACAAAGGAAATAAATGTGAAAAAAAAGGAACAAAGTTACCCTAAGTCTTCATTTTCCATGCTTCACCTTTGTTACACCTCCTAGCTTGCAGTAAATAGAGATGCCCTCAGATTTCAAATGAGCACCTAGACTAATGACAAAGCCCTATGCAAGTGTTGAAGGATTTGTATAAAAGAAATGACCTCACAATAGACTGAAATGACAATGCCTGCAAATGACCATGACAATAATCTAAGTTGACAGAATGAGCATGAGATCGACAAATGAGAACAAAATTGCCATTTTATAAAAACTGCAATTTTTGAATGTGTGGCCAGGATGAGAAGATGACAGATACCCTAGAATCAATGGTCAAGATTGAATGTTGCAGTGTGAAATAGGGTTAGGTCAAAATTAGGGCAATGATAAGGATGAAGGGTTGAGATTGAATTATAAAATAATTCAATCAAGGGCTGAAATTAAATGAGATGTCAAGAGATAAGATTGGCACGGACAAAGAGGTTGCTGGAGAAATTAAATAATAAAATTTATTTACTCCAGGTGACCAGTGAATAATTTAAATAATAAAGATATTATTTAAATATAGAGGAATGTGACAAAAGGAATTATTTTGAATTAAATGATGATTTAATTCAAAATTCAAGAGAGTGGGCTAAATTAAATATAAAAATTTATTTAATTTGATGAGAGAAGAGGCTAATGAATAATTAAATAATTAAAATAATTATTTAATTATAGTGGGAAATGGACAAAAATTAAATAAATTAGAATCTATTTAATTTTAAAAGAAGGGGACTTAATTAGTGACGTAATTAAATAAATAAAATTTATTTATTTAATAATCAAGAAGAAATAAATGACAAAGGGGAATTAAATAAATTAAGAAATTTATTTAATTAAAGGAAGACCTAGGTAATTCATGACGTATTAGATAAATAAATAACTTTTATTTATTTAATAATCAAGGAGAAATAAATGACAAAAAAAGGGGGATTAAATAAATTAAGAAATTTATTTAATTAAAGGAAGACTTAGATAATTAATGACGTATAAGATAAATAAATAAAATTTATTTATTTAATAATCATGAGGAACAAATGACATGAATTAATTAAATAATTATGAATTATTTAATCAATAGTCGAATGTGGACCAAGAACATAATTAAATGACTTAATTATGCTAGGACGAAAGTGGTAAAAATGAAGCTTGCAGGCCTAGGTCATTTTTAGGTGTCTACAAATAGAATAGGGTTTTTGTCATACTTTAGACTTTCCTAGTCTTTAACACAACTAAGGCTAGGGTTTTATGCAAATTTTTATTCATTCAAGGTTTAATTACCCAAATAGGGGTTTGACCAAGGAAAATCCCCCATTAGAAACACAATTTTAAGTTGTTTTGCAAGAATTTTTTGAGATCCTAACTTGAGTTTCGTCAGAAATTGGTGTATAGGTGTCAAGGTGCAAAAAAAATATTTGAAGTTGCCAAAATTTGAAAGTGTACTGATTCGCCATGCATGGTGAACAAATCCCTCCCGAGATGTAGTTTTGAGTTAAATACAGATCTTGGTTGTTGGTTGACAGAAAACAACTTTTGTGCATAAAAAGCCCTGACCTGGGACTGATTCGCCCAAAGTGGTGAATGAGTCCCAGTTAGCTCAAATATAGATTTCATCAATTTTATAGGTTATTCTCTAGTCTTCTATAGTTTCCCAGGTGCAGTTATTCTGAAAAAGAACCTTTTGTTTAGTTTTGTTTGCATTCTTGTTCATTTTTTAAAGCTTTTTCCAAACAACATTGTGTTTTCAAACATAACATAAATCTTAAGTTTTGCATTCATAATAAGACATATATAGATCACTTAATTTCACTCAGTTCATTACATTTAGCTTAAATAACATCATACATAGCATAATTTGAATGAACGCCTTAGCATTTTTGGCCCTACTTTCTCCTTTTAGGTGAAAAACCCTAGAAGAGCTAGAGAGTCCAAGGGTCCCAAAAATCTACGGTTCATTTTTGTGAACCTAACGTGAATATAGTAGTGGCCCCAAGCATAGACTATCCTCTGCTCATACATTCCTCGTATCAAATGTCCAGTCCTCCATCTAAGTGTGTCGCTCGTCCATCTGGATTGAGAACCTAGAGCCACTGTGTGCATCATAATTCGTCTAACAATCGGAGCTCATGAATATAGCAGCATAGGAAGCTCGATCCACGCTCTAACCTGCTCATCATGTACATGTCCACCTAGACAATACTACATGTCCCTCTTCCTCTCGCAGAATGAACGATCCCCTTGGAAGTATACCTGCTCTCCCTGAATGGGAACTCAGAGAATGTGATGTACATCCTCGAGTGTGATGGTCATCTCCCCGGTAGGAAGATGAAAAGTACAAGTATTGAAATCCCAACGCTCACATAGAGCCATCAACATGGCGTCATGGTATCTCATAGGTTGCATAAGATATGCCCAATAGATACCCACTAATTGTAATGCTCTATCTCTGATGATGATAGTGTTGGTGCATGATCTCTCAAAAATGTGAGCTGTCTTCCCCCTAGCCACTATCGTGACCGAGTAGGGACCTATCAAAATCATCACAAAATGCTCTAAATTTCATCTAAATTCTTCAATTTATAAATATTTCATCATGCAAGTTTGCTAAAGTAAATCTAGTGTGCTTTTCTAAATGGCCCTAGATACTTTAGAACCCTTTTAGGAAATTTCGCAAAGAAATGGGACACTTCGCGAAGAAATGGGTCACTTCACGAAGAAACGAGACACTTTGTGAACAAAAGGGACACTCTGCAAACAAATGGGACACTTTGTGAGAAAAAGGGACACTTTGCAAACTTTTTTTCCAAGACCCTAAATTAACCTATCCATGCCTTAAAAACATTAAATTATTATAAAATAAGGTGAAAGTTATAGAATCGACTCACCTCATGGTAAAGCTCATCGCGTACCACCTGCTCCTAAAGATCATCCAGCCACAGGTGTGTAATACTGTCTGCTTGGCATTTTCTTCTCTCCCTTGTCACTCTCAAGCTACACGAAGGTAAAATGAATAGTAGTAACATGATATTTTCTTCTAATTCTTCTAATTCATTTTCACCTCTTTTTACTCTTACGCATTAACCTAGGGTTATCTCATCTTAAGAGTTCATAAAGTATATATTATTCAAATCAACATAACGGGCGCTAGGGTAATCCGATTTTGACGTCGTTTGATGCGTTGGAATCATGATTCTGCATTCGACATCATCATTTGTCTATCATCATGAGGCATGGTACTTGGAAATTCCCTATGATATGATGTTTCTTATTCAACGTGGTTAGATTGCTACCTTGATTCCACCTTCGTAAAGCAAGCAGAATCAAGGGGGGGCATACATCTACCCTCGAATTGGATTCCTAGGAGTTAGATAAAAGGATTTTTGGACAATTAATGAATGTGTGTTGCAAGATGTGGTTCCTAATGTTGTGGTTGTGCAGATAACTACATTGGGGGCTTCGTCCTCTTATCTTTTGAATGAGTGTCCTTTTATATAATAAAGTGCATCATTTAGAGTCCTTTAGCTTACATATGCATGTAGAGTCATAGGGCACTAAAGTGGGGACTAAATGTGTCGTAGAAAATTGGACCCTCTTGAGAAAAAGAGACAATTTCATGCATAATTAGACCCACTTTTGAGTTCCCTCACATCATTTATCCTTCAAAACAACATTTAGAGGCCCCTAAAACCCATTATTTTTTATCTAGAGACCCGTTTCACTTGAGAAATCACTTAAAACTTGACAAACGACACTTAATTATTTCATACCCCAAAAAACCACCTTCAAAAGTTAGTAGTGGGACCCATTCGCCACCTTGGGTGAATGAGTCCCCTTTGGTGGGACCCATTCACCAACGGTGGCAAATGAGTTGCTTTTGAGGGAAAATTCAATTTTAGTTGGAATTTGATTAATTTAACTTGAATTTCTGGTGAATGTCGGCCTCTTGTGTCTAAATAACAGGAAAATTAGGTGTTGCTGCTTATAAATACTCATTTTACACATCTTTTAATCATTTTTCAAAAAGCAATTTCTAAAGTCAAGTCTTCTACAACAAGTCCCATTAGCAAAAGTTGAAGTTTTAGGGCAAAAAACTAGGGTTTTTGTAGGTCTTGAAGCTCACTGTTTTTGTCAAGATTAAACATTGCAAAGGGTTGATGATGGATTCCTATGGTGAATCATGGATAAATCTAGGGTGAGGAGATGCAACTAGCCATCAAATCACACCTAAAGACTTGGTTTTAAAGTGATTCCATCTTCCATTTTCACTCTATCTTCATATTAAGGTCTGCATTTTGTTTACTTTCCATTTTCATGTCCTTTTATCACCATTTTTAATGTGTTGTAAGGTTTCTAGGGTTGAGATCTTGCATTACATAAATCATCTTTGCATTTCTTATTCTAGAACAATAGAATAGGGTTTTTGTCATACTTTAGACTTTCCTAGTCTTTAACACATCTAAGGCTAGGATTTTATGCATATTTTTATTCATTCAAGGTTTAATTACCCAAATAGGGGTTTGACCAAGGCAAACCCCCCATTAGACAAACAATTTTAAGTTGTTTTGCGAGAATTTTTTGAGATTCCATGTTAGGTTTCTTCATAAATTGGTGTATAGGTGTCAAGGTGCCGAACAAAGATTTGAAGTTGCCAAAATTTGAAAGTGCACTGATTCACCATGCATGGCGAATGAGTCCCTCCTGAGATATAGTTTTGAGTCAGATACAAATCCTACTTCCCAGTTGACAGAAAATAACTTTTGTGCATAAAAAGCCTCGACCTGGGACTGATTCACCTAAGGTAGTGAATGAGTCCCAGTCAGTTCAAATACAGATTTCATCAATTTTCCAGGTTGTTCTCTAGTCTTCTATAGTTTCCTAGGTGCACTTATTCTAAAAAATAACCTTCTGTTTAGTTTTGTTTTCATTCTTGTTCATTTTTTAAAGCTTTTTGCAAACAACATTGTGTTTTCAAACATAGCATAAATCTTAAGTTTTGCATTCATAATCAGTCATATAGATCACTTAATTGCACTCAGTTCATTACATTTAGCTTAAATAACATCATACATAACATAATTTGAATGAACCCCTTAGCATTTTTGGCCCTACTTTCTCCTTTTAGGTGAAAAACCCTAGAAGAGCTAGAGAGTCCAAGGGTCCCAAAAATCTAAGGTTCATTTTGGTGAACCTAACATGAATATAGCAACGGCCCCGAGCATAGATTGTCCTCTACTCATACATTCCTCGTATCAAATGTACCAGTCCTCCATCTAAGTGTGTCGCTCATCCATGTGGATTGAGAACCTAGAGCTACTATGTGCATCATAATCCGTCTAACAATTGGAGCTTGTAAATATAGCAACATAGGAAGCTCGATCTACACTCTAACCTGCTCATCATGTACAGGTCCACCTAGACAATACTACATGTCCCTTTTCCTCTCGTGGAATGAATGATCCCCTTGGAAGTATACCTGCTCTCTGCGAATGGGAACTCAGAGAATGCAATGTACATCCTCGAGTGTGATGGTCATCTCCCCAATAGGAAGATGAAAAGTACAAGTATCGACATCCCAACACTCAAATAGAGCCATTAGTATCCAGTGTCATGGTATCTCATAGGTGGCATAATATATGCCCAATAGATGCGCACTGATTGTAAATGCTCTATCTTTGATGTTGATAGTGTTGGTGCATGATCTCTCAAAAATGTGAGTTGTCTTCCCCCTAGCCACTGTCATGACTGGGTAGGGACCTATCAAAATCATCACAAAATGCTCTAAATTTCATCTAAATTCTTCAATTTTCAAATATTTCATCATGCAAGTTTGCTAAAGTAAATATAGTGTGCTTTTCTAAATGGCCCTAGATACTTTAGAGCCCTTTTAGGACATTTCACAAAGAAATGGGACACTTTGCGAAGAAATGGGTCACTTCATGAAGAAACAGGACACTTTGTGAACAAAAGGGACACTCTGCAAACAAATGGGACACTTTGCGAACTTTTTTTCCAAGACCCTAAATTAACGTATCCATGCCTTAAAAACATTAAATTATTATAAAATCACAAGGCGAAAGTTACAAAATCGACTCACCTCATGGTATAGCTCGCTGCGTGCCACCTGCTCCCAAAGATCATCTAGCCACGAAGGTGTGTAATCCTATCTGCTCGGCATTTTCTTCTCTCCCTTGTCACTCTCAAGCTACACGAAGGTAAAATGAATAGTAACACATTATTTTCTTCTAATTATTTTAATTCATTTTCACCTCTTTTTACTCTTACACATTAACCTAGGGTTATCTTATCTTAAGAGTTCATAAAGTATATATTATTCAAATCAACATAACGGGGGCTAGGGTAATCCATTTTCGACATCGTTTGATGCATTGGAATCATGATTTTGCACCTGACATCATCATTTGTCTATCATCATGAGGCATGGTACTTGGAAATTCCCTATGATATGATGTTTCTTGTTCGATGTGGTTAGATTGCTACCTTGATTCCACCTCCGTAAAGCAAGCAGAATCAAGGGGGGGCATACATCTACCCTCGAATTGGATTCCTAGGAGTTAGATAAAAGGATTTTTGGACAATTAACAAATGTGTGTTGCAAGATGTGGTTTCTAATGTTGTGGTTGTGCAAATAACTACACTAGGGGCAACGTGGGGCAGATGAGTTTCATGACCTTAGGCAGATGTTGATGTCCAATGAACAATATGAGCGGCGATTCTATGAATTGAAGCAATATGCAGGAATCAGTTATGTGTAGGGAATTTTGGTTCATCATTTCATTCGGGGCTTAAATGCCCGAATCAGTGGTGGAGTTAGAGTCTTCGAGTCGAAGACAATGGAGGCAGCGGTTGAGAAGGCTCGGTTAGTAGAAGAAAATTTGGCAATGGCATTGGGAGGACACACAGGAGTTCAAATCGGCAATGCACTCACATCGGGTGTCATTTCTCATGGAGGTTTGGCCCTGGCTGTAGGGTCCTCTAAAGGCCATCAAGCACCCACTAAGGGTGAGCAGCAACAACACTCCCAATCGAGACTTGAGAACTCTTAGTCTCAATAGGGAGATAGATCTCAGAACAGGAAGAACCGAAGTTGCCAGCGTAATAGACCAGATCGTTTTGTGCAGCCGGCATAAAGCACACAGTTGGCACCTCCATGAGGTAGTTTTTAGTAGTCGAGTGCATCGTCTGGTGTTAGAGGTTTTGGGCGAGGCACAGGTTGTTTCTCATGTGGGAAGCAGGGACATATTTCTAGAAAATGTCCACAGGGGAACACTATGGGTTATAGTCAGAGACCAGCCACTTCTGAGTTGACGGTGGGTGATACGGGTAGGTCACATCGAGCGTTTTCCGTGGTTGACGATTTCCAGGTTGGGTACCAGGGTGCAGTTGCAGAGGCTACCGGTAGAGGTTGTGGTCGTGCTACAACATCAGAGACTCGCCCTTAGGGGCTTAGATATTGATTAGGTGCGAGTTCAGTGGGACCCGAATGGCGAGACTTCGGCGACATGGGAGGATGCGTCCCATATTAGAGAGGCTTACGCATATTTATTTACTGGCTTCTAGGAGTAAGCCATGTTCTAGGGGGGGAGGATGTAATACCCCCATGTTGTTGATACTCTTTGATACTTTTTGATATTCTTTGATACTCTTATGTGTTGGTTTGATACTGGTTTGTGATGGTGATTAGTTCACCAACTTGGTTGTGTGTGGATTCATAGGTTAGTTGGTTGCTGCACTTGACATTATTATGATGATTTATGATACTTTATGTGGTGGTTAGATTATTTGATTATGCTATGGTTTTCTTTAATGTTATATATGACGATGTTGTGATTCTATGATGCTATGTTTTATGATGTGGTTGTTAGTGAGTCTTGGTGAAAGGACAAAGTAGCATCACTCGCTTGCGAGTGCCCTACTACCTCACAATTTCCTTTCACGGTGTGTCTGCAATGGAGATTTACATGTTACTTGACGTTTATTTGTATGCAAGAATTGGAGGAATAAAGTCTTGATTCCACCTACTTCAGCAGGATAGGATGAGCATTAAATTAACCCAACGGGTACAATGTTGAAAAAGGGAGTTGATAAGGAAGTGTCCCCATCCCAAGTCCGTCATCTGGTTGTGAGTTTTGTTGGGTCATGATTTAGGTTTTGTCCTTGTATTTGTATTGTTAAAGTGTTGATTATTTATTTTATTTATGGTTAGTGGTTGGGTAAGTGCACCAAGATGGTTCCCAAAAAAGGGGCTTAAGTGGCCACTTTTTTTTTGAAATAAGGAAATACTGACCTTGGACGTAAAATTGAGGATAGCTACACTCAAAATTTCTTGATGGAACAAAAACAAGGACCGCAATGCTCCGAGTCTACTTTCTAAACTACTAATTTATTTTGAAAATGGTTGAGATTAAGGGGTTCAAAAGAGGGACACACACAAATTGCTATTGTTTATGTCAGAAAAACATAACATAGCAACTCTTGTGTGATCCGAGCACGGTGGATTTTTTTGTAGTATTTTTAAAATCGCTCCGGTCAGAAGTTAGATAATAGTATGTAGTAAGGACTAGATATTTTAATAATTTTTTAATGAATATTTGATTTTTTATTAATTTTCTAAGTGGGCACTTCCTAAAAAGCAGAATTTTGGCCGTGCTCCCCCTAATTTTTTTTGAAACTAATAGATTTTTTTAAATTTTTATTTTTTTTAAATTGTAGAATGGAGTCTAGTTTCTAAAATTGTAATTTATTTCAAATTTCGATGAATGGTTAATTTATAGCGAAAAAAATACCAAACACTGCTTTTTGAAGAAAAACGGACATACAAACAAAAGAAATTATGGATGAAAGGCTTAACATTGTTAGAAAGTGAAAAAAATTACATCATTGGAAAGATAATAAAGAACCTAACATTACCCATGTCTTCGATTTTTTTGATATTGAACCAGATGCAATCTTGATGGTGAGCACGAACTCGATTATGTGAAAATTTGTTGAATTTGGAAAAAACACGTCTCGGTCTTTGGGAATGCCCTCCAAGCCTTGGTTGGTATTCCAAGGCAAATACCAAAGCTAAAGCTCGGGGATTCCCAATGCAAAATATAATGCGAGCATGTTATAACACAAGTGCATTATATTTTGCTTTTGACATTTTCCCTCTTCAAGGAGCATTACTAGCAACAAATAA